>ONZH01027887.1:0-600000 GCA_900303285.1 Rhinella marina | reverse complement strand
GAGGTACACAGGGTGGCTAGTGCTTTGGGGTGCTATTGAGGTTTAATATGTGGTACTGGAAAGCTGGGTAGTATTGGCTCCTGTGGGTAGTTAATTGTTCTTGGGAGGAATGGTGCTTTAAGGGTTAATGTGAAGAACTCATACTGGTTCTGTTTATTATGGAAGGAATAGTGCTTTAAGGGTTAATGTGAAGGAGGCATGCTGGTTCAGATTATTATGGGAACATTGGTGCTTTAATGGTTAATATGAAGAAGACATACTGATTTGTTTATTATGGGAGAAATGGTGCTTTAAGAGTTAATGTGTGGAATAGATGCTGGTTGTAATTATGAGAGGAATTCTGCTTTAAGGGTTAATGTGTAGAAGGCACACTGTTTCTGTTTATTGTGGGAGGAATGCTGCTTTAAGGGTTAATGTGCGGAGGGGATGCTGGTTGTAATTATTTTGGAAGGAATGGTGCTTGAAGGGTTAATGTGTGGAGGAGAAGCTGGTTGTAATTATTATGGGATGACTGGTGCTTTAAGGGTTAATGTGTGGAGGAGATGGTGGGGGTAATGGTGCTTTAAGGGTTAATGTGTGGAGGGGATGATGGTTGTAATTATTATGGGAAGAATGGTGCTTTAAGGGTTAATGTGTAGAAGACACGCTGGTTCAGTTTATTATAGGAGGAATGGTGCTTTAAGGGTTAATGTGTGGAGGAGATGCTGGTTCTGGGGGGAGGGGGTTTAATGTTTATTTTGGGGAATGGTGCTGTTGCAGGTTTATGTGTAATAGAAAGGGTTAATGGGAGGTAGAAAAGGGCTGGTGGGGTTCCGTGTCTGGCACAGAGGGCAGTCCTTTGCCCCTTTAGTGGGATCCCATGGTAATATAATGGGTATTGGGACAGTCTGTTGGATTTCAGCTTTCTCAACCCTTTGTTTCCTTGGGATAAGCGGCACCAGTGGTATTCAGCAAACCATTTTCCATCTCCCCCATGCAGTAAAACATCTAATTTTCAATGCCATGGATGCCACAAGTCAGTGACCGAGGCAGAGCATGCCCACAGAGTGCCTGCATTCTGGTCAGCTCACTACTGAACTGTCTACATAGCAGCAGCTCTGTGAGAGGGATGTTCCACATGGACTTTACGGTGACATCATCTGAACCCCAGCTCTGCCCCCGCCCATTAGTATGTCCTGCCAAGAACAATGACGTCGCCAACTAAGCTGCAAAGTCAAACACTCCTAGACACAGGCTGTGTACTCTGGCCCTGCCCAGGCAGGAAATACACTGCTGTAACCCCATCCACCAGCACAAAGGCCCAAGGGAGGCTTCACAGCCTGCTTAGAATAAGAAGCACGCAATGTTCTCCTCAATAGGATTTTACACACATACAGAAATGATTAAATACAAATTGCTGGCCCATTTTCATGTTGGTTTCTCTAATATATCTGGAATCCAAATGGGAGCAGTATGAGGTAATGTGTGAGCATTCCACTTGGAATCTGTGTAAGGGCCAAAAGCCCTCCAAAAATCCCAAACAATGACAACAGAGGATAAGGACAGCACAGTGTCACTTGAAGCTAGTTTATATCAAATACTTGAATTCCTGAAATGTTTTATCTGGTGTTCAGATAAGATATATTCTCGCAGTTTACATAGTCACTGATATTTCACACGTGAGGAGCTGTTATACTTTTTGTGGTCATACTGGCGTCATCATCTTGGAGGAGTGGAGAAAGCCAGACTCTTCTGGCAGAGGCTTATCTCCTAAAAACAAAAGAATCAAACACTTGAGATACAACTGGCTGAGCTTTTGGCGTCAAGGGAAAGGCAGGAGGCCCTCAAAATTGGCAGGGTTGGCTTCATTTAATGTATACTGCTAGAGATGGTTCAGATTTCAATACTTGTTCCTGGGTAGAACTGGGCAATTAAAACCTGCCTAAACAGAACAATGATGCCAGTGTAAGTTTTTTGAATCTGAAAATTTACAAAAAGTTGTGGAATCGTTCTCAAAATTGTTGCCTTCTCCATAATTTTGCTGTGTATTTCTGGGCCATTGCTATTGTGCCATCAGTTTGCATCTCCTAATACCTTGGAAGGTATACCTTAAAGGAGTTTTCCAGAGGTTTAATATTGATGGCCTATCCTCAGGATATCCAGATCCAGCTACCAGCACCCCTGTGGAATAGCTGTTTGAAGATAGCTCACCACTATGTCAGTTCAGTGGTGGTGGTGGCAGATATTGATGACCTATCCAGAAGAACCTCTTTGATCCCTCGTAAACCTTCTCTTTGCTTTATGTGAAATATGTGTTACTTATGTTACAATTCTATTGTTTGTTTTTTAAATAAAGATTTATACAAAAAGTTCAGACCAGTGATCTTACTTTATACATGGAGACATACAGATAAAATTGTTGAGGTTTCAATTTTAACATTTTCGTTTATTACCAATTAAAAATTAACTAATAGATTAAAAGAAAACATTGCACACCACACTCTTAAGAAAGCTGTCACTCATGACCTCGACCATGCTTGACTTGGCCGAGCATACGTGTTTTCTCAGTAGGAAAAGTGGAAAAAGCTGCTGCCAGACTCATCCGCTAGCAGCATATCTCCCCAGAACTTAAAGAATCTCCCCCCGTCATCTTTGGGAGGCGTAGAGAATGGCGTGTTTGGTCTACCTACTGTACATCTAATATGTATGGCCTGCTTTGGCTATGTGTAGTAGATATTTAGGGTATACAATCTTACGAACTGATGTAAGTTTGTTCAAAGGTAGATCAAAATAAAGAATATTGGGGCAGAGTCACTAATCTAAGTTACCATTTACTGAATTATAGCATGACACAGTAAATATCTCTTCAGTCAGGCAGGTGAATATCAGGAGGTGAGGAACGCTTTACCAGTGCTGGTCAAAATCCTGGTGGGCAGAAGACAAAAGCTTTCTAAAGCCCATTGATTCCATCTCAGTTTCCCACACCCCTTGTGATTTAAGAGCAATGATCTCTGAAAGGGGACAGAGATCCAGGGCAGAGACCATGATGTAAATAATGTGAGGGGGAGGGAAGCTCATCCTTTAGTGGGTTTGTAGGCTAATAGATCTTCTCAGGAGTCAGAAGAGGGTAACAAAACAGTTAAACCAATGCTTCAATAGTGAAATAGCTCATCAGTAAATCATTAACCTGGCAAAGAACTTTTCAAGCTGGAAAATTACAGGGGCCTTTTTCTTTTCCTTTTTCTGACTACTCGCCATGAATTTAGAAGTTAGTTACAGATTGTATGTTCGCTTTCTGTCTGAAATGACTGTTGAAGTCAGGAAAGAGAATGTGGCTGGGCTGCGTACATGGTGTGTTTGTAATGACCTGCAGATATTAGGAAAACATTTGTAGGAGGCCGGCTCACACAGCACTAAAATCATGCATTTTCTATAGGGAAAATAGGAACATAGAAGCATCCTAGCATCTGTTAGGATAGGATTGTACCACATTTGAAATACCATGCCCACTACTAGCCAGAAATATTGCAAAAATGTGCCCTATGTTACGTTACGGTAGTATATTTGATATACTTTTGCCTTCATTGTATTGAAGTGTGTAATTGAATCTACATCTAACCTCAACCCCATGTAAAGTATATGACAGACATGGAACGTGAAAGGTATCCGGTAACATACATTCTGAGTGGATGAGCGAACTTCTGTTTTCAAGTTTGGCGTACAAAGTTCGGGTTCGGGTTATTTAAGAATTTTATTATGGATTCCACTACCCCGTGGTAGCGGAATCCATAACGTAATTCTTAGATAACCCGAACTTTGTACGCCGAACTTGAAAACAGAAGTTTGCTCAACACTAGTCCTGAGCTCAGGCTAGGTTCACATCTGCGTTTGGTAAATCCGACATTCTGCTTTTGTGATGGAATTACCGTATCTGCCATAGTCAGAGCATTCACTATAATGGGATTTGTAGGGTTTCAGGCAAGAATCCTGCCAAGAAAAAACGCTGCATGGGCTTTGTGCCGCCCGTAAACCAAAAAATTGTAGGGGAAAACAGCACTCACTAGTCATTAAGCAGAACACGGGTGCCTGCCAGCTGGGGTTTGGTCCAATTCACCCCAGAGTAGATAATATCCAAAAGCAAAAAATATCCAGCAGCACTTCTTAAAGGGTTTCTGTCATCAGATTTAACTCTTTTAAACCTGCTGACATTAGCGATGTGCTAATGTCAGCAGACCCTAACTGTGGTATTATTATATTTATTGGGGGCCCCCTTACTGTGATAATCTTACTTTTGTTATATGTAAATGAGCCTCTAGGAGAAGGGGGGGTGTTGCCCCTGCTCCTAGAGGCTCCGTTTTCCTACCTCCTTCCACGCCCCGAGGTCCTTGATTGACAGGGCCAGGCAGCGTTCGTGTTCTGCTGCCGGCCCTGTGTGCTGCACTGCGCATGCGCGAGATTTCCTCGGCACACGGCTGGCTGGAGAAGACGAGCGCTGGCCCTGTCAATCAAGGACCTCGGGGCGTGGAAGGAGGTAGGAAAATGGAGCCTCTAGGAGCAGGGGCAACGCCCCCCTGCTCTTAGGGGCTAATTTACATATAACAAAAGTAAGATTATCACAGTAAGGGGGCCCCCAATAAATATAATAATACCACAGTTAGGGTCTGCTGACATTAGCACATCGCTAATGTCAGCAGGTTTAAAAGGGTTAATTCTGATGACAGAAACCCTTTAAATCAAAAGAATATCCACATGTAGTTTAATTATAAATCCATAACCAGATGCCATCTACATTTAAAGGTGTTCTCCGGGAATTAAGAAAATGAAAATACTTAAATATTACTTTCCTAATCACACAGGAGGACAAGTTACTTCACAACACTGAGTTAAAGAGCCGCCTCATCCTCCTCTCTGCTCCGCTTGTCAGAGATTATGATCCTGAATACAGATGATAAGAACTTAAGCTGAATCTCTGGGGAATTTAGTTTATGAGGAGACATGAATTTCAGAGAGGACGGACAGGACAGACTGTGGTAATGGAGACTGCAGACAAGTGCTGCTACTCATTAGCCACATTCCCTCCTCTCTGTACTTCATGTCTCCTCATCATTTCCATTCCCACAGAGCAGAGAGGAGGATGAGGCAGCTCTTCAGCTTAGTGTTGTGAAGTAACTTGTCCTGCTGTGTAATTAGGACAGGTTCTGTGTGTACTAATAGGACAGAGGCCATTTTATTTCTTCTAGTGATTTCTCTGTAGATAAAACAAGCCATTTTAAGTAATGAAATGTATTTTGGAATGTATTTATTATAAAGTAACATTTAAGTATTTTCATTTTCTTAATTCCCGGAGAACCCCATTAACTACATGAGGATATTCTTTTGAGCTAAAGGATGCTGCTGGATCTTTTTTTTCCTTCCGTAAACCAGACAGATCTCATTATAGTGAATGGGGATCTGGCAGGCCATGGCTGTGGCCTCCACAGGAACAGACTACCAGATTTACTGAACGTAGATGTGACCCTAGCTTTACTGTTTCAAAAAGTCTTGCCCAATGTGGTGTGAACCTGAACTATTTTTTTTTTACCATGGAATTAAATTGAAGCATGTTGGTCTCTTCTTCCTAGTGAAAATGGTTTTGGAACTTCTTTACATTGTCTTTTATGGAGGACATAACTAATGTATGTACAGTATGCTTCTGTCACACTGTTCCAGGATGATCACATGAACTGTGATCTGGGAATTGCAATGGTTGACACTCTCACTTTTTTCCTAGAGGATAGATTATCTCAGCTTGACATATGAACAGCTTATCTGAACACTGGCCAACATACAATGATAAACACGTACTTGAAAGGGGGGAGCCACTCTTTCTCTCACAGACCTATGTAATTTATTAGGACATTTATTTACTGTCTTCCTGCGTGGACATCTTCTACGTAAGCTTGAGACACCTGAAAACCTTTAGTTGACTTCACGAGGTCGATCAATAAGAAGAAGCGTTGAGCACATTGTGTTAGTTCAGCAGAGTACATATGATAAAGCTGTCAGTGTTCATGTCATATGATATTGACTTGTGTAGTGGTGGCTTTACCTTCTAAAGACCTGTGACTGTAAGGTGTCACTCACATGGATGAGTCATAAATACGAGGACACACACGTTGTACGTGATATAGTCTTCAACCTTTGGTCCCGTGATCAATGTAGTTATATAATCTAGAAATACGTTTAGCAACAGGTTGACAATTACTGAGTATGTGGCTGACAAAAGTTGGTCACATTTAGAAAAAAATGCTATCGTAAACTAAAAGGCGAACAGTATAAAAAAAGAGATGTACAAAAAGATGTTGAAAAAATTTCCATTGTGGTGGATCACAGCTCACAATCACGAGAGTGACAGGAAATGAAGTCAGCAGCTCTAGCCTACTCTGTAGACCACATTTAAGATGAAAATACATTGTGTACCGATCAACATGTAATTGTTCAAAATGAAACACTGATGCCTATCACAACGGTTCATGACTTGTCTGACTGTTATAAGAGATGCCTTCTGATAAAGTTAGGAGGATATTGATTAGGAGTCAAAAATTTAAGTAAACAATTGGCATCTTAAAGGGGGAATCCTTACATTATTTACAATTACTTACAAAATGTATGTAGATTGAAAAAAAAACATGGTCTGACAATTGCTGGCTATCCATCTATTCTATATGCATGAGGGCCATATGTGATAGGGTCACAAATGAATTACACTGTCTACATGGTATGGATGTGTTCATCATGCTAACTATATGCTGTACATGGATGGTGTATGTCAGTGACTTCAGTGGACATGGATAAAATCATTGTCCATGCAGATAATATAGATGTTCAGATATGGATTGGGCACTCTTCATTCTTTAATTTTGAGTTACAAATCTACACTTTATTTTTTCTTTTTCTGTGTTTTAGGTCATTAGGATCTTTTCACATTGAGTACAGACCAACAGATCCCCATTATAACAACAGAAACCAAAAGGTTTAGTATGTGCTGGGGTTTTCATTTTTTTCAGTGCATGCAATAGCATAGGAGAGGACTATGGTGGCCTATGGATAATGGATGCTACTCGGTGGCATTCGTTAAATGCATGAGCCTAAGGTTTCCATTGTGAAATCCTACCAATAGGAGCTACAGATGTTTAGGCTAGATTTATTCAGTTTTGGTGGTGGTTTATGATGAAGTTTTTTTTGTTTAGTTTTTTTTTTTTTTTTACTAAACACAGGATTAGATACAGAGGAGAAGAGCAGTAGCAGCCTTTCCTTTATATCTTTCCTTTATTTTGGATCTACTTCTGGCTTTGGCTTAAAAAATCATGTAAAGCTACCACAAAGCCAAAGCAAGAATTAAATAGAAAAGGGAGAGGGAAGCCTTATGCCCCTTTCACACGAGCGGGAGACTCGCATGTCTCCCGCAACGCATCTACAGGGCTGGACTCCGGCACTGACTGGGATCGCATATAATGCTATGGGATCCCTGTCAGTGCCGAGTCCAGCCTTGTAGATGCGTTGCGGGAGACATGTGAGTCTCCTGCTCGTGTGAAAGGGGCATTAATCACCCGGTTAGTCTTTGGTCGGTGGTGTCCATCAGTGATTGTCAACCAAATCCAGGAATAGAGCCTACACAGAGTGGACTGTGTAGGATCCACTCCTGGTTTTGGCTCACAATGACTGATAGAAATCATTGACCCAACATTGACTGTGTGAATAAAGCCTTAGTAGGCTCTTTTCAGACAGCATTTCATGATCTGTTTACTGTTTGCACCAGAAAAGCTAGTGTTATTTTGGCCTCTGTTCAGCTGGTATACAGTATGGCAGAGTTGTGGTTTTTTTCATTTATTGTGTGTATGTAATAGCAATGTAGACTGTGCAATTGTATACAGATTTGAAGAGAAGGCAGTGCTTGCACAAGTTGTGCCTTTTCTTCATTGTTTAACTGATCGCCATCACAACTGCAGCGGTGATCAGGTGTAATTACTGCTTTGCCGTCCCATTCAATATTTAAGTGAATGGGGACGGTGGAGCTGTAACTACACTTGCTCACCTCTGCATGTGCAATGGCGAGCAGATAAACAGTGAATTGAAGGCAGTGCTCGTACAAGCAATGCAGTCTCTTCAAACAGGTGATCGGTGAGGGTGCCAGGTATCGGACCCCTGTCGATTGGATATTAATGACCTATCCCGAAAATAGGTCATCAATATAAAAAAGCATACAACCCCTTTAAGGCTGCATTATACTGCTGATTTTGGGCCCAATTATTAGAAACAGGCTTTCATTGGAACAGTCGGCCCTGATAATTGGCCCATGTAATTGTGCTGCATTTCAGCCAACAAACAAGAACACACTTATTTGTTGGCTGATTGTTTTTTTTCATTCAGGATGAGAGATGCTATCATTCCTCTCTTATATATTTTTCAACAGCCCATATAAAAGACTGGTGCAATATCATCAATTGGCACTTATCCTGCCCCAACATCGGGCAGTTCAATAAGAGCTCAATTACATGGGCTGATACACAGGGCAATGATCAGGAACAACATGTTAATTCCTGATTATTACCTGTTTTGTGTGAGCAGCAATAATTCCCTCTAGATGGGGATGAATGATCACTACTACGATTGTTCATATCCGTAGAGATTCATTGTTCATTCACGTACTGGCCACAAACTTATATTTTATGTGATGTATAAAAGGTGGATTACCTAACGACTAAGCAAATAGTAGTACATTCAAGCGTTTGTATGAAGATTTGTTCCTGATAATTGCCTCAATCTTCTTCCTGTGTAAAAGGGCCTTAAAGGGGTTGACTGGTTTCTTATATTGATGAGCTATCTTCAGGACAGGTCATCAATATCAGATCGGTGGAGATGGCAGCTGTTTGAAGAGAACACAGGGCTCCTGGAAGCGCTGCTTTCTCTTCACTGTTTATATGCTCACCGTCGACATTGCAGCAGCGAGCAGTTTTAACTACAGCCCCTCCATCCCATTCATTTAGTAACATAGTTTATTTGTATGGGAAGGAACAGTTGTAACTACACGCTCTCCCATTCAAGTGAATCCGACAGAAGAGCTGCAATTACATCTGCTCGCCGCCGCAGTGGCTACGGTGAGCAGGTAAACAGTGAAGAAAATGCAGCGCTCCCAGGGGCGCAGCGTACTGTTCATACCGCCGATCTGATATTGATGACCTATCCTGAGGACAGGTCATCAATATAGGAAACCAGACAACCCCTTTAATTCTGAAATTCATAGAGCCATACGTGTGAGGTCCCTGGAACACAACAATGTCATGGGTTCATTTATCAGCAGTGTTACAAAAGTCACTATCTGCAACATTTTTGTCATAATTTGAAGCCTGTGTGACAAGTCTATCCTGTTCATTCTGTATACCAGTTTATGCTTCAAAACACTGGTATGATGAGATCAGTTATATGTGTGACTATTGTAACTGCCTAGCTATACCCCCTGTCTAATATATCATACAGAGACTTGTACATAGGTGCCTAGCATGATAGTATTTGCTTCTTATTTACTAAGATTTCTAGAACTTACTTTAGCCACTTGGGTTTCTTTAAAGGGGTTTTCCGAGACTTTAATACTGATGAGCTATCCTCTGGAAAGGCCATCAGTATCTGATCAGTGGGAGGACCCCCACCCATCAGCTGTTTGGGAAGGCAGCGGTGCTCTCAGTAGCGCCGTGGCCTTCCTTCAGCTTCTCCTAGGCCGAGTACCAACACGTTCATTGGTCACCTGGTCTAGGAGCAACTCAGTCCCATTCAAGTGAATGGGGCTGAGCTGCAATACCATGGGCAGTGCTGTGCTTGGCGAGTATGGAGAAAACTATGGCGCTCACCATGGCGCCTTTTCAAACAGCTGATGGGTGGAGGTTTCCAGTATTAATCCCCACCGATCAGGTACTGATATAGGATAGGTCATCAGTATTAAAGTCTTGAAAACCACTTTAAGGCTTCATGCACACAGCCATGTCCATATTTAGGTCTACAAACAATGGATCAGCATAATATGGATACCTTCCATGTGCATTCTTCATTTCGTCATGCCCACCAATAGAAAGGACTATTTTGTTCACAAAATTCATAGGTACCATATGTAACCACTGAGTGTAACGATGGCCATACATATTAGTCTAAAGTTGATCAAATCAGACGATTTCAACCAAAATAAACGTTCATCGTATGAAATTTAACAATGATTGTTTTAGCCAACCAATGGCAGACCATCATCGCCTGAAAAGAAGTCGCCAGTGTTTGATATGATCGTCCTATGGTCGGACGGAAGATCTTTCTTTTAAAGAAAGATCATTCATGAACAAGAGATCATTCTTTGAAAGAACGTTCCAAGAAAGATCTTTCATTGAATGTGTAAGGCTAGCCTGAACACCTGTAACAGCCAATATGGTCTGAAATGTGTAAGGCCATGTCTGTGAAATGACTATTCACCAGATAATTGTTTGTTCAAATGCTGTTCAACTGTCAACCAACTTCTATCTAATGTGTATGGTCACCTTATGAGACATTTCACAAAGTTGTCATGGTGCATTTTAACAGAACAAGGGCAGTTATAATTATCTGTATTTTTCCTTCTGGTCATATGCTGTCAGTGATGTATTGACTGGTGTCAGCTGCCTAATGTTTCTGTAAAGCCTTATTATTAGGAGGCCAGCAGGTGGCTTTACAAGTCATTCTTTCCTGGCCTTGATGCGGTCATGTTCTTCACAAGAGGCAGGTTTCAGGCAAGATCAGGGTCATGTGATTGTGACGATTCTAGGAGAGGCTAGAAGATTCATGAGACACGTCACAGTGACTGGGGAGGTGCATTGTGTCTCTGTGTGTTTACATGTGTCATATTACATATTTGAGTAAGAGGGGTTGGGCTGAAGGAAACAAATGCCGCATATGTCATATGTTGACTACGGCGTCAGATGACTGATAACAGTGTATCTTAGGGCATAGGCACAACACTTTTTTGTGGTTAATATTTAACTACACGTGAGGACATAAACATTGTTGTGGGTATGAAATATACATCACGAAGAGCAGGAAACTTTCTCTGTGTCGTATGGAGTAAAAACCAGATGCATTACAGGATATTACAGCCACATGCAAGTGAACTCTGCTGAAAACTAATTCAGTTTCTTATTGTAAAAATTCATTAGATAAGACTCCACTTCGAAAAAGGGGTTTTATGTTAATATTTTACTATTAAAGGAGTTGTCTCACTTCAGAAAATAGCATTTATCATGTAGATGAAGTTAATACAAGGCACTTACTAATGTGAACCAAGATGTCATCTGCATCTGTATGTCCATTCTGCAAAAAGATATGACTATGACCACAAAGTGCAGGAGGCAATAAAATGCGGACCACATCTGTATTTTGCAGACTGCAAAACGGCTTTGGTTGTGTGCATGGGGCCTAACACATTTAAGATTCACTCTACCAAATTTTTGATACCCAAGATGGGCAAAATAATATGGTTTTACCAATAAATACATTCCCATCAATATGTTCTTAGTAATAAAAGTAATTCTAAGTAATAAAAGGAGTAAAACTCTCCCCGGCCCTCTTTATTCCCTGCTCCAGTGATAACACCCCAACACTCTGTAGTGCTTACCTGTCAACGGGATGTCAGCGCTGAGCGGGAAGTATGTACAGAGACAGATGGGGGTACAGGAAGTGCTGTAACAGGAGCTTTTAGGGGAGTATAACTTTTTTATTGTCTTATAATATTCTAAGCTTTATTTGTAAAAGTACATGGCTGGACAACCACTTTAAAGGGGTATTTCAGTGGTGAGATGTATTAGAAGGGTCAGAATAGTGGGGGGTCAAGGACTCCCCATAAAGGTACACAATGGAGGGATAATTGCAGACACATTAGTGGTTTTGAAAACCTTAGGCGTAAGAACATGAGCTGTCCCTTTCCCATTGCAATCAGGGTAAGGGGCAGTTCATTCTAGATATCGTTAAAGGGCCCAAGTTTCCAAACTCCTGTGCCGTTGTGACTCTTGTCTGTGACTCTTGGTAGCTGTGATCGCCATGTCAAAGTGATTTGTAATTGGACTACCACTTTAAGGGGTTTCTGTCACCTCGTTTTTCCCTATTAAACAGGATGACATTCTCAATATGCCAATGTCACCTGAGTCTAAGTCTGCTATTTATTTTCTTTACAGTGTCCCCGTTTTTCTTTAATTTAACCTTTCATCATATGCTAATTAGCCTCCTAGGAGCAGGGGGGGGCATTGCCCCTGCTCCTAGAGGCTCCGTTTGCCCACCTCAGTCCACGCCCTTTTCTTCCTGAGTGACAGGGTCAGGCCAGCGTTTGGGTATTCAGGCTGGCCCCGTCTGCCGTCTTGCGCCTGCGCTGTCCTGCTCAGTATTTGGCGCAGGTGCAGTGAATGAGGGTAGCTCGCCGGCTCCCAGCTCCCGCACTGTGCCTGCACGGGACGGCACAGGCGCGAGACGGCAGACAGGGCCAGCCTGTGGACACGAACGCTGGCCTGGCCTGTCACTCAGGAAGAAAAGGGCGTGGACTGAGGTGGGCAAATGGAGCCTCTAGGAGCAGGGGCAACGCCCCCCCCCCCTGCTCCTAGGAGGCTAATTAGCATATGATAAAAGGTTAAATTAAAGAAAAACGGGGACACTGTAAAGAAAATAAATAGCAGACTTAGACTCAGGTGACACTGACACATTGAGAATGTCATCCTGTTTAATAGGGAAAAACGAGGTGACAGAAACCCTTTAAGAAACTTTTTGACTCAACGTGTTCATAATTTATGTACATTTATTTGGCTTCAGATTACCACTTTATGGTCCACCAAGATGTCATGTCTAACAAGGGGCATATAATAGCATCTTGACATTTTTTAGGATAATATTACTTATTATTTTATAATGTTATATTTTATATACTTTAGGTCCATACTTGAAGTGGTCAGAATAACCTGTGGAATGAAGATGTTTCACTTGTGGATGGCAATGGTCTGTCCGCTCATGTTATTGTGGTAAAGCGTTTATCCAAGCTTGCTTTTTTCACGGTGAGATAAAACTAAGTGCCAAACCTAGGTAGCCGGTCTTATGGACAGTGAAGCAGGCCGGTACTCCACTGTTTCTGTAACTTCCATAGTAGTGAAAGGGAACAAGCTACGCTGCTTCCATAACTTCAGGAGCAGTGGAGCAGCTTGGCTGTTTCCGTAAACCCGGCCACCTAAGGCCAGCGCTTAGTCCTATCTCACCGTGGAAACCCCTTTAACAATCCTGCATGTTACAGCGGCAATTCTGATTAGAATGAGCAGAAGAGAGAAGGTGCTACAGTATAAGTCTTGTTACATCAGTGCAAGGAAGGTTTAAATTTGTACTTCATTTTCTTTGTACCAAAAATCCCTGTATTAAAAACATATTTCTGTGAAATTAGTAACGACAAGGCTGTCCAAAAGCAGGAGGAAACAAGGTTATTTACTCAAGTCTTTTACTTCGTCTATTTAAAGCAGCAAATGACTTGCTGAGATCATCTGGAGTCTGCTCATTTTTTCCACAAAAATATAATTTTGGTGAAGTACCTTCAATGAGCAAAAACGGCCATAAAAGATGATGATAAATATTTTTACATGAATTTCTAACTTATTATATAATTTCTGATTGCTGTAATACGTAACTCTTACTGGACTCGAGTCACTATGACTGTCAGAAACAGATTCTTATCTGAGGTTCAGAAGCATGTGAGAGATTGATTCATAGAATTTGATGCGAATTTGTATTTTTATTCAAAATATGTATTTGACAAATATTTCCAATTTTTAGATATATTAATTGATTTGGAGAGCCATAACTTTAGGGCCCAGATATGATGGACCTCAAGATAATCAGTATAAAGGATAGCCTATCACATCAGTTTTTCTCTATTCTGCCAGAGTATATTGCAGGCTGACCCAGTCAAGAAGGGACATATTTTTTCTAGGTGCATTGAAAACAATGGGAGGTGTTTTCCACATGACTATTCCACAGTTTTTTGGTGTGGAATCTGCATCAAATTCAGCCTGCAAAAAAACTTTTTGTGGATGGGCCCTATCTCTGCAATATGTCATTTTATTTAGTCTATATATCATGCTTTTCATGGGATATAGCCTGATATTTTGCTGCATATCTCTGTTCCAAGGGTTGTACTTACTAGAAATGGCAGCTAGACACATGTAGGGGAGATTTATCATCTATCTATCTATCTACCCTGTTTCCCCGAAAATAAGACCTACCCCGATAATAAGCCCCAGTGCTATTTTGCCTTGTTTTTGGAGTAGGCTTAAAATATAAGCCCTACTCCAAAAATAAGCCCTAGGTACATTAAGGATACACTGAGAATAGGGTTACGGTCCAGGCCTAGCGGGGCTGGGGGGGGGGGAGAGGATGTTTTGGGGCCCCGCAGCCCCCGCAAGTGATTTTAATGGCCAGTCAGGGCCTCTCTGCTGGTGACGCTACCTGCGCAATGCTGCGTACTACAGTATGCAGTGCTGCGCAGTTAGTTACCTATACCCATACCCTATCCGGCGCTGCAGGACATCTCCCCTGTGATGATCCCGCTATACGTGACCTCAGCGCCGGGTCTTTTGGGATCACACTGGTTGACAGGATGACGCAGCGCACACCGGATGACAGGATTGGGAGAGAAGAAGTCTGGAGCGGAGCGGAGTGTAGGTAAGTATATTTTTTGTCTATGTGTGCGCAGGGGCAAAACAAATTACATACCAGTATATATTCAGTGAGGGCAAAAATAAGACCTACCCCCATAATAAGCCCTAACCCTTTTTCCAGAGAAAAAAAAGAAATAAGACACTGTCTTATTTTCGGGGAAACACGGTATCTATCTATCTATCTATCTATCTATCTATCTATCTATCTATCTATCGTGTTGTTACCCTTTCAGATGCTTGAGAAAGGCTCTATTGCCTATTGCTGAGCTGAAATATCATATCTATCCCAAGTATATTTATCTCATATCTCTCTCTTATCTATCTATAATCTATAATCTGTCTATCTTTCTGTCTATCTATCTATCTATCTATCTACAATATCTGTCTATCCATCTATACAGCTCTCTTTTTCTATCTATCTGTCAGTCCATCTGTCTGTCTATCTATCTCATATATATCTATCATCTATCTTTCTGTCTATCTACAGTATATATCTTTCTTCTCTCTATCCAGTCGTCTATATATCTCTCCTTTTCTGTATCTATCTATCTATCTATCTATCTATCTATCTATCTATCTATCTATCTATGTGTCTATCTACCTATCTCATATCTATCTCATATCTACCTATCTATCTACCTACTATCTATCTATCTATCTATCTCTCCTATCTATCTAATTCATATCTATCGATCTATCTATCTATCTATCTATCTATCTATCTATCTATCTATCTATCTAATCTGCCTGGGGTTCTTGTTATAGACATGGAATGTTTGAGCAATGTTAGGGAAATAGTTCAAAAATGATCTGTAATAGAATGTCAGAATGCTAACATAAGGATCTGTTTGCTTAAGGTTGTGATCTTAAATGTCAAGAAAGTATGATTCACCCTATGTGACCAGTGATCTCACCTTGTATGGTGCATTACCATAGACCTATCATGGTGAATTAACATTTTCTGATTCATTAAATGAGTGCTGTCCAAAACTTTCATGGGGTGGGCCACACATATGTTATAAATAAATGCTCATTGAACATTACAAACATTATGTCATATATCACAGGAGGAACATTCTGGGGAGAAGCTGAGGGCACTTTAACTGCCAGCCTTAGTGTTCACATATCGCACTCTCTCTGCTCACTGTAGAGGACAGAATCAAAACAGGTCCATCAACTTCTATTGAGTCTGTCTTCTGCGGTGAGGACAGACGGAGCGATATATAAGCCCTTCTTTCTCCTAGTTATAGCGATCGGTGGGGGTCTCAACACACAGACCCCTACCAATCAAACCAAAAAAATTTAATTCAGTGACCCTTTAATTTTCAATGGCATAGTTCTGCTAAAATGGAAAGGAAAAACAGTTAATTCTAAAAAAAACAACATTTTCTATGAATATTGAGTTAAAAAAATACATATTTCTTATGAAGTTGTCCCTTTAACACTGATTACAACCTGGTCCACTGGGCATGATGCACGGCAGCGGACCCCACTGAGACATTTTGACATTTTTATAAGTGTTGTACCATATTGTACAATCTTGTCAGGTGAGTGTATTAGCACTAACAGTATATTTATCAATTCACTTGTCTATGCAATTGTGCCAATGAGACACTTGGGTCTTCTCTTTTTCTCTTATATACCACTTTAGATTTCTTAATAGGCATGTGCTATTAATTAGGTTCAAAATAGTGGTGTAAATTGTGATCTACTTTTATCAAATCTAACTTTGGGACAGTAATAAAAAAAAAATAAAAAATCTCCCCCTACATGGGCACTGTACACTGTCATTATACATGAGCCTTAATGATCACAGTGTATCTAGCTAGTTAAAGGGGTATTCTCATCACAGACAATGGGAGCATGTCGCTAGTATATGCCCCATTGTCTTATAGCCGCAGGTCCCCTATATCGAGAACAGAGCCCCGAAAGTGTTGGAGGGCGCACTGCGCATGTGCAGCCTCCCCCTATTTATTTTCTATGGGGCCACCGAAATAACTAATGAGCGGTGCGTTCCCGTTCATTTCTATGAGGAGCCAGCTTGGTGGTGCCCGGGCTCCGTTCCTGATATAGGTGTGGGTCCCAGAGGTGGGACCCACACCTATAAGACAATGGGGGCATATCCTAGCGATATGCCCCCATTGTCTGTGACGAGATAACCCCTTTAAGAATTACAGTAGGTGATTTTCAGTCAGTGCAGGCAATATCAGTGCAGTTTTCAGATTAAAGGGGTTTTCCAAGATTTTTTTACTGATACCCGATCAGCTATTTGAGGCAGCGGCACTTTTCCTAGGCCAGTGACTACATATTCATCGCTCATGTGTCCTAAGAGCATCTCAACCCCATTCAAGTGAATGGGGCTGAGTGTAATACCAAGCACAGCCGCTATACAATGTACGATGCTATGCTACGAGAAGGCTCCAAACAGCTGATCAGTGGGGGTTCCGGGTGTTGGACCCCCACCAATCAGATACTGGTGAGGATAGATCATCAGTAAAAAAAATCTTGGAAAACCATTTTTATAGTTAATGTCTGTATGATTTTGCATGTAAACAGCATTTGAATGAGGCCTGCAGTAATCTAAGTGCTTGCTGCCAAAACAGTTGAATGGGACAGATTTTCAGTTGCAGAAATGGTAACGTGATGACACCTTTAAAGGGGTTCTCTGGAAATAATTTAAAATGGCCTCCAGCGACCTGTCCTAGAATGACTGGTTGCCACCCCTTGCAAAGCTGATGGGACATGGCCTCACTATACACTGCAGTGTGTACAATAGATGTGATGATGTGATTATTTCTATATGTCATCATGGCTGAGTAGCCTGACAGGAACGTCCACCAATATGTAGAATATGAAAGTTCCCAAACGTAATGTGCAGTTCTCAGACTCATTTTTCTTTCCAAACATAGACTACCATAAATGCCAGTGTACACAAACAGTTTTCTGCAATATTCGAGACTACATTCAGTTTTTTGGGAATTGCATACATAGCCATTGATAAAATTCTTCCCATTAGGCATACATTGCAGTCGCACAGTCTTTCCCAGAGTATTACAATATAGAGCCTGGCTCTGTTGTATGCACTCCCTGTTTCCCTCGATTCCATACCAATGAAACTACTGCTTTTAAATGTTAATTCATTTAGTTCATTTGCCTTGAAGCACTTGTTGTGGAATGGTAATAGGGATTAGTATAGAACATTTCCATACATGTAAGGCCTCTTTCACATTTTCAACATAGTAGTGTCCGAAGAATACGGATGATACAAGTAGAGCAAAAAAGAGACTAAACACGGATTCTTCAAGGAGGAAACACAGACCGTCATAACAGACAAGGATGTATGAAAGAGGCCAAAGAAGGTGACAGGGACATGCATTTCAAGATACTATTTATCACAATTTGCATATTTTTAGGGATAAAGTCCTATTACACCTACAGATAATCACTTGTTAGCGATGATCTGGCAGTGTAATACTGCCGCCGATTACCAGATGAACGAGCATTAATCGGAGTCTTTCAACATGTTTAAAAATAATCATTTGCTGGCGGCAGATCGTACTGTGTAATCAGCACTCTGCTGCCGGCTAACATTGCTTCAGTGTGGGGATGAGTGATGGCATTAGTGATCGCTCTTCCCCATACTGAGGAGGAGATCACTGCATGTAATAGTAGTGAAAGGAACTCTTCCCTCCCAACCATCGCCTGCAGAATCCGTAGGTGTAAAAGGGCCCTTAGAGATGATGTCAAGGAGGCAGATGACTGCAGTAGATTATTTGTTTCCTCCCCAGGGGTGGACTGACCATTCTACAGGTAAACTTCCCAGTGGGCTGATGTTCAAAGGGCCGCCTGGGCTTCACTTACAGCCGCCAACGATGTAAGTAATGATCTGACTCTCCCTGAGTTAATTAATGCTGAGAGTGTCAATTAACTTATATGCCCTGGTGTCCGCCTGACTTCAACTGTATTGCCATCCTGAGGTAACTGGAGGAGGAGGTGGATAGAACGTGGCACAGAGAGGCAGCTTCAGGAGAGGTATTTTGTGCTGCAGTGTGGTATTTGATTCTGCTAGGGCAGTATTTTATGCTATAATATGGTATTACTGACCCTGTCTAATTGTGTTGTCCTGCCCTCTGTCAGTTTGGACCAGCCTACAACATGGGGCCACTTTTAGTTTTTTGTTTTCTAGGGCCACTTTAAGTTCCCAGTTCGCCCCTGTTCCTCCCACCAAGATTATGGGGAACATTTATTAAGACTATCACTTTAGCCGCCAGTCGGCGGTGGATCCGCCAAAGTTATGAAGAGGCGCCGGCCTCTCCATAACTTTGGCGCATCCAGTGCCAGTTCGAAATGTAAGACAGCTTTGAAACAGGCGTAGAAAATGGTAAATCAGATGGGCCTATCAGCCAGTCTCCACACCTGCCCATGCCACGCCCAGGGTCGCCAATTGTCCAGAAATTTCTGGACAGTCCATAATAAAAGCCCACTTTTTTTCTGTGTCCGTGAAAAAAATCGATATATCCGTGGGTTTTTTTTTAAGGCTACTTTCACACTAGCGTTTTAAAATTCCGGTATTGAGTTCCGTCATAGGGGCTCAATACCGGAATAAAACGCTTCAGTTTTGTCCCCATTCATTGTCAATGGGGACAAAACTGAACTGAAGACAACGGAATGCTCCTGAAAGCATTCCGTTCCGTCTTCAGACCGGAGAACAAACCGCAGCATGCTGCGGTTTGCTCTCCGGTCCAGGCATCCGCACCAAGACGGATCCGGAATGACCCCCAATGCAAGTCAATGGGGGTGGATCCGTCTGGTGTGACCATAATGGTAACCGGATCCGCCCTCCATTGACTTTCAATGGAGTCCATTACGGATCCGGGTACACATAGACACATACAGACATAAACATACACACACATAAAGACATACAAACACACATACATACTTACATGCTCCCCGGCAGGTCTTCGGAGCGTCAGGACGGCTCACACAAGTCACGATTCCCCACAGCGCCCTCTGCTGGGCGCCTGGTGGAATCGTCAGATGACGATTCCACCAGGCGCCCAGCAGAGGGCGCTGTGGGGAATCGTGACCTGTGTGAGCCGTCCTGACGCTCCGAAGACCTGCCGGGGAGCATGTAAGTATGTATGTGTGTTTGTATGTCTATATGTGTGTGTATGTTTATGTGTATGTATATGTATGTACTGTGTGACATGTGTGGGGCCGGAGCGCGGTTCCGGCTCCACACATGTCACTGCGGCAGGCCTGATCCGGCAGTACCCTTCACCTGCCGGATCAGGCCTGCTGCCAGTGTGAAAGTAGCCTTAGACTGGTGCTACTTGGCTAGGTAATTTTGGTGGCAATTATCAACATTTTACAGCTCACAGTAAATGCTAATTAGTTCTTATCAGTGTATTGAGCTATAGACATGGATTACCTATCATCTTTATCATTCATTATAGCTTTCTAATTTGTCCATTAAAATGTTAGGTGTCTGTGATTTCGAGATAAGTTGTCCAGAAAAAAGAAAAAATCTGGTTGACAACCCTGGCCACGCCCACATATTTAGACCTGGTGTTGCGCCGCAATCTGCGCCTAAAATACGCTCTATTTAGATGTATTTCAGAATGATAAATGACCCCTTATGTGTCCACGGAAGACAGCTGTGGCTGTTTACTGTGTTCTTAAAGGGATTCTCCACTTTTTGATTACATTTTGCAATTAAGGTGGACGGTGACCGATATTCAGATAATCTGCCCGTCTAAAGGTGCAGCTGATCCCCCAATGCACAAGCGAAACACTCTGAACTGTCGTTCGCGCAGGCACCTGAATGATCATTTCTGGGCAGCAGATCATGTTGGAGGCTTCAGTTGGAGGTGTATGTCAACATACACTGCAAACACAGTGTGCATACGTAGGCTTATTGGCTTCTCATGAAATTGACCACAGGGTGATTGAATATTATAGGGAAATTACATTACAAGTGAGTACAATCTGGCTCACAGAAGGAGTGCTGAATGGGAGACTCTGCTCTATGATGTGCCTACGCCCTTTCAGGGTGGTCCTAGTAAGACAACTATTACAGGCTGCTTTACGATATGGACTAGGGTTGCCCCTCTAACTATACAGAAATATCTTATGTATAAAAAGTTAATATGAGACTGTTGGGCTGAGCTCTAGTTCTCATCCGCTTCATGAAGAAACTTACCCAACATGTCTCTGTTAGCTCTTATCTAACATACATGCAGCAATTTCCATCCAGTCTATTAGCTCAAGTTGCCTAGCTACAAACTACATTATTTTTCCCCATCTACAACAGTTACTGGATGTTACATTGTTCTGCCACACAGTAAATGCTAATGACACAAAAAAGTTACACAATTCCATTATGATGTGGGTTCCCGAAAAATACACGAAAACTAATGATGTAATCTATCTAGGATCTGTCTGGATGTGTTGGGATATTGTATTGCGTATTGTAATACATCCTGTTAACCTAAATTTATCTCTGAATAATTCATACATACGTATCAATATGTCTAAAAACTATTACATCATAAAACTGCTAAGAAAAGATAACTAATATGTACATGTATTAGGCTTGACATCTGCGTTGGGGGGTCCATTAGGAGCCTCCTTAGCAGATTCTGTACTGTTTAGGGGCCGCTCAGACGGCCGTAGTATTGCGGATTTGCGGAACTCATGGCTGGGCGCCCCGTTTAAAATGTTCTATAATTTCTTGCGGAGCTGCGGCACGGAGTTGTGGCTTGGCAAGATCGCGTGTCGGCCATTGAATTGAACGGGCCCTTAGTCTGGTGAAATGCTGGCCTCCCTGATTGGAACCTGACGCACACCTTTATAGTCAATGGGGTCTATCAGTCACCATTTATGTCCAGCATGCATTGATGTGCCTCATCCACCAGGCTTTGCTGTGCACAGTGTAAGTTGGGGAAGGAAGAAGCCTATGGACACTGAGTGCTGTTGAAAATCCTGCCAAATGATGGATTTTTCTCGGAGAGTAATGAGGGTATGACCCTATGGCAGTGGTGTCGAACCTATGGCATGAGTGCCAAAGGCGGCTCTCGGAGCCATCTCTGTGGGCACCTGTACCCTGGAAAGCGTCTAAGGTGCCTTAGACTTTTCCTGCCATTCATCAGTGCAGAGAGTACTATGAACAGCACAGGCAGTGCATTGAATGTAGGCAGGCTATTATAGCTAAATGATAAAGTACATGAAAGATATACTATATTGGACTGTAGTATTCAGTTGTTGGCACTTTGCGATAAATAAGTGGGTTTTGGGTCGCAGTTTGGGCACTTAGTCTGTAAAAGGTTCGCCATCACCGCCCTATTGTGAGGCTGGCCCCATTTGGCCAAACCATGCCAAATGGCCACCGCTGGTGGTTGTGGCTTGGCCTGAAAAAGTACAAATTATATAGCAGATTTCCATTTGTTTTTCTCCGACAGCCATAACAATCAGTTTTATAACATGATCAGATATTCAAATGAATGTCCAACAGGTATGGACTACTGTCACCTCCTCCAATGCTGTCTGCTGTTTGCTAGAATGTTCAGAAGGTGGTTGATACTAGCTTTTTCAGCTTTTTTTTTTACTTTATGACTAGGAAATCTACTGAAATATGTTTACTGTTGTCATAGCAATAAAGTGCACAACAGAGTTTTATAGTCCTTTCTTATCTGTGGTGATAGAACTATAGGCTTGTACTGGGCATTTGTTACCTCACTTTGTTTGCTGCTTTATTGTAGGAAATCAAAAACAAAATAAACAATGTACAAAAGATAAAATTCTAATTAATGAATGTTAAAAGTAACGCTTTATATCTGATTGTTTAATCATAAAATCAATAAAAGGGTAATGTTTCGTAAAACATACACAGACTAGTACTACTTCAAATATAAAATCATAAAATCGACTTGCAGAAAGGTCTTGTGGGGTTTACATAAAGGACTGGTCATCACTGAGTATAAAAAGCAATAAAAATGCTAGCCTATTGGAAAGAGTGTAGCCATGTAGCAGAGTAGGCAGTTGCCTCAGGTTCTGATGAGGGAGGGGGAGTGCAAATAAAGAAACAACATTTTACCTTGAGAGTGGTGAGCAAAGGCTCTATCTATCTATTTTATATCTATCTATCTATCTATCTATCTATCTATCTATCCATCCATCTTTCTATCTCATATCTGTCTGTCTATCTGTCTATCTATCATCTATTTCATATCTATCTACTATCTACGGATGTAGTAGAGTTAACACACATGCTTTCTGAGACGTGTTATCTAAACTAAATGCGTTAAGCAAACACCTTCAATTGCTTTTCAATGGCTTTTGTTTCAAGACAACACAATGAGTTAAGAAATTTGGGTTTTAACCCTGCTACATCCGTATCTATCTATTTGCCTGCCTATCTATAGTTTTCTATCCTTTTATCTATCTATCTGTCTAAATATACTGCTATCTATCTCATATCTATCTAATATCTATCATCTATCTATCTATCTCCTATCTATCTAATCTATCTGTTCATATTGATATCAACCAAATATATACATATTGAAATCAAATGCGCACTGTGGTGAATCATTACTTATAGCTGTCAGGTGAGCATTTTACTGATGCTCTAAGGCTGAGAACTTGTCACACCCTGAGTCCACCATATATGATCCATAGTTCTCTCTCCATCACATTCTTACATTCAGTATTTACAGATAGTGGGTATATCTGCACTATGTCACTCTTGGGCAATCAATGTAATAAAGTATTAGGTATATATATATATGTTATCATCTAGTAAACCAGGTGAATGTTGCTAGACTTGTTTACAGATGGAACTTCTAGTAAAGTGACTATATTTTATCTACGGTGGTTCCAAAGTTTGAGATCCACAAGAATAATAATAACTAACAGCACTCTTTCACTGACTGTAGATGATAGAAATGTATTAGTCCATTATGATCACTGAACATCCAAAAATAATAAAACCTAATGTTAGTATTAGAATACTAAAAGCAAGTAACCGGTCTGATACTAGAATATTCTCCTCTCATGAAGCTGTAGCATAGAGCCTTTTCCAGTAAAACAGATTACACTTGTGCAAATAGGAAGCCACTGATGTCACAAATGAACAGGCGCCCTGAGGTTTTGCACTGTAGTGAACTTTAGGGATTACGTGACTGCAATTAGTCAACAATAAAATGCTGACACGCACGCTTCATAGGTTTTATGAAAGTACAGAATGCAGAGATAAAGCTGCCATGATAAGAGAAAATCTGACAATAACTTATCACAACTATTCTGTCTGTGATGAACTGTGGAGATTTATGTATTCTGCCAGCCTTAAAGGGGTTAATCGGTATCTAAAATATCCCCCCTCCCAAAGCCCAGGCCACTTGTATGTATTATACTCACCTGTTCCCCGGCACCTAACAGACCCCATTATAATCAAAACGCAGTTATCGTGAACAGTAAGTAACAGTATGAACATTTGTTCCCAATCATTTGCCTGTGTAAGTGGGCCTTAAAAGGATTATTCGATTTCTAAAATATACCCCCCAATGCCCGTGCCCTTGTATGGATTATACTTACCTACTCCCCAGCACCCGTGTTGCTCCAAATCCCTGCACAGCTGCCATTGTATCTCACTTTTAACTCGGATCCCTCCTCTGCGCGGCCACCGCACAGAGGAGGGATCCGAGTTAAAAGTGAGATACAGTGGCAGCTGTGCAGGGATTTGGAGCAACACGGGTGCTGGGGAGTAGGTAAGTATAATCCATACAAGGGCACGGGCATTGGGGGGTATATTTTAGAAATCGAATAATCCTTTTAAGGCCCACTTACACAGGCAAATGATTGGGAACAAATGTTCATACTGTTACTCACTGTTCACGATAACTGCGTTTTGATTATAATGGGGTCTGTTAGGTTTCCATTGTGGTTTGCCTTAATGTACACATCATTAGTTAGGTGCCAACTTGCTATGACATTTCTTTAATTTGTGTCTTTTCCTTACAGACCTATGAGAATATGAGAGCATTGTAGATCTAGACAACACAATAGCTTACATGTGGAAACATCGATTTAAAGGGGTTATCCATTATCATAAAAAAGCCCCCCCATGTGCCGGGCCCCTCAGAGGAAATATACTAACCCTGCTCCCTGCGCCGCTCCTGGTCCCCGCACCACCGCTGCTGCTTCTCTCTGTACATGGATGAAAACATCTAGTGTCGGGGGGGAGCAGCCAATGGCAGGCGGGGACGAGCCTCCCTAGCGTCATCCGCGATGCTAGGGAGGCTCATCCCCGTCCCCGCCTGCCATCGGCTGCTCCCTTTCCCCCCCCCCCCGACACCAGATGTTTTCATCCGTGTACAGAGAGAAGCAGCAGTGTGGGAACCAGGAGGGGCGCAGGCAGTGGGGAGCACAGTAAATATATTCCCTCTGAGGGGCCTAGCACTTGGGGGCTTTTTATGATATTGGATAACCCCATTTAAGGAAAATTGTAATTGTTTATTAGGCAGTATCTCAGGGCCATTCACATGCAGCAATAATTATGATTCTTCCATTTTCAAGTGATTGGTTAGGCTAAATACATTACAAAAGCTCAATAATAAAAATTACTTATAATTACTTAGAGATTCAGTATTGTCACATGGACTAGAAATACTGGCAGCAGGGACAGTTTTATGTGGATTTACTTTTCCTAGGCGACTCCTGAGGTCAAGAACCCCAGGAGCAGACAAATGCTACCCAGTATTAGCCTATGTATGATGGTATTATCTCGGATTTGTATCATTATGTGGGAAGTTCATGACAATTATATGTTAATGGAGCATTGTTTGAAAACTGCATGTTATATAGTTGGTATACTAAAGTACTGTGTTTGCTCTATATGGTATTATTACATGGCCTGAAATTATGAGAAAAAAGTGGTTAAAATGGGAAATGGTGGTGTACTTCCAGGGCCCCATATTTTATACAACCAGCCCTGGTTGGTAGTATGTATTACTGTGTGTTACCATCACTCTTTTTATATGGACTGATTTTCGGAACAGTTAATGGAGATGAGCATTTGAAGAAACACTCTGATGAGTGTAAAGGTTTCTGATGAGCATAAAGGTGTCGGCAATGAGAAAATACTCCTTCACCGGAGGATCATGTCTGGTTCATTGCAAAAAAATAGCTTGAAGCATTGTGAAAGGACCACTGCAGTTAGACTTAATGCCAAGATGTTTTTACAGAAATAAATATCAATGTTCGTATGACTGTAATGTACTCTTTGGCATACACCAGTGTAACACACCCATGCAAAGTAGTTAAAATGCAAGGAAACTGAGAGCAATTGAAAACAATGGACTGGGTTTCAGCACCAGTTCTATTCTCTTTATTGCGCCGACATCTTTGTTCTCCCAAGGCTCATTTAAGAATGATAATAGCTGGTTAAAGAAAGAGAAAGAGCGGTAAGGCACAGGAAGTGCTGTTTTATTCATAGACCAGCATTTTCATTTGAATGCCATTGATGTTGGATATACATAACCATTGCCCTTTCCAGTGTAATTCTAAGAATGCCTCCCTGTATTATCTCTGTAGGTTCTTTTTCTCACAAGCAGTGAACCTTTTTTTTGCTAAAAAGTATGTTAAAACTTTATTATAATGAAGCATGTATTTAATTTTGTTACATTTTGATCTAAATATATTTTTAGAAGAATTATTGTAAGAAAAACAATGACGAACATAAAGAATTTAAGGGGGTTATCCAACCCCTATAATGACTCCCTCAATGCCAGGGCCCCTCATATAGGTTATGCTTACTCCGCTCCCTGGCACGAGCGTCACTCCTGATCTCTGCACAGCTGCCCCTGCATCTCCCTGCGATGCTAGGGAGGCCATCCCCATCATGGCCTGCTATTGGCTGCCGTGCGTGGATCAGCAGCAACACAGGTGCCGGGGAGCGGGGTAAGTATAATCTATATGAGGTGCCCAGACATTAGGGGGGTCATTATAGGGGATGGATAACCCCTTTAATATCAATATGCATCAGCCACAGTTCTTTAGACAGAGGGGCAGATTTATGAAAACTACGCAAAAGAAAAACTGTCACAGCAAACCAATCACAACACAGCTTTCATTTTACCAGAACAGAATATGAAATGAAAGCTGAGCTGTGTGTGGTCGCTATGGTCGCTAAAGATTCGTTTTGTTATGTCCCCTTCTTTCATTGGTTTTTACATCCCCTAGAGAGGCTTCCAGGACATGGCTTCATCCTCCTTCAACTATTTTGAATGTTTACATAGGTGTGCCCTAGGACAAGAGAAAGGGGGCTCTATCCTGGCCTCACTTTTTGATTTAGTGTGTCTCCAGGTCCATGCGGCCATGTCTTATACTTGGCCACATCTTGCGGATCAAGGACCCTGTTGAAGTCAATGGGTCCGCACTGCGATGCGGGGTGCACATGGCCAGTGCCCAAGTTTTGTGGATCCATGGTTTGCGGCCTGCTAAATAAGTAGGGCATCATTTTTAATAAAGATAAGCCGCAGACAAATTTATTTTAAAGGGGTTGTCCTAGTTAAATAAAGAACCAGGCAGCTTCAGTAAGTGTAATAAAATAATAAAAGAAGTCTCATTTACGATTCTGCTTCCAGCGCTGCACTCCTGTCATCCCTGCTGTTGTGTGTTTCTACACACCATATCATCACTGCAGCCAATCACTGGCCTCAGCAGTCACCTCCCATACAGCGCTAAGGACAGTGATTGGTTACATGGTCACCTGGTGTGCACAGGATGACACTGCTGCAGCCAAGAAGATAACATCACCAGAGCGTTAGAAGTGACAGGAAAGAAAAGTAATAAGTATTGATTTCTTGGTTACTTAATCACACTGTTTGCTGCCCTGACAACCCCTTTAAGTACATTAACGACTATGTACTATGAACAAATTAAAACCTACAACCTAATTGCCTAATGTACACAGAATGTCCATTAGACATATATAAAACCAACTAAAGGTAAGTAAACATTTGGAGCTGGATGATGTCAAGCAGAAGAAAGAACTATAAACCATTTGTAAATCACATTTTAATGGCCATGAAATGATTCTGGTTTCCCAGCTTGTGCCTTACAATATCGTTGTGTATCATAGTATTTCCACCATAGGTATCATTCTATACCCAGAAATCATGGTCTACTGCCCCTTATAAGGAATGCAGGTTACAGGTTAATGTAACGCTGTCACATCTACTGAGTATGAGCAAAAAAAAAAAACTAAATGGGAGAGATTTACTACGGAACAAAATGTGCCAAATATATTGTGGCAAATAAATGTGTGTGTGTTTTAGATACTTTTTATGTCTTTTTTTTTTAAGTGTCTAGAAAAAAAGTGTGTGTTAAGAGGAGTTGTAAAATGCACTATAGGGATTATTCTATTATTTTGTTGCAAAATATTAGTGTAAAGTAAAGGGCTATTGAACATTCATAGGAACGTTAATTAGCGATTATTTGGCAGTGTAAAAGTGGTGCCAATTACATGATGAACGAGGGAAATGCTTGTTCATTGGGTAATAGATCATTCATGCGGTCACAAAAATTGTTGTTTAGTGGCAGCAGATCATGCTTAGAAACAGCATCTGCTGCCAGCAAACAATGATTCTGTATGGGGACGAGTGATGGCATTAGCAATCACTCCTCCCCATACTGTGGAGGGGATCGTACATGATGAGCAGGTGCTTGTGGGAAGGAACACTTCCTTCTCAACATCCACTGTGAAGGGACCAAAAGTGAAAGAAAAAAAAACACAATGCAACAGCACTCTGCAAACCAAATAAAGTACAAAAATGCCATAGTAATGGAAAGTATTCTGGTGCTAATGCTACGCTTATTTAGTAAATTTAAGATTCTTGGCAAATAGATTTTGTACAAAATTATTTGGGCCCATCTGCCAAACGTCAAGATGATCTCTGTAAGACGGGAACCGAACACCAAATGTTACCTGTTATGTGCCATAATGGCCACCATAAAATTCAGGGAGTGCAGGTTGCACATGCATGCTGGATCCACTCTGCTTTTTATCATTTTTGCTGCCATAATGGCCTCCATTAAATCCAGGGAATGCAGGTACCAACTTGCATGCCGAACACACTATATATCTCTTCTGGTGCCTCACAGCTTCCAATGAATGCTGGGAATGCAGGTCCACCAAAATCCCATTTCTATAGGCAGATTTTCTGGTCTGTTGTCTTCATCATACATTGATGGCATATCCTGGGAAGAAGCCATCAGTACTAAAAATAGGTCAGAACACCGTAAAATAACGCTGGCTGTTAAGGCCAAAAATATCCTGATTATTCTGGGGGTGAATATCCAGGCGAATATTAATATGCTTTTATCATTTATCATACCAGGAGATGATTTGCCTGAACGAGTGATTTAAGATGTCAATAAGGGTCACAGGGTGATATCATGAGTGGTTTGAACAAACTGTGGTTTTTGCAATCCCCTCCTCATAGAATTGCATTGTTTGTTGGCAGCGCATTTCTGGTGCCAACAAACAATGATTTTTATGACCACATAAAAGATGCCCTTGCCAGAACCTTGCGGCCCCCTGAATTAACTCTTAAGGGGGTGTGCCAGGAGTCAGAACCCAGAAAACCCCTTTAAAATGGACAGAATATATCAGTGTACAATAAATATTTGTGATGGTCTGTAACAGTCTCAGCAATGTTCGCTCCTCCTTTATATGTGACTTATTCTTTATAGATTAGATTCCAGGTATGACAATGTCAATAAACAGAGATGATTCATTTTTATAGCTCATTTGGCTACAGAACATGTGAATGATAAAGGCAGCAAAAAGGGGAAGAAGGATATGGGGTGCAGTAACTAGGGGTTAAATGCAGAACTCATTAGTCATTGTGGTAAACATCAGAATGTCTGTTTTCCTTGAAAAGCCACAGGCAAGTACAGTACAACAATAGAGCATATGAATATATACTTACCCCACAGGTTTTACTGCGCTAAGTGAGACAGTAGTCACATTCAGGTCACGTACTGTATACTAATCTGCCATTATTGTTACTATTTTTACTCTAAATTGTATATTCTCAGCAGGAGATACAATTTCGTTCCCATGCAACAGGCATATAAATCATATATTCAGTAATAATGTACTTGTAGTTGAAAAAAAGTACGTTTATCAAAGTCAAACTTAGTTTGTCCATCAAGTTTAACCTTTCATTTTATTTCAATTTTCATATTTTTTCAATGTATTTTTAATATTCTGTAGGGAAAGGCATGTAAAGCATGTTTGTAATATACTTTAATAAGGAAATATTACTAGAAAACAGGGTGTAAAGAATCTTTTTAGCAAGGTTCTGAGCATTCCTTAGGAGAGATCTTCTTCAGTGTCTACCGAATACTAAAGTGACTATGTACAAGTATATAAGTATGCTTCCGAGCCTGCCTCTTATCTCACTACCTCAGCCCCTGCCTCCCTATATGTGCCCTAAAGATCTCTGCCTGTGTCCCTGCCTATCTGACTTGCTGCTGAGGTGACTACCTTTATCTCTATTCACTGCGTGTCTCTGTTATAATTGCCTAATTGTTGGGCAGATTATCGGGGACGAACACGCATTCCTGATAATCTGCCTATGTAAGGGCGCCACTGATCACCCGATGAACACACAAAATGCGTGTTTATCAGGTGAAACAACCATTCATGCAAATCATTGTTTCTGGGACGCAGATTGTGCTGTCTTTTTTACTTCTCGCTTCACTTATAAAAGTGGGCAGAGTTTAGCAGGATGGGGCCTCAGTGGCCTGCTGGATTTACTATCATTTATGCCATAGCTGGTATAGATTGGAAAGTCTGGCATACGGACTGCCCAGAAATGCTCCAAATTTATTGAGACCTGTGCCTCTTAAGAAATTTGACAGATTCTGCACCAATTAACTTCAACACTGACCCTACACAATATTAGAAATAAATTGAAATGACAGTCACACTTTAAAACAACCAGTAAGATGGCTTTCAATGATGGATTCAATATCACTAGTTTGATACTGTAACTTCTGAACACAATGTAGGAAACTTATGAAGCCCTTAGAACTCTCATGTGGCCATCATTAATACTAACCTGCTTTTATCACTGAACACTGTTGTTTGGCATTGAAGACCACAACAGAGTTAGAAGGAGATCTGGAGACCGCCTACCGCCATCATGCATAGTGTAGAGACACACAAGACCAACTTCAGGTGTCATAGTATCATGGGCACCATTAGCTACTATGGCCGTTCCCATCTGGTATACATGGAGGGAACACTGACCAACCTTTGGTATGTCTAGGACATTGTGGAACCAGTCCTACTACCTTTTTTAACTGGCGTTAGATCAAAATAATGCCTGCCCATAGACTGCTCACGACATGCTTGTCAGTGTATCCATCAGCTCCCCTGACTAGCTCCATCACCAGATCTCTACCCCATTGAGAATGTCTACAACTGGATAGGGTGACGATCTCCCATACAGAGCAGCCACCAACCACCATGGCTGAACTAGGGTTCCAAGTTGAAAGAGTATACCTCTGGAGTATATCAAGCATCTGTATGACTGTTACCATGCCAAAGTGGAAGCCTGTATCACAGAGATGCCACCCAGTATTAATGTGACCCTGCCTCAATATATACCCTGCTGCAGAACATAGCATAAAGGGTGGTTTAAAGTAGCCCTGGAAGAAAAACTAAAAGTGGCTCCCATGTTGTAGGCGCATCCAAATTTCAAAAGGCAGACAATACAAGTAGGCTGGGCCAACACAAATAGGTGGGATCAGCAATAACATAGTGTAGCATAAAATACAGCCCCAGAAGCTGTAATTCTGTGGTGACCATCAATAGCTGCCACGTTCTCTCCTTCTCTAATTGTCTCTTATTAAGATATCGAGCAGGGAGCATAGGAGGTAAGATGTGGGCCACAACACCAAGCCAGCCCTACCTTCAGCATGCCCCAGGACTTCCTCTAGTAATGACCCCTTGTAGTATGGCCTCAAGTGGCCCAGGAAAGAAGAAAGAAATTGAGTTGCAGTCTTTTCCAGCCTGTGTCCTGAGATGCCTGCGTACCTGCACCATTGGTACACTGCCTCATATAGTGGCCAATGGCCTATGAGGGTGAACAGCAGGGCAGGAAGTCATGGGCTCCCATGCCACATGGCAGTATACAACTGTATCACCATCCTGAGAACATCATACAATTGAATTCAGGAGGGCTCCTGCGGCCGTCTGCCAGGTACATAAATACCTGATGCTCCCAGGGTTAATCACTGCTGACAGGATCAGATCATTATGTACCCAGCCAACGACACTGAGATAGCCCCCTGGGCTTTGGCCCACCAGGAAATTTCCTTGTCTATCACTGCCAAGCTCCACTAGAAGTTTATATTTTAGCAGTCTCATTAAGTTTTCCAGGTGTTCTTTTTCATTTTCCCGTAGTGTATATATATTCTCTTTAGTCAACTGCAGCCAACTGTCATCAACAATTATGTTGATTTTACTTGAAGAAGGGGCCAGTGAAGTGTTATCACATTTAATATGAAACAAATATGATGTACACATTGAAAACAGATCCAAATTCTGCTCTTTACCATTGGCAGTATGCAGGGCGACGGACACCACAGCATAATTGATGGACCCTATTATAAGTTAATGGAAGCTGCAGTTGTTCATCATGTAACAGATCAGGGACTGTGCCATGGTATCTGTTTATGACAGAAACCACAACACAGGTGTCAACAGAACTTAAAAGATCTAGTTGAAATGGGTTGTCTGGGCTATAGATATTAATGATCTATCCTCTTGATAGGTCATCAATATCAGACGTGGGGGTCCGAAAACCCAACACCCCAGCGATCAGCTATTTCGTGCATCTACGAAAACTATATAGTGTATGGGGTGGAAACAGTTGGCTTCATGCACTGTGTAAGAAGAGCTGTATTTAGAGTTTATGCTTCACCAGTCATGTTTTGTCCTCGCATCTCCTATTAGTTTGGCTAAAGCTGCCTATTAACTTGTGGATATACAGTAGCTGCATAAAATGATTTTCACGAAATTCTGTTGAAAAGGAACTTGATTTTACTGTGCTGTGGTTTTGTGATGTGGTTATTGGCCATGAACTTTATATAAGTGAAATACATTAATGTTACATTTTTAGCCTGCAAAAAATAAAAATCATGGCAAATAACTATATCACAAAACCGCAGCAAACCTAGTAAAACTGAGTGTGGTTTTAAATGCCTTTTCTAATTCCATTTTCCCTGCGGGGTTAAAAAAATGTCATCCTAATATACCTTTACACAGCTGCCGGTAAAATATAAACCTAATGCATACGTCTGAAGGCATTTCCATCGTAGGATAGTGCATGCTATGATTAGAAAAATCATATGCACCATCCAGCTCTGATTTTCACTCAATTGAGTCGTTTTTAAAGAAAAACAGATGGGACACAGACATCATCTGTGAGCGGTCCATATAAAAATGTGTTCATGTTTACAGGCCGGAACAAAAGTTAGTTTAACATTGCTTATCTGAATGAACCATAACTCTTGCTAGGTAGATGCCACCTTTACGTTGTGGCCACTACACTTTTATTTTAGTTATACTGAAGAGCTGTACTGTTTTAGTATCAGTGTGTGAATTATGGAATGGTTTGTTGTGTGACAGGGAGAGAAAAATCCTCTCTGCTAGTTGGCAATATACATATGGGTCATATACTGGCTTCACCTTTCTCCTCATCTGACTGCTCGGATGTCTACTTATCACTTACTTTTGTTAACTTCAGTGGCAAGTTAACCCTTACATTGCCTTCCTGAAGAGATTATTAGCTTTAGGTAAGCATTAAGGGTTAAATATCCTGAATTGTAGCTAAAATAAAGTAACATAAATCATTTGTTTTCTCTGTGAACTGACCTCCTTCCTGTCTGACACCCTAGGCACGTGCCCTAATGTGCCTTGTTGTAAATACAGCTGTGTGTGTAGGTTCCTGTCACCGGCATACTGCAGCTTGGCACCCATTCACTTGGTGCAGCAGCTGCCTGAAATAGCTGATCAGTGGGGGTGGAAAGTGTCAGATCCCCACAATCTGAAATTGATCACCTATGCTAAGTACAGGTTGTGGATACCTATAGCCAGGACAACCCCTTTTTATTAGTATATATTCTGTTAGTATACCTTTTTGTTTTTTTCCAGTTGAGGATGTATTCACAATGTTTGTTCTCTTGGACCACATTTATCACTTAAGAAATAGAAAATACTTGATCGTTGTGTCATATTTTGGCGTTGCGCCTCCGTGGAATGAGGATGAAATTCATAATAACAACTGAGAACAGAAATTCACATTGGCTTCAGGATGGTACAGTCAGCTTAAGTCTAGGTGTGATTTGTGGTGACATGCCACTAATATTTTCGATAGCTTCTTCCTGTACTACAACTCACGTGTAGTCAACACCAACTAGGGTTAAACCTCCACATAAATAGGTATCTCAAGCTCGTTGAATCATTTAAGGCCAAATTCATATCCATCCATTTTGTGGTCACACAAAGTGACAAATATTGATTCAACAAAGACAATAGAAGGTGTTTTCATTCCAGAGATTCAGTATGTGTTCATTAACATATCTTTTGAGAAAAGAGAGGAAAAATGTGCAGCTTTTTACATGCTAATCAGACACGGGTTCTATGTCTGCGCTTTCAAGTCAAAGGTCATAGGCCATGTTTATATATAAGGGCCTGCACATTTAACCCCTTAAGAACCAGGCCCATTTTTTGTTTTTCATTTTGTTTTTTTCCTCCCCACTTTTTTCATTCACATAAAACCTTTGAAAAATCAAACTTTTCTTTGCATCTCCATTTTCTGACAGCCATAACTTTTTTATATTTTGGTTTACAGAGCTGTATGAGGGCTTGTTTTTGGCGTAATGAAGTGTAGTTTTTATTGGTACCATTTTTGCGGTACATACGACTTTTTGATCACCGTTATTCAATTTTTTGGGGGGGAAAGTGACTTAAAAATGGCGATTTGTGTGTTTTTAATTTTTTTCTGTTACGGCGTTTATTGGACAGGAATTTTTTTTTAAATATTTTAATAGTTCAGACATTTTCAGAAGTGGCTAACCCTAATATGTTTATTTTATTGTATATATGTTTTTATCTGTAAAATTGGGAAAGGGGGGTGATTTAGACTTTTAATATTTTAATGTTTTTTTTTTAAACTTTTTTCACTTTTTATTTTTTAACTATTTGCCCCCTTAGAGAACCTGGGATCTTTTGATCCCCTCTCTTACTCACCCTAATAGAGATCTATTAGGGTGAATAGGATTTCTACAGTCCTCATTCTGAGCAATGCCTCATGCATAGCTCAGTATGGAGAAAGCCATGGGAGGTCTGGATTGCGTCAGCAGCATCCAGGTTGCCATGGCAACCGATCAGAGCCACGCAATTTCACTACGGGGCTATGATCGGAAGGCAGAGGGAGCTGCATCCCTCTGCCTTCACTCACAGGTGCCTCAATCAGCGCTGATCGCAGCACCTGAGGGGTTATATGACAGGGGCGGCGCGATCGCAGCTCCCTGTCAGTGTGGCTGGGTGCAGGCTGTATGATACAGCCAGCACCCACTGTTTATGGAGCAGAGGCCTGCTCCATACATCCCCTGAACCACCGTGACGTATCCCATACATATTGCTGTGTTGTAGGAAAAAAACGTCATTTTTGGCGGGTCCGGGTGATAATCTAATGCATATAGGGCTTCCCAACTCTTCCCTAACATGATGATGAGGGAGAGAAGGCAACATTTCTCATTTCTTTCTCTCAGGAGGTGAGGTCTCTCCCAATAGAAAACACATCTACTCTTGGCTGAACTGAGCGTGTATGTAGGAGTCAGGAGCCCAAAAAATCTTTTGGACGATAGCAAATTAAGGTTTATTGGCACCTTTGCACAAAAGAGATTGTCTGCTGGTAAATGAATGCTGGTTAATATGATAGTTCATGCTCATTCAGTTTGCATATTCTTGTAAGCAGTTAGGAAAGTAGGACAGGTTAGGTATTTTTATTTAAATCTAGATTTAAACAGTACCTGTCCCCTCTGGTGACATGTCCGTTTTAGCAACTACTTGAATTCTCTATATAATTACAATTCTGGTGCATCTATGACACTATGATATGCCATTCCTCTATTATTTATGGTACAAGTTATGAATGAATTGCTAGCAATTTTCAATGAAGGTCCACCTGGGTGTTATCAGTTGGGAGTGTGTCTCTGCAAGTCTGACACTATCCAATCACTGCTGCCGGTATGAGACTGCACGAGGACACCCCCCCCCCAGCTGCATCTGAACCTTCATTGCAAACTGTTAGTAATTCATATCTTCTAGCAGGAATAATACATGAATGATACAACATAGAGTGATAAGAATAGATGCTACAGAATTGTTATTATATGGGGAATGCAGGTAGCTGCTAAAACAGACATGTCAGGAGAGGGGACAGGTCCTCTATAATACTGCAACTTTTGTAAAAAGTTGTAATAAAAGTCATGAAGTCACTTTATGGACGTCGCACACATAGGACCAAAAAGCATAAAGGGGGTTTTCCAGGTTCCTGGCATTGATGACCTGTCTACAGGTCATATCTGATCAGTGGTGGTCTGACACTCCATTGTACCACCGATCAGCTGTTCCCTGCAGCCTTCAGTGCTGGAAATAGCACTTTGCTTGGAGCAGGAAGCACAGCAACATTCAGGGTGTAGTGGTCATGCTGGGATAATGCAGTCTAGCTTCCATTGAAGTGAATAGGAGCTGCACTACAATTTAAGCGGAGCTGTGCTTCCTGTTCCATTCACTGTGCTATTTCCAGCACGAAGGCTTCAAGGAACAGCTGAGCAGTGTGGGTAGGGAGTGTCTGACCCTCACTGATCAGATATTGGTGACCTATCCTGAGGATAGCTCATCAATATCAGTAGCTTGGAAAATCTCTTTAAGAGCTCATTCTGACGGCCGCATGCTGTCCTCAAAAATGCAGATCCGTTTTTTTGCGGACATTTCAGCATGTCCCAAAAAAAAACAGATTGTATTCCGCGTTTTTGCAGACCCATAGACTTCAATGGGGCCAAGTCCTGATTTTCACTAACAAGTATAGGACATTTTTCATTTGTTTTGCAGAGCCGTAGAATGGAAGAAAAGGGCCCCATAGAAGTGAATAGTTCCACATTTTTGCGGACAGCATACGGCCGTCTGAATGAGCCCTAACACTAGTACTGTAGAAACAAGGAAAGGCTTTCTTAAATGCAAGGTATTTGCATAACTCACTCCCCACATATTCATTCCTTTATGTTCCTGTGGCCATCTACACATCACAAACCACATATATATAGTACTAGCAGAAAGACCCGGCTTCGCCTGGGTATATTTCATCTATTTATTTAATGTTTCTGTGTGTCGTTGCAGAGAGAAAGTCAATGCAGCTGACAGGAGGTGATTTTTACCTTCATTTTTTCAATCCCTATTGGCTGCGGAGTGGGAGGGGATGTGGTTTAATGGGACACGGGGGGGTTAAGTCCTTCATTTCAGGATGGCCTGAATTATAGGTTAATGCCATGGTAATTTGAGGAAACACAATGGGTAGCAGTGGAAGAAAACATTGCTTTGCGCGGGTATATTTAATCTATTTCATTTAATGTTTCTGTGTGTCGTTGCAGAGAGAAAGTCATCCTCCCTCCCATCCCTGCAGTTGACAGATGTTGATTTTTACCTTCAATTGTTCAATCTCCATTGGCTGCGGAGTGGGAGGGATCATGGCCTGACTGAGTCGGGGGCGTGACGTTGCAAGACCTGGGGCGGGGTTTTAAGTCCGTCTTTTGATGGTGGCCAGAATTACAGGTCGATGCCATGGTAATTTATGAGGACACGCCATGGGTAACAGTGGAAGAAAACATTGCTTTGCACGGGTATATTTAATCTATTTCATTTAATGTTTCTGTATGTTGTTGCAGAAAGAAATCCAACTTCCCTCCCACCCCTGCAGCTGACAGAAGTTGATTTTTACCTTCATTTTTTCAATCCCCGTTGGCTGCGGAGTGGGAGGGGGCGTGGCCTGACAGAGTCGGAGCGTGGTTTCGCGAGATCTGGGGCGGGGGTCAGAGTGGCATGAATTACAGGTCGATGACATGGTAATTTATGGGGACCCACAATGGGTAGCAGTGGAAAAAAACATCTTTTATTAGTACTGAATGGTCGTAGTCTAAAATTAGTCAATTTCATCTACGATTTTTGTGTGTCGTTGCAGAGAGAAATTCACCCTCCCACCCCTGCAGCAAACAGAAGTTTATTTTTACCTTTATTTTTTCAATCCCCGTTGGCTGCGGAGTGGGAGGGGGCGTAATCTGACAGAGTCAGGGGCGTGGATTAGCAAGACGCTTCACATGGGTGTATTTAATCTATTTCATTTAATGTTTCTGTGTGTCGTTGCAGAAAGAAAGTCAACCTCCCACCCATCCCTGCAGCTGACAGAAGTTGATTTTTACCTTTATTTTTTCAATCCCTGTTGGCTGCGGAGTGGGAGGGGGCGTGGCCTTACAGAGTTGGGGCGTGGCTTAGCAAAGCGCTTCGCATAGGTGCATTTAATCTATTTTATTTAATGTTTCTGTGTGTCGTTGCAGAATGGCTGCGGAGTGAGAGGGGGCGTGGCTTAGCAAAAGGCTTCGAACGGTTGTAGTCTATAATTAGTCTATTTTATCTAAAATTTTTGTGTGTCGTTGCAGAGAGAAATTCACCCTCCCACCCCTGCAGCAAACAGAAGTTTATTTTTACCTTCATTTTTTCAATTCCCATTGGCTGCGGAGTGGGAGGGGGCGTGACCTGACAGAGTCGGGGGCGTGGATTAGCAAGACGCTTCGCATGGGTGTATTTAATCTATTTTATTTAATGTTTGTGTGTGTTGTTGCAGAAAGAAAGTCAACCTCCCACCCATCCCTGCAGCTAACAGAAGTTGATTTTTACCTTTATTTTTTCAATCTCTGTTGGCTGCGGAGTGAAAGGGGGTGTGGCCTGATGGAGTCAGGGGTGTGGCTTAGTGAGACCTGGGGCGGGGGTTTTAAGTACTTCTTTTAGGGTGGCCTGAATTAAAGGTCAATACCATGCTTATTTATGAGCCCACGCAATAGGCAGCAGTGGAGGAAAACATCTTTTATTACTACTGAACTGTAGTAATAGAAAAAAACATAAGTTATATTTATGGTAACCGGAAAACCTTTAACAGTGTCAGTAAATAGAAATGGATGAGATCCTCAGCTGCTGATAATTACCTGGTTGTTATGGAAACCTGCCCTCCCTGTGTTTGCCTTTGCAGAAAGTTCCCAGTTGTAATGTTGGCTAATGGAGATCATATTTTGGGAATATCTCAGGAACGGTACGTCCTAGAGAGATGAGACCTGGTCTAAAACCTTCCCGGACACCTGATGTACCTGTGTGCCGAATTTGGTGAAAATCGGTCCAGTAGTTTGGTCGCGCATAGAGAACAGACAGACAGACAGACAGAAACTCATTTTTATATTATTAAGAGATAGTTACATGCTTTACATATTATTGTAAAGAGTCAGCTATTTCTTATTGCATAGGGCTTTTTCAGCTCATCAGTGCAGCAAATGGAAACCATGGCTTCATGTTATGTACTGGTTCAAGCAGGGGCGGTCTTGGGCACCACACATCCTATTCATTTGCGTGGGGCCCCCGACGTCTAAGGGGGCCCCCACGCTCCGCTGTTGTGCCCAAGACCGCCCGCCCTCCTAATACATCCCACCCAGCCACATAAGAGTAAAATAAAAAAGCTTTCTTACCTGTCCTGCGGCTGCCCTCCGGTCCGGCGCTCCACTCTGTTCCCTGGCCGGCGTGCACTATGACCTGACGCTGCGCAGCGTCAGGTCATAGTGCGCGCCAGCCAGGGAAGAGAGTGGAGTGCCGAACCGGAGGGCAGCCGCAGGACAGGTAAGAAAGCTTTTTTATTTTACTCTTATGTGGCTGGGTGGGATGATCTGAGGTCTGATGGCGGCACAATAAGCTGATCTGAGGTCTGATGGGGGCACATTACCCTGATCTGAGGTCTCATGGGGGCACATTACGCTGATCTGAGGTCTCATGGGGGCACAGTGGGATGATCTGAGGTCTGATGGGGGCACAATACTCTGATCTGAGCTCTGATGGGGGTACATTAAGCTGATCTGAGGTCTGATGGGGGCACATTTTGCTGATCTGAGGTCTGATGGGGGCACAATACGCTGATCTGGGGTCTGATGGCGGAACAATACGCTGATCTGAGGTTTGATGGGGGCCCCATGAGCAGCTCTGAGGTCTGATGGGGCACAATATGCTGCTCTGAGGTCTGATGGGGGCACAATACGCTGCTCTGAGGTCTGATGGGGGCACATTACGCTGGTCTGAGGTCTCATGGGGGCACATTCTGCTGATCTGAGGTCTCATGGGGGCACATTACGCTGATCTGAGGTCTCATGGGGGCACATTACCCTGATCTGAGGTCTCATGGGGGCACATTACGCTGATCTGAGGTCTCATGAGGGCGCATTACGCTGATCTGAGGTCTCATGGGGGCGCATTACGCTGATCTGAGGTCTCATGGGGGCACATTACGCTGATCTGAGGTCTCATGGGGGCACATTACGCTGATCTGAAATCTTATGGGGGCACATTACGCTGATCTGAGGTCTCATGGGGGCACATTACGCTGATCTGAGGTCTCATGGGGGCACATTACGCTGATCTGAGGTCTCATGGGGGCACAGTGGGATGATCTGAGGTCTGATGGGGGCACAATACGCTGATCTGAGGTCTGATGGGGGCACATTCTGATGATCTGAGGTCTGATGGGGCAAGTTCTGATGATCTGAGGTCTGATGGGGGCACAATGTGTTGATCTGAGGATTATTATCCCTGTACGGGACATCACTGTGTTTATTATCCCTGTACGGTGACATCACTGTGTTTATTATCCCTGTATGGTGACATCACTGTGTTTATTATCCCTGTACAGTGACATCGCTGTGTGTATTATCCCTGTACTGTGACATCACTGTGTTTATTATCTCTGTACTGTGACATCACTGTGTTTATTATCTCTGTACGGTGACATCTCTGTGTTTATTATCCCTGTACAGTGACATCGCTGTGTGTATTATCCCTGTACTGTGACATCACTGTGTTTATTATCTCTGTACTGTGACATCATTGTGTTTGTTATCCCTGTATGGTGACATCACTGTGTTTATTATCCCTGTACAGTGACATCGCTGTGTGTATTATCCCAGTGCAGGAAGAGGTAAGTGCTCTGTGTTTGTGTGTTTGTTTTCTATTTTTCAGGGTTGTGAATGCAGAGGACTACGTCGGATTCGGTGGACTACGTCGGACCAGCTTTTTTTTTTTTTTTTTAATAAAATGGTCAAACAGGGGTCTGGGGGAGTGTTTATTTCAATAAAATGTTTTATACTTGTGTGTGTGTATTTTTTTTACAATACTACAGTTTTAGTAATTAAGGCTATCTACAGACGGCCCTGATTACTAATACTGGGCTTAGTGCTTGCCGGTATGGCAGGCCAGCACTAACCCCAACATCTACTACCTCGGCACCCACCGCTACCAGGGGTGCCGGGAAGAGCCGGGTACCCGCAGGACCGGACCTTCTAAATTGAGGGTCTGGCTCTGGGGCGGCTGCAGGCTGGTACCATTAGGCTGGGAAGGGCCAATAACCGTGTCCCTTCCCACCCTGGTAGTGCCAGGCTGCCGCTGCTGGTTGTATCTGGCTGGCGAAGGAAAAAAGGGGGGGACCCCACGCCATTTTTTTTTAATTATTTAATTATTTTTGTAAAAAAATGGAGTGGGGTCCCCCCCTTTTTTCCTTTGCCAGCCAGATACAACCAGCAGCGGCAGCCTGGCACTACCAGGGTGGGAAGGGACACGGTTATTGGCCCTTCCCAGCCTAATGGTACCAGCCTGCAGCCGCCCCAGAGCCAGACCCTCAATTTTGAAGGTCCGGTCCTGCGGGTACCCGGCTCTTCCCGGCACCCCTGGTGGCTGTGGGTGCCGAGGTAATAGATGTTGGGGTTAGTGCTGGCCTGCCATACCGGCAAGTACTAAGCCCAGTATTAGTAATCAGGGCCGTCTGTAGATAGCCGTAATTACTAAAACTGTAGTATTGTAAAAAAAATACACACACACAAGTATAAAACATTTTATTGAAATAAACACTCCCCCAGACCCCTGTTTGACCATTTTATTAAAAAAAAAAAAAAAGCTGGTCCGACGTAGTCCTCTGCATTCACGACCCTGAAAAATAGAAAACAAACACACAAACACAGACCACTTACCTCTTCCTGCAGTGGGATAATACACACAGCGATGTCACTGTACAGGGATAATAAACACAGTGATGTCACCGTACAGAGATAATAAACACAGTGATGTCACCATACAGGGATAATAAACACAGTGATGTCACCGTACAGGGATAATAAACACAGTGATGTCACTGTACAGAGATAATAAACACAGTGATGTCACTGTACAGAGATAATAAACACAGTGATGTCACTGTACAGGGATAATAAACACAGTGATGTCACCGTACAGGGATAATAAACACAGTGATGTCACCGTACAGGGATAATAATCCTCAGATCAACACATTGTGCCCCCATCAGACCTCAGATCAGCGTCTTGTACCCCCATCAGACCTCAGATCAGCGTCTTGTGCCCCCATCAGACCTCAGATCAACACAATGTGCCCCCATCAGACCTCAGATCAACACAATGTGCCCCCATGTGCCCCCCCCTCAGACCTCAGGTCAACGTCTTGTGCCCCCCTCAGACCAGGGTTGTGCCCCCCTCAGACCAGCGTCTTGTGGCTCCCCTCAGACCTCAGATCAGCCCACCCAGCCACTTAAAAAAAAGCATACTTACCTGTTCTGGCTGCCACTGTCCTCAGGCTCCCTGCTCCACTGCCTTGCCTGCCGGCGCACACTATGACCAGACGTCAGGTCATAGTGCGCGCCGGCAGGGAAGACAGTGATAAAGAAGGGACAGAGAAAAATAAAACAGGAGACACAGAGGCAAACAGAAGAATCATATATGACAAGTGTGTGTGAATAACAGATAGGAGAGTGATATATGATAAGTGTGGAAAAAACACATTCTTTCATTGTTTAACAGTGAGTTAATTGTTAATCGTTTGACAGTATTTTATTGTTAAAAAAGTCTTTGATGCGTGTGTGTGTGTGTGGGGGGGGTGTCATTGGGGGGGGCGTGTCATCAGAGGGCATGTCATCAGAGGGCGTGTCATCAAAGGGCATGTCATCAGAGGGCGTGTCATCAGGGGCGTGACGCGTCATTGGGGGGGGGGGCCCCCGGACATAACTTCGCTTAGGGCCCCAGAAATGCCAAGACCGCCCCTGGGTTCAAGCAGTGGCATAACTAGAAATGACTGGGCCCGCAGCAAATATTTAAACGTCCCCCCCCCCCCCCCCCGCAACTTCTTTGCAACGCTCACTATTGTGGCCAATGAGAGGAGGCCCACTAGCCGCTCCATCTGTTTCCTACATTGTCACTGTATATACTGTCACTACATAATACCGTTGAAGGGGCCCTGACAATAAAATCTGTTAGTCCTCCTCCTGGATGGGCCCCTCTGAGTTTGGGGCCCAAAGCAGCTGCCTCCCATGCTTCCCCTATAGCTATGTCCCTGGCTTGAATTCCATTAAAGTCTGTAAGATTATGAGTGGGTAGGAAAGGACTACTGAAAGTAAAAGACCGAAAATGTGGAAAAAACATGACAAGTACATTGTATTTTATTTGCTGTTGCTTGTATAGTTTTACCATACTCTTCAGTGCTATTCAGGGATTGTCACTATCAAAACTAGAAGACCCCTTTAAGAGCAGAATCTGGCAAAATATAAGTCCTTACTAACACTACTGATGATAAACGGTATGTTTTTCCTGCTCTCTCCGGCCCCTGTCTAGTGCTATCAACATTTTAGCATGGTCAAAACTGCTAACGGATTCCCTTTAAGTAATCTACTTACTTACACCATTATACTATTTATGTATACTTAACTTTATATTTAGTTGCCTTTAGAAGCTAAAATGGAATTTTGACAAAGACATGGCCATAACTTAAAGGAGTTGTGCAGGGGTTTTTATATTGCTGAGGATAGGTCATCAATATCTGATCTGCTGGGATCTGACAAAAGGCACCCCGCCGATCAGCTGTTTGAAGAGGAAGTGGCTCCTTGTGAGCGCTGTTTCCTCTTCATTACACTGCCCGTTGTCTTCCTTGCAACAGCAATGTAGTGTAATTACATATACTCGCTACATTCAAATGAAAGGAGAAAGTACTTCTAATTACACTGCACTTCTGAGACGACAGGCAGTGTAATGAAGAGGAAGTAGTGCTCGCATGATTGGCGGTGGTCCCAGGTGTCAGACCCCCACAGATCAGATATTGATGACCTATCCTGAGGATAGGTCATCAATATAAAGCCCCTGCACAACCCCTTTAAGCTATAGACATATTACTCTTGTTAAACTTCTCTTTAGATGTTATACTTATATACAGATCCTAGAAAACAGCTGACATAACTTAAGTTTTTGAAATCTTTCAGGTAGGAATGTAAGAGCCTTGTAATAGTTCTGTTATTTATAAACTCCCAGGACATGTTCTAGTCAAGTTGGAATTTAGAAAGTGGTTAGAGTTTAATGACCGTAGCATAGCACCGCAGGTTTTATGTGGAATTAGTACGCTACCAGTAAAATATGTGGGTGAAATTTCTATCCAGCCATCATTCCCATATATACAGTAAATTTGAAATTCTTGGCCTTTGGTGTAATGTCAACCAGACAGGTGATTATGAGCCACACTGAATATAAAAAGGTTAAACACCTATTAAAGGGGTTGTGCCAAGATTTGAAGTTATCCCCTACCTATAGTATAGGGAATAACTAACTGATCTGTGGGGGTCCAACTGCTGAGACTCACACTGATCCCGATAATGGGAGTCCCGTTCCCTTGATCTGATGGATTGGCAGGTGGACCATGTGATCTGCATCTCCATTCATTCTGTAGGGGACTTCTGGAAATAGCTGAGTGCTATACTCTGGCAGTCCCACAGAGAATGAATGGAGAGGTAGGGTGTATGTGCGGTCTGCAGCTCCATCAGGACGAGAGAATTTGGAACTGGGGAACTCAAGATTGCTAGGGCCCCAGTGGTCAGACCCCACCAATCAGTTAGGTAAACCTTATCCTGTAGCGGATAACTTCAAAACCTGGCACAACACCTTTAAAGATATGGCCATGTGATCAGGCTTGTTACTTACTGTAAAGTGCCAGTGATTTTTACCCTGGTACAAATTTCTAGTAATGCTATTACAAGCCTTGTGCCATAGTGGACAATAGTGTCTGGAGATGTCAATGTGGCCGCTGGTTGGGGAACACATCAGTAGACTCTTGTGTGTTCAATTTATAGAATCATAGGCATTGGAAGAGTAAGGCAGAGCTTACAACTGGGTAGGGTCATAATAACCCTAATGGCAAAGGTGGTCGGACAAGTAAGAAAGCTGTCAGTTGACTAAACATATACGCTTGGCCAAATGTGCTTGTTTCTCTAAAGTAAAGGGTAAGAGGTTGCTGCCACATCTTTTGTTCCTGCAGAAAATAAGGGCCTGTGTAAGAGCCCACCATACAAATAAGATAGCCATCTCATCTAGGGCTGCATCTATCGATTATTTTAGTAATCAAGTATTCTATTGATTAATCAAACTATTAATCGAGTACTCTAAAGAGAAAAAAACTTTTCCTTTATAAAAGTCATCAGCCCCCCCGTGCCATCATCAGACCCCCCTGCCATCAGTCCTCAGCGCCATCAGCCCCCTCCATGCCATCAATCTTCCCCAGTGGCATCAGGCTCCTCCATGCCATCAGTTACTCCCCAGTGCCATCAGTTACCCCCAGTGCCATCAACTTCCCCCTGTGCCATCAGCTCCCCCATGCCATCAGTACTCTATGCTATCACCCCCTCATGCCATCAGTTCTCTGTGCCATAACTCCCCATTCCATCATTCTTCTGTGCCATCAGCCCCCATGCCATCAGTACTGTGCCATCACCCCCCATGACATCAGTCCTCTGTGCCATCACCCCATGCCATCAGTCTTCTGTGCCATCATCCCCCCATGCCATCAGTTCTCTGTTCCATCACCCCATGCCATCAGTACTGTGCCATCAGCTCCCCATGCCATCAATACTGTGCCATCACGCCCATATGCCATCAATCCTCTGTGCCATCACCCCCCTGCCATCAGTTCTCTGTGCCATCAGTCCTCCCCCCATGCCACCAGTCCTTGGTACTCTCCGTTTTTAGTCATCAGTCCCCAGTGCCAATACTTAACTCTCCTGTAGGGGCGCTGGCCACACTCCTCAGCTGATTAGCCTCTTCTTCTCCACGCGCTGCACTGTCGTCCTGATGTCACACAGCGTCAGGTCATAGTGCACGCTTACGTGATGATGCGCGACCACGGAGTGGTGATTAATAGCAAGCGCTGTACTCATGCTTTGTGGTCACATGACACAAACAAATCCTCGATGCAAAAAATTAGCATTGAGGATTTTTTTGTGTTGAGTTACTCGATTGAATTGAATAATTTGCAACCCTAATCCCATCCTATTGAAATCTAATGTGTATGGCCAGCGGACATGCTTGGGATAGCTTACACAAAGGATCAAGTAAAACTGTACACAAGGTAAGCATGGTTTAGAGAGTGAGCATGTACGGTACATTGTGTGTATGGTGCACTTTTGGACTATTGCTTTAGGCATGTCTGTAATTAACCTTTGACCATCAAAATGTCAGATAGAGGAAATACCAAACCCTGTTTTTGCTTTACCATATACACCTTCTAACTGTTGCTTTGATCTTCTGCAGTCTAATGCGCACACCATACATGACATGACATGACTGCATCCGCATTTTTTTGTAAATATATACACTGGTTACGTCATGGGGAAGCAGACTGAAAACCAACAAGTCCTAAATTGCATGTTAGGGATGATTGTAATTGGAATTGATTTGTATGAATCGATTCATCCATTTGAATGAGTTTACACTTGTGAGGGAACGTCCAGAGCTGTTCAGATGAATAAATTGATTCATACTGTGCTGGCAGATTAACATGGCCACACACATCGTGCGGCTTTGATGATATCATGCTAGCTGCGAGTATTGGCGAATGTGCGGATGATATGCCTATGAATCCGCATCTGCAAATTTGCAAGTGCTGCTAAATAAATTTTAGCAGTGTTTACACAATTGCTGATTTGCTTTTGTATGTGTATCATCTGCGCTTGCGCCAGTACTCACAGTGAGATTATCAGGACCTTGCGAGATGTGCTGCCATGTTAAAGAGGACCTTTCACCACTTCTGACATGCCTGTTTTAATAGCTTCATACATTCCCCATGTAATAACAATTATGGAGCATCTATTCTTATGTCTCTATGTTGTGCCATTCCTTTATTATTTCTACTAGAAGTTATAAATGAATTGCTAGCAGTCTGCAGTAAGGGTACAGAGGGGAGGTGACCAGTTGGGGGTGTACCTGCACAGTCTCACTCTATCCAATCAGTGCTGCCATTGTCAGATTGTGCAGGTACAACCCCCAACTGGTTACTTCCCCTCTGTACCCTTACTGCAGACTGCTAGCAATTCATTCATAACTTCTAGCAGGAATAATACAGGAATGGCACAACATAGAGACATAAGAATAGATGTTCCAGAATTGTTATTACATGGGGAATGCACAAAACTATTAAAACAGACATGTCAGGAGAGGTGACAGGTCCTCTTTAAGCTGCCAGCAGAGTGGGGAATCATCTGCAGAGGGAAAGTCAGGGACAGACAGAAAATTTGTCCAGTACAAATCAGTTCGCTCATTCCTGGCGCATGTGATTTTTTTTTACTTGCTTAAAGAAGAACTCCCGCAAAAAATGTTATTCCATGTCCTGCTAGAAAGGTACATGATGTAATCTGTAGTGAATGTCATTTTCTTACCAGTGTCTGTATTTTTGACTTCTATCATCCTGAAGTTTCGTATCTGTGTCATGTGACTAGGAATCAGACCCACCAACTCACACAGCATCTTATGTGTGGACAGGAAGTCTAATTCTCTATGCATTCCTATGGGAGCCTGACTTTCAGTCTCATAGGAATGAATAGAGCAGTAACTGGCTTCCTGTCCTGGGATAGTTGGAGGTCAGGGAGTTGGTCACATGACCCAGCTACAATAAGAAGAAAGTGGAAACTCTCAATTAGATTCCCTGATAAGAAGATTGCATTCACTACAGATTATATCATGCACCTTTCTAACAGGTCAGAGAATAAACATTTTTGCGGGAGTTCTTCTTTAAATGCCGAAAGCTAGGTTTCCACGTTTAGGTTTTCTGATGCAGTTTTTAGAATGAAAACTAGAAGTGGACTGAAAAGAGAGGTGACGCAGTATCTGTTCTTTATGCTCACGCTCTTTTTCTGATTCACTCCTGTGACCTGCAAGATGTGACAAAGAATAGGCCATGTGCTTCCAGGTCTGTGCGGCTGCGCTGCAGAAGATAAGTCATGTCCTATTCTTTACGCATCTTGCAGAAGTGCAGCATGCACACCAAAAAAGTCCATGTTTTGCAGATCCATGGTTTACGGTCCACAAAACGGATGTGGTTGTGTGAATGGACTGATTTATCAATTCAATACAATTACATTATAGTAATTCCAATAAAAAGAATGGAATTCCATATTGATCAACAATTGATTTTTTGTGTGTCATAAAGAGCTTGTGTCTTTCATTGTGCATACTGTGAGAGTCCTACAAGTGAAAATTCCACATTGTTCTACATGTACCACTCAGTGATATGTTAGTATTAATCAGTATGCCCTATGGTACAGTTCTGAGCCTTCTTACATACTCTGCCCCATAGCTGTGGTATTACCTTCTTTCATGGCAATTCAAGCACAATTTATAACACTGATATTTATTTCATGTTTTTTAATCCCAGAAATTATCAGGTCTTCCTTTATTGTAAAAAAAAAAAAAACAAGGCTATCGCCAATTGTTCTTCTTGCCCTATGATCAAGAAATAGGTGGGTATGAAGTTACGGTCACAATAGAAGAATTCATATCATTAGCTAGTAAATCAACGTTACTGAAGAATATTAAAGTACCTTGATATCTTCCCCTTTGTACCTAATATGAAATATTTTTGGGATAAAGTAAAATAAATTGGAACAGACTACAAACACGCTGTAAGTTTCCGTTTCCTGAGACCACGGCATGCAAGATATTGTATCGTGCTCTGTAAGCACTCCCTATGGCTTACATCTGCTACAGCATCCAAATGTTAGCACATGACCCTTTGTCTTCACATACGACTCTGATTATTAAGTCATTATCAGGACCATAATTTATGAAGTGCTTTTGTATTATACAAAAGTTTCTCATTTAGATATTACTTTATTGTTTACGTGGAATCAAGCAGGTGGAACTTATAAGGGAAGAATTATTGTAGGCCATAGTCTAGAATATTTTCAAGTATGCCTCATTGTCACGAATTGTTATCTAGGAGTCTGTCTTTGTAGAAAACTTTTTGTTTCTTGTTTACGGGCCAATCATCTAGAACGAACATTTGTATGGACGCTCGTTCAGTCGATCATCCTCCTGTCTAAACAACCCCAAGAATCTAGATTGTTGGCTTATGGGATCTTTTAGGAGAGCATAAAAAAGCTTGCTCATTAGCAGCACCATGTAAACAGGGAATGTGCTGCCGATATAATGTTAAATTAATGTTGAAGGAATGACTGTAGTATGGACCTTTTTTCTTCCATGCATTAACCAGTGTAATGGCTCTTTATAGATCGCTGATCGACTTGTTTTATCATTGATTGGCACCCATCAGGCCACGTAAAAGGACCCTTAGTGGCACAATCTATCCCCTTACTAGCTGAAATGTTTCAACACTACTTATCCAAGTATGTATAGAATGCAAATGCTCTTCAAATTCACCATCAGACTGGTGAAAACAGGATCTATAGTCTGCTGATGGGCTGACCCGAGGCCTTGGGAAATTGCTGTATCATTTGATGTCAAAAGCAGAGATAATTATAAAGCCTACGGTGTACACAGATGTAAAGAGCAATTGCAAGACTGAAAATGCAGGTAATGAATGCATGGGTATAGGCCCATTTACATGAGCCGACTGAGCAGGCAATTATAGGGAATGAACTGTCTACTCGTAAGAGGATCTTCTCTGTCCCCATACCGATTAATTGTTTCGGGAAAGCAGATCCCTGGGTAGACAGGTCTATCTGCTAGCCAGAAACAATGATTTCACCTGATCAATCAGTGTCTTCTTCTTCTTCATTGGGTGGTCAGCTGTATGTTTACAGGGGACGAGTATTGGGAAACAGCATTCATACAAATGTTTATTCCCAATAGTAGCCCGATAATGACCCTGTGTAAAGGAAGGGATGTAGTAAAGAGAAGCAAGAACTGTGTTAAAGAGGACCTCTCCTCTCTCCTGACATGCCTGTTTTAGTAGCTTCCTGCATTCCCCATGTAATAACAATTCTGGAACATCTATTCTTATGCCTCTATGTTGTACCATTCTTTTATTATTTCTACTAGAAGTTATGAATGAATTGCTAGCAGTCTGCAGTAAGGGTACAGAGGTGTGGAAACAAGTTGAGAGTGTGTACCTGCGCAGTCTCACTCTATCCAGTCAGTTCTACCATTTTTAGACTGTGCAGGTACACCCCTTCCCCCAACTGGTTACCACCCCTCTGTACCCTTACTGCAGACTGCCAACAATTCATTCATAACTTCTAGTAAAAATAATAAAGGAATGGTACAACATAGAGACATAAGAATAGATGCTCCAGAATTGTTACTACATGGGTAATGTATGTAGCTATGAAAATAGACATGTCAGGAGAGGTGACAAGTTCCCTTTAAATCAAGAAGGTAGACATTTGTTGACACATAGGCTGGATGGATGACTCATTCATCCAGTGTTATTTGCTTTACCATTGGACAAGTGGACATCATTTTTGTGCTGTTTATGTGTATGCTTATATGGTTTTGAACATGTAATTCTGTACATTTACTGCTTCATTTGATTGTAAAGCTAAAAGCAATATTCTCCTTATAATAAGGCTACTTTCACATCATGTTTGTGTCAGAAGCATACATCTGTATAGGTATAAGAAAAGTGTAAAACATATACTGTAATTTACCCATATGAGCCAAAACTGCAAAAACAAGTATATTCATATATACCACAGTATATGAATGGGGGAGGTTAAATGAGAAAGAAAGGCAGTCACACATAATACATATAGGCTCAGACTAAAAGGTATATGAAGCTAAAAAAGCAGGAAATTATCCAGAGTGGATAGTAAATAAGCTAGGTAATGATGAGACAATTAACAGGCGGCAGTTTCACAATCATCAGGTATCATCATGTGTCAGGATCATGCTATTAATTATTTATGGGCGCTACAGTAAAAGCAAAGATTGCACAAAGGAGGGTCACATCATGACATCAGCCCCCAACCAGAAATGGTCATACTTAGGAATGCAGTGGTGGTGAGGTGACTGACATCAAGAAATCAGAATCCTTACTCTATATGTGAATCAGAAAATCTGACAATGAGTCACAGAGAGATTGCTTTATCTCTAACAGAAATTGTGCAGGAAACTGCAATAATCAAATACAGAGTAATGTTAAATCAGGATTTTGGAATGCCAGAATATGCAGAGCATATGTCATCTATGTTACTAACCTGTGAAGCACTAGAGCATGTATGAATTACATGGGGATATGACCAGATAAGGGAGCAGTGTAGTATAGAGTATCATATCAAGTGGGCTGTAATGAGGAAATCTATTGTTAGTTTACCAGCATGATCGTACACCCCACTAAAGCTTTATATAATAGTATCTCATGGTGTGGCCTTGTGGGGGATTAATGAGACAAGTGATTTGGAATGCATATGTGTTCCAAGTACAAGGCGTGTACCATGATGTCAGCGCAACTGTTTAGCTCATTCAGGGAGACAAAACCAGCAGAAACTTTCCTGTACATGGTCCTCCGCTCTATGTCACCAGTTACTTGAAAACATAACTATATAAAATTGCCTGAGCCTGAGTAGATGATTATAGTCCAATATATATGAAATGTGGACAGCTCAGAAACAATGCCAATGTATGTTTGTACATATTGCTGTGCACAGGAGGTTTCCTCTTGGATGTAATGTACTTGTGGCCAGCCACCACTTCCCTGGCGATATCAACTCTTCGATGAGGTTTCAGAAGATGGACCTGCAATCATCAGTTGATGGGACGTTCTCCATTGATTTTTGGTATTTTAAAAAGTTTATGTGAAATGAAAGAGCTGTGAAACCGCTGCTCTTAATAGTGTATTCACAATGACAACTCCTGTCCATATGCCCATAGGAGGTCCCCCAAATAGGACCCCACTGTACGTGGAAGAACGGAGAGTTGCTCTGGTGTTCCAGGTCACCCATTGCATGGTTTCACATTCATTTGAATTGTCAGCATAAAGCATATTGAAAAGTAGGCCTACATGCGTCTTTCTTCAGCGATAACACCATGTTGAGACAACCCCCATCGATCTGATTTTGATTAACTATCCTATGATTAGGTCATCAATATGTTCAGGAAAACCCCTTAAAAAGGGTCTTCCGGCCACTTGAATTTGTTTTGTAATGCTTTAAAACAATAAAAGAATTAATAATCGCCACTTCCCCGCTGCTTCCATGCTGATCCAACAAGGAATCAATGAGGTCAGTATTACTTTATTGTTTATTATTTATTATTGTTGTTATTTGTTTATTATTTTGAAATGGCTGGACAGCCCTGTATAATGCTAAAAATCTTGCTCCTTCTCTAAGGATCATGACAAAATAATGTTACCTGTGCTGTAACATTGGCTTTCAATAATCCCCAGCGCCCAACACATTTATGCACAAGTGATTTAGAGGGGTTGTGTCAATAACAACATACAAGATAGTGAATAAGTGTTTGATTGCCCTGGATCCGGCTGCTGAGAAACACAACAACCTTGAGAATGGTGGCCCGCAAGTGCCATCGAACTGCCTCATAACAATGCAGTGGTGCTACATCCTCCCAGAAGTCCTATAGAAGTGGACAGAGCAGTATATTAGGTAGTTGTAGAATTATACGGATATAAACATTTCTAATAATGAGCTGCAGCATTAACAGTATCAATAGTTCAGTTGGGCATGGTTGCAGTCTGTACCTGTGCCAAAATGTAGCTCAATTAGCAAGTTAACGTGAAGGATGGGAGGGTTCTTCAGAGATTTAAGGATCTGGTTGAGTTTCGTAACATCAAGATCTGCTAGTTTCTAAATGTGGCACATTGATCAAAAGATGGACAGATGCCTCATCATTCCTTAAATCAAGGAATACAACTTCCTCTGTATGGCCATCTATAGTCTTAATGTATTCATCTATTGTATCAAAGGTAACATCACAATAGGGGAGCATAATGATCAGTAAAGCTAAAGTGTAGCTCTATAAGCAGGTTAAAGAAGAACTCCCTGCAAAAAATTTTATTCCATGTACTGCTAGAAATGTACATGATATAATCTGTAGTGAATAGAGATGAGCGAACGTGCGAGCGGTACAGTGCTCGTTACGAGCACGTTCGCTCATCTGTAGTAGTGAATGTCATTTTCTTACCAGTGTCTGTATTTTTGACTTATATAATCCTGAAGTTTCTTATCTGTGTTATGTGACTAGGAATTACACTCACCAACTCACACATAGACGTATGTGGACAGGAAGTCTAATTCTCTATGCATTCCTATGGGAGCCTCACTTTCAGTCTCATAGGAATGAATAGTGAGCAGTGACTGGCTTTCTGTCCTGGGTCAGTTGGAGGTCAGGGAGTTGGTCACATGACCCAGCTACAATAAGAAGAGAGGTTATTACTCACAATTACATTTTCTGATAAGAAAATGACATTCACTACAGATTATATCATGCACCTTTATAACAGGTCAGAGAATAAAAAAGTTTGCGGGAGTTCTTCTTTAAGGTTGAAGAACTGTAGGGTTCTTTAGAGGTTCCACTATCTGAGTGAGTTCTGTAACACCAAGATCTACCAGCTTCTGCAAATAGCACATGGTTCAAAAAAAAACGGACAGATGCCTCATCATTCAATTGAAACAGGAAGATAACTTAGTCAGGAAGACTACGTGGCCATGTAAAGTCTTAATTTATTGACTATTATACTAAAGCAATAATTTTTTTTTCATAAAGTAGCATAGAATCACAATAAAGAAACTTAATAACTGAAGCAAAATGAGCCGGGGGAAAGATTTTTTTTTTTAACTTTTAGATTATGTATGCACAGTCTAAGATCCAGGTCTACCTTCCATACATGGAGCCTGCATAGTTTTCTGTGCACACCTCAGCTGAAGAGGCAGCCACACGTGTTATTCAATATATCAGTCCTGACATGATACCACAAAGTCAGATTGCAATATATACTCATTTATTTGTGGAAATCCTGATCTCCAGTGTCAATGGAGAGAGACAAAAGTACCAGTAGATCCCAGATGTAGAAGTGCCATTAATACCGGTACAATTATGGTTACAGATAAATGGTGACTATTTGCTTCTGCAAAGTGTCTACAATAGGCCAGTCTTCTTGTTGATGTATCTGGTTATGATACATGGGGGCATTGAAAGAGAGCAATAGTTTCCATTGCATCACAGCCACATTGCATCTCACCTGATTTCCAAAAGATGGCTTTTGCTATGATAGGATGTGATGTGGCAGGACATCCCATGTTGCAATATAATGTCACCCATTCTCAAAGGTCTAGAGTGGTCCTAAAGGAAACATAACATTTTATAGAAATAGTTTATATAACTAAGCAATAGCAATAAACTGTACATTATGTGGCTATTTTATTAGACTACTTTCATATACTGTTAATTGGCAAACTGCTATTGTGTCCTCACACAAAAAAAAAAATATGTCACCAAAGCTGGATTTTATATAAATCATTTAAAAAAAAATGAATGCTTTGTGACAGATAATATGACTGTATTTTGTGCCATTCATGTATTATTCTTGCTAGAAGTTATGAATGAATTACTAGCAATTAGCTAGCAGTGAAGATCCAGGTGGGTACACAGTCTGACATTATCCATTCAGTGCTACCAGTGGCAGACCGTGCAGGGACAACCCCCAACTAGGAACACATTGTTACAATTGTGGTTCATAGCCACTGCTGTCCTGTGCCTATGGCCTCCAGCTTCCTGTGTGTGAATTAGCGTCATTGTTCATGTATATCTCCTCTGTTACTGTACCGCAGAGGTTAAAGGGGTATTCCCATCAGAGACAATGGGGGTATATCGCTAGGATATGCCCCCATTGTCTGATAGGTGCGGGTCCCTGATAGGTGTGGGACCCGCACCTACAATGGGAACAAAGCGGGGAGAGTTGTGGATGGAGGACCCCAGGTTTCCCAGGATCCAGCCACCACCAAGCGCTGCTCCCATACAAGTGAATGGGGGTGCACCGCGCACGCGCGTCCCCCGCTCCCATTCATTTCTATGGGGCCGACGGAAATAGGAAATGAATGGAGAGTGGCTGCACATGCGCAGTGCGCCCTCCACTACTTTCCCTGCTCCGTTCTCCTTGTAGGTGTGGGTCCCAGAGTTGGGACCCGCACCTATCAGACAATGGGGGAAAATCCTTGCAATATGCTCCCATTGTCTGTGATAGCAAAACCCCTTTAACCTCCTCTTGCTCTGTGAGCTGCTATGAGGCTGTCCCCAATTGCTAATCAGCTTTTGCAATAAAGCTGTGTTGCTAATCTCAGTTCCTTGCCTGAAAAAAGGGAGCTATAATCCCTTTGTCTGTCTGTGGACTGTGTTCTGCCTGACTCCCTAGTTTATCTGTATTCAGTCTGACCTGACTTGTGCCTGTTACCCTTGTCTGTTCATCTGCCTGTGTTCCTCTTCTGCATGCTGCCTGGATCTTGCCTCCTGCTCTGGTCCTGAGAATGCTTCCTGGATTCGCATGTACTTTGCCTGCCTGAACTGTGTCTGGTTGTGAATTGTGTACTGCCTGATCCCAGTGGGTCAGCTGCCAACTACACAGGAACTATTCCACGAGGTATTGGCTTGGTGGCTCCCCTATAGCGAAGACCAGAACCCTGTACAGGGGTTATAGTGTGAAAACCAGGGGACATCCAGGACAGTGCCCTTAGGAGTAGCCCAAAATCAAGCCGATTTGTTGGCACAGTGGTTCCACACTTACTGCCCAAAACACACCCAGATTGACCTTCATTGTAAACTTCTAGTATTTTATTCATTACTTCTAGAAGGAATAATAAACTAATGGTCCAACATAGAATCATAAACTCCAGAATTGCTATCACATGGAGAATGCAAGTAGTTACAAAAACAGACATGTCAGAAGAGATGACAGCTCCTCTATACAGGTGTGGGCCACTTTCTGGTTATTGTTGACCAATATGTACAGTATATAAGATGATTATATGGCACTTACCAATGAAATCTTTGTAGAAATTGCACCATTTTCTATAATTTATAAGGTATTCTCCCTTGTTCACAAAGTCTTTTGTGCTGCCACACAGAGGTTCTGCCCATGAGATGGCCTCTATTGGAGGGTCATGTGACCAGGTAAATCACCTTCATGTGATTCCTTCTGCATTCAAGTACACTGCACCTGTACATATTCTGTTGGGAGTTCAGTGCAGGTGCAGTGTGTTTGAATGAAGGAGATATCACACAGAGGTGATTTGCCTGGTCACATGACCCTCCATCAGCAGCCAATTTAGACAGCACAAAAGACTTTGTAAAAAAGCCACTTTATTGGGAAAGTAGCTCAGAGATGTATAGAGGGATGGGTTGTGGACAGCCTTATATGTATTTATTAGTTTTTTATACTGAATTCACTGGGCAATGGAGAGCCAGTGAAAGGAATGGCAGAGAGGAAAGAGGAGTAACAGGTGTGAGGTGGATTAGTCGGGCTGCAGAGTTGAGGATAAATTGGAGAGGTGTGAGGGTGCTAGATGGAAGGCCACATAAGAGGATGGTATAGTAGTCTAGGCGGGAGAGGAGAAGGGCACATACAAGCATTTTTGCAGACTCCTTGTTGAGGAAGGCACGGATGCGAGAGATATTTTTGAGCTGGAGGCGGGTGGAAAGGGCTTGGATGTGCGGTTTGAAGAACAGGGCATAATCCAAGGTTACTCCAAGGCAGCGGACTTGGCTGACCAGAGAGAGTGTGCAGCCATTGAGTGTGATAGATAGGTCTGTTGGGGGAGTTGAGCAAGATGGGGGAAAGATGATAAATTCTGTTTTATCCATGTTAAGTTTTAGAAAGTGAGAGGAGAAGAGGAAGAAGGATGTAGAAGATAGACATTGTGGGATTCTGGATAGTAAAGTGATGTCTGGTAAATGTGTGTGTGTGTGTGTGTGTCATCAGCATAAAAGTGATACTCAAAGCCATGGGACTCTATGAGCTGTCCCAGGCCGAAGGTGTAAATTGAGAAGAGCAGGGGTCCTAGGACATCGGTGGTTATTGATAGGTTGAAAAGATGTCTCAAGTCCACAGGTGGTGAGATGTGTAAGGTGGAAAGTTTTTCCTCTGTAATGGTGGAGAAGTGGGTTTTGGGGCAAGAGGACTGAGCAGTGACCAAGCTGGAACTATAGTGATAGTGATAGAGAGTTGGTGATTACATTGTATGGTACTAAAATTATTGTGAGTCCCTGGTTACCTGTATGATAATGGAGCCTCATTGTTATAGCTAATGGTGGCTGCCAACAGCACTGTATAGAGATCATCATTGTTCACACCAAACCCTGTCTCCAGTGGGGCTCAAAATTTGACTTCCCTATTTCAGACACACACAATGAGGGCCAATTTCATAGCAAGTATAAGTATGTTTTTGGAGCGTGACTGCATTCTTGCTCTTCACCACACTTTTAAGTCAATTAGGTTGCGAAGAACATAAAGCCCCATTCTGTATGTCAATCTGCACAGCTGGAAGTTTAAGTAGCTGCTTGTGGGCTATAATAGGGCCCACACCTCGGACCATATACCATCATATAATCATTGCCATGTGTGGTGCCTTGAGTTTGTAAAGTAATCTAATTCTACAACATACATTTCATAGGAAGACTAATACTATATTTAGAGATTTTTTAAGGCCGTGCTAATGATGTATACATCTCAGCAGTGCAGCATGAAAGCTTAATCTTTTGCATTTGCTATTTTAGAAATCAGTATGTTACTTTTGTGGTTTGGAATATAAATGACTGAAGTTAAGGGAGTTAATGGTTCTGGAGATGGGGCTGTAATACGACTCTCAAGGGATACATAACAAATAAACAATTGCATATCACAAATTCCAAGGCACATCTGGGATACAAAGGGTGATGTCACGGGAATGGAATGAGGGCCTCTGGAAGGTGCAGTGTTATTTTTTAATGTTGAAATTCCACAGAGACCACCAAGCCTAACTACCTCATCAAATTCATGCATCCTTCACTTTTCATATACACAGGGGCCAAGTCATGTGAGGAATGTATACTGTAGCATATGTCTGGCAGTAATTACATTCCGCAAGAGTTGGCGCTCTGCGCTCATGAATTTCATTCCCTTTTTAGGGGGAAATATCATTTTGGACTATGAAGTGTATTGGGCAGGTCTAAGGCTGAATTCTTAAAAGAACCAGCGTTTAATATTTTGTGATACATAACAAAGAAATACAAGTAAGGAACATCCGACCGTAAAATGACAACAGAATAAGAAACACTGACAAATGTCACATTTCCATATGTTTTACAATTTAAAGGCACACTAGTATAATGGTTAATTTTAGGTTTCATTCAGAAAGGCATATACAAGGAGCTTGTTCCTCTCCTCAAAACACACACACACTCAGGTTGGAAGGTGAAAAGTTATGCAGGCATCTTCTCTCCACAAGTAGTACAAACAGTGGTGTGGGAAACTGACAAGGATCATTGAAAGGATATTGGGGCAAAGAAGCACTAAATCCTTATGCCCCAGGTGGCTTTGGGTATGGTAGTGTTAATCAGCACCAGAAGGGGAGCCCATTTTAATTTTTGCTATGGAGCCCTCTCACCTCTATGTACACCTCTGCTCCAGGCCATACTGTTATAGTAAATCACATAACATTGTGTATGTAACAATGTTTCACATAAATATTAGCCTTCAATAACTTAGCCTACAATAGCTTAAAGGGGTTCTCCAGCTCCAGGTCCCCTCCCTTGTCACCAGACCTGCAGAGGGCATCATACTTACCTGCCCCCCACAGCTAGGTTCTGGCTTCTTTGCCCCCCCCCTCCCCCCCTGTGCTCCAGTCCCCACTGTTAAACTTCCTGTTTGGTGGGGGTCACATGGCTGCTGCACTTAATGACTAGTCACTGCAGTGATATGTCCATCACGCACTACATGACACATGGGGGGGGGGGGGGGACGTCACTGATCCAGAACCTAAGTATGATTCCCTCCGCAGCTTCGGCAGCATGGATCTGACCAAAAGGCTCCTGAGGGTAGCTAGCTACATATTCTTTGGCTTTTTTGAGTGCAAAAGATATACAAATTAAACTACAAACAATAATACTGTTGAAATACTGACATGTGAAAGAGGCCCAAATCCAAATACATATGATTACAATTAGATCTAATTTATTATTTTCCTCAATTTAAAAGGGTTGACCATTTTCAATCATTTTTTAAAGGCCCTCATGACTATAAGCTGTTCTCATTGTAGCATCACACAAGGGCAAATGATACTTTATTTGTATTAAAGGACATTGTAGACGTCTTGAAGTTTGTCTGCAGATGACATGCAGCGCCATGAGCCTCCATGGTAGTCTTACCAATTAGCCCTACTTAAAGGGGTTTTCCATGACATTGATGACCTATCCTCTGGATAAGTCATCAGTATCTGATCGCTGAGGGTCTGACATCCGGGACCCCCACTGATCAGCTGTTTGAGAAGGCACTGGCACTCGAAGTACCTTCTCACAGCTTTCCCTAGGCCAGTGACAACACGTTCATCTGTCATGTGGCCTAGGCACAGCTCAGTCCCTTTCAAGTGAATAGGGCTGAGTGCAATACCAAGCACAGCCGCTATACAATGTACTGTGCTTCTTAAGCACGGAGAAGCCCCCGACACTCACAGGAGCGCAAGTGCCTTCTCAAACAGCTGATCAGCAGGGGTCCCAGATGTCAGGCCCTCACTGATCAGATACTGATGACCTATCAAGAGGGAATGGAAACCCCTTTTAAGTAGGACAGTAGGGCTCACAGGAGCGCCAGGGCCTTTGGCTAATAGAGAGTTGGTCTCTTTCTATTAACTCAGCATTCCCTTGTAACTGGTTTGGAAATTATTTTTCTAAAGCAAACACTTTAATATTATTCATTGTGCAGACGGATCATGCCTTGATGAGTAGGGAAATTTAGCTTTTGGCGACAACTGACGTTTTGAGACCATTCACAGTAGTCAAATTAGATTCAAATACGTTGTGTATGGATGAATAGTACTGTATATCTTTTTTTAGGGTATTTACATGTGGTCAGCACAGGTTTGTTGTGTACCTAATTAGTATTTCATGTGTCACATTGCAAACAGTGGAAAGTTTTATGCAAACACTGTACTAAAGCGCAGGTTGTATATTTGAATATCAAACTATGAAATAGGACCTGATACTTAAAGGGGTATTCCATCCTAAAATATTTATCACTTATCCACTTGCTAAGCTGTGACCATGAGCATTCCATTTCACATTTATTGTCTGCCTTGATGTGGCAGCTAGGTTGCACCACGCCAGCAGGTCCTGTTCTTGACTTAGGTGCAAGTCCCCGAGGTGGCACTCACATCTATTAGACTTTATGACATGTCACAAATGTGTTTTTTTGGAATTGCCCTTCCCAATAGATGACAGCTATGCTTTAACAGTGTGAAAGTTGTATTCCTGAAATGTATGGCATTTCAAGTCCTCACCACTATCTGGAAATCCACTCCACCTTATGTCCTTTTTAATTAAAAGTAGGAGCAGATTCTGGAAAAACTGAGAGGAGAAATATTCCCAAACAAGTCCTCAGGGTATTTTTCCCTTATACAGGGGTCCATTCATAGCAACTCTCTCATACTTAGTCTTATTAGGCTATAAATGGCATTGATAGCTCAATGAAGTTGGACAAAATTAAAAACTATCCAGTTAAAAATAGTCCATTGAGGGGGTTGGATGTCTGCCTGTTCCGTAAAAAACGATCCTGCTCTATGTACGTCACTGCCCAAATACTATAAACTCCTTCAATGTGTGCAATTTTTCTACTTGTATACATTAAGAAATACATTGTCTACAGAGATCTGTCCACCATTTTCTCCCTGTAAGAGGTAGAACTTTGGGTAGCGGTGGTATACATTATAAACATTTACAATAAAACCTATGGGCTTGTATATATATCACATGCATAGTGTACTACGTTTAGTACAGTTTTGACAAACTTTACACAAGCATCTTAAAGGAGATTTAACAGTGTTTCTTCTGCACCAGCTCTTGGCATCAGAAAATATTATGACCTCATGGTGTTTCCATGGTTTCTATACTGGAAACTAAGAGGGACATTTATCAAGACTGGCATTTTAAGGGCTGTCCTTGATTCCCTCTGTGGTGCCCTAGGATACAACAAATTTATGTTGAGGCGCAAGCCTCTTATGAATTTATTGCATTCTCCAGCAGGCTGTGCAAAACACATCTATGCTGATGACACTCAAATCTACCTCTCTGGCACAGATGTCACCTCCCTGCTATCCAGAATCCCAGAGTGTCTTGTCGGCTATATCTTCATTCTTCTCCTACCACTTTCTAAAAGTCAACATGAAGAAAACTGAATTCATTGTCTTTCCATTATGTCAGTCAGCCCCCCTACCTGACCACTACAGTTAATAGCACAACGCTTTCTCCAGTCTCTGACGTCCGTTGCCTGGAGATAACATTTTATTCTGCTCTATCTTTTAAGCCACAAATCCAAATCCTGACCTCCACCTGCCGCTTTCAACTTAAGAACATCTCTCGCATTCACTCCTTCCTCACCCCTGAGTGAACTAAAATACTAGTGCATGTCCTCATCATCTCCCACCTGGACTACTGCAACATCCTCCTGTGTGGCTCCCATCAAGCACTCTCACTCACCTCCAATCTATTCTCAACTCCTCTGCATGTTTAATACACCTCTCCCCTCGTTTCTCCTATGCCTCTCCCCTCTGCCAATCCTTTCACTGGCTCCCCATTGCCCTGCAAATTCAGTATTTGTAACCCCCCTCTTGATGTACAGCGCCATGGAATTAATAATAAATAAATATTGGTATAGCGCCATCATATTCCGCAGCGTTTTACAATTCAGAGGGTTCATGTAACAATAGACATCACAACGTAACTAGCTAATATACAACTGAAACACTAGGAGTGAGGGCCCTGCTCGCAAGAGCTTACAATCTATGAGGAAATGGGGATGACACAAAAGGTAGTTAATTGTGATATGTGGTAGTCGAGCCATTTTTCTACTGAAAGCAGTGGTGTAGGTTGATCTGCTTCAGGTGTGTAGACTGTTAGAAGATCGAGTTCAGATCTGAGGAGTTGGTGGGGTTACTAGGAGAAGTGTCATAGTTTAGGAAGCTTGATAAGCCTGCCTGAAAATATATGAGGCACGTTTGAAGGTAGGGAAGGTAGGGAATTTGGGAATTCTTGAAGACGGGAGTGAGAGGTATGAATTATGGAGGATTTTAATCTTAGGTCACTAACAGCATGAAGAGTACGAGTAGGGTGGTAGAAGTGTGAGAGAGATGAGAGATGTATGGAAGTGCAATTGAATTGCCCTCATAGCCTTATTTGTTATCCAATGTCACACAGTTCCTTAAAATGGTGCGTAGAGGCTATGTGTCCATACTATACCTCTGTGTGATGATCTTCCTCGTGGCAACTAAACAGTGTCTGTGTCCTGTATGGCATGCTTAAACACATGGGAGAAATTTATCATCAGGGGAATATCTGAAGTCAGTTTTGCTTGAGTCTGTGTTGGCATTATCAAATGCTGCATGTTTTATAAATTAGTCTTATCCTTAAAGGGAACCTGTCATCTCCGAAACACCCCCTGAACTAGAGTAAGCGTTGTATAGTGTAAGTGATGCTGAATCCGAATATGTAAGTTTTATCTTCATACTCACTTCCATTCTGACGCTGTGCTCCCACAAACCAGCAGTAAACTGCACTCAATGGACTCCGGTGCTCACTCACATAATGGAGAGGACTCAAAGAAGAGTCCTCTCAATGATGACAGGTTCCCTTTAAACCTAACATTCTTGTCTAGAAAAGCTGCTCAAGTTTTCCGACTCCACCCTCTTACTGAGATTGTGACTTTTTTTGTAACTTTAAAAAAGTCTCAGCGATAAATCTGGAGTGAAACTCATTAACATAGCTAACCATGCCCACCCATATTTCCAAACAGTGGTGGGTGGTGTAAAAAAATGCAAAAAGCCACAATCTTTAAACTTTTTGAAAGCAGAATTCTGGAGTGAAGGCATGATAAATCAGGGCCATTAAATTTTATGGAGAGTTTGGTTCACTGGCAGCACAGCAACTCCAGGAGTGCAGACCCTTAGTGCAGTCTGCGTGCTGCCATATGAATCAGTGCACACAGAGAAAAGATTGCCTAAGGCCTTAAAGTGTTATCTCCATCTGGTCACGTATGGCATATTTACAGGATACTCCATAAATGTCCAATATTGCAGGTCTGACCTCTGAGATCAGCACCCTTCACGAGAACAGGGACCCATCTCGCGGCCAATGTTCAGAATGTAATGAGATTCTGAACCTAAACTCTCATCATATTTACAAGAAATCTGTATCCAATACAGATGAAAGATATTTTATTCTCCATTCACATGCTATAGAAAGGAAATCATTGGCGAGAGGAATAAGCAATGGGGGCTAATCCTCATGTGTATCCGGGGTCACATTCGCTGCAGGATCCTTTTGTACATACATGTCAGATTTCCCATAAGCAAATCCCTAATGGATTTGTTCACATGGCGAAATATGCGAGGAAAAAAAAAGTCAGTGTATTTGTCATGGAATTCACGGCAGAAATGCAAGACTGACAGATTTCTGCTACAGATTTGATGTATGAATGCTGTGGATCCAACCACAGATTAGCCACATTCAATGGCGAGAACCCACTGCGCTTTCTGTATGGTTTCCGCATGGAAATGGGTCCGTGGTCCGCATTTGCAGCCAAGAATAGGACATATTCTGTTGTTTTCAGAACTGACATATGGATGCGGAAAGTACACGGAAGACATCCATGTGCTTTTTGCATCCATATGTCTGTTTTGCATTCCACGTTTTATGGACCGCAAAATACATATGGTCGTGTCAATGTAACCTTTGTGTCTCCTTGGCAGCCTGCTGCAAACTGTTACTTTGTCCCTCTATGCTGTGCACTCTGGAAATTATAGAGTTAAAAATTCCCAAAACCTGGACTAGTACAGCTGTTACTGGGCTCACTGACCTCATCTGAATGTTGTTTTAACGCGGCTAGCCACATATTTCCCCTAAAGTGGCCACTGCAGGGGAAATGTAGCATTACATGCTGGTCATGACATGTCTCCGCTCTGGCCCAAAGGGGGTGGGTGGTCCAAAGCAGGAAGCCACCCTATATTGATGTCCATATTTCCTATTATGTAGTGGTGAGACATGACTTTTTCACCTTAGGAACTGTGAATCTGTGGAATAGTCTACCACAGGATGTGGTCATAGCACAAATGATGATTTCTTAGAATTAAATAACATTAATGATCACCTGAATGGTGATCTTGTCTGGTGACCACTTGTGGCCGAGAAGGAAATTTTTTCCTTTTCAGGGCAGATTGGTACATGCATTATGTGTTTCCTACCATCCTATGGATCAATAGGAGGAAACTATTTTCTAGCCATAACACTTTATCCCTTATCTTCATCCACATTCTCCCATTCCTTGGTTAATCTTGATGGATATATGTCTTTTTACAACAGCTCTAATTTACAGTTTGTGTTGCTACCACGTAAATAAAAGATGCAGTGCAGGAGTGGATCGACGTTAGTGGAGAAACCTGGACCAAATCTCCATTGAGTCCCATTCATGTCATGATGGTATTGATGTATTTTTTACATGTCATACACATTGTTACGGTGTGTAACCTCACTGACCTGGTTCAGTCAATCACAGTGCAGAAAAGCACAGCCGGAGAGAGACTGAGCTGAGAATATAATCTCAGAGCTGCCTGCCTTCCACACAAGCTAATGACGTTATGCTGCTTGAATGATTATTGAAGGGGGGATGGTAACACTGGTTTCTCAAGTCTGTCCCTATTTTGCGACACTTATCACTGGTAGAGCCAACATTTAGAGGATGGATGCACTTCCTGTGGTCCTCCAGCTGTTGCAAAACTACAACTCTCAGTATGCCTGGACAGCCTACAGCTATGCTGGGAATTGTAGCTTTGCAACAGCCGGAGGGCCGCAGGTTGAACATCTCAGCACTAATACAAATGAAGTGAACTTTGAACAATTTGATGGACATGCAGGACGTTGGCTAATTATGACTTATGATTGCGTTATGTTCTCTTCAACGAAATATCTTACTTATGAAACTTCTAGAGATTTTGTAATTTTCCCTAGCTTTTATAAAGGTTAATAAAAGTTTACTGAATTAAAAGTAAAGAGAATGGGGGTCATTTATTAATAGATATACGCCAATTTTACAGTATATCTGTTGCAGATTCGATCGCAAAAGGGATTTGTGGTCGAATCTGAGACTTTTTCTAGCTCACGTCAGGTCTAAAAAAGGGGGCAGGGCAGGGGGTGGAGCAGCTTGTCTCATTTATCATGCCTGTTTTAGGAGTAGAAAATGATCGAAATCTACTCCAGCAAGGGAGGCTGGCGTAGATTTAGGCCAGTGGTGGATGCACCTAAGTTATGTAGAGGCCGGCGCCTTTACATAATTTAGGTGCATCATCTGCAAGTGCAACTGGTATTAAGACCGGCGTCTAAAATGCTAGTCTTAATAAATGACCCCAAATGTTCCCCCTAAAATTAAACTAGTAATTATAAGTCTCTGAGCTGTATTCATCTCACAAATTGCTACAAAAAAGGATTCTGTCATTGGGAGAGATGAAAATGGCGGCCATGGAATGATAAATTTGGCATAACTAGAAAAGTTAGATTCTCCTCTCTAACTTTAATAATCTGGCACATGCTGTTAATTAATTTGACACATATTATGACTCCTCTTGGCAATGTCTATTTTTCTAGGCACAATTCAAAACTGTTAATGTATACGGAAAAAAAAGTATCTAAGACACATAATAAATTTTGCTTTGTAAAAGGTCCCTTTACATGGGTCAATGGTAATTGTCAGAAACAACCTGTTCATTCCCAATAATTTCCCATCATTGAGCGGAGGTGAGGTCTGCATTTACATGCAGCAATCATCTCCTCTCCTATAGGGAGATAAGCAATCATTACTGAAATCAAGCATCCCCATACAGACTCATTGTTTCTGGGCAGCAAATACCTGTTTGCAAAGGACGATCTGCTGCCCAGAAACGATAACCTTGGGTGCCCCATTAATGATGCTTTCACCTGGTTAACACAGAGCAATTATCAGGGACAGGTGTTTGTACGTGTGTTCATTCCTGATAATTAGACTGTGTACAGAGGCCTTAAGTCTTTCCTATTGTTTAGTTATTTCTATTTCTGGGAAAGTCAGCTAGCAACCAATATGGCTGCTGTCATAGCTTCAAAAGGCTAAATCTGTGACAAGGTCCTCCACCTATCTTGTGCTATCCATAATACTGATGTACTTTCATGCGGCAGAAGGCCCCCCATGAGCCACCAGGATCTAAGAGCAACTGCTACCCTGTACCCCTTTACCTAAGCCCTTGTTCCACTGGGTTTGTAATCTAGCATTCTCCGACTCCAGACTGGCCTCTCCATGTTGGATCTGCACACTCATGTGTAGGAGAAGATGGTCACCGGTCCTCAACTATGGAGCAGGGTTTAAAACTTGTGGAATGCTCATGAGATAACCCTTTTAATATATTTATAATACACTACTGGTTCTAGCTAAAGAGTATCAAAAACTTCCGTGGTGGATCCGGCTTTAATGTGACAAGGTCTCTCAATCGCTGAATATCAGAAAATCCACATAAAAGAAAAGCAAACACACATAACAAACATATACCTTCACAACTATGTGCTAAGAGCTATTTGTAACACTGACCCTGATTTATTTATATCATTGGCAAGGCCATAAAGCTATAACTGATGTAATGTGGTCCTAATTCTAAGAAAAGGCGTTGTGGTACAGGCTACAAACCACCAAGCATGTATGCAAAGCTACAAAGACTGTTTCTCACAGGAGGTCATATGTGAAGTAAACAGGCTTCTATAATTAGCAATATCACTGTTTGTACAACTTGTCTTTAACAAAAGGCCAGAATGTGCAGACCACACATTGAAACTAGTCATAATCTACTACAATTGTGAAAATGCTTCAATTATTCCTCATAAGAAAGTAGAAAGAATGTTTCATGAAGTAGACAGTGAGTGGCGCACTCACATATGGTCGATTTTACCTCTCAGCTTTCATGCTAACATTTCAATGATGCTGGGTTTTTGAAGGCAGTGAATCTAAAAAGTGGATGAAGAAAATAAAAATAAAAATCAAGAAAACTTGAAGCTTATGACCTGTTATACATGTGGTGGACATAACATGACAGGTTAGGCTGGGTTTAAGCATTGCATTCACCATGCAGATCAACATGCTATTTGAGAAGGTACCTTCTCTCGTGGTAGCGCTGCGGCCTTTTCCTAGGTCAGTGACGTCACATTCATTGGTCACATGGCCTAGGCGTAGCTCAGCCCCATTTTGTACTGAATAGTGCTATATATACAGATTAGGAAGCGGTGATGCTGCTTCCTGATCCAATCCTGTTGTCATGTGTTCACTGGGGGCCGGGTAACTGCACAAGCTTCTGGATATTAGCAGATCCAGATCAGCTGTGTAGTATAGCTCAAAAGCCTTGTACAACCTCTCTTGAGGCTATGTTCCCCCTGTAACTGAGGCTAATATGTCAGGTCAGAGGCGTAGCTACAGGTTCAGCACAGGGGGGGCGAAACATACTTGAGTGGGCCCCTCCACTTATTGGCTTCCCAAATGCACGTTTCCAACTTCACAGGCACATACTACTAGTTGTGGTTATAATATTGTATTAGAAAGATGACTGTATAAACTGCAAGATCATCTATGCTGCTAAGTACAGTACAATAGACTTTCTACATACCCTAGTCTAAATACTCTACCACATAATGCAGTACAATATAGGAGTAAAAAAACAAGGGGACTCCTATGTTAAAGGAAACGTGTCCCCAGTTTTTACATCACTCCCCTGCCCCCATCAGACCTCAGATCAGCTTAATGTGCCCCCATCAGACCAGCGTATTGTGCCCCCATCAGACCTCAGATCAGCATATTGTGCCCCATCAGACCTCAGATCAGCGTATTGTGCCCCCCCATCAGACCTCAGATCAGCAGAATGTGCCCCCATCAGACCTCACATCAGCGTATTGTGCCCCCATCAGACCTCAGATCAGCGTACTGTGTCCCCATCAGACCTCAGATCAGCGTACTGTGTCCCCATCAGACCTCAGATCAGCATATTGTGCCCCCATCAGCCCTCAGATCAGCCTACCCAGCCACATAAGATTAAAATAAAAAACCTTTCTTACCTGTTCTGCGCTGCGGCTGCCCTCCGGTCCGCGCTCCGCTCTCTTCCCTGGCCCGCGCACACTATGACCTGACGCTGCGTGCCCGCCCGGTAGCTACGCTACTGTGTCAGGTACAGCTACAGGAGAAATCAGCAATAAAAAAAAAAAAAAAATGGTATGTACAATTTTCCCCAAAGGTTTTTTATGACCTTATAAGTGGTGCAAAGTGTAAAAATTAAAAAAAAAAAAAAAAAAAAAAAAAAAACACCACCACACGCCACACTGCAGCTTCTAGCCCTGGCCACAGCAACAATAACCCACAAATACCGTATATCAAGAGGACTATTATGAAAAGGGGGCATATTTTAAAAAGTATTTCAGTTGCACTCTGTGCTATATAAAAATGAAAAAAGGTGAAAAATAGACTTTACATTTGTTTAACATTTTCCCAGAAATAAAAAAAAAAAAAAAAAAAAAAAATAGTAAAATAAAAACAACATGAAAAAATAAAGCCTCATGTATCACCGAAAAAGACACACAAATCATTTACATAAGCAAACAGAAGAAGTTATCGCTTTCAAAAATGTTTCTACAAAAAAAAAAAAAAAAATGGAAAATGCATCTGAAAGGGGTAAATGCCCTGGTCTTGTAAGTGGTTAAAGTGGTTTCATTTTTAATGGTGTGGACATATGCAGTTAAACGACATTTTTCCATACAGCCATTAACAATGAAACTGGTTTTAGCTGCAGTCAGTCAGTTTGAAAACGAAGCAGGTTTGCCATGGGTGCACCTCAGCTGCAGCACGGTCACAATTTGTGAGAGCAGTCTTAGGCCTCATGCACACGAACGTGTGCCGGCCGTGCCCGTGCTGCGGCCCGCAAACTGCGTTCCGCAATGCACGGGCACTGACCATGAGGCCACCGCATGTGGATCGTGGACCCATTCACTTGAATGGGGTCCGCGATCCGCATCCGAGGGTCCGCACCGCAAAAAAGTAGTGCTTGCGCTACTTTTTTGCGGTGCGGAGGCACGGCCAGAAACACCACGGAAGCACATCGTAGTGCTTCCGTGGTGTTCCGATCCGTGCCTCCGCTCCGCATCTCCCGGATCGCGGACCCATTGAAGTGAATGGGTCCGCGATCCGTGATGCGGGCTGCACACGGCCGGTGCCCGTTTATTGCGGACCCGCCGTATGCGGCCCGCAGCACGGCCACGGCCAGCACACGTTCGCGTGCATGAGGCCTTAGTTACATTTGGTGAGGTGGAGACATTTATTTTAGACTCCAACACTTCACTTCACTCAGTAATTTTGTATGAAATGTCAAAGGTGTGAAAGTAATTTGTGAAAGGATGTAATTGGCAACACATTTAATATGTAGAACCTAGATACAATAAAACAGGATCCGTGGTTGGTCCGTATGTTCGTTTTTACCATCCGTGTGGCATCCGTATTTCACAGACGTTGCTCAGCTGAAAATTGATTTCCAAAGAATCTCCTATTAGTCATCAGTGAAAAACGGACGCATCACGGATACAACACGGATGTGTGTCAGTGATTTTCACGGACCCACAGACTTCAATGGGCGTGCTTGGTCCGCATCACGGATCAAAGTAGTGCATGTCCCCATGAAATGTGAACAGATACATTTAAATCAATGGGTGCGTGTGGTGTCCGTGAAAAATGCGGACAGCACACGGCAGTGAAAAACTCCCAGAACAAGGGGAAATCACGGCCCAACATTACGTCATGCATGAGCCTATTTGCAACACCAAGTTCATAAGTCCCAGTTCCCACTGGAGTCTCACACTCTGCGAGAGCCACAGGATAGTTCTTGCTATCCCCATGTATGTCCATCACACTCACATGTTTGTCCAACACATAGTCCCCTGCTACCAAGCTGCCATGTACCAGGCTCACCTGGCTCCTTGCATCTAGCAACGCTTGGACTGGACTGCCATTTACCACCATGTCACACATTTTCAGCACAGTCTCTAGCCCTTGGTTCCTGGTCTCACGATCACATACATGCTTCTCAGTGCAGTGGTTGCCATGGGAAACAACTTGGCCTTGAATCAAGTAGATTCTCAAAGTGAGGAGTCGCACGCTATGCTAAAAACCGTTCCACAGATTCTTCCATTCGCACAATTAGAAGCACTCTCACAGCTCCATAGCTGTCAAAACAACAGAAAGTTTCTGCCCAGCGATACTTTGTTGCACCTGATGGGCTCCACCAAGCTGCAGCAACTTTCACATAGGACTTCATATTGACCCAAAAAAAAAAAATTTTCTCCACAGGTCAGTCTCTTTCACTTGGGCTTCCGGCCCTTTAAATCACCACAAGATTTTCTTGCAACACAGCAAAAGTGTCCAGATTTGCAACAGCAGCTTTATCCAGACATTGGGCTTCCAGCCCCTTTACATTTCTCCAACACAACCTTCAGCAACATATGCTCTTTTCACTTTCTGTTGCCCCTAGCAACAACATTGTGCCCTTTTAGCATGGACACTGCTGGTGCCCTTTTTGGCATTGACATTGCTTGCATCCTCCACCAATTGTAAGGGATCACTCTCTCTCAGGGGGTCACAACTACAAATCTACCGACACACAGGGGGTTTTAACGTCCAAATGGTGCTTTATTTTCGCTCTTTAGCACCAACACACATGAAAAACATTCAAATAAACACCTGCCCGTCTGGGCTCTACCTAATACACGTGTTGTCTCTCACCTATCTCACCTATAGAGCGCTGTTCACACACGGTATTCAATCTGGCTTCCTCAGACATATGGTCCAGCAGCCTCGTGGCTGTGACCTCACCAGCACCTTTGGGGGGAGATGGTCCAGTAGTCCTACTGACTGAGACCACACAGAGCCTCTGCAGGCTCCAACCTCTCAGGCTTCCTCAGCCTTGTGGCCCCCAGCCCTTCTGCCCCTGGCCCTCTCCAAGTCTTTTCCCTGGGGCCCTCTCTCTCCAAACTCTCATACACAGAGGGTTGTTTTATCCCTCCGCGATTACATTAGCAGGCCTCACCTGCAATCTCCTGAGCTAACCACAATACCTGTACTGGAAGGGTGTAGACTGGAAGACTCCCACTACCAACCTGTCTCCAAGTCCAAGAAATCCAGCCCATGTCACTTTAAACAAAATCTCCAGCAAGCTATGCCTTGCTGAAGCAACCCCATTTCTGTATTTCAGCTATCTCACCCAGCTAAGCTGAACAAAAACGGTGAGATACACATGCTTTCCAGCACTTATACTGTACACATTACCACAGTGCCCAAATGGGAGCTGGATCCACCTGCCATGCATAAAGCCAAAAAAGAAAAGAATGGACAGGACTCATTTTTGCAAAGGTGAAAGAGAAAGTGAAGTCCTTTAATTCATCTTCTGCAACCCAGCAAAAATATTTCAGCTATGTATTAGCCTTCAAGCAGGAAGTGGCTGACGGCTGCTTTCTCACTTCCCCCTATTGAATACACATACATTTTTGGCCGAGCCAAACATGTACGTATATGGGGAAGTCAGATGGGAGATGTGAGAGATAGCTGTCGGCTAAACAATACGGAATGTTTATGGCCGTCCTTAGTGAAGACACCATAAAACTGATGACAAATTGCCTTTAAACAGCTTGTTCAACCAACTTCACCTTTAAACATGCACATTTTTTTCACTGGGAAGACAGGAATAAGCTTCTGCCAGAGGCTTATCACCCACAAGAACAAAGGATTGGGTGTGTGGAAATCCAAAATGCCAGATTTTTCTTCCTCCGTTTGCCATTTGGGGAATGTTGGGATACCCCCTTAACAGATTAGATAGTGGATTCTGCTGAAATCAGTGGGCAACTTTCATCTGTGGCCAGCTAAATGTTCAACACACAATGAAGTTGAGGTAAAATTTAAGACTGAGGCTGTCTATTGTGATACCCAATATGTTACATGGTACCTGGATTGGTGGAATTACTGAATTATTATAATTATCATGTAGTTGTGCTGTCTAGGACATATCTGCAAATGTTAACAATTGCATGTAAAAAGCTAATAGGTGTATATTTTCTTCTAACATATCTTTCAGGTTGTAGTGATGATGGATATCTCAATAAGGATATGGCCATCACCTTCTTCTAAAGATGTGTGTGCCATTTTGTTCAGACTTAGAGCTATTCTTGTCTTGTTCATGCATACTGTTTCAGTTGTCTAATCCATATAGACATCTTAAAGGGTTTCTGTCATCAGAATTTAGCCTACAAAACCGAGTGTCATTTGCAAATCGCAAATGACACCTGATGACAGAAAGCCTTCTTTTATAGAAAACTGTATGGTAGTTTTTGTTAAAATAGCGTTTTTGTAATATGCTAATTAGGCCCCCTAGGTGCAGCAGGCGCGAACTCCCGCGCCTGCGCATTGCGATAAGCAATCTGCGCACGCACGTTGAGAGCCGGCGGCCGCCCGGGTCCCGCCTTCATCAATGCGCATGCGCGGATTGCTTATCGCAATGCGCAGGCGCGGGAGTTCGCGATCGTACAGGGCCGGGAGACGAAAGAGATGGCTGCCCGGCCCTGTCCATCAACGCAAGGGAGGAGGGGTAAGGGGCGTTATTATGGCCGCTCCTAGGTGCAGGGTTCACGCCTACTGCACCTAGGGGGCCTAATTAGCATATTATAAAAACGCTATTTTAACAAAAACTACCATACAGTTTTCTATAAAAGAATGCTTTCTGTCATCAGGTGTCATTTGCGATTTGCAAATGACACTCGGTTTTGTAGGCTAAATTCTGATGACAGAAACCATTTAAGAAGAAAAATACAATAATAATGCTTGGTGTGAGGAGAAAAGAAACTGAAACATAGTGTATGAGTAAAATATAACATACCTCTGAACAATAAGTAGTATGATATTCATAATACACCAATCATACACAGCAGTCTTGTGATGTATATACTATTTGCATTAAAGGGGTTATCCCACGAATAATGTAAAAAATGAAAATCAGACCTCATATGGTACATGTCAATATATTTTTAACAAAGCTAGAACCAGCCCTGTACCTCACATGGGTCCAGAAATCTCCCCATTCATTCCTCTGGTAGATTTATATCAAGCTGACAGCTCAAGGGGAGTGTCTTTTCTGCTGCAGCTATGGGGGCGTGTCCGTGCTGTCCCTATCACAGCTCAGGAGGCGCGTCTCAGCTCTCCCTATCACAGCTCAGGAGGCAGCTGAAAGATGAAACTGAGCATGTGCGGCCTTCTTAATGAGCAGGTCAAAGAAATAAGGAACTAAGTGGTGGTATACATATACATTTTATTGAATAACTCAGTAGCTATACAAAATTTTTAATTAAATGCAATTACAAAAGTATTCAGATCCAGGGACTGGTTTGAAACCTGTAGAATATTTTTTGTGGGACAACCCCTTTAATTTTTTATCTTTCGATAAAGGAGAGACAGTGCTTTTACAGTCAAACTAGACATGTTGGTGGTTCAGACATTAGGTGGACATCCATGTGGTTCCTGTAGTCATCTCTGGAATTTCATGTGAGAGGATTTCTCCACTGAAAATGTTTCACTGAAAGGCTTGCACTAGAACAGCATGTCCTAGACACACAGTAGACTCCACAAAAGGTTACTCAGCTACCTAATATTCAGTGGTAACTGTTAGACAGGGGGAAAATGTGCTTTGTGTATACTGCTACCCGTAAGTATTGATAGCTTCAGCATGTTAAATAACTTATACCAAATTAGGACAATATCAGTTAGAAATATTCGCCTGACAACAAATGGTCAGCTGCATCATACACTAAAAAAGGAAACACAAATATAAAAAGTTAGAGTGAACCTGGCACCATGAAAATACAAAAATACAAAATACAGTAAGGCTACTTTCACACCAGCGTTTTTGCAGGATCCGTCATAGATCAGCAAAAAACGCTTCCGTCATGATAATTCAACCGTCTGCATCCGTTCTGAAAGGATCCGGTTGTATTATCTTTTAAGTATCCAAACTGATCCGTCATGAACTCTATTGAAAGTAAATGGGGGACGGATCCGTTTTCTATTGTGTGGGAGAAAACGGATCCGTCCCCATTGACTTACATTGTGAGTCATGACTGATCAGTTTGGATCAGTTTCTTCATGCGGATACCAAAACGCAGCAAGCAGCGTTTTAGTGTCCGCCTCCAAAGCGGAATGCTGACTGAACTGAAGCAAACTGAAGCAAAACTGATGCATTCTGAAAGGATCCTTTTCCATTCAAAATGCATTAGGACAAAACTAATCAGTTTTGGACCGTTTATGAGAGCCTGTGACGGATCTCACAAACGGATCCTTACAACGCAAGTGTGAAAGTAGCCTAAGCTACAGGTACCATGTTATAGAGCAGGAGAAGCTGAGCAGATTTATATATATAGTTTTATGTGAAAAGATTCAGTAAAACTTGTAATTTATACATTTCAATTCCTGCTCATTCTGGATTTTGAAGTCCATTATTGACAGCTATCTCTAAGTCAGTGATTGACAGCTATCTCTGTATACACAGTCATAGAGAGAAGGCTGTCAATCATTGATAGGACCGCCTCCTTGACGTCAAAGCCCAGAATGAGTAGGAATTTAAATGAATAAATTACACATCCCATAAAACTAAATATCAGTCTGTTCAGTGTTCAGCTTCTCCTGCTCTATAATATGCTCTATAATATGCTGCCTGTAGCCCAAACATTTTGTTTCGTGTTATAGGTTCCCTTTAAAGCTGCATATGTACTGCGATGACCAAAAAAAAAAAAACATACTCACCTAGTAAATCCCCTTCTGGTCCAGCGTGGTTGTCACGGACGTTCCTACAACAGGTTGCAGAAAGTCGTCTAGGCTTGCACATGTGACATAATCTGACATGTTTTCCTTTTTGTGTTGTTGCTGTTTACCACACCCCTTCCCCTCAGCTGTTCCGGGTGTGGTAATTGTTCTTCCCCTATTTATTCCTGCTTCTACCACAGTTACTTGCGGTTTATAGTTTCAGTGGACATTGTGGTGGATTGGTGTGGTTCTCTCCTGAGATCCGGTTGCTTCCATTTCTTCTTAAGATAAGTGTCCTCTTTCCATTTTGTGTTTACCCTGCTTTTCCCTGTTGTGTTATTTGGCCTTTTGGAGACTCCTGTTCGGCCTTCCTTTTGGAGGAACAGGTAGACTCAGTCCTGTCAGTAGTTGCAGGGTCCTATAGGGTCAGTTTGGTTTTAGGTGCCTGTGTATGAACTCTTCTACATTTGAGGCCTGTTCATACTTGAAGTCAGTCAGGATTTGTGTCAGGGTTTCCTGCAGGAGGTGACCCTTTTCCTTCACTTGTTTCCTGGCCTCTTCCCTCCTATGCTTGGTGTGGTTTTTCCCTCCACACCAGAGTGTGACATTATAAACCGCCAAAAAACGTTATTTTTTAAGTGCAGACATGGACCCAATTACTGCACTAACTGAACAGCTACAGGGTCTCTACTTGGAGGTAGCTGACCTCCACACAGCCATCACCCAAATTCAGAAACCATAGGCTGTTGGTTCCAGGGGTGGTGGTGGTCTGGCCTGTCTGGAGCCTAAAGTCGCTCTCCCGGACAGATTCTCTGGGGGACGTGATAACTTTATTCTGTTCAGGGAGGCGTGCAAATTGTACTTTAGACTGCGTCCACATTCTTCTGGTAATGAAGAGCAGAAAGTTGGTGTGGTCATCTCGCTGCTTAAAGGAGATGCACAGTCATGGGTCTTTTCTCTGCCGACCGGATCGCAGTCTCTCTAGTCGGTGGATGATTTTTTCAATGCATTGGGGCTTATCTATGATGACCCGGAACGCACCTCCCTGGCCGAGACCAAGCTACGTGACCTTCGTCGGGGTGAGCGCTCTGCGTCGGAGGTGGGCTACGGATACTGAACAGAACGATCCGGCTCTCCATAGTCAATTCTGTCAAGGATTATCAGAAAGGCTGAAGGACGCTTTGGCCTTTCATAAAACTCCAGTGTCTTTGGAAGCCGCTATGTCTCTTGCTGTACGCATGAATAGATGCCTGAGAGAGAGATCTAGGGGCCCCCGCTCTCAGGACGCATCACATAGTGTATTGTCTTTCTATGACACTTTGGGTGAAGATACCCCTAGGTTGATGTCTGGGAACGAACCTATGTAGTTAGGGGGAGCTACTCCTGTTTTCACTCTTAAGCATTCTGGTAATAAAAAGGGTGTGTGTTTGTTTTTTCTGCAGACAGAAAGGACATTTTATCAATGCATGTCCATGCATTCAGTCTCTAAAAGAGAGGAAAGGAAAGGGGGCGTTGAATTCCCATCTCACTCTTGGAGGGGTGGGTAGAGAGACAGAAAATGTGCAACGAAAACGAAAACTCCTGTTCGTCCTTCCTTTTGGAGGAACGGGTAGACTCAGTTCTGTCAGTAGTTGCAGGGTCCTATAGGGTCAGTTTGGTTTTAGGTTCCTGTGTATGAACTCTCCTACCTTTGAGGCCTGTTCATACTTGAAGTCAGTCAGGATTTGTGTCAGGGTTTCCTGCAGGAGGAAATCTTTTCCTTCACTTGTTTCCTGGCTTCATCCCCTTCCCTCCTACGCTTGGTGTGGTTTTACCCTCCACACCAGAGCATGACAGTAGTGGTCTGTGCCCCCCAGCAATTCTGTTTTTACACTGCAGTTGCGATGAAGTGCTGCCATACCTCCCAACCATCCCGGATCCAGCGGGACAGTCCTGGATTATAGTGGCTGTCTGACTGTTCCGGTACGGGGGAGGTATGGCCCGCTTTCTGGCAGCTGTCTCTGCAGCAGAGACAGTTGCCTGTATTATGATGAAGCCGGAATCGGCTCCCTGCTTCAGCATTCCACCCCCCCTGCCGACTCTCCACACCTATGGTCGGCAGTCAGCATTGGCTTCGTCTCCTTCACAGAGTGGAGCAGTCGATGTCCTGCTGCTGCTAGGAAGAAGGTAAGTATGTGGTGTTATTATTTTTTTTTTAACATTCTGTGAGGGGCACAATGTGGGCATATTACTGGGGGGAACAATATGGGCTTATTACTGGGGGCACATTGTGGGCATATTACTGGGGGCCCACTGGGCATATTACTGGGGGCACAGCTGGGCATATTACTGGGGGCACATGTGGGCATATCACTGGGGGCACAATGTGGGCATATTACTCGTGCACATCTGGGTATAATTCTGTGAAGACACAATGAGGACATAAATAATGTGCGGTGGCATGAACGGGGAATATTTACGATATGGGGGCATTAAGGGGACTGCGTAGGATAAGGGGTATAGTTATGTTTTGGGCAGAGTAAGAGGCGTGGTCAAGTGCGGAATAAATTAGCCGCGGCGCAGAATGTGTCCCTCTTTGATAATTTACAAAGTTGGGAGGTATGCCCTGCTGCTAGCATTCTAAGTGGTGAGTTTTAGTAAACTAGTAAGACTAGGTTAAAAATAATACCTTATAGTACATCTTAAAGGGAATCTGTCACCTCCAAAATCGGTCTCAGTGTAAGCATACCACCATGTCAGGTAACATAGTAACATAGTTTATAAGGCTGAAAAAAGACATCTGTCCATCCAATTCGGCCTGTTTTCCTACAAGTTGATCCAGAGGAAGGCAAAAAACCCCTGTGAGGTAGAAGCCAATTTTCCCCACTTTAGTGGAAAACATTCCTTCCCGACTCCAATCAGGCAATCAGAATTACTCCCTGGATCAACGACCCCTCTCTAGTAACTATAACCTGTAATATTATTACCCTCCAAAAATACATCCAGGCCTCTCTTGAACTCTTTTAGTGAACTTACCATCACCACCTCCTGAGGCAGAGAGTTCCATAGTCTCACTGCTCTTACCGTAAAGAATCCTCTTCTATGTTTGTGTACAAACCTTCTTTCCTCCAGACGCAGAGGATGTCCCCTCGTCACAGTCACAGTCCTGGGGATAAATAGATCATGGGAGAGATCTCTTCTAAAGTGATTAAGCCTAATTTTGATAATCTTTTTGGGTACTGTAGTCCACCCATTCCAGTTATTACTTTAGTTGCCCTCCTCTGAACCCTCTCCAGCTCTGCTATGTCTATGTTCACAGGAGCCCAGAACTGTACACAGTACTCCATGTGTGGTCTGACTAGGGATTTGTAAAGTGACAGGACTATGTTCTCATCACGGGCATCTATGCCTCTTTTGATGGAACCCATTATCTTATTGGCCTTGGCAGCAGCTGTCTGACACTGGTTTCTACAGCTTAGTTTGCTGTTCACTAAAATTCCTAGGTCCTTTTCCATGTCAGAGTTAGGCTCCATTCACACGACCGTATGTATTCAGTGTCCGTATAAAAAAGGAACGGAAGACTTACGGAAAGTCTTCCGTAGTGTTCCGTAATTTTGCGGACCCATTGACTTTAATGGGGCTACGGACGTGTTTTTTGCGGCCAAGTATAGGACACGTTTCCTTTTTTTTGCGGGAGAACTTCCATAATGTACAGATGCGGAATGCACACGGTGTGCATTCCGCATTTTTTTTCTCCTATGGAAAAATGAATGGGTCCGTAAGGTTCCGCATCTTATCCGCAAAAATGCGGATAAGATACGGAAATGAACATACAGTCGTGTGAATGGGGCCTTACCCAATATTTTACCATTTAGTATGTACTGGTGACTTGCATTATTCCTTCCCATATGCATAACCTTACATTTGTCAGTGTTAAACCTCATCTGCCACTTCTCTGCCCAACCCTCCAGTCTATCCAGATCCATCTGTAGAAGTGTACTGTCCTCTTCTGTGTTAATTACTTTACACAGTTTAGTGTCATCTGCAAAAATTGATATTTTACTGTGCAAGCCTTCTACAAGATCATTAATAAATATATTGAAGAGAAAAGGGCCCAATACTGACCCCTGTGGTACCCCACTAGTGACAGTGATCCAATCTGAATATGTGCCGTTAATAACCACCCTCTGTTTTCTATCACTGAGCCAGTTACTTACCCACATACAGACATTTTCTCCCAGGCCAAGCATTCTCATTTTGTATACTAACCTTTTATGTGGTACCGTGTCAAATGCTTTGGAGAAGTCCAGATATACGACATCCATTGATTTGCTGCGGTCCAGTCTAGAACTTACCTCCTCATAGAAACTGATTAAATTGGTTTGACATGACCGATCCCTCATGAAGCCAAGCTGATATGGAGTTATTTGCTTATTTTCATTGAGGTACTCCAAGATAGCATCTCTTAGAAAACCCTCAAACAGTTTACCCACGACAGATGTTAAACTTACCGGCCTATAGTTCCCGGGGACCCTTTTTGAATATTGGCACCACATTTGCTATGCGCCAATCCTGTGGAACACTCCCTGTCAGTATAGAGTCCTTAAATATCAGAAATAAGGGTCTGGCGATGACATTACTTAATTCTCTTAGGATACGGGGGTGTATGCCATCCGGTCCTGGCGATTTGTCTATTTTAATATTTTTAAGACGCAGCTCTACTTCTTCCTGGGTCAGACAGGGCACTTTTAATGGGGAATTTACTTTTATATTCTGCATTTCATCTGACAGTTTATTTTCCTCAGTGAATACAGTGGAGAAAAAGATATTTAGTAGCTTTGATTTCTCCTCATCGCTCTCTGCAACTCCCCCCTCATTACTCTGTAAGGGGCCGACACCTTCAGGTTTATACTTTTTACCATTTATATAATTAAAGAACATTTTAGAGTTAGTTTTACTTTCTTTGGCAATTAATCTCTCGGTCTCTAGTTTTGCTGTTTTGATTTGTCTTTTACATATTCAATTTTTTCCTTATAGTTTTTCAATGCTTCCTCGCTCCCCTGCTGTTTTAGTGATTTAAATGCTTTCTGTCATTTATTGCTTTCTTTACAGTTCTGTTTATCCACATTGTTTTTTTCTTGTTCCTTAACCTTTTATTCCCATAAGGTATGTATCTCTCACAATTAGATATTAGGATGCTTTTAAAAATATCCCATTTTGTGGCTGTATTTTTATTTTGAGGACTTTGTCTCAGTTAGTTAGGCCTATGGCCTCTCTTAGTTGGCTAAATTTAGCTTTTTTGAAGTTTGGTATTTTTGTTCCTCCCTGAAGAAACGCTCTTTTGAATGACAGTTGGAAGGTTATTATATTATGGTCACTATTTCCCAGGTGTCCCCGACCTGCACATGTGTTGTTTTGTTAGGTCTATTGGTTAATACTAAGTCCAGTATGGCCGTCCCTCTAGTCAGGTCCTGAACCAGTTGGGAAAGGTAATTGTCTTTGGTTATTTCCAAGAACCTGTTTCCTTTATGAGATATACAGGTTTCAGTTTCCCAGTCTATATCTGGGTAGTTGAAATCCCCCATAATAACGACCTCATTATGTTTTGCCACCTCGTCTATTTCATTTAGAAGTAGATTTTCTGTGGACTCTGGTATATTAGGTGGTTTATAATAAAGTCCTATTAGTATTTTATTATTGTTTTTGGCTCCATTTATTTCTACCCACAATGACTCCACATGTTCATGTCTCTCACTTATATCTTCCCGGAGTGTGGGCTTTAGACAGGACTTTACATAAAGGCAGACCCCTCCCCCTCTCCGGTTTTGGCGATCCTTTCTAAACAGACTGTAACCCTGTACGTTAACTGCCCAGGTAGGTGTCCCAAAACTCAATCATGACCACTGATGTCAAAGCACACTCTACCTTTGCTGCCACCCAACACATACTAAGAAAGTGTCATTTTCAGTCAGATTCTTCCACGTGACAAATGTAATAAAAATGTGAAATTAATGGCACTGTTAGAAGTACTCTTATTTTATACAAGAATGTGTCAAGTACAGAAATAGAAAAGAGTGGTCAGCGGTGTAGCGAGGCTTTCCTGCACCCAGGGCAAGGGCGTAGTAAGCTGTCTCATTTTTGTATACTAAGCCACATCTCTGCCCAGCGCATAACTATACTCACCCAATCCCACCCAGTACCCTTAGGGGTACGGGTGATTAGCTCTTAATAACATTCTTAAAAATATTCTTATGCCTATTTTAGGTGTAAAAGTAGTCTTAAGCCCCCTTTTTGCGACTATTTAGGAGTGGCGAGTGTGTAACAGGGGCCAGGACTCTGTCCCTATCACATTTACCATCTTTTACACCTGAAAACAGGTGTAAAAGAAGAATCAAAACTACTCCAGGGGGCAGGTAGTTTTGTACTCCAGGTTAATCCTCTGGCAGTGCAAAGGTTGGTGCAAAAATCCATTTTTTGTAAATGACTCCCAATATGTACAACTTATAAAATCTTTCATAGGATACACAGTGGTAACAATACACCTGATAAATGAAAGGACTAACTGGTCCAACCACATCCAGGTTTTCTCTGGCCTGTCAGCATGATGTCCGCTGGAACTAGAACAGGGTCACTGTGGTGGCAGAGCAAGAAGAATAACCAAATAAACAGGGGATAGAAACTTTCCCTATTAAATCCCCAGCAGGGGGTGCTGTGCTGGCCCTGCTATCCCAATGGTATAACAGGGTAAACTAGGCATTGCTTTCCCCACACATCAGGAATGCTCATATTGTGCCCCCTCACAATACTAATGCCCACATTGTGCCTCCTGACAGTAGTAATATCCTAGTAATGCCCACATTGCGCCCCTCACAGTAGTAATGCCCATACTCTGCCCCTTCACAATAGTAATGCCCACACTCTGCCCCTTCACAATAGTAATGCCCACACTGTGCCCCTTCACAATAGTAATGACCACATTGTGCCCCATCACATTAGTAATGACCACATTGTGCCCCATCACATTAGTAATGACCACATTGTGCCCCTCACAGTACTTATGTCCACCCCCCCATAGTAGTTATGTTCACATTGTGCCCCCTCACAGTAGTTCTGCCCACATTGAGCCCCTTCACTGTAGTTAGGTCCACACTGTAGTCCCTCTAGTACTTAGGCCAACACTGTACTCCATCACAGTAGTTATGTCCATATTGTGCCCCCTCACAGTAGTTATGCCCACATTGTGACCTATCACAGTAAAATGTGGATATTTTGCCATGTCACAGTAGTTATGTCTACATTGCGCTCACATTGTACCCCTTTGCAGTATTAATGCCTATATTGTGCCCCCTCACTGTAGGTAGCCCACATTGTGCCCTTTCACAATAGTAATGACCACATTGTGGCCCCTCACAGTAGTAATCCCCACATTCTTCCCCTTTCAGTCATGCCCCCTCCAGCTCCATTAATAAAGAAAAAAAAAACACTGAATACTCACCTGTTTCCCTGATGATTGGGCACATCCGACATTACCCATCAGCAGCAGATGCAGTAGGCACGCATGCGCAGCAGCTTCCACACCGGCCACCTCGTACCTGCGCTCCAGTGGTGGTCGTAACCCCTGTATATGAGCAGGGTATAATGTGATAGAAAAATAAATCAAGCCAGCAAAGGAGGCAATATGGACAATCACAATACATTAGTAAGTGTCTTGTATTAACGTTCTATGCACAATAAATGCCATTTCCTGAAGTGAGACAACCTCATTAACTTTTTTTTTACTTTATAATTTTTGGGGGAGATTTTCTGTAACCAGATCCCATCAATCCATAAGTTCCTAAACAACAAATGCGTTGCTGAGCTTTGGGGATTTTTTTCTCAGTGTGAACTTTGTGTCTCCAGCTTGTGGTAATAACATTACACGTAACAGGGCTGGGCAATGACAAGGCAAGTGTCATATTCCACGTGTCATGTAACCCTTGCCGTGCTGTCAGTAAGTTACAGGTTTGGCATGTTACCCCACCTTTACCCCTTGCTGACAGGACATACCGTAGGTTGCTGTTCTAGGGCTAATTTAAGAAAAAGAAATTGTCAGTTGTCAGTCTGGAGAATGTACATGTTATATAACTGAAAAGCACTTGGGGAAAACCCAACACTGCCTTCCTGTTACCTGTACACCTATGTTATATATGTGGTATTTGGTAATGTATGCCTCCTAACAGTGTAGATTTCTCCAGGACATACTGTACATGAAAACATCGGAGCATATCTAATGCTATTATAGGAGTTGTATTTCTATAAAACCACAGAAAGACAGCACTTACACAGACATTTGATCCATTGACTTCTTTTTAACTTCTTTTTTTCAACAATAGCATACAGTGTTGGACTGGGGTACCTAGGGCCATGTTAGTTTTTGTGACTTTTGTTCATATGTTTAGCTCAGTTTCTGCAGGCCATCGTAGGTAAAATATTGAAACTGCTGTCCATATTGGTAATTTTTATGATTTTCTAATATACACTTCCATAAACAGAAACCTTGTAATAACAACCTAACCTGAACGAAATGCATAAGAAGTAAAATGGAAAATAATTATCACTTCATTTTCTATAATAATAAGCATTTTATTCCAACGTCATCTAGGATGACAGAAGACAGTTTTCATATACAGGAATGCCATAAACAGTCTATTGCATAATGCATATATGAAAAATACACACTGTAACTTTAAAGGGGTTGTCCCAACTCATCAAGTGCTGTTGAATCAATTCCCTTACTGATAATATGTAATTGTTTGTCATTACCCATCTTGTAGGGTTCAGGGGATATTCCTCTCTGCTGTGCTTTTGTTTACATCTTGGTATCCAACGGTTATGGCCCGTGCTGTGCCTCTAGAGTAGTGAGTCATCATTCTGACAGTTAGACACGGGTCGCACATGCTCAGTTTGATCTTTTCAACCTCACAAGCAAAAACACAGAGCTAGAGAGAAACTGAAGCTTTTTTTACTGACAGGTTATGAAGGGTCTTCCCTCTGAATCTGTTATTTATGTATATAAACATGTACAGATAATAACAAGGGTCAGAGAGAGGACAGTATCCTCTGGCCTGAAGTGTCAATCACTTAGAAATGTCCCGCCCTCCCACACCAGCTAGTGAGCAGTGAGCTGTGCAGGACTGAGCTGCAAATGATGAGATGAGACAACCCCTTTAATGAAAGACTACAAAGAAAATAGCAGCATACAAAGGAAAGGGAAAGAGAATCTAACCATCTAGTCAAGTCCTATCAGTAGAGGAAATCCAGATAAAAGCTTGGGCCTATATAACTGAGTGAACGTTCATCATGACAGGTAGAAGGGGTCGCGAAAAAGTCTCAGGTGATGGGTATCTATGCCCAGTTATGAATGGCAGGTAGTGAAGATGGGGAAAACATTATAAATTAGGTGAACTGGCTTAGTTTTGGTGAGTAGTAGTAAAGACGCAAGTGCAATATTACCAATTATATTAGTATACAAGGGACAAATAATACAGCCTTAGTAAATATTACTAACACAATGACTGAATAATACCACCATACTGTCATTATAGAGAACACAATAAACACAGACCCATATCACCCCCATACAGTGAAAATACTGTATAGAGATAGATATCAGCTCTATAGGCGGTACAGTGTAATTGATTACCGTTACATCCAGTGACTCCAGAAGACGTCTTCTCTATTCAGTCTTTCCTTTTGTTTTCCATTCGGTTCAGACCTCCATGTCAACTTCTACCGGCCATGAGTCATACCTCTTGCACAGACAAACATCTTAGAATCTGCATTTTTCAGCATCCTGATCACCTCTACACAATCTCCTCAGCTATAGCCCCCAAAACTTCAATAATACCCCGCCACACACACACACACTGGTAGGCAAGTATGTCATTCCCATTAGTGCCAGTAACACCCCCCCTCCATTCATTCCCATTAGGCCAGTAACATCCTCCCCTCCATTCATTCCCATTAGGCCAGTAACATCCCCCCCTCCATTCATTCCCATTAGGCCGGTAACATCCCCCCCCTCAATTCATCCCCATTAGGCCAGTAACATCCCCCCCTTCATTCATTCCCATTAGTGCCAGTTACATCCCCCCCACCATTCATTACCATTAGGCCAGTAACATCCCCCCTCCATTCATTCTTATTAGTGTCAGTAACACCCCCCTCTCCATTCATTCCCATTAGTGCCAGTAACAGACTCCCCACCCCCCTCCCCCCATTCATTCCCATTAGTGCCAGAATTAAAAAAAGAAAGAAAGGAAACAAAACAAATACTACAAATGCTTACCTACACTCCCGCGCAGAGCCTCCGGGCCGACATCTCCGCTCACAGTCGCCGATGAATGACGTCATCGGCGCCTTTGCCGGAGGTCACGCTGCTACAGGAAGAGCTGTATGCGCGCACCCATGCACATACAGCAGATAGCAGCGCTGGACACCACGGTGCAGGGGGGCAGCACGGCAGCAGCTGATCCTATTCCTGACGGCGCCCCCTTAATAGTCTGGTGGCCGGCGCCCTGCGCTGATACAGCAGATAGCAGCGCTGGACACCACGGCGCAGGGGCGCAGCTGATCCTATTCCTGACGGCGCCCCCTCAATAATCTGGCGGCCGGCGCCCTGTGCAACCGCACAGGTCGCACATAGCTAAGGCCGGCCATGCCTAGGGCCCACAAGTAAAATTTATTTTGGGGGCCCACTATAAACCACACAGGGTCAGCAGCAGCAAGACACCACGATATCAATATAGGGGCCGATGCAGTATCATCGAGAGTGCCTATCTATATCTAGTGCTGTCAGTCTACTGTGCCATGTGCCATTTGTAAAAGGTGTGAGGGACTTGGGGCCCTCCTTGCTCAGGAGCCCACTGGGGGATTCACCTGTTCCCCTGTGGGGCCAGTCCAAGTCTGATAGCATAGTAAGTAGTGTAAGTCATGGCAAGTAGTGTAAGTCAGATTTGCAAACACAGAATCAGTGTAGTCCTATGAAAATCGATTTTCCCATCCTTAATCCATGATTGCATCTTGTATATTGACCTTACTGAACCCTTGGATCATCTGCCTTCTCCTCTGATCTACCCTTGTGCTGTGCAACATACCCAGTTCCACTCAAACTGTCACTGCAATTTAGGACAAGATCCAAACTAGGGGAATACACCTCACTCGTCTGTGGGATTCAAACAGACTTTCCCAGCTTCGCTTACATCTCATTTCCGGTTCCTGGTTCCTGGGCTGTGTGGTCATATTTCTGCTTCCCCTACCACATTGTGAAAATCTTCCTTGAAGTGTACAGTATGTTAAGACACATTTTATGCTTGTTAGTGCCCATAGCAGTAACTTCCATTTAGGCCTCTAGCACATGACTGCATCTGCAAAAAATATGGATGACGTCCGTGTGCATTCCGTATTTTGTGGAACAGAACAGCTAGTTCCTAATAGAACAGTCCTATCCTTGTCCGTAATGTGGACAATAATAGAACATGTTCTATTTTTTTGCGGAACGGAAATACGGAAACGGAATGCACACAGAGTAACTTCTGTTTTTTTGCGGACTTGTTGAAATGAAGGGTTCTGCATACTGTCCGCAAAAAAAAACACGGAATGGACACGGAACGAAAATACATTTGTGTGCATGAGCCCTTAGTTTGATTCTGCTCCTGAAAAATCTTTCCAGTGAATCAACGGTACCTAATTCCAGGCCAGACGAGTGAAATTGTGCTGAATGAACCTTAGTTTGGATGTCCTGTAGTAGAAAGAAAAAAAAGAAAAGAAAAGAAAGAAAAAGAAAGAGTAGAAAATAGTGTAAATTGGGTTGTATGACTGTTTTCATGTTGGTTGGTGACATCAGTATAACAGATTATCAGTACATGTTAGTTGACTACAAATATGGTGTCATGACAATCCTTCTAAGCTTGCTTGTGCTCTCCATGTTCACTTTCCAAATCAAGCCCTCTGTGATACATTAGACTTCATATCCATCAGGTTAAAGGCTCTTCAGCTACTGCAGATTTGTTCCCATTGTTCCTACATAGTGGCTTAACCACCATCATGATGGGAATATTCAAAAGTCAATGAATGGATAGGATGAAGAGCTCATGGGAACATGGCCTAGCATAACTGCAGACCTGTGCTGTATATTCACATCTTTCCCTTCTTCTTAATAAGAAGCCATTTAAGTTTTCGGCATATTTTTGGAGAGTGGAAGGAAACTGGAGTACCCAGAGGAAACTCACGAGAACATGGGGGACATACAAACTCCAAGCAGATGTTGTTGGATTCCAACCCAGGGCTCCAGTGCTGCAAGACAAAAATGCTTGCCCATGAGCCACCATGAATTTGAGTTATTCTAAAAAGGGACTCTAGCCTATACATTTAAATTTGACTATACATTGTAACTATATTCTTCATACATGGCACCGGAATTATGGTTCTACCATTACTGAGATCTCATTGCCTGACTGAATCTGTCACAAAATAGCTGTTGAAGTCTTAGACTAGTTGATGCATCCATTTGCTCTCAACAAGTCTAAGCCCTAGGACATCTACATCTTGGGACCTGATCTCAGCTATTGTAGAACAGTAAGTCCAGCAGAGAGCACCGGGAATGTATACATTATCAGACTGGGATAACTACTTTAAGACACTAGAATCTGTTCTAAAGTGGAAATGTTGGGATGTTCAGTGGAGCACATTGGGGGAGATTTATGAAAACTAGTGTAAAGGAAAACTAGCTCAGTTGCTCATAGTGACCATGCTATGGACAACTAATCCAGTTTGCCTTTACATCAGTTTTGATAAGTCTCTCCCATGGAGTAGTGCTCAAATTCATCAGTTGTGCCTATCTTTATCACTAGGGGTGAAAATTTACCACTGTTTTGCATTATAGGTCACACAAAAATGCTATCCTTTGCATTTCAGCCAAACTGATCCTTAACCTGGAATGAGGCTTTTCCTGCTTCTCTTACAACCGAGACTAGAATAGACTAGTGAAAAGTGACGCTTCCCCCCAATGGCCAAAATTGGATCTTGTCCTGGAAAACTCACATCCATGTAAACACCTCTTACTGGTGAACAGGTGACAGAAATACTAAAATGAGTTGCTGGAGGAAGAGATGCGGTGATCCAGAGCAGAACAATACTTCCAGTCCTGTTCCTGTATAGAAAGAGATACCTTTGGTTCCCACACAGATTAGAGAGGGGGAAGGGGGGCAGGAATTGCATGATATTTCCTATTGCGTAGAAAAAAAAAGCACATTAAGTTCTGATGGCAAACATAAAGGAAACGGGAACTATGATGATATTTAACCTTTCAGTAAATGCTCATGTACACTTTGTGCCTCTCTGCAGGCTAATGTGTTACACAATCACGTGTGTACAGCTGCCTGGTAGCATCGCTTCAGCGTGGCCCGGACACTACTTAGAAACATATGCAATACTGGTGCTTCAAACAGGATACACTTCTGGGTCTGTCCTGCTGGAGTTAATGTTTAGCTGGTCTGTACACGAGTAACAGAAGAGTATTTTCATGTCCAGTTTCCAGCTAAAATTGTCTCATATTTAATAAAAGAATATTCTTATGTAAAAGATTAAAGAGGACCTGTCCTCTCCTGACATGTTTGTTTTAGTAACTACTTGCATTCTCCATGTAATAACAATTTATTACTCCTTTATTATTCCTGCTAGAAGTTATGAATGAATTGCTAACAGTTTGCAATGAAGGTCCGGATAAGTGTTACCAGTTGGGAGGGCGTTCCTGCATGCTAGCATTTGATACTAGCTCATCTGGACCTTCACTGGAAACTGCTAGCAATTCATTCCTAACTTCCATCATGAATAATTAAAGGGGTTACCCGAGACTAACAAATGACCCCCCATATGCCTGGGCCCCTTACACTGATTCTACTTACCTAGCTCCCCGCTCCCTGCGCCGCTCCTGGTCCACATACCGCCGCAGTTGCTTCTCCCCGTGCGTGGATGAAAAAATCTGGTGTCGGGGGGAGCATCCAATGGCAGGGGATGAGGGGGATGAACCTTCCTAGCATAGCGGGTGACACTAGGGTTGGCTCGTCCCCGTCACCGCCTGCCATTGGCTTGCTTAACATACTGCTCATTCTCTATACTACATTTTGTTTTCCAGAATTAGACATTGCTTTGTACATTGCACTTTAGTTTCAGCTGAGATTTCTCATAAATGCTCCAAACATGCATGCTTGGACTGGCTGGACACCCTGGACAACTCTGGTACAGGCTTATCTTCTTTATCTGAACTTTGATTATTGATGCCCAGAACTGCCAAAATTGTAGTGGTTGTCCAACGATAATTCAGTGTATAAAATGAGCTCTACTGGTCATAAATGACTTAAGCTGGCCATGCCCATGACTAAACCCACCAATTTCAACAGACTGGCTGACCATCTAAGGCCTCTTTCACACTAGCGGCAGCACGGATCCAGCACCTAAAGGGTGCCAACGGATCCGTGCTGCCGCTGATACATGTGGGCGCAGTGGGGAAACGTCATAGCTGCACGCAGGAGGCACGTGAAGACATGCTGCTGGCGTCCCTGCCTGGAGTATGTGAGTATGTATGTGTATGTATGTATGTATGTCTGTATGTCTTTCTGTGTAGCCGGATCCGGAATGACCCCCCATTGCAAGTCAATGGAGGACAGATCCGGATTACTGGTGTGTCACACCAAACGGATCCGTCCCCATTGACTTGCATTGGGGGTCATTCCGGATCCGTCTTGGTGCGGATGCTTGGACCGGAGAGAAAACCGCAGCATGCTGCGGTTTGTTCTCCGGTCTGAAGACGGAACGGAATGCTTTCAGGAGCATTCCGTTGTCTTCAGTTCAGTTTTGTCCCCATTGACAATGAATGGGGACAAAACTGAAGCGTTTTTTTCCGGTATGGAGCCCCTATGACGGAACTCAATACCGGAATTTAAAAACGCTAGTGTGAAAGTAGCCTAACATATATGGGGTCCTGCCAACTCTCCCCCGGTGGCAGATTTCAGTAAAAAAGAAGGATCAGGCAGTTGGACTTTTACATGTCTGCTACTTTACACATGGACAATTTTCAGGCCCATTAACGGGAACAAACATGCCTAGGAATGCTGATTCCTGATAATCTGCCCGTCTAAAGGTCCCGCAGATCACCCAATGAACAAGTGAAATGCTTGTTCATCGGATGAAAAGATCAGAGATGCGGACACCTCAATCATCGTTTCTGGGCAGCAGATCATGCTGTACAGGAGCAATGATTTTGTATAGGGACAAGCTTTTCCTCATACTGTGGAGGTGATTGTTGCAAGTAAATGCAGCTCTCACCTTCACTTAACTAGCAGCCGACTGTTGGTCAGGAACGCTTCCTTCTGGACAATCAGCTGCTTCTGTGTAAATTCACCTTTACTCCAGTTTTCCTATTCAGAACACATGTATGCTCAGCCAAGCCCAGCATCCATGTACATGGGAGGGTTGGGAGAGATAGCTTTAGGATAATTGCTCATTTTGCTGACAGCTATCTAAGGCCAACTTTAACGGTATGCTGCTTTTTCTTATCTATTCAAGGGCTTTTAAACCTCAAAGGGTTGTGCCATGAGGAACAATTATCGCCTATCTACAGGATACCGCATAAGTGTCTGATAGGCGGGGGTCCAACTATTGGGGCTCACGACAAAGGAAACCTGTCCTCTCTGTTTGAATGGAGCAGCAGAAACGCATGAGTGTGCACAGCTCCATTCAACTGTGAAACTTCCAGAGATAGCCAAGTCCAAGTGCTTGACTATCGCTGGCAGCCCCAATGGACAGTATACATGACCACCCCTCTATTTTAACAGGGGAGAACAGGTCCCCTTTTTTGTGATCGTTAGGAGGCCCCAGCATTCGGACCTGCACTAGACACTTATCCCTTGTGGATAGGGGATACGTTGCCTTCATGGGACTCACCCCTTTAATGATACCATCATAGTTTGAGAAACACTAATCTTGATGATACCCACTAATCTATGCATACTCATATTGTACTCCCATAGTGCCTCCTAATTCTGTATATATTATGGATGCTTTCTGCATTGTTGTACAGGGTTGGACCAACCTATCAGGGGGTAGTTCTGGAGACTTAAGGGCCCTTTACATGTGCCAACAATTGAACAGATAATGGCTAACCACTGTTACTAGTAATGCTTGTTAGCATTCATCTGGCAGTGTAAATGCACTGCCGATTACCCGATGAACGAGCAGAACACTCATTCATCTGGTAATTATATCTTATGTTAAGCACAAAACTCAGGAAACAATGAGAGAGCATGGGGAAGAGCCATGGCATTAGTGATCACTCCCTCCCCATACCCTGGAGGAGCTGGAGGAGATCGCTGCATGTATTGGTCCCTTTACACAGGACGACGATCTAGCAGATTGTCAGGAAGGAAGGGTTCCTTTTTGACTATCTGCTTATCGCTAGCGGAGAAGACCAGTGTATTTACATGCTTTGCTCTCCTCCGGCATCTACGGAGTATGTGGAGGAGTGGTCGCTAATGCCATCACTCGTCCCCATACTGTCTCATTTACACAGCACATCTGCCACTGGGAAACGATGATCTTTTGTGCTGCACAAGAGATACAATTACCCGATCACCGAGCATTTTGCTCATTCATTGGGTAATCGGTGGTGCATTTACACCACCAGCTCATCGCTAACCAGCAATACTCGTAACGCTGGTTAGCGATGATTATTTCAATTGTCAGTCCGTGTAAAGGGCCCTTAAATGCACTAGTCTCCTCTGCTAGTGATCAGCAGATTGTCGGAAAGGAATGCTTCCTTCCCAACAATTTGGTAGATCATCGTCCCGTGTAAAGGAACCTTAGATGCAACCAGGGGCGTAGCTAAAGGCTCATGGGCCCTGGTGCAAGAGTTCAGCTTGGGCCCCCCTTCCCTCAGTGCTTTGTCGCCAGGGGAAGGAAAGCACATAGCCTTAGTGCTGCCTGAGGCAAAAATTGAAACGGCACCCCCCCCCCCCATGCTAAATTCGTGACCTAACCCCTAACCTCCAGCCAGAGGTGTAACTTCCGGCATGCACTTTCTATAATATTGGAGTCTTCTTATGTGGCACATGGGTCTTTGGGCCCCCTCAGGCTCCTGGGACCAGTAGCGACTGCTACCTCTGCACCCCCTACAGCTACTCCCCTGGAAGCAACAGTACCCAGCACATCTTCACCTAAGGCTGATAATGAGCAGGTCACGTTATGCTCAAGGCTTTTTTTTTTTTTTTTTAGATGCCGGTGGAAAAAAACAGGAATCAAATAGAAGGTATACTAGTATGGAGCTTATATCCCTCACACATACGTGGAAAGTTTTTTTTTCTAAAACTGTAATCCTTTAGGATGAATTAATTGCTAATCTCTTATTTTTTTACCACCTACTGCCAGGATTACATGAATGTAATTTCTTTTTTTCTGTGAGGCTGAAGTGACAGGCATAACTATTGTGCCTGTAGCTTTCCACTGCTGTCCATAGTGTCAGGCCTGCTGCAATTCCTCCAGGCATAGCTTGGACACGACATAACCCTCTATTGAGCAGAATGACCTCACTCCTGGACTAGAGTGCCCTTCTGATATTTTAGTCAACAGCTTTTCTCCCCCTCTCGATTACCCTTTCTACACTTGAGGGTCCTGTTATTTTTAGGCGTGACGTTCAGCTGTCTCTGAGTCTTTTCAGCAGACCAGTCTGCACTAGTCCACTTCTTCTAGCCGGATATCTCTGGATCCATTACAATAGCAGGCACGTAAACGTCAGGGGCAACTCATGTTGCTTAGACAGCTTATGTTACCATACATTTATGTTTACCTGTCAACCACATGAAATACATTGACAGGGTCAGGGTCAGAGGTCCCTGGGGTTCCTGTGTCACCTTATCAAACAGACAGAATTTGTTCAGAGATCTATTTGATTGACAGTCATTATTCCCCTGCATACTCTGCTGAATTACTTAAAGGAAATTTAAAAAAAATACAAGGGCACTGGCCACCAAAGAGGGGCAGCTTCTAGGGAGGTATTTTGTGATGCATTGTGGTATTTTGCTCTGCTAAGGACAGTATTTTGTGCCACAATATGGTATTGCTAGCCTGGCCTACTTGCGTTGGCCCTGCTTTCTATTAGTTTGGATCCATCTACAACATGGGGCCACTTTTGTTTTTTTCCAGGGCCACTGTAAGTTCCCAGGAATTATTTTCTGAGCATGCCTTTCGAGAAAAGATAGCAAATTACATGTAGAGACATATAGGGAACTGGTAGATCAGAAACAAACAGGGGTGCACCACCAATTAGGCCAGGTGAGGTGATCGCCTCAGGCAGCACCAGATAGGGGCAAGGGGGGGGGGCAGTGGAAGGGTTATGGGCAATGAGCGTTTTCATTGTGGCAATGGGGTTAGGTTAAGAAAATGGCATTGGAGGGGGGGTGCCGTTTCAGTTTTCGCCTCAGAGAGCAGAAAGGCTAGGTACACCCCTGGAAACAAAGGTACCACAAACTGTTCAACCAAAGCATGTCTATAGTAAGTACAGGGCTTCCGGTAATCACAGCCTACCAACATCTCTGCCTGCCCAGTAAAAAGGAATAAGCTCATAATATATCATGATCAGGTTCGTAACAATGACTCATGGGGCCACATAGCGAAACTTGTAATAGAGCCCCACTCAACCATGACAATCTTCAATAGCATGTTCCGAACATGGCCGGCTTATGATTATGTTGGTTTCCCTAAAACATAGGGATAATGCACATAGTGATGTCACAATAGTGTGATAATGTGCACACTGAAGCTATAGCACAATGATGTAATAGTACAGCAGTAATGCTCACAGTAATATCATAACAGTATGATAATATGCACAGAAATAATGCAAAAAAATTCACTCTTCCATAAATATATCTCACTAACTGCACATATGAGTTGGCATGGGCCCCTTAGATACTGTGCCCCAATGGCTATGCTTGCTACCTTACGTCCATGATCCGCACTCTTGTCACTGCTATTTCCAGGGCTCCTACCCTGTGTTCATAGCAAGGAAAATGGATATCCTCTGACAGGTACCCTTAGAAAACATGGCTGCTTTCTTTGAAAAATAGGACCGTATATCAGCATAAAGAGGACCTTTCACCACTCCTGGCATGCCTGTTTTAATAGCTCCATGCATTCCCCACGTACTAACAATTTTGGAACATCTATTCTTATGTCTGTATGTTGTGCCATTCCTTTATTATTTGCACTAGAAGTTATGAATGAATTGCTATTTGCCTTCAGTAAAGGAACAGAGGGGAGGTGACCAGTTGGGGGTGTGTACCTGCACAGACTGACTCTATCCAATCAGTGCTGCCATGTTCAGACTGTGCAGGTACACACCCCAACTTGTTACCTCCCCTCTGTTCCCTTACTGAAGGCAAATAGCAATTCATTCATAACTTCTAGTGCAAATAATAAAGGAAAGGCACAACATACAGGCATAAGAATAGATGCTCCAGAATTGTTATTACGTGGGGAATGCATGAAGCTATTAAAACAGGCATGTCAGGAGTGGTGAAAGGTCCTCTTTAACCCCATCTACTTCAATGGAGGTGACACCAGACACAACCCATGGACAGGTTTGGTGCTGTTCCTGGAAGAAAGTAGCCACTTTTTTTCCAATTCTATTTAATGGCATGTTATTTCAGAAATCTGGTGGCTAAAATAGAAACTGACCTAAGAAAGAGAAGCAATGGTTCATCTGGGTGTAACCGGACAAATTTATTAGTAGACTACTTTTAGAGACTTTCTTACTATTAGTAATTATATACTTCTTCTAAATATATAAATAGTACCACCATTATGTGTAGGTCATTTTAAGAAAATATTACGTAATAAAAATCATTATTATTAATAAAAAAAAATCAGAAATTAGGGAAGAAGCAGCTATATAATTCTAATTATATATCCTTGTGGTCATGCTCTTATTTACTCCTACTTATTGCAAGTGAAACAACCTACAGTATAGTATACTGATGGCTGGAGGGAAACTTCTATGAAATCCCCTGACTGCACTGCCTATTTCTAGATTAATCTTTCAGCTAATACTGGAACCAGAGCAATTCCTTTAGCAATAATATATCTGGGAGTTTATCGTATTTAAAATGACACACATCAGGAAAATGAGATATATATAGTTTTGAGCAAAACCCTGGAGCTCAGAATCTGGTACTTTTTATGATCCCATGTAGAAATATGACAATATATTGGATAAAATATTTTTTCTTAAAAAATAGAGTGCATACATGTATATAACAGTACATATTGGAGAAGAAGAGCTAAACACTGTGATAGATGAAGAGAGAAGTATTGTTAGCCAGTGGTGACCATGACCTCACCAGCACAGGTGTATGGCTGGATGCCCATATGACATAAGCCAAGGGCTGTACAAGCAGAGCCAACTTTACAACCTCCTTTATTTGTATGCTTGTAGATTATGTAGAAAGCATATACTGTATATCATCATGAACTATAATTAGTGTGTGTGAAATAAAGATGAATATTAGTTAATACAGTTCAAATGTGAATTAGATTTTAGCCCTATAAGGTCTAGGCCAATGGACTTATTCCAAATATGACATTGATTGGCTTTTGTTAGGAAGACCTTGATTGTTCTTATGATGTCTTTTTACAAAAAAAGCATATTATTAAAGGGGTTATCCCATGACTAAGGTAAAAAATGAAAATAAGATCACTTAATACATGACAACCTCTTTCTAACAAAGCTAGAACCAGCCCTGTACCTCACATGGATCCAGAAATCTCCCCATTCATTATTCTGCTAGATTTATATCAAGCTGACAGCTCAAGGGGAGTGTCTTTTCCGCTGCAGCTAAGGGAGCATGTCCATGCTCCCCCAACAAAGGAAATGAGAAGAAAATCAACCAGCAGGTGGCACTATACAGATACATTTTATTGAATAACTCAGTGGCTATGCTACATTTTTAATGACTTGCAATTACAAATATTCAGATCCAGGTTCTGGTTTGAAAACTGTAGAATATTTTTCGTGGGGCAACTCCTTTAAGGTTTTCTTTAGAACCTCTGAATCATATGATTGATACAGGTAATATTGTCTAGAACAGTGTTCCTCAACTCCATTCCTCAGGACAGTAATGATTTGGAAATATCCCACAGAATGAATACCTGTTGTAAGTCCTGATGCATTTACACCTGATGCACCCTGAAAACATGATCAGCAGGTGGGCCCTGAGGACTAGAATTGAGGTCTAGAATTGGTCTAGAACAACAGTTTGCAACCTGTGGTTCTCCAGCTGACACAACGTGACAGTTTGTGACCTACAAGTTGGGATGTGTAGTTGGTCGTTGATTCAGACCCTTGGTCCATACATATTAGATAAATATTGTCTTCAGTTTTTACTTTTTCACACATCCTATGTTTATCTTGTTTGTCTGTGGTTGTTTCTATAATCTAACCAATAATTGCTATGTGTAAATGGTCTTAACAGGAACCTGTGAGAAGATTAATGCTGCCCTTGCCATAGGTAGCATGAAACAACTATGTTCTACATACATAAAACATAGTTTTAACAAGAGCCTGGCATGAGGAGAAGTTTCTGCTGAGCATTCCCCTCTGGCTCCTCTTTGGCCAGTTCAGCCTCATTGACAGGTGTCTTATTTACGTATAGGGAGACCTGTGAATTGAGCCCAACCAGGAGCGCAGCCACGTGAAGGAACACTTTTGTCTGTGCCTGGCTACTTTTTAAAATTTAAGGTGAAATTTATGACTGCTTCTACTCTAGTCTTCTGGTGTAGAAAAGGCACAATGTTTTGTACAACTCAATTTTGTGGAAAAAAATGGCAACTTTTTCACCACTTTCTAAAAAAAAAAAACTGAGAGGGACTTGGACGAGGCCTAAGTGGCACAACAAATTTAAGTCTACTTATGCCCGAAAACTGGTGTATGTTACAGGTGAAATTTACACTATCTTCAAGCTTCTGGCACGAGGAGCTTCCACGATATACCAAATTTCTTAATAATTTTGGGCACATCTTACACCTGTAAACTTTTTGGCAACCCCCCCCCCCACTTGGGCGGACCTCTAAAGGTAAGATTATTACCTGGTTCCTGGCTTCTCTTCCAGACTTGGGCTGCTCAGTTGGGCTCCATCACTGAAAACAACATTGACATTGCTGCAGCCTATCACTGCCCGCAACGGATCCCCTTGTGTCATGTGACCTCTATGTGTTTACTTTACTCACCCTCCCCATTCTCACCCAACCCCTTTAAGGTCCCTTTACACAAATCGATTATTGGGAAGGAATGTTCGTACAAATGGTTGTTTCCAATAATCTGCTTGTGTAAATGTCCCCCCGATTGTCTAATCCACAAGCAGCACATAAAATTATCATTTCTAGGAGATTGTCCTGCTTCCTAGTTGGAACTGTAAGGGGACAAGCGATAACAGTAGCGATCATTCATCCTCATACAGAGGGGATCATTTCTGTGTGTAAATACAGCTCTCCGTAGGCAATTATGAGCAACAAATGGTTCGTTCCTGATAATTTCCATATCAGTCAGCCCATGTAAAGGGGCCTTTGATGTTTATATAAAGACACAATTCTGCTTAGTACGGTAATTTCTATTCCTTCTAAATTCTCATTTATATTGATAGCTTATATGATATATTTACTTCAGATGACTTGGTGGTGGTTTCTACTTTTACCACACATGTTGGGATGTGTTAGTATTATCTAACTATCTAATGTAAAAAATTATTGTCATAATGGTTAATCACTTTAGTGGCAGTCGGGAGGAAAGAAGGAATAAATGTTGCCTTACATTGTTCTATAAGGGACTTTACCCTTGTCTTACAGACTTTTGGTCTTGGTCTCTTTTGTAACGGGATTTTACAGTCATTGCACGCCATAAAAAGAAGCAAAAAAAATTTACTTTCCCACGAGTCAGTCAAATATTACGTTACTTCCCCTTTTACTGTGACTTATACTAAATCGTGTGACCATTGGAGTATTATGCTGTGACTTCACTGTTTCCCAGACATGACCTTTGGAAAATGATGGTAAAATCACTGGGTCATAAATCTAAGATTTCAACTAATACTTTTGAGACAATTAAAGGGGTTGGCCACTCTCTGGCTACTTGTGACCAACATGATGACTATATGGCACTTACTAATATAATCTTTGTTGAGATTCTGCTCCATTTTCATAAGGTATTTTATAAGGTATACCCCTTTGTTTGCCAAGTCTTTTGTGCTGTCCACACAGAGGTCTTGTCCATAAAATGGCCGCTGATGGAGGGTCATGTGACCTGGAAAATCACCTCCATGTGATGGCTCCTCCATTCAAACACACTGCACCTGCACTGAACTACTAACAGAGTAAGTGCAGATGGCAGACGTGGTGTATCTGAATAATAATAATAATATTTATTTATATATAGAAGACATCACATGGAGGTGATTTGCTTGGTCACATGATCCTCCATCAGCGGCCATTTTATGGACAAGACCTCTGTGTGGACAGGACAAAAGACTTGGCAAACAAGGGGGCACACATTATGAAATATAGAAAATGGTGCAGAATTTCTATAAATACTATATTAGTAAGTGCCATATAGTCATCTTACATACACACTGGTCAACAGTAACCAGAAAGTGATCAACCCCTTTAAGAAAGTTATAATGAAGGATTCTTTTACAGAACAGATAAATTGCCTATAATGAATGAGTGTACTCGTCGATATAGCAAGTCGATCGGCGCTCACTTACTTTATTTTATATATTGCAATTTTTGAGAGGTTATTCATCCGAACAATTGTACATCCCACCCCCCATACAGTTCCTATTATTGTCCGTAGCACATCTGCGGTAAATGATGATATGACTGTGACAGGACTGCGACTGTGATTATGTGTGATGTGTGATATGTATAAATATATCAGGGGTCAGTACAGAGATCTCTCCCATGATCTATTTATCCCCAGGACTGTGACTGTGACGAGGGGACATCCTCTGCGTCTGGAGGAAAGAAGGTTTGTTCACAAACATAGAAGAGGATTCTTTACGGTAAGAGCAGTGAGACTATGGAACTCTCTGCCTGAGGAGGTGGTGATGGTGAATTTACTCAAAGTTCAAGAGGGGCGTGGATGTATTTCTGGAGGGTAATAATATTACAGGTTACATTTACTAGAGAGGGGTCGTTGATTCAGGGAGTTATTCTGATTGCCTGATTGGAGTCGGGAAGGAATTTTTTTCCCCTAAAGTGGGGAAAGATGACAATTACTCTTACCGGTAATTTGATTTCCCGAAGCCTCCACAACGGCACTGCAGGAGCTTGCACCCGCCTCCAGAGGACAGGAAACAACAGCGGAAGCCAAAATAAAAGGACTCCTCCTCCAACACCATCCAGTTTAGTATCCGAGACCAGGACAGATACACATAAGACAGAAAACATTCACAAAAATATATACAATGCCAGAATTTAACTGAACAGAATTTGTAAGGAATCTTCCTTTTTTTTTTTTTTTTTTTTTAGGGTGGGAAATAACCCCAGTGCCGTTGTGGAGGCTTCGGGAAATCAAATTACCGGTAAGAGTAATTGTCATCTTTCCCTATCACCTCCACAACGGCACTGCAGGAGACTAACAGAGATAGCTCTTAGGGGGGGGCCACAGCGGACAAGACTTTCCTCCCGAAAGCCATGTCCTGATTTGACATTACATCAAGTCTATAATGTCTAAAGAAGGTCATGGGACTTGCCCAAGTACCGGCCCTACAAATCTGTTCAATCGAAGCCTGACCTCGTTCAGCCCACGAGGCAGACAGAGCCCGAGTGGAATGAGCCTTCAATTCCACCGGGCAAGAGACTTTTTCTCTGAATAACATAACATAATGGCGGATCTAATCCAACGAGAGATTGAGGCCTTTGAGGCCCCCGCGCCTCTATTCTTGCCCTGAAATTGGATGAGGAGTTTATCCGATCTTCTGAAGCTTTTAGTAGAATCTAGATAAAGCAAAAGACAACGCCTAACATCTAGACTATGGAATTTTTCCTCTTGAGGGGAAGAAGGGGTAGAACAAAATGAAGGCAACACTACTTCCTGCTGGCAATGGAAACTAGACACCATCTTGGGAAGAAAAGATGGATCATGCTTAAGAATTACCCTGTCTTCTAGAATGGTCAAATACGGAGCTCTGCAGGAAAAGGCTTGGATTTCACCAATTCTCCTCGCTGTTAGTTATGGCAATTAGAAAGGTTAACTTAAGGGTCAGGAGTCTAATAGGTAGCTCTTGAATGGGTTCAAAGGGAGCAGACATAAGAGCTGATAGTACTAAGTTTAGATCCCAGGGGGGGGCTCTAACCTGACCAGGAGGACGCAATCTAAAAGTGCCCCTTAGAAATCTAACGATGAGAGGATTTTGAGCCAACCTGGAGTCTAGAAAGGCACTGAGGGCTGCTACCTGGACCTTTAAAGTACTGGTCCTAAGACCCTTGTCAAAGCCTGCCTGAAGAAAATCAAGAAGTAAATTTATATCCAGAGAATCCACAGGATTCCACCGGTCCCCTGCGAAGGACAAAAAAGCCTTCCAAACTCGTAAATAAATTTTTGAAGTGACTGCCTTTCTACTATGTAGCAGCGTAGAGATCACAGCATCAGAAAGACCTTTTTTCTTCAAGAGACTCCGTTCAACCTCCAGGCCGTCAAACGGAGGCTCTGCAGATTTGGGTGGAGGGCCGGCCCCTGATGTAGAAGGTCTGGGATCAGAGGCAAAGTCCAGGCTTCTTCTGTTCTCAGTGACTGAAGCAGGGGAAACCAGGATCTTTTTGGCCAGAACGGGGCTATGAAAATGACCTGGGCTCTCTCCAATTTTACTTTTAGTAGGGCCCGTGGGATTAATGAAAACGGGGGAAAGGCATAAAGTAGTCCCCTGGGCCACGGCTGGGAGAGGGCATCCATCTTCTCTGCCCCGTCCCGGAGATAGATGGAAAAGAAATTTTCCAGCTTTGTGTTTTGACCTGAGGCAAACAGGTCCCAAATTGGGAGCCCCCATTTTGCGGAAATCTGCTGGAACACTTCCTCCTTTAGTGCCCATTCTCTCTCTCGAATAGTCTCTCTGCTGAGAAAATCGGCTAGTGTGTTCAGTTCCCCTTTCAGATGAATGGCTGAAATCGATCTTAGGTTCCTCTCTCCGAAGTAGAAGATGCGACTGGCCACTGCCGACAGATTTTTGCTCCTCGTCCCCCCTTGGCGGTTCAAATAGGCCACCGTGGTGGAATTGTCCGAAAAGACCTTCACATGATGACCATGAATTACCGGGTCTAAGTTTTGGAGAGCCAGGAGAACCGCATATAGCTCTTTGAGGTTTGAGGAGGAGGAAGTTAGCTGAGAGTCCCAGGTTCCCTGGACCATGTAACCTAGCGCGTGGGCGCCCCAGCCTTGGCTGCTTGCATCTGTAGTGACCGAGATTACGTTCTCTGGACGCCACAGGACTCCTGACTTCAGGTTCTTTGCCATCAACCACCAGGATAGTGACCTCTTTACTGCCTGGGGAATTTTCACTTTCTTTTCCAGAGAGGTTTGTCTTCTGTCCCAAATTGAAAGAAGAAAACTCTGAAGGACTCGAGTGTGGGCCTGAGCCCAATTTACCGCCGGAATTGTCGATGTTAGAAGACCCATCAGACTCATTATTTCTCGGATGGAAGATACTGTTTTTGTTTGGAATCCGGACACCGCAGCTTTTAGGCTCATCCGTTTTTCTTGAGGGAGGAAGGAACATAAACGATGGGTGTCCAACAGAACTCCCAAGAACACCTTCTGCTGGTTTGGGACTAGGTTTGACTTTTCGAGGTTGATCAACCATCCTAGCTCCGTCAGAGTCTGATTTAGAATCTGAAAGTGGCTTAGTAGTAGTTCCCTTGAGTGAGCCGCAATCAGCATGTCGTCCAAGTATGGAATTACTAAAATCCCTTTTTGATGAAGAACGCCCATTACCTCTGCCATAATTTTGGTAAAAATCCGAGGTGCACTTGAAAGGCCGAAAGGGAGCGCCCGATATTGAAAATGACATATCTGACTGTTTATCTGTACGGCAAATCTGAGGAATCTTTGGCTGTTGACGTGAATAGGGACATGGTAATAGGCATCGGCCAAATCGACGGTTATCATGAAGTGATCTTGAGACAGCAGATTTATTGTGGATCTTATTGTTTCCATTTTGAATCTTTCGTAGCGGACAAATTTGTTCAGGAATTTCAGATTGAGGATTGTTCTGTACTTCCCACTTGGTTTCCTTATGAGGAAAAGAGAGGAATAAACCCCTTGGTTTTGCTGATCTACTGGTACTTGAATGATCACTCTCTTTTGTAGTAGAGTCAGGACTTCTGACTCCATGGCCTTTTGCTTGACGGGGTCCGACAGGAATTTGTTTAGAAAAAACCTTGAAGTGGGAACTGAACGAAGGTCTATTCTGTAACCTGAAGATATCAGGCCCAGGACCCAGGGGGAGGCAACCGAGGATTCCCAAGCTCCTTTGAACTGGGTTAGCCTGCCCCCCACCGGAAGATTGGCGTCATTGGGACTTTTTTGCAGAGGATTCGGGATTAAACAAAAATCCCTTACCCCTGCCTCTGGATGACTGCCAACGGTTTGAGGAATCTTTTTTCCTTTGATCTTGCTGGTATCTTCTCTGACCTCGAAAAAGATTTTTCCGCTGATGATATCCTCGACTTTCCAACGGAAAACCTTTTTTCTTATCCGAGGCCTTGTCTAAAATATCATCTAAGCCTGACCCAAAAAGCCTGTCTCCTTCACAGGGAATGGAGCAGAGACGGCTTTTTGAGCCGGCGTCCCCCGACCAGGACCGCAGCCAGATGGCCCTACGAGTGGCGTTAGATAACGCAGTAGTACGGGCTGAAAGCTTTACCAGGTCAGCGGAGGAATCTGCCAGAAAGCTGGAGGCCTGTTTTAACATAGGCAGAGAGGAGATAATTTCTTCTCTAGGTGTGCCGGCCGTAAGGTGATTTTCAAGTTGGTTGATCCAAACCGACAAGGCTCTAGCGGTACAAGTAGCAGCAATGGCAGGTCTGAACATTGCTGCTCCTGACTCCCAGGTCTTTTTGAGTAGACCCTCGCATTTTTGTCAATAGGGTCTTTAAGGAGACCCATGTCTTCAAACGGGAGGGCCGTCTTTTTTGAGATACGTGCCACCGGAGCATCAATCCTGGGTGCCTTGTCCCAGTGCTCACAATCAGACTCAGAAAAGGGGTATTTTCTCTTGAATGCTCGTGAAACCGAAGGTTTCTTTTCAGAATCCTTCCATTCCTTAACAATCACTTTTTTAATATTTCCATGAACTGGGAACACTCTTTTTTTCTTTTCTCCTAGGCCCTGAAACATTTGGTCCTGAATGGAGAGTGGTTCTCTAACATCCTCTAATCTCATTGTTGCCCGGACGGTTTTGAGGAGAGATTCCGTATCCTCCGGAGCACAAAGCGGACGCCCGGAACCATCTTCAGATGAATCAGAGTCTGCGGCTGAAAAAGATTCTCCTTCATCAAAATCCGGCAGGGGATCCACGGATCTTGAGGAGGATGGGCGGGGAGAGGAAGGGGCCATGCGAAGAGTAATGGCGGTATTTACTTCATCTCTTATCATCACCCTAAGATTATCCATAAAGGACGGGGATTCCTCAGCCACTACTTTCTCTGTGCAACGAGCGCACAGTGGCTTTTTAGTGGAAGAAGGAAGAGTCCTCTTGCACATTGCACATTTTCTTTTAGAAGATTCACCACCCGACGTTTTTACTGGTGCTTCCCTCACCTAGCAAAAAAGGAGAGGGACAAGAAACTTTTTAAGGATCCCTGAAGAAAAACTAATACTGGGATCCTGCACCAACACCCGGGTGGTGAAAAAAAAACCAAACAGTGGATGGTATCAACATTCACGGAGGAGGTCACTTACCGGGCTGAGGGCTCTACCAGGGTCTGCAGTCTTGCGTGGCTCCTCTGTGGTGGACATCCTGGACGAGAGGTGTAGAACACACCTCAACAGAAACCACAGGGGGATTTTAAACCCCTGGGTCCCGCCGTCAACAGGCACCGCCCCCCACAGGTTCCGGTTCCTGGCGTCGCAAGCCGGCGTCTTCTGAGCGTGGGAGACGCTGCCGCACACGCCCGCCGTCTCCTGACGTCACCGGAAGTCGCCTCACTTCACCCGGAAGCGGCCCCACGCGTCCAGGAGCCTCCGGCCCAAGGAGGCTCCTCCTGCCTAGGCCCGAAGCCTGACCCTGCCGCCGGAGCGGACAGCCCGGGGATGCCCACTGCGGGACTTACACCAAAGGGACCCGGAAGGTGAGCCCACGCTCCACCCGGAACTCCGGTCCCCTACCCAGCCCTCTCCCGCAGGAGGATACCGGTAAGGCTGGGCGAATCTTCGGCAGTACGACACTGCTTGGCTTCCACCTGTCCCAGGGGACAGGAAACAACAACTGGATGGTGTTGGAGGAGGAGTCCTTTTATTTTGGCTTCCGCTGTTGTTTCCTGTCCTCTGGAGGCGGGTGCAAGCTCCTGCAGTGCCGTTGTGGAGGTGATAGGGAAAATTGGCTTCTACCTCACAGGGGTTTTTGCCTTCCTCTGGATCAACTTGCAGGATAACTGGCCGAACTGGAGGGACAGATGTCTTTTTTCGGCCTTATAAACTATGTTACTATGATAAAAGATACACTTAATGACAACTGAGCAAATTATCATTTGATCACTGGACATGTTTACACGCAATGATCTGGAAGGATCATTCAGGTTATTATCAGCCCATGTAATATTAGGAAAAGTGGCAATAAAATAATTGATAGATTATGTCTGAATGTACAGTGTTTTGTATGCCATTTGGCATTGTCTCATCACTTAAAGGGGTTATCCAATCCTATAAAAAGCCCCCCAATATGCTGGGCCCCCCCACACTGAATATAGTTACCTGGGTCCCGGCTCCTTTCACCCCTCCTGGTCCCTGCAACGCCGCTGCTGCTTCTCCCCGTGAGCGGATGAAAACATCCGGTGTCGGGGGGAGCAGCTAATGGCAGGTGGTGACGGGGACGAGCCTCCCTAGCATTGCGGGTGACGCTAGGAAGGCTCATTCCCGTCCTTTTTATAGGAGTGGATAACCCGTTTAAACTCAAAGTAGCCAGCATCTGACACGCAGAGTAGGAAGCTAAATGGAAAAATAGCCGCGCACGGTGTGACTCCCTCCATTGAACTGTACTGTATGAGAGTTACAAACCAACCAAGTTCATCTATTGTTCTTCTGATAAGTGAGGCTCTAAGAGATTCATGGCACGTATTCAATACTAATTCTCTGGATACTCCCTACATTTTATACAAGTATATAGTCCATATTCAGTAAAGCAGAGAACTAATACAAAATGTTTTATTGTAATTTGCTATATGGCTCCATTGAGCATCAAGTACACTTGAACTGGTCATTCTCATAAACCACTGTTGGGATTCTACTCAACTTTTGTCACATGAGGGTTAACTGGAATCTTTAAGAGGAAGTGACTTCAACAAACCACAAATTTGCATAATAAGAGTAAAATGCGCTTATTTACATCCCGTAAAAATGAGACATAAAGGAAGCATATGAGAGTGAGTACAGTAATAGCATACACATTGTTCTATCATACGAAACACGATCGGTTTTATATTTTAGAACAATCATGATGAGTCTGGAATGATATTAACGTTTCATCAGGTTCACAGTCAAGAGCCATACTAATGATAACACTTTTTATCAAGCTTTTCTCTAGAAAATATTTTATAGCTATGTTCAAGATATGTTATCTTTATAAATGTGTGATTCTACAAATTACGACAACTTCAAAGACAACTGAGGCCAGCATCATGGTCCAGGGTTCTGCATGTGTATGACTAACAGAGTTACGGCAAAGACTAGTAACATTTCCGCCACAAAGGGAACTTTGAATATTGAAATGAGCCTGTAGAGCATTGTGAGTCATAGAATTAACTCTTCTTGTTCATAAATGTCTGGCACTGTCTTCTCTACCTTTTACAGTGACTTTCTGTGGGTTTTTAAGGAGTCTGTTAGAGAATGCCATAGACCAGTGATTTTCAACCAGTGTGCCTCCAGCTGTTGCAAAACTACAACTCCCATCATGCCCAGGCAGCCTACAGCTATCAGCCTACAGAAGGACATGGCGGGAGTTGTAGTTTTGCAACAGCTGGAGGCACACTGGTTGAAAATCACTGCCATAGACAACATGGTCATTTTATAGTGAACATGAATCTCTGACCTAAATGATGTAAAATAATATGTAATATTGATGTTACATGTTGCTGGTAAATTAAATGGTGCCATTAAAAAGTAGTTGTCAAAAAATAAGTTCTCATAGGACTATGTGAATGAAAAATGAAAAAAACAAAAACATGAAAAGAAAAATTCTCCGGCCCTAATGGATTAATGCTTGCCTGGTGTTAAAGAGCTTGAAATGAGTTGTATACAGTCCCTGGAGACCCCAGAATGTCAAACACAACTTTTCAGGGCCACTGGGGCCCTTTCTGTCACATTTATTCAAGCCCGAATTGAATTGCCCAGTTAAATCGAATCTGAATCAAATTTCAAGAATTTTGCTTATTACTATTCCGTTAGTAGTGGTATGTGGAAAGATGTGGACACATGATGTCATTAGTGGCAGGCACCTGACCTTAGGGTTCTTTTACATGGCAGATAAACTGCCATAATAAGTGCCAGTAGGTGGTGTAGTGAGCAGATCAGTACTCATTTTGATCTCATATGCACAAGGGTACAGCACGTTCTGCTGATGTTAGGTCTGTGTATAAGATGCGATCGATGGCTTCATGTTCAATCACTGGGCATGTTCACACTGGGTAATAATCAGGAATCAGCTTCAAGGGATCATTGCCCCATGTAAATAGCCTCTTAGGGGCATAAATGGCCAGGCGTTACAAAAATCCTCACAAAGTGTAATAGGCTTGGTTGTGTGCAAACTGATAGTGTGTATAGTCAGGCAAAGGTAAAGCTAAGGATATGAAATATGGCACCCAATTACATTAGCACAGGGCCAGACTGGCCATAGACCCTACAGACACCCTGTGGGCCGCTGCCAAGAGGGCCATCCAAGCCCTCATTATGGCTGCCAGGTGGGTGCATAACAATCTGATGCTCTCAGAATTAAAGGGTTTCTGTCAGCAGTTTTTTGGGTATGAATCAGGCTGACATTAGAGATGTGCTAATGTCACCTGATTCTAAATATGTATATCTTTTATTTATTAGTGTCCCCATTTTTATGTGATTTTAACTTTTATTTTATGCTAATAAGCCTCTAGGAGCAGGGGGGGGCGTTACCCCTGCTCCTAGAGCCTATGTTTGCCCACCTTTAGAAACGCCCCCTTGATCTTGATTGACAGGGCCAGGCAGCTTTCTTCTCCTCCTGCCGGCCCTGTCCTTGGTCTACATTGCGCGCCTGCGCCGTGCTGTTCATTATTCGGCGCAGTGAGTGAATGATGCTGGCAGGCTCCCCCGCTCCTAGAGGCTTATTAGCATAAAATAAAAGTTAAAATTACATAAAAACAGGGGCACTAATAAATAAAAGATATACATATTTAGAATCAGGTGACATTAGCACATCTCTAATGTCAGCCTGATTCATACCCCAAAAACTGCTGACAAAAACCCTTTAAGGAGGCTGGAAATGGCTCCCCATTGCCCGGGCCCCTTGCACTGATTCTACTTATCTGGCTCCCCACTCCCTGCGCTGCTCCTGGTCCGCGCATGGCCACAGCTTCTCCCTGTGTGCGGATGAAAACATCCAGGGTTGGGGGAAGCAGCCAATGGCAGGCGGTGACGGGGACGAGCCTCCCTAGTGTCACCCACGATGCTAGGGAGGCTCATCCCCATCACCGCCTGCCATTGGCTGCTCCCTCCCAACACCGGATGTTTTCATCAGCTCACCAGGAGAAGCAGCTGCGGCTCGGACCAGAAGCAGCGCAGGGAGTGGGGAGCCAGATAAGTACAATCAGTGTGAGGGGCCCAGGTGTATGGGAAGCCATTTGCAGCCACGGATAACCCGGCAGCTACAGATATCCTCCTGAGTTCAACTGTATCATAATCCTCAGGATGGTGATACAGTTGAACACTGCAGTGGGGGTGGCATTATTTTTGCTGCACTGTGTATTTGGTGGTTTGGTTCTACTGGGGCAGTATTTCATGCTGCACTAAGGTATTGCAGGCCCCACCTCCTGTCAATTTGGACCCCCCCTTCAACACTGGAGCCAGGGCTCCAGATCGCGACCAAAATGGTCGCCAATGCGACTCAGAATTTGCAAATGGCGACAAGACTTTTTAGTCTTGTCGTCATTTGCGCCTAGATCCACAAAGCCCACGGCAGCAGGGAGCTTGTGAAGTCCTATTCACCCTAATAGAGCTCTATTAGGGTGAATAGAACAAGGGATTAAAAGATCCCAGGTTCTAGCCCCTAGGGGGCTAAAATTGATTAAATAAAAAGTTTTAAAAAAAAGTTAAACAAAAAAAAAAAAACAATGAATGTAAAGCATATTAGTTCAAGTATAGGAGGCAGCGGTATAACATACCCGGTCTCAATAACAGGGCAACGCGGCAATTAACCCCTCAGGTGCGGCACCTGAGGGGTTAATTGCTGTGGATTGCACTCCCTGCTACTGAGGCTGGGTATGTTATACCGCTGCTTCCTATACTTGATTTGATGTGCTTTATATTCATTGGTGGAGCAGTGTGCCCCCCAGTTACTAGTCTCATTGGTGGCACAGTGGCCACAGGTGACCCCCCCGCCCCCTCTTCATTGGTGGCAGTGGTATATTCTGATCGGAACCCCAGCAGTGTAATCGCGGGGCTCCAATCGGTTACCATGGCAACCAGGACGCTACTGAAGTCCTGGCTGCCATGGTAAGCTCCCTGCTGCCGTGTGCACAAAGCCCAGGACAGCACGACCGTGTGAATGTGCACGCATCTATTCCGCAATTTTGCAGAATAGATGAGGCCACATTCACTTCAGTGGGCGGGGTGCAAACTTGCCACGGCTCCGCAAGAAATTACAGAACATGTCTTATTCTTGTCCGCAACAGCGGACAAGAATAGGCATTTTGAACGGGGCGCCAGGCCGCGTGATTCGCAAATTGTGGAACACACGCCGGGCGGCATCTGTGGTATTGTGGAGCGGATGCGCAATACTACGGCCGGCTTAATCACCCCCTTTCCCAATTTTACATATAAAATATATTAACAATAAATAAACATTTTACACATCGCCACGTCCAAAAAGTCCAAACTATTAAAATATTTTAAAAATCTATGCGGTGAACACGTAACAAAAAAAATAAATAAAAAACGCACAATTCGCCATTTTTTAGTCACCTTGTCCCACCTTGACTTTCCATCTGCTCCTCCAAGTCTTTTTTTTAATTATAATTATACGTATTTAAATTTGGCGACTAAAAATTTAATTTGGCTCCTTGTCTTTATATGTCTACAAGTGATTATATATATATATATATATACACTCACCGGCCACTTTATTAGGTACACCTGTCCAACTGCTCGTTAACACTTAATTTCTAATCAGCCAATCACATGGCGGCAACTCAGTGCATTTAGGCATGTAGACATGGTCAAGACAATCTCCTGCAGTTCAAACCGAGCATCAGTATGGGGAAGAAAGGTGATTTGAGTGCCTTTGAACGTGGCATGGTTGTTGGTACCAGAAGGGCTGGTCTGAGTATTTCAGAAACTGCTGATCTACTGGGATTTTCACGCACAACCATCTCTAGGGTTTACAGAGAATGGTCTGAAAAAGAAAAAACATCCAGTGAGCGGCAGTTCTGTGGGCGGAAATGCCTTGTTGATGCCAGAGGTCAGAGGAGAATGGGCAGACTGGTTCGAGCTGATAGAAAGGCAACAGTGACTCAAATTGCCACCCGTTACAACCAAGGTAGGCAGAAGAGCATCTCTGAACGCACAGTACGTCGAACTTTGAGGCAGATGGGCTACAGCAGCAGAAGACCACACCGGGTGCCACTCCTTTCAGCTAAGAACAGGAAACTGAGGCTACAATTTGCACAAGCTCATCGAAATTGGACAGTAGAAGATTGGAAAAACGTTGCCTGGTCTGATGAGTCTCGATTTCTGCTGCGACATTCGGATGGTAGGGTCAGAATTTGGCGTCAACAACATGAAAGCATGGATCCATCCTGCCTTGTATCAACGGTTCAAGCTGGTGGTGGTGGTGTCATGGTGTGGGGAATATTTTCTTGGCACTCTTTGGGCCCCTTGGTACCAATTGAGCATCGTTGCAACGCCACAGCCTACCTGAGTATTATTGCTGACCATGTCCATCCCTTTATGACCACAATGTACCCAACATCTGATGGCTACTTTCAGCAGGATAATGCGCCATGTCATAAAGCTGGAATCATCTCAGACTGGTTTCTTGAACATGACAATGAGTTCACTGTACTCAAATGGCCTCCACAGTCACCAGATCTCAATCCAATAGAGCATCTTTGGGATGTGGTGGAACGGGAGATTCGCATCATGGATGTGCAGCCGACAAATCTGCGGCAACTGTGTGATGCCATCATGTCAATATGGACCAAAATCTCTGAGGAATGCTTCCAGCACCTTGTTGAATCTATGCCACAAAGAATTGAGGCAGTTCTGAAGGCAAAAGGGGGTCCAACCCGTTACTAGCATGGTGTACCTAATAAAGTGGCCGGTGAGTGTATATATATATATATATATATATATATATATATATATATATGACAATGATGACAATCACACTGCATTTGTATGGTTTGCTAAACTTTTAATAAATATTATCTGATTAAAAAAAATACAATTTTATTTGGCTCCTAAATTTTTCAGTTCAGGAGCCAATGGCTCCTAGGTATTTTTCTTAGTCTGGAGCACTGACTGGAACCACTTTTTTTTTATCAGGGACAATTTAAGTTCTCATTCCAATCCGGGTTAGTAAGGAAATTCATGAGACTATAGCTAAAGTAACAAGCAGGGGAAGGACTAAATCAAAAGATGTGGTGAGACTGAAAGAAAGACCAATGTCACTAAGCTTCACTAGCCTGTGCATGCATGTAATATTAAAGGAGTTTTCTGAAATTTGTTTATTGATGACTTATCCTCAGGATACTGTAAGTTATCAGTATCTGATTGGTAGGAGTCTGACACCCGGGACCCCTGCCAGTCAGCTGCAAGCACCGTACATAGCATTCTGGTTGTGCTGGGTATCACGCTCAGCCCTATTCACTTCTATGGGGCTGAGCTGCGCCTAGGCCACATGACCGATGAACGTGTCGTTACTGGCCTAGGAAAAGCAGAGAGAAGGCAGCAGCGCGGGGTCCCGGTTGTCAGACCCCCACTAATCAGATACTGATCACCTATCCACAGGATAAGTCATCAGTATAAAATTCTCGGAAAACCTCTTTAAGCATATACAGTGAATGAGAGCCAGACAAAGTTGAATAAGGGCATATTCACACATAGAAGATTTGTTGCAGAAATGTCTGCAACTGTTGCATTCATCAAAAATCAATCCCATTCTGATAAATGGAAACAATTCAGGCAAAGAAATCTAAAAGTCTCACAGTTCAGGCCATCTGGGATGTTTGTGTTGCCCTCAGAACTGGTTGCCATAAAGACTGACTTTGTTTTGCACTTTGAAATCTAATACTTACCACCTCACCTCCTGCACTTTCCCATAGAAAGAGCTAAGCTAACACAGGCACAGGTCCTGCTAGACTTGTGCGACTGGTGTGAAACTACAGATCTGTGAAGTTGGCATCTAAATGCAACATTTTCCTTTGGCGCCTTAGACTCCAGGAGGAAGCAGTGCTTTGTGTTACATCCTGGACAAATGTTTACCTACCGTGTCATTATACTTTATGCTTTACTACCTTTAATACCTTTCTCTGCATGAAGATATTTTAACAAACTATGCGGAATGTCTTATAGATGACAGATAAAACTCTGGGAATGTAGAGATGATAGTTACGAGCTGGGAAGGCAAAGGGTGCACTTTATCTGCCAGTATAGCAGGGCATACAAAAGTTGCACATTTTTGCACAAGTTGGGAGTTTTGCACCATTTATGCCACTTTAGAACAAGATGCTCCTTAGATTTCTATAGTAAGTATTCAGTAGGTCATTGTTCAGACCCTTAAAGAGGTTTTTCAGGTGCAGAATATTGCTGGCCTATCAACAGGATAGACCATAAGTATCAAATTAGCGTGAGACTGATTTGGCACCCCCAATTAGCTGTTTACAGGGGGTTGTATGAACACTGCGGCATCTTCATTTTTATATTGGTCTGTCTACCAGCATGCCTTCTACTTAGTAGGGGTGGTGCAACTGGTGCCAGATGTTGCAGTGCTTGCATGGGCCTTGTGGACCTTGATCGGTTAGGATGTCGAGAGTCACATGAACACAATGGCAGTGCCCGCACAATCAACTGAACATAATGCTATGTCACAGTGCCTAAGGCCCTTGACATGCTATGGAGTCAAGGGATTCAAACTTTTTTATGTAACACTTGTGGAAATCTTTATCTGCCCATAATGGCTCTGTAAAATAAGATCACCGCTTCTCTTCTTCTGCCAAGAAAGTGAACTCATTAAGGTGGCCATAAATATAAGATAAAGACTGACTCAGTAAGGTTATCATCATCTCATCCACCAACAACCGATAATCTGTTAACATTTTGATCTACCAAGTTTGATTTTATTTCCGCTGAAGTTCAGGGCGGGATGGACCCGATCCTTTCTCCATACCACTAGTAATCTCCGAGTATGTATGGTTGTCAATGTTTGTAGTGCTATAGTACAGTATAATGACCAGTCATACAGTCGTAAATGTCACCTCCTTCTACTTAGATATATGCTTCAGTAATGACAGCCTGGGCAGCACAATTTTGGGAAACAATAGGGCACAGGAAGATACTCACCCCAAGAAATATTCTCCTCTGGGTCTCATGTACCACTATAGCCATAATACTGCCGTGTACATTTACCTCATGGGTCCATGCTCACAGCATTTCATTCCACAGAGTTGTAGGCACCATGTGTACTGCCACCATAAAAAAAAACTGTATTTTAGCTAAATACTTGTGTAATACAGCATATGATAATTTCCTTTTCTCACTGAATATGTAGGAAAAATTTCAACTACCGGTAGCTGTAACAGGCAGACTGGGATACAGTATATGCCTATATCATAAGTTCCCAATAGGGCAGTTTCAAAGAGGCTTCAGCTAAACATGAAATGACAATTGGAATTGTTGCAGAATTTTGGTGTGGATAAGATATTAAGAAAAAAACCCTTCCATGCATAGCAGATAAAATCTGTGCAATCCTGGGAGGTGCATGGCACCAAGATTCAAAGAACACCGATCAAAGAGAGAATCTGAGTGATGGAAGCAGCGTGGCAATGGTAAGGTGGAGAAACTCAAGAGGAGACATCACAAGACTAAGTGAAAGTCAGAAGGCAGCTGCTAGATAAACAGAGCTGATCCTGTGTAAAATGTACTAATCTGAAGTTAAAAAAGATACTTTGTGAACCTAAGGAACGAACAGACTACGGTATATTAAATTTATAGCTTAAAGGGGTTGTCCAGGTTCAGAGCTGAACCCGGACATACTAATTATTTCACCCAGACAGCCCCCTGATGTTAGTATTGGAGCATTTCATGCAGGATCGCGCAGGGCAAGGGCTTTTTTATTTACAAACAACACACTGCCGGGCGGAAGCTTCCGCCCAGCAGTGTGTTCGATGACGTCACCGGCTCTGATGGGCCAGTTTTAGCGCTGCCCTAGCTGTTTTACAGAATTTTCATATTAATGTCCTTATCTCAGCGTAGGTCCTCAATATGAGATCAGCAGTCTACTCCTGACACCGATCAGTTGAATGAACAGGCCATGGTGCTAAGTGAGCGCTTAGGCCTCTTACTAGACCATATGACACAACATTCATCAGTCGCATGGCCTAAGTGCAGCTCAGTCCCATTAAAGTGAATGAACTTGAGCTGCAATACCAAGTACAAATGGACTGCACTGTGTTTGATAAGCTAGGAGGCTGCAGAGATCACCGAAGGTCAAGTGAGAGCCACAACTTGCTCAAACAGCTGTTCAGCTGAAGTGTCAGGAGTTAGATCCCCGCCGATCTGATATCGATGACCTATCCTGAGGATAGGCCATTAATCATGGAAAACCCCTTTAAAACGTCTGCCCAAATCATTCCAACCAGAAAAACAGGAAAGTAGCTAGAGTCCTATCATACTTAATATAAAGTCTTATCTGATGCCATATTTGTCACGACAGGGAAACAAGGGATAGTGTGCCCTGTCTGAACCCCACCTCTTTCCCTGCCTACTTACAGTAGATGCCCTAGGCGACAAAACCGTAACTTGGAGACAGTCCCTATGCTGAGTACGTGCACAGGGAAGGGAACACAGGGAAAGACGAACACAGACAGAAACAAACACAACAGCAGAATCGTCAGCAAGCCAAGTCAAGAACAGGAGGTCACGTCAAATACCGAGGGGAATCACAAAAGCGTAGTCTAAGTCCAAAGCCAAAATCCAATACACCAATAATCCAACAGCAAGGTCCAACACACAGCACTGATCTCAGAAGACTAATCACAGGCATCTGAGTGAGGCAGTTGCCATCTTTAAATAGCCCGCCCAGGATCATGTGATGTGGCCAGCATCACATGACCTGAGGCGGAGCAAGCTGTCCAAACAATATGTAAAGTAGCCATGTGGTGTGATCAGCACCACATGGCTAAACCCAAACAGAGAATTAACTCATGAAGTGCTGGCTGACAAGACCAGCACTTCAATTCCCTATTGCTCGTCTCTAGGGGGCGGAGAGGTCCGGCGACGTCGTGCAGAGGGAGCACGACGCCGACCTCGCGTGACAGTACACCCCCCCCCCCCCTTCACGAGGGGCCACCGGACCCTTACCAGCGGGAGCAGGCTTATCGGGATGCTGCAGATGGAACTTTCGGATGAGCGAGTCTGCATGCATCCTGGTCAACGGTACCCAAGACCTGTCCTCAGGACCGAACCCCTTCCAATGTACGAGGTACTGGAAGGAATTCCGGACCCTTCTCACATCCACAATTCTGGCTATCTCATGCTCCATTTGTCCTGCTACCTCAACCGGAGGCGGAGACTGTTCCTCAGGACCAACGGGAGCAACATAACGTTTGAGCAAAGACACATGAAAAACATTATGAACACGAAGGGAGTCGGGTAAACATAACCTAAAAGAAACCGGATTGATCACCTTGGTGATCCTGTAAGGACCAATGAAGCGAGGTGCAAACTTGTAGGATGGTACCCTCATGTTGAGATTTTTAGTCGATAACCATACCTTATCCCCAACCTTAAAATTCACACCCTTAGAACGTTTTCTATCAGCCTTAGCTTTTTGAACTCCTTGGGCCTTTTCCAGGTTCGACTGAACCTGTGCCCAAACTGTGCACAGTTCTTGAGAAAAATCATTGACATCTGGGACAACCGACGCAGATGGGGAAAAGGAGCTAAAGCGTGGATGAAAACCCATATTGCAGAAAAACGGCGACATCCCAGAGGATGAATTAACACGATTATTAATTGCAAATTCAGCCAGAGACAGGAATCTGGCCCACACATGTTGGTTATCAGAAACATAACATCTAAGATATTGCTCAACGGATTGGTTAAGACGTTCAGTCTGACCATTGGTCTCCGGATGAAAGGCTGATGAAAAGGACAAAGAGATACCAATCTTATTACAGAACGCTCTCCAGAACCTAGACACAAACTGTACTCCCCTATCAGAAACGATATTCTCAGGAACACCATGTAGTTTGACAATATTATCAATGAACACGGACGCCAAGACCTTCGCAGAGGGTAATTTACACAAAGGAATAAAATGACACATTTTGCTGAATCTGTCAACCACCACAAATATCACGGTTTTACCCTCAGAGCACGGCAAGTCCGTGATGAAGTCCATGGACAGATGTGACCAAGGTCTACCAGGTATGGGTAAAGGATGTAACTCACCCATAGGTCGTGTCTTGGAATTCTTGGACCTGGCACAAGTGTTACACGCAGTTACAAAAGCCTGAACATCTCTGGAGATTGACGGCCACCAATACTGCCTAGAGACCAACTCCTTGGTGGCATTGATGCCAGGATGTCCACACAAAACAGAATTATGGCACTCACCCAGCAGTCGCAACCGCAAATGAGCCGGCACAAACAATTTGTCATTGGGGGTACCAATGGGAGCAAGATGTTGTCCTGCCGAGATTTCAGAAGCGAGGTCAGATGAGGTAGCGGCCACGATGATATCAGCTGGCAGGATGGGCTCAGGAGGGACGTCAGGAGGCTGATACGCCTGGAAACTTCGGGATAAGGCATCGGCCTTAACGTTCTTGCTCCCGGGTCTGAAGGTAACACAAAAATCAAAACGAGTAAAGAACAAAGCCCACCTCGCCTGTCTAGGATTCAATCGCTTAGCCGATTCTAGAAACATTAAATTCTTATGATCCGTGAGGACCGTAATGCGGTGAAATGCCCCTTCTAAAAAATGACGCCATTCCTCAAATGCCCACTTGATTGCAAGTAACTCCCTATTCCCAATATCATAATTCCTCTCGGCAGGAGAGAACTTGCGGGAGAAGAAGGAGCATGGCATAAGATTAGTTAAGGTGGAAGACCCCTGGGACAGTACAGCCCCCACACCATCCTCAGACGCATCCACCTCAACTACAAAAGGCTTACTTTGATCAGGCTGGACCAACACAGGAGCATTAATAAAACACTGCTTTAACCTTTCAAAGGCCTCAATTGCTGCAGGGGGCCAATTGACCAGATCAGCCCCTTGCGAGTCAAATCCGTAATGGGTTTGGCTACCACTGAAAAATTTTTGACAAATTTACGATAAAAATTAGCAAACCCCAGAAATCGCTGGAGCGCCTTCAAAGAGGAAGGTCGCACCCAATCCACAATGGCCTGTACTTTAACTGGGTCCATTTTGAAAGAAAAAGGGGTGAGAATGTATCCCAAAAAGGCCACTTCCTGAACACCAAAGGTACACTTTTCCCCTTTAACAAACAACTTGTTTTCACGCAACACCTCCAGCACTTGCCTAGTGTGAGATACGTGACTCTCCCAGTCTGCAGAAAAAATCAGGATGTCATCAATATAGACAATTACAAATTTCCCAATAAATGGTCTAAAAATGTCATTGACAAAGTTTTGGAAAGTTGCCGGAGCGTTACTTAACCCAAAAGGCATTACCAAGTACTCATAATGACCTTCCGGGGTATTAAAAGCAGTTTTCCATTCGTCCCCCTCACGAATCCTGATTAGGTTGTATGCCCCCTTCAAATCCAGCTTGGTGAACCAACAGGCCCCCTGGACCTGATTCAGCAAGTCAGGAATAAGGGGCAACGGGTATCTGTTTTTAACAGTAATTTTATTGAGTTCCCTGTAATCGATACAGGGCCTCAATCCTCCATCCTTTTTACCAACAAAGAAAAAACCTGCCCCCATGTGAGAAACTGAAGGCCGGATGTGACCCTTGGCCAGACTCTCTTTGAGATAATCCCTCATGGACTGACGTTCAGGAGTAGAGAGATTATAAATGCGACCTTTGGGATATTTGGATCCCTCAATAAGGTCGATGGCGCAATCATATTGCCGGTGAGGAGGGAGGAACTCAGTCTCGGACATGGAAAACACGTCCGAAAAATCGCCAATATACTTGGGCAAGGAAAGAGACTCAGTGGTACCTCCCAACTGCAATACTGATCTACAACATTTGTCACAATTCATTCCCCATTTTTCCAATTCACCTACCGACCAGTTGATCACAGGGTTGTGGTCCTGTAACCAAGGCAGACCTAAAACAAGGTCGGCAGGTAAATCCTTTAATACAAGGAAGGAGCAAGTCTCAGTATGGGTAATTCCTACAGTTAATACAACCTCAGGAGTACAAAACTCCACTCTCCCATTATTCAATGGAGTGGAATCCAGTGCGATAATTTGAATTACCTCCCTTAAAGGAATTATAGGCACACCCACAGATTGCACAAAATCATAATCAATAAAATTAGCAGCAGAACCTGAATCCACAAATGCTTCACCGGATCTCTTGAGTTGGTTATAAGAAATGGAAATAGGTAACAAGATTTTCTTTCTTACCACCGCAGGGGGTACCTTACTTCCAGGAACAGACCTTTTTGAGAGCAGAAGTCTCGGACACTGCTGGAGCCAGTGGTTCATCTCACCGCAGTAAAAACAGGCCCCTCTCAGGCGTCTCTGATCCCTCATAGTAACTCCCAACTGCATAGGCTCCTCCTGGACGTTGATAGGAGACGGGCTCTGAAGAGGAACTTCGGACAACACGGCAACTTGAGGGGCAACAGAACGTTCCTTTTGTCTCTCCCTAAACCGTCGGTCAAGTTTGATAACTAAGGTCATAGTCGCCTCTAAGGTGTCAGGAGTAGGATAACTAACTAGTAAATCCTTCAGATGGTCAGACAGTCCCACCCTAAACTGGCTTCTCAAAGCAGGGTCATTCCATTTAGAGGACACACACCATTTTCTGAACTCAGCACAGTAATCCTCAACTGGACGGTTACCCTGCCGAATGTCTCTGAGCTGAGTTTCAGCTACAGCGGCCAAGTCAGGTTCTTCATATAAAAGACCTAGGGCCCGGAAAAAAGCCTCCACAGACAATAGACAAGGGGAGTCAGGTGGTAATGAGAAAGCCCACTCCTGCGGATCACCTTGCAGCAAGGAAATAATTATTCCTACCCGCTGCTGCTCAGAACCCGAGGAGTGTGAGCGTAAACGGAAATATAATTTACAACTTTCCTTAAAGGAACGGAAAGTCCTTCGGTCCCCAGAAAACCGATCGGGCAATTTTACATGGGGTTCAATATTGGGGTTTGGCATGGAGGGAACGACTGCGGGTGCAGTCCGCAGCTGCTCCTGATGTTGGAGTCTCCCGGCCAAATCCTGGATCATCTGAGCCATGTTACTCATCTGGTCCGTGAGTACTCGCAACGGCTCCATTAGGTATGGCCTGTGATTCTGTCACGACAGGGAAACAAGGGATAGTGTGCCCTGTCTGAACCCCACCTCTTTCCCTGCCTACTTACAGTAGATGCCCTAGGCGACAAAACCATAACTTGGAGACAGTCCCTATGCTGAGTACGTGCACAGGGAAGGGAACACAGGGAAAGACGAACACAGACAGAAACAAACACAACAGCAGAATCGTCAGCAAGCCAAGTCAAGAACAGGAGGTCACGTCAAATACCGAGGGGAATCACAAAAGCGTAGTCTAAGTCCAAAGCCAAAATCCAATACACCAATAATCCAACAGCAAGGTCCAACACACAGCACTGATCTCAGAAGACTAATCACAGGCATCTGAGTGAGGCAGTTGCCATCTTTAAATAGCCCGCCCAGGATCATGTGATGTGGCCAGCATCACATGACCTGAGGCGGAGCAAGCTGTCCAAACAATATGTAAAGTAGCCATGTGGTGTGATCAGCACCACATGGCTAAACCCAAACAGAGAATTAACTCATGAAGTGCTGGCTGACAAGACCAGCACTTCAATTCCCTATTGCTCTTCTCTAGGGAGCGGAGAGGTCCGGCGACGTCGTGCAGAGGGAGCACGACGCCGACCTCGCGTGACAATATTATAGGATTTTCCAAAATCTAGATATCGATGACCTATCTCTTAGGATAGCTTATTAGTAGCAGATTAATGGGGCTCCAACATACAACATCCCTGCCGAGCATAATGGTCCTTTTACATAGACCAACAATCAGATCAGTTATTGGGTATGAGTATTTGTAGAAACGTTTGTTCTCAACAATTGGCCTGTGTAAAAAGTGCTATCGATCACTGGATGAACAAGAAAACATTCATTCATCGGGTAATTGGTTTCTCTTGGCCATGGCCGCAGAGGTAAGTGGGGGGCAGCGGTGGGAGCAGGGCAATGAGAGATGAGCGAAAGCGCTCATTTCTCTATATTCATCTGTATCGCCATCCTCAGGAACAGGAATACAGATGGATGCTGCACATTATGGGGGGCACTATGGGGGAAGGGAGGACAGAAGCACTATGGGGGCATCTACTGAGGGCACAAAGAAGGGGTATTTTATATAGGGCACACTATGGGGAAGGGGGGAGAGGAACTCTATGGGGGCACTAATAAAGGGTATTTGATATGGGGGACACTATGGGAAAGGGGGAGAGGAACACTATGGTGGCATCTATTGGGGGCACTAAGAAGGGGTATTTTATACTGGCACATTATCGGGGCACTATGAGGAAGGGGGAGAGGAGCAGTATGGGGGCATCTATTGGGGGCACTAAGAAGGGGTATTTTATACTGGCACATTATCGGGGCACTATGAGGAAGGGGGAGAGGAGCAGTATGGGGGCATCTATTGGGGGCACTAAGAGGGGGTATTTTATATGGCCGGCATTATGGGGAAGGGAGGAAGGAGCACTATGGGGGCATCCACTGGGGGCACTAAGAAGGGTTATTTTATACTGGCACATTATGGGGGGCACTATGAGGGCATGTACTGGAGGCTCTGTATAGAGGCATTTTATACTGGGACATGTTATGGGGGGTACTATGGGGAAGGGGGAAAGAGGAGCACTATGAGGGCATCTACTGGGGGCACTAAGAAGGAGTATTTTATACTCGCAAATTATGGGGGACACTGAGGGCATCTACTGAGGCACTATATGGGGGCATTTTATACTGGAACATTATGGGGGCACTATGAGGAAGGGGGAAAGGAACACTATAGGGGCATTTACTGGGGGCACTATATAGGGGCATTTTATGATGGCATATTATAGGACACTATGGGGTAGGGGGGAGAGGAGCACTATATATGGGTATTTTATACTAGCACATTATGGGGGTACTATGGGGAAGGGGGAGAGGAGCACTATGGGGGCATTGACTTGGCGGTATTATATAGGGATATTTTATACTGGCACACATTATGGGGGCACTATAGTTACATTAGCCCAACTGGGGGCAATAAGAGGGGGTATTTTTTGTACTGGCACACAGAACTGGGGTATTTTTGTACTACTGACGATTATTAGGGGGCATTTTTTGCACTGGCCCACATAAGGGAGCATTTTTTTTACTGGGGCATTATGGTGGGTTTTATTACTATTGGGGGACTATGAGGAACATGATTACAAGTATGGGCACTATGGAAGCATTATTACATCTGGGGCACAGTGGGGACATGTTGGGGGGGGCCTGTAGAAGAACTATTACTACCAAGTGTACTCTGGCAGAGAATTATTACTATTGGTGGGACTTTGGGGGGCACTATTACTGTGGGGGCACCCTGGCACAGTTTAGCACAGTCATTTTTGGGGGATATAATGTTTACACTATTAGTGTTAGAGACACTATTTGCTGGGCGCAGTTATTTTAGGACACTGTGTGCCAATAATTATTGAAGGGCACTATCTGTGTGGTACTAGTATTATCAGGGGGTTTATCCGTTTCTGCAGTATACTATTGGGGAGCACAGCAGGCACAATATTGGGGGTGGTAGGATGATTTGTTCAGAAGGGGGCAGGATGATGGAAAAGTAGGAAACTAAGATGTCTTTTGTCAAAGTGCAGAGACGAGAGATGAGTGAAAAATAATCATGGTGGTCTGGTCTGAATGGAGAAGATAAGGAGAGAGAAAGTCTACATCAGAGGAGACATCACTGGATGTAAGAGGTATGGGGCACTGTATTACCCTGTATGTTTTGTAGTGATATATGTAATCTTAGATAGGAAGGGTTTAGGTTGAGAATTTGGTATAGGAATCGGGGGAGGGGGGTGCTGCTTCAATTTTCGCCTTAGGCAGCAGAAAGGCTAGGTGCACCCCTGCTCTTGGCCGGCACCTAAAATGATTGTTTCTGTGCAGCAGATTGTCCTTATTGTCCTGTGTACACAGGGATCTGCTGTCCAGAAACAATGAAACTTTATGGGGACAAGAGATAGCAGCAGCTATTGCTTGTCTCCATACGGAGGAGGTGAGTCCTGCATGGAAGCTCAGCCCTCACGTCCCTGACGATCAGGCAATTATTAGGAACTAGCGATGAGTAAATCAAGTTATACAAATAAAGTTAGTTAAAAAATCAGCCGGCTTGAGTAGTGAGGGGCTGGCCCCGCTGCTCAAGAGATTCCTCTTCCTCCTTGATTGACAGGGTTGGACATCTTGCCTGCCACTGTCTATCTTGAGGCTGTGCAGTTGCTTCGGGTACCAGCACAAGCACAGATGGTCTGCTGCTGCTACATTTGAGCAGCACATGCACAGATGCATGCAAGTTAATTAGCTCACCACCACTAGGACCATTTTGTTAATTCCCGATAAATGACATTAAAGGGGTTCTCCAGGCTTTTTATATTGATGACCTCAGGATAGGTCATCAATATCACATCGGGAGGGGGGGTCCAACACCCGGCACCCCCGCCGATCAGCTGTATGATGCGAAGGTGCATGCAGTGTGCACGTGCCGTCTCCCTTCTCTCTTCCTGCTCACTGCTGCTATGTCTATGGCGAGCAGGAAGAGAGAAGGGAGACAGCACGTGTTGTCAATATTAAAAGCCTGGAGAACCCCTTTAAGTCATTAATATCTAGACAATGGAAGACACCTATAAGCAGGCTATAGACATGTTGAGTACCCCCACCAGCAGGGGAGGGGGGAAATAAGCCACCCTCAGAGGTGTATGTCTTATTGACATTAATAAGCAACAGCTATCCTCTTTCAACCTACCCCCACCCCCCTTGTCACTGTTGAGAGCACATGCAAAGTTGGCACTGCTGAGCATGCACGTGTATGGAGTAATTAGAGAGATGGCTCATTCAGCCAACAGCTAATGTGTATGACCAGCCTTAGGGCTCTTGTACTCATGATAAAGATTTCTATTGTGCTTGTGTGCCAACATTCTACTCCATATGAATGATCCAATATGTCGCAAATTATAGTTCAGAGAATGAGACGACAGCCTCAATCTTGGAAAATTGAGGTTCTGGTAAAGGTTATCGATGGCCAAGAGGAGATCACAGATATTGTAATCAAAGTCTTAAATACATTGCTTAGAGTGGAACATACAAAAGAACAGATCTAGAAGGAACTGTAGTGATTTGAAGATAAAGGCGTCAGGTAAGCTTCATCACACAAGGCATCAGAGAAAAGAACGAAGAAGTATTGTATTTGTATATTGAGGTATATATGAGAGTTCAGGGTGGGAGCATTCAACAGGTGCAGGAGGCTGCCTTGTTTTACTAAGGTAATCCAGACGATCAGCCATATATACCTTAGATAGCTGACGAGTTAACAAATGCTTGACAGATGAAAAGGCGTGTAAATTTATAATATACAACAAGTACAATAAGCGTGAACATGAAGAGTTACAAACTGGTACAGGAGAGAAACCCTGTACACGAGGTCTTACAATCTACAAGGGATAGGAGAAGGATACAGTAGGTGAGGGTAAAGCTGGTCAAGGTGGTATAGTGGCAGCAGGGTCACTGTAGGCTTGTCTGAAGAGATGAGTTTTCGGGTTTCTTTTGAAGGTTTCCATGATAGTTGAGCGTCTAGTATGTTGGGGTAGAGAGTTTCATAGTACAGTGGATGCATGAGAGAAGTATTGGAGGCAGGAGGAGCATAAGGGGAGAGTAAAAAAGGAGGTCTTGTGAGGATTGCAGATTGCATGTGGGAAGGTAGCGGAAGATCAGGTCACAGATGTATGGAGGGGAGAGGTTGTGGACATCCTTGTATGTCCTAGTTGGTCTTTTGTACTGGATTTTCTGGGCAATGGGGAGCCAATAAAAGAATTGGCAGAGAGAAGAGACGGAGGAGTAAAGGGGAGGAGAGTTGGATCAATAGGGCAGCAGAGTTGAAAATAGATTGGAGGGGTATAAGACTGCTAGATGGAAAGCCAAAGAGGAGATTGCTACAGTAGTCTAGACGGGGCATGATGAGGGCATGCACGAGCATTTTTGCAGACTCCTGGTAAATCTATATTGCCGAAACCTCACAATTTCACTGGAAACAATTGACCATCTAATGTGTACGTGGCCGCCTGAATATATCAGGGAGATAAGAATGGGGCATGTTGGCTTTCAGAGATAAGATTCCTCCGGCAATGGCAGTGCTGAGCATGCATATACATGAGAGGAGCAGGAAAGAGAGCAGTCGTCTGAGGCTACTTTCACACTAGCGGCAGGCCTGATCCGGCAGGTGAAGGGAGCTGCCGGATCAGGACTGCCGCAGCGACATGTGTGGAGCGGGAACCACGCTCCGGCCCCACACATGTCACACAGTACATACATACACACACACAGACACACACACATATACACAGACAAATACACATACATACTTACATGCTCCCGGCAGGTCTTCAGAGCGACGGAGAAGCAGGACGGCTCGCACAGGTGACGATTCCCCACAGCGCCCTCTGCTGGGCGCCTGGTGGAATCGTCATCTGTGCGCGCCGTCCTGTCCCTCCTGCGCTGTGGAGACCTGCCGGGAGCATGTAAGTATGTATGTGTATTTGTATGTGTATATGTCTGTGTATGTTTATGTGTATGTCTATGTCTGTATGTGTGTATTGTGTGTATGTGGTGACGGATCCGTCATGAACTCCATTGAAAGTCAATGGAGGGCGGATCCGGTTACCATTGTGGTCACACCAGACGGATCTGCCCCCATTGACTTGCATTGGGGGTCATTCCGGATCCGTCTTGGTGCGGATACCTGGACCGGAGAGCAAACCGCAGCATGCTGCAGTTTGTTCTCCGGTCTGAAGACGGAACGGAATGCTTTCAGGAGCATTCCGTTGTCTTCAGTTCAGTTTTGTCCCCATTGACAATGAATGGGGACAAAACTGAAGCGTTTTATTCCGGTATTGAGCCCCTATGACGGAACTCAATACCGGAATCTTAAAACGCTAGTGTGAAAGTAGCCTTAATGATCATTCCGCAGATGACTATCCTACGAGAATACCCATCGTTATCTACTTCTCAAAGCTCTTTTAGTGTATTCACACATGGCAGATTTGTTGCAGGAACTTCTGAAAGATGAACGATACAGTTACATGTATTTTTGTAAGAAATTTGCTGCCTGTGGATTCACTCTAAGGGCCCATGCACACGTGTGCAGTCAGTGCCCGTGCTGTGGACAATATTTGCGGTCCACAATGCACGGGCCCTGACTGTGGGGCCACCGCATTCAGATCGTGGACCCATTCACTTGAATAGGGTCCGCGATCCGCACCACAAAAAAGTAGTGCATGCACTATTTTTTGCGGTGCGGAGGCACGGCCAGAAACACCACGGAAGCACACCGCAGTGCTTCTGTGGTGTTACGATCCGTGCCTCCGCTCCGCATCTCCGTGAATGCGGACCCATTGAAGTGAATGGGTCCGCGATCCGTGATGCGGGCTGCACACGGCCGGTGCCCGTGTATTGCGGACTCGGCGTATGTGGGCCGCAATACGGCCATAGGCCGGCACCGGCCGTGTACATGAGCCCTAAGACAGATGTGGCTGGCTGATTTAGAGACAAATGAAAAATGGATTGACTGTGGTTGTGAACTTCAGAGCAGTGCAATACAAACCCTCTGTATAGAAGACATCTTGGCCAGTGAAGCTGTCAAGGTGTACTTATAAGGTGTCTGAGGCTTAGCGCTGGAAACTTAGAGGGTGTCTAATGCACTCTCAGCAGCTTAGTGCTGAACACATGAATGCACGTGTGCTGACAGCCGGTCAGTGGACCTTACAGAGGCAGATGACAGCTAACATTTTCTTTATACCAGACACGCTTGGTGGGTAAGAAGATCAATATTTATAAGGCAAACAACAAAGCGCTTGTAGAATACAACCAAAGAAGCGTGTTATAGCGGACCCTTCCACCTATGCGCTACATAAGTACGTTGGTTATTGTCACCATAAAGCCATTTCTGTTAGCAGGACAGTGTGAGGAACGTCAGGCTTCTACTACAGCAGCACCAGTCGCCTTGACTGGGGTAGAGAGTCACTTTCAGGATGGGGTTTATTATTTATATTAAAAAACCATAGAAATGGGTGAGGCCTCTTTTACACATCAGGACCTCTCACGTATCCATTGACTTTAAAGGGTATCTCTCACCATATACCACTATGTCAAACGGTCGGCAGCTGTCCATCTGTGCTTGTAAACAGAGTCTCATGGTGAATCTGGCATCTCCATCTTTTCCATCAATCCTCCGAAAAAGATACTTTTTATAATATGCAAATTACTCAGTAGGTGCAACAAGGGTAGTGACGTTGCACCCAGAGGCTCCGCTCCCTGTCTTCTATGCCACACCTCTACTGCTATGATAGGCACCCTGAAGTCTCACTGGATTGCGTTCTGTACACACACAGTAAAGGATGGGACCGCCGGGAAATCTCCATCCCCTTTACTGCACATGTACAGCAGTGGAGGTGCAGAATATAAGACAGGAAGAGGAGCCTCTGGGTGCAAGGGAACCACCCTCATTGCACCTAGCTGGTAATATGCATATTATATAACATATGGAGATGCCAGAGACAACATAGGACTCTGTTAACAAACACGGATGGACAGCTGGTGCCCATCTGACATAGTGGTATGTGGTGACAGATGCCCTTTGATGTGTGTATTCACATATCAGTGGTTTTCCACAGACCTGTTTATGTCACTGATTACAGATCCCTCATGCACATTATAGTCTATGGGGCTGTGAAAACCACGGACACAACATGGATGCCCTCTATGTTTGGTCGTGGTTTTCATGGATCATTGCTAGTAGATGCTCTGGAAATTAATTTTCAGCCTAGCAGTGGAATATGGATGAAAAAAACAGACCAAACATGGATTTTCCATGGATGAACCACTGACCATCTTGTCACAGATATGGACACGTGAAAGATACGTAGCATACATACGGACGGTCAGGTTGCGCCAGTTTTACCCAGAATTGCTGCAGTTTTAATCTGCTTCACCTGAAAAGTGGCACTGCCACATCACTTATAACCTGCGCTGGATAGATAGTGGGTTCAGCAGCCAGAGGAAGCCCTAACATGAACCCCTTCAGGTGCCATCCTGATGAGGATGGGGGAAGTGGCTGTCCCCTTGCAGCTCCAGTCCATACAGAGCGTTACTGGCAGGCAGCAGTGGGGCACACAATGCTCTCACTGTGCAGGTGCCAGGCAATCAGTGATCCTTGGCATGACCCGGTGCAGGAAGCAGGATGCAGAGCCGCGGATGCCAGCACTTATAAGAACACCCCACGTGGCTGCAGCTCTTTACACCGGATGTGTCCTCTCCTCCTCAGGCCGCCCGCCTCCAATCACAGGCCGCCGCTGAGCGCTGCTGACGCCAGTTCCTTTGTGTCTAGCCGGCAGGCTTGAAGAGGGTGCTGACACTGACTGCCTGGACCAGAGGAGCGGCCCCTTTAAATCAGCGCCCAGTGGCAGTGGGAGGCGGTACATCATGCCCTTTGACTTCAGGAGGTGAGTGGTGTGGGCACCCTGCACTGTCAGGGAAGGATGCTGTGCCCGGCAGACGGGGCATCACCCTGCAGTGCTCAGGCTGTGATGCTGTCTACCTGGGGAGCTTACATGGAGAGGTAATAGTTGGCCACTTACTGATGTACCCTGCACACTGCTGGCATCCTGCTTGTATATCATTCCTCCAGTCATTCATTCATTCATTCATTCATTTCTATGTGCTAGATGTAAGATTTCTCTTTTGCAGGGCATTACCCTTGTAATCACTGGTATCATTTTTTTTTTAAATTGGACTTCAAGGGGTTCTCTACTATCACCAGAAGTAAACAGCCAATCATTGGATGTGTGGTATGCCATGCCCTGCACTATAAACAGATGATGGCAGCTATAGAAGATCCTCTGTGGCAGGGATCAGCAACCTCCAGCTGTTCTGAAACTACAACTCCCAGAATCCTTCTTTCACTTGTATGGGAGTTATGAGAACAGATGAGTGCATGCTGAGAGTTGTAGTTTCACAGCAGCTGGAGTGTGGAAGGTTGCTGATCCCTGTTATATGGGGTGCTGATGGTTTACTCCAGAGGCATGTCATTGGTACTAGCAGAGAACCCCTTTAAAATAGATGAAGGGTATATTTACAGCGGATTTTTGCGCCTGAAAAATCCATTCCATGGGTCGATACGGGATTATTTCTGCAGTGCACACACACAGATTTCTGCCAATGTCATTCCGATGAAAGAGAGTGGCAAAAATATCTGCAGTGAGTCTGGTGTGTGTGAATTCACCCTTACACGCATATTCTGACCATCATTCATGTATATGTTAAGCCTCATTTACATGTCATTGTTCCATGGACTTGTGCAGTATGTGTTTTTCACGGACAGCACATGTACCCATTCATTGTAATGAGTTTTTTTTTTTTTTTTACCGTGGTCCGTGTTTTTAGCACGGATGCATGCTCTATTTTGTCCGTGTTCACAGATCCATCACGCTCATTATAGTCTATGGGTCCATGAAAACTACAGATGCCATTCGTGTTTCACGGAGCATTAGGAAGATATGCTTTGAAAAATTTTTTCAGATGTGTAGTGTCCGTGAAACACAGACGACACACGGACAGAAAAAAAATGGACACTTGGATCTAACACGGATCCATCATGGACATATTCACTGATGCATCATTGACATCTTTTCATGGATTTAAGCACTCACACGGGCGAGAGAATGAGGCTTTAGGGCTCATGCACACAACCGTATGTATTTTGCAGTCCGCAAAACGCAGATCTGCAAAAAAATGCGGATGGCATCCATGTGACATCTGTATTGCAACCGTTTTTTTTGCGGATCCATTGTAACCATGCCTATAGTTGTCACAGACAAGTCACGTCGCATGCAGCTTATAGTAAGGTCAGTGGCGTAAAAGTCGTGCGCAACTTCCAAAACTAAATCTGTCAGGTCTGGATTTTTTGGGACTGTTTGGTCTCAAGTGCAGCATTGCAACACCATTGGCAATAATTAGATGCGATGACGCCGTTTAGTACCCAGCCTCAGGGCTTATTCACGTGTCAGCGATTCACGTCTGTGTTCTTCCACACATAGCACATGGATCCATTGAATCATATTTGTATCCAGACGTCGGTATTTTTCCCGGAATCATTGGTCCGCAGGAAGAAAAGAGGAGAATGCACTACTTTCATTCATTTTGCAAATGGAAGGCGACCGTTCTACTCAATGAGGATCATTTATTAAGGTCACCTGGCATAAAAAGCAGTTTTTGGCAATTATTTTAACACCTGTGTGACAGTATTTTATCGTATGAGAAAGAAATGCAAAGGTGTGAAAAAAACATCAGTTGGTAAAATACAATGTATGGATAAAAAAAAAAAAAAACTTGAACAAGTTAGGCAGTCTTTGAGTTTTTGCCCCGAAAAGGCATAACATAAAAACGTGTGCAGCACCACCCGTAGGCTTGTGGTTCATGGATCCAGGAAACACGGATCCCGGCCCAGTGCATGCCACCATTTATTTTTTAATTTCAGTAGAAATATCCAATCCTTGTCTGCAAAACGGACAAGAATAGGACATGTATTTTTTTTTTTTCGAGGGGCCGCAGAACGGACTTGCAGATGCATACCGAAACCACGGCCATGTGCATGAGCACTTAGTTACTGGTATTTTTATTTTTTTTTTGCTACTAGTGTATTTGTTATTATCGCCTCTTTCACACGGTCGTTGTTTGGTCAGTGATTTCCATCAGTGATTGTGAGGTAAAACCATATACCTTATCTCTGTTTAGCCTACACTCCTGGTTTTGGCTCACAATCACTAATGGAAACACTGACCAAACACTGACTGTGTGAAAGCTGCTTTTTTGTCTTTCTGACTCGTCACGAAGAACACGGGGAAGATTTCTCGATACTGGTGTAAAGAAAAAATGCACTCAATCGCACCTGTGTGCAGGTAGTTTTAGTTGCCCCTAGAAACCAATCAGATTCCTCCTTTCATATACAAAGGAGCTTTGAAAACTGAAAGGATCAATCTGATTGGTTGCTATGGGCAACTAAGCCAGTTTTCCTTTACACCAGTTTTGTTCATTGTTTCCCTACTGTTTGCAAAAAAAACGCATGAAAAATTGCATTTTCTTTCTGCTACCCTCTGGGTTTTGGTTTCAAAAAACCTGAATCTGGACGCCTAGTCAATGATCTCTTATTACAGTTTATTCTGTCGTTAATCTGGAACTCTGTCACTAGTTAAAATGTGTTATATAGCAGACAGCTGGGACCCAAAATACATATTCCAGAGGTCCGATCCCCACCCAGAGCATCCATAGGTTTTCTTGTGTGCTCATGTTTAGTATTTTAGGGTTTGAATTCAATGAGTAAGGGTATAAAATAACTACCCCCTCTCAGTATCTTATTGCAGATGCTGAATTGAATAATTCTCTGTATATTGTGTGATGGATTCATCGTGGCTCCAGAAAGCGCCATTGTTTTTAGCTTTGGCTCTGGGCATATGCAAATTTTGCTTAGTGTGTAGAGCGAGGGTCAGCAACATTCAGCACTCCAAATGTTGTGAAACTACAACTCCCAGCATGCACACTTGCTTGGCTGTTCTTGTATCTCCCATACTCCCATATAAGTGAATGGAGCATGCTCAGAGTTTTAGTTTCAGAACAGCTGGAGTGCCACAGGTTGCTGATCTCTGGTATGTAATGTGGTTGGTGCACATAAAGCCTCTTTCACTTGTCAGTGAAATACACTTGTCAGTGTATTTACTCATTACTTCTATGGGCTGTGTGTCTGTGGTGACACCATGGAAGCATACCCTATTTTGACCATATTATAATCTAACACAAATACCGTCCATGTTTTGTCCGTGGTTGTCACACATCATTGGTAGGAGATGGTCTAGAGACTAATTTTCAGCCTAGCAGTGTCAATGGAATATGGATGACTCATGGAGGGCAAAAAGCGGACACATGGACCAAACACTGATCTTTCACGGATGAACCATTGACCAACTTGTCACGGATATCATCACGGACACAGATGCGTAATAGAGACCATAATGTTCCCGGCAGGAATTTTTTTGCTTGTTGAAAGTAGGAACAAAATGCAAAGTAGGGAATTTTGGAGAGTCGTTGGGCGGCAGAGACACTCCTGAGACCCTAGTGTTGGAGGACCCTCTACAAGCATGAATCCATGGAATGCTAGAAATGCCACCAAGTTGTTGTAAATGGTCAGCTGTTCAGAATCTTATTAGTAACTGTTTTTTCATTTAAAGGGATTCTGTCACTACATAAGCTGCTTGGTGCAACAAAGGTGGCACCGTTTCACATCATTGCATCAAACCCCCCTCTTCTTATTACTTCCTGCTCCACCCTCAACTTTGAGTGACAGGGCCAGGCAGGGGAGGTGTAATCTGTGTTTTCACATGTTCGCCAGCAATATGGAATTTGACGCAGACGTAGCCCTTATGATTGCCCTCAGGAGCACACGTAAGAACACAGGGTCATACGAGATTACATCTCCCCTGCCTGACTCTGTTACTCAAGGAATTCTCAAGAATGCGGGCACCAGTCTGAATGAGGAAAACTGTGTTTGAATCAGGAGAGCTGCTCACATCTGACACTACACTTGGCTCACTACAAAAGAACATGGTGACAGATTCCCTTTAAATCCCCTAGGATCTGTGGCGACTGGTAAAGAATTGGTGTTTTCACTTCTTGCAGCTTGCCAAGCACAGCGCCTTACATTATATAGCAGCGGTGCTTGGTATCACAGCTCTGCCCCATTCACTTCTGTGTGGCTGAGCTGCTCCTAGGCCACGTGACTGATGAACATGTGGTCATTGGCCTAGGGAAAGCAGAGTGAAGGCTGCGTCACTACCTTCTCAAACAACTGATCAGCGGGGGTGTCGGGCCCCACTGATCAGATACTGATGAGCTATCAACAGTAAAAAAAAAAAAAAAAAAAATCAGAAAACCCTTTTAATGTTAAGTATATACTTATACACCAGCCTTAACATTTAACCACTTCCCGCCCCTAGTCATGTCATTGACTACACAGTTCCTGTCAGCTGGCATACTATTAGCCAGCCAACACCTCGCTGTAACAGCTGGTATTGGAATTAACGCCAGTCTAGTATCTCTAACCCATTTGAGGACACAGTCAGTACTGACCATGGCATCGTGGGCCTCGTTCACATTTCCATTTGGAGATCTAGCAGGCTGTTCTGGCACAGAGCAGTCTGCTGGATCCCCTTTGACAGCAGTTGAGTCCAGCGGTGATCCGACTGGTTTTCAGCATAAATGCTGGGTTTTGGCTGCACAAAAACCTCTGCATGCAAGGCTGCATTCACTTCTCCGTTTCAGAGATCAGCGCAAATGCATGCAACATTTTTTCGTCTTGCCGAAAACTGACATTTATGCTGGAAATCAGCCAGATCACCTCCAGACCCCATGTCAGTCAACTGGGATCCAGTGGTGAATTAGAGGATCTGCTCTGTGCTGGAACAGCCTGCCAGAACTCTAAACAGAGATGTGAATGAGGCCTAAGTAGATATACATAAGCAAGCCCTTTGTCAAACTATTAGCGCCCCTTAAGCAAGTTCATGAGGTGATGATGATTTCCTATGGCTCCTAGGATCCTAACTAGAGTTGAGTGAACCTCCCTTTTGGCAGGTTCGGGGTTTAAGTGAATTACATAATGGATTCCATTCTCACGGAATCCATCACGTAATTCAATGCTGGCATGTGCATAATACAAGTGTATGGCCAGATCTGAGGGTTCCGTTCTGCTCGCCTTGCACTTGTATTATGCGGCATGCCGGCATTGAATTATGTTATGATTCAGTGAGAACGGAATCTATTACGTAACTCACTTGAACCCTGAACTCAAACCTGCCAAAAGGGAGGTTCGCTCAACTGTAGTCCTAACAATGCCCCCACGTCTGCCCGGTAAGGAAACAATGGCGGAATTGCAGTTTTCTTCCATTGCCACCAGAAAGAGTTATTATAAGTTTAATTTATTTAATTTAAGATTAAATAAGTTGTATGAGTAGCCCAGTATGGTGCCATTGGAAAATATAACTCACGCTGCAAAAAACAGACCATTTTGAAGCTACTTTGACAGAAAACTATAAAGCTATAGCTCTTTGAATGTGACCATGAAAAAAATGAAAAAAGCTTTCTTGATTCTAGGCTGATCCTGAAGGAGTTAACGGGTATTAAAAATAAAAAATATGTTTAACATGAAAATGTGATTTAAAAATAGGTTGTTTGATGACACATTCCCTTTCGTCAGTGTTTTGGTCAGTGATTTCCATCAGTGATTGTGAGCCAAAACCAAGAGTGGAGCCTCCACAGATAAAAGGTATGGAAAGATCTGTGCCTGCTCTGTTTAGACCCACTCCTGGTTTTGGCTCACAATCACTGATGGAAATCACTGACGTGTGTATGAAGCATAAGGGTGTATTCACACAGGCAGTTAGTGTGCTTCTCAGTTTTTGTGAGTTTGTGGTTTTGTGTTTTTGGCCACTGACCTTGCATATGTGTAGCATAATCACCCAAAGTTAAGGCAATTATCTGAGTGAATTTGACAACGGTTAAATTGGGATGGCTAAATAACTGGGCAGAGAATCTCCAAAATGGCAGGTCATGTGGCATGTTCTCAACATACAATAGCTAGTGCTAACCAAAAGTGGTCCAAGGAAGGTCAACCAGTGAACCAGGACCAGGATCATGACCACTCAAGGCTGATTGATATGCATGGGAAATAGAGATGAGCGAGCATGCTCGGCCCGAGCGTACTCGGGAGCAATTTTCGAGTAGTAGCGTACGCATTTTATAATCTGTACGCTAATGCATACGCATATTCTAATCTGTACACTAATGCGTACACATCTTATAAATTTGCATGCTAATGCGTACAGATTAGAAGATGCGTACGCTACTGCTCGAAAATTGCTCCTGAGTACGCTCGGCCGAGCATGCTCGCTCATCTCTAATGGGAAGCAAAGGCTAGCCTCCTGTTCTGATACCTTAGAAGATCTACTGTAGCATAAACTGCTGAAAAAGTTACTCCTGGCTGTAGAAGAAAGGTGTCCGAATGCAAAGGGCATCACAGCTTGTTGTGTATGGGGCCACATAGCCACAGACTGTTCATAGTGTCCTCGCTGATCCCTCGCCACTGAAAGCATCTACTATGGGAAGTGAGCATCAGAACTGGACCATGGAGCAAGAAGGTGGCCTGGTCTGATAAATCAATTTCTTTTACATGGATGGCTGGGAGTTTAAACCTAGTCCATATTAAGCCTAGTTCACACTTCAATGATTTGACCAGCGATTTCAATCAGTTATTGCAAGCCAAAACCAGAAATCAAGGCTATACAGATATGATATAATGGAAAGATTTGCTCCTGTTCTGTGTTTTTGACCCACACTTGGTTTTGGCTGATAGAAATCACTGATCAAAACTTAGGTGTGAACTAGGCTCTAGGCTGGGGGTTTTAAAGTTATGACCGATGTGTGTGATAGATATATAGATAGATATAGATATATATATATATATATATATATATTTGTATGCGGGCACTGGCCGCGTGCTCCCCGCATCACTTGAATGGGGCTGCAATCCGGAGCTGCAGTGCGGAACTACGCAGTGCTTACATAGGGTTTCTGTCTGTGCCTCTGCACCACAAAAAAATAGAACTTGTTTTATTTTATTTTTTACGGTGCAGATGTCAAGTTGAATGGGTCTGGATCCGTCGCAGCTGCTGCATGGATGTTGCCCCTGCATTGGGGAAATCTGATATCTATGGCAGGGATCAACAACCTTTGGCACTCCAGCTGCTGTGAAACTACAACTCCCATCATGCAAACATGCTCAGTTCTAGCTCCCACAGAAGTGAAAGAAGCATTCTGGGAGTTGTTGTTTCTGAACAGCTGGAGTGCCGGAGGTTGCTGATCCCTGATCTATGGGTTCAGCTGGTCTTATCTAGGTCTTGGGTACGGTCTACAGGAGTGTGGTGTGTAGATTTGTGCATACAGGTAGTATAGTTCCATATCATACGCTATTGACGACTATTTTCCATGCACTGATTTATTATAGGTATTGGTAACAGGTAGTGCTGTCTCTGCTCCTGTTCCTACTTTTCTATACATGAACCTGCTGACGTCCCCCTTGCTGATTAGGGGGAACAAATATCCTAGTTCCGTGAATGTTCATTATTTGCAGTTGGTTGAAGATATAAATGCTGTTACTGTTGTAAAGTGGCTGAAAGTACACTACCTTATCTTTTTTTGTACCGTTAATGAATAAAAAGCACCTTTTAAAAAGATTAATTTTAGTGTTGCTTATGCCATATCTCCCACCATTGCACAGCTGCTAAATAATGGAAGGCTGGGCTTGGTGTTTTTCCCAGTCACCGAAGCAAAGTTAGCACAACCTACAATCCAAATCTATATACAAAGTAATAGAAATTAATATCTCATGCCAGATGCCAGTGTACCGCTAAGGGCACCTTCGTTCACTAATTTATGTTTTTTGGGTTTTTTTTTTTGTCGTCCCCCCCGCTATATAGAAGTTGGAAAAACTCCTGAAAAAGTGCCATTTCTTCAATATGCTATCACAAAATTGAAAAAATGTCAGTCTTGTGTGTCCTGCTTTTCATGTTTCCCATAGACTTTCAGCTAACACTTTGAACTGGTGTTTTTTTCAGCGAAAATGCCACAAAAACCATATGTACAAAATTAAAAACAAGTGCTGAAAAACTCCACAAATACTTATGTGTGAATCCACCGTAAGGGTCTATTGAGATGATCTAAAAATAGGTGATTTTTAAAGGGATTCTCCAGGATTTACATATTGATGACATCCTCAGGATAAGACCTAAATATCAGACCAGCGGGAGTCTGACTCCCGGAAACCCCACCAATCAGCGGTAGGAAGAGGCCAGGCGCAAAGTGAGCACTTAGGCCTCTTCCTAGGCCGCTGACGTCACTGTATGACGGTCACATGGCCTAGGCACAGCTCAAGTGAATGGGTATGAGCTGCAATACCAAGCATAACCACTATACAGTGTAGGAGGCTGCTGCACTCACTGGAGCTTCAAGGTTCCCTCAAACAGCTGATCGGAGGGCTTCTGGGTGTTGGACTGCCACCAATCTCATATTGATGACTTATCCTGAGGCTAGTCATCAATAAGTAAATAGTGGAGAACCCCTTTAAGTAGTGTTTTCATTCCTTGTGCTTGTAGTCTTAGATCTGTAATACAGATAATGCTGGCATTGTAATTTGCCCTGTGATGTCACTTTTTCCAGGCATCAAAGCAACAATGTGCTCTTTTTGCTTCCTGCCTTACTATATTTTCTTGATCTAATTTCCTCCACAAGTTCTCTTACTGGCTCATCTGTTTGCTTTTCTTCGTATCCCTCTAATTTTCTGGTTTAATGATGATGGCAGTCATAGGACATCCTCGTGTTCCTTGCTGTCATCATAGTTAACGTTTTGAAGTGAATAATTCTAGCAGACCTAGAGGAGCCTCTGTGCTTTCTTTGTGCAAACATTGCTGTCATAGTGTTTGCTGTCAAGTGTTCTTATTATACCACTGCCGTTACAAAACTTCTTTGGCAGAGAAATTTAAAGGGGTTGTCCATTTTTTACTACTGATGACCTATCCTCAAGATAGGTAATCAATATCAGATCGGTGGGGTCTGACTCCCGGCACCTCTGCCGATCAGCTGAGTGTCCCTCAACCTTTCCAGAAACGACTGACTGACATCTATGGCTGGTCATAGATATTTCTCTGCAGACCATTGGAAGAGATCTGCTGACAGTCTGAGGTCTATGGTGATCATGGACAGAAGAGATTACCAAAAGATGCTGCTGTACTTTTCCATTGATCTGCAGACAAGTATCTCATGTACATGGTAAGTTTAAGAACTTGCTGAGAATTTTGAAAACTTGACATAAGAGTGGATTCTCAAGACGGCACATATCTATGAGCCTATAATGTAACTCCAATAAAGAGAGCTTACAGCCTGAAAACCGTACCACTGTACAAGCTTTGTGCACAGGGCTCTGCCATATGTCACCACCGTGAACAGTAGAAATGAGCTTCAGTACCAGATACTGAGGAGCAAATGAGATGTAGTTTCTAGGGAAAAATGACACACTTTTATCCTATTTTTTTTCTATTTTCCATTTTTATTTAATTTTTTATGAGGCAATGTGACCAAAATATAGAATATCTGGAATGTTTTGCAGTTTCATGTTTTACTGTGATTGCCATGCAGTTTTTTTTAGTAGGCTCTGGTACATGGCAGACCACAAGGTAATTCTACAAAACCATGTGGCTGTTATCATGGTCATCAATTAATTGTTAACATGGTTTTCCTGGAGTAAAATATAGATGAGTTATCCTTAGGATAGGTCGTCAATATCTCAACAGCCACCCCCTTTGTGATGAGCATACTCACATCTTACCAATATTAACAAGAAAGGGGGGTACACTGAGAATGTTGGTTGAGTGCAATCAAAGTATACCATAGAAAAGAAGTCCTGTATCAAAAAACAGCACATCCCAAAGATATAAAATACAATAATCTTTATTATAGCCACAGGAAGACCAAGAGGTTAAAATATTGTGTACAGTAACAACCCTATGAGAAACCCAAAATACATCCCTACACTGAATACCAGACACAGTGTATAATAGTGGTTGTGCTTGGTATTGCAGTCCAGGCCAATTCATTTGAATGCGACTGAGTTGTGCCAAGTCCAAATTACTGGTGAACGTGGCATCACTGGATTAGGAAAAGCACTGCAGCCCCTTCAAACAGTTCATTGGCATCGATGAGATATTGGTGACCTATCCTCAGGATAGGTCATTAATATTTTATTCCCCGAAAACTCTTTTTAAGCAGTGAATGAGGAAAATATGGCCATTATGTGTGACTGAAACCCTCCAGAGTTATTTGTGAGGAGGATTGTCCCGTGTAGACAGGATTCCATCCTGATTCTGGTGAGGCCTATCATTTGTGATGTGTTGTTATTAATCATTTTGAAAATGCCTTGATTCGTTAAAGCTAATGAAATGGGGAAGTAACTGAGGAATTATCTTGTCTAATGAATTAGTTACTAATCATGACGTTCATCTACTGTCATAATAAAAGCATTTCCTAGTGATCGGCACACATCTTCCTCCTAGACTGCACAGGAAACAGGAGTGAGATGCATTCCTCCAACCCATCCTGTTCTCACCTTCTCTGCTGGTTTGTTTGTCTGGAGGAATGGCTCGGAGCCGCCACTGGGCGTCAGCTTTGTGCATGCAGGAAGTCCGTGTCTTTCCTCTGAGCAGTGCCATGATGTCATGGCTTGGCAGTAATGTAAATAATGTGCGATGGAGACTGGGAAGCTGCTGGCATTTTCCTGATTTAGATGTGAGAAGCGTCCAGCAGGTCCACTAAAGTGTCTAAGAAAAACAATATTTTTCCATTATACTCTCTTCATCCATTCCTCACAATTTTCAAGATTTCTACTTGCAGACATTTTAATGGGAACCTTTAGGCTCAAATCACACATGCAGAATTTAGAGCCACAACTAGGAGTTCTTACAAAGCAAGGTAGTAACTTGTATCCTTCTTGACTTATGCCTCATTCACATGTGAGTGTTTTGGTCAGTGATTTCCATCAGTGATTGTGAGCAACCAGGAGTGGGTCTTATACCTTATGTCTGTGGAGGCTCCAATCCTGGTTTTGGCTCACAGTCGCTGATGGAAAATCACTGACCAAAACACTCACGTGTGAATGAGGCTTTAGGCTGGAATCGCACATGGAATTTGTGGGCCAGTTTTATGAGCCAAAGAATGGTTAAGGCCCACATTTACTGATCTGAGTCCGCCTAGATTTTGGTGTAAACGTGCCAGAATGTGACATATCTATGTTTAAAGCAAGTTTCTGCAGCTAGTCCAAAGAGACACATGGCTTCTCTGGAAAGGTTGAGTGACATATAGGATGTGACATATTGCCCCACAATTCTGGTGTAAAATTCTGTCTCATTGTAAGCCAACCAATAATTAGTATGGAGTCAGAGAAAAGAGTCTGCACCAGATTTATCATCCAGCCTTGCTGTTAAAAGGGTCTTCTGAGATTTTAATACTGAAGACCTACCCTTAGGCCCCTTTAACACGGGCGAGATTTCCACTTGGGTGCAATGCGTGATGCGAACGCATTGCACCCGCACTGAATCCTGACCCATTCATTTCAATGGGGCTTTTCACATGGGCGAATTTTTTCACGCATCAGTTCGCCGTTGCATGAAAATCGCATCATGTTCTATATTCTGAGTTTTTCACGCAGCCCTGGCCCCATTGAAGTGAATAGGGGTGCGTGAATAAGGCATTGCATCCGCATGCAAGTGCGGATGCAATGCGTGATTCACTGATGGTTGCTAAGAGATGTTGTTTGTAAACATTCAGTTTTTTATCACGTGCGTGAAAAACGCATTAAAACGCTTCGCACCCACGCGGAAAAAACTGAACAAACGTACGCAATCGCAGTCAAAACTGACTGCGATTGCGTGTGGATTTTCCGGAAAGCATCCGGACTGAATCCGTGACGCCCGTGTGAAAGAGGCCTTAAGATGGGGCCCATGCACATGGTCATGTGAGGTCCACAATTCACGGGCACTAGCCACATGCCCATCATTTGCGGATGCGGACCTATTCGCTTGAATGGGTCCGTGATCCACAAGATTCAATGCCCTATTTTATTTTATTATTTTGCAGTGCGGAGACATGGACCAAAATCCCACAGAAGCACTTGCTTCTGTTGTGCTTGCTTACCAAGCACAACCGCTATATAATGTACGGTGCTGTGCTTGGTAAGCAAGTAGAAGGCTGTGGCACTCACAGATGTGCCGATGCCTTCACAAACAGCTGATCTTCGGGTGTCTTGGGTGTCAGACACTCACCAATCAGATACTGATGACCTATCCAGAGGCCTGAGGAGGATAGGTCTTCAGTATTAAAACTTCCAAAAACCCCTTTAATGTTGGCATTTTTGTGTGTTTTGTGCAGCCAAATGTTACCATAGATTATATGTAATATAAACTCTATAAAATAAAATGGTGAAATATAATTTAGTGCAAAATGCACCAAATTTAAGCAGGTGCCTCTTAATAAATATGGAACATCTTCCAGCTTTCCATGCACCAGCTATGAGTTTATGCAGATCTGAAATATAACTTAAAGGGAACCTGTCATCTCCGAAACACCCCCTGAACTAGAGTAAGTGGTGTATAGTGTAAGTGATGCTGAATCCGGATATGAAAGTTTTATCTTCATACTCACTTCCATTCTGACGCTGTGCTCCCACAAACCTGCTGTAAAATGCATTCACTGGACTCTTCTTTGAGTCCTCTCCATTATGTGAGTGAGCACTGGAGTCCACTAAGTGCATTTTACTGCTGGTTTGTGGGAGCACAGCGTCGGAATGGAAGTGAGTATGAAGATAAAACTTACATATTCGGATTCAGCATCACTTACACTATACACCGCTTACTCTAGTTCAGGGGGTGTTTCGGAGATGACAGGTTCCCTTTAAGCCAGATTCTGGAAAAAATTACAGTAAATTTTATGGGCCTAGAGAGGCCCTGTTCTCGCTACGTCCCAAACACTTTTAAAAGTGGAAAAATTGCTCTCTATGCCACAAATATGGTGTGTACTAGGGATGAGCGAAACAACTTTGGATGAAACATCTGAAGTCGATTTGCATAAAACTTTTGTTCCAATACTGTACGGAGCAGGAGCTCCGTACAGTATTAGAATGTATTGGCTCCGGTGAGCCAAAGTTATTACTTCGCAAAGTCTCGTAACACTTCAGGCAATAACTTCAGAAATTAATTTCTACTGTCAAAAACCTTTTACCGAACTCGGGTTCGGTTCCAAGGTACCACAGAAAAAAATGAATGTTATAAATGCTAAAAATAAAAAAGCAATTTTGTGAAGACATTGAAAAAGCAAGAAACACTTGGCATCTTTATAATCGAATTATGAAGAAGATCTAAAAGTATTTTTATATCTAATTTAGACTAAAATGACACATGTCGGTTTTGAGTGTAAGCCAGAAGCTGATTAAAAAAGAATGGGGAAAGGACTTGAGCTGGCCATATACTTCACACAGCTGTCTCTCCCGATCCCCCGCATACAGCTGAATGTGCATGTGGTCTAAATAGGGAGTGGGGAGTAAGCCGCTATCAGACACGCCTTGTGGTGGCTTAACACCCTGAAGACAAAATTATCGGGCATGTTGAAATCCAATCGTGACATCTGGTGTTGGGGGAACGTCGGGACATCCCCATAAACATTAGTTGATCAGCCAGTCCAACTGGAATTGGCAGATTTTCTGAGATTATGATAACGTGTTTTGTGGTCACCTTCAGAGGCACTTCTCCACCCCTGGCTTTGGCTGGAGAATCTTTTTACAGGAGGTGTACCAATAGAATCTTTGGTCTATGGGAATTCATAAATCCATGTTTCAGATTCTTCTTATGAATTTACAGACCTTCCCACGCACAGCTTTTTATAGTGGGTTTGGTTTATTAGGAATAGATTGGTTTTATTTAATGATGATTTATGGTCATTTTATCTAATGAAACATGCTTTGCTTACTTTTAATCAGTTTGAGGAGTACTTAGGGTGCAGGGAGGGACAATTTAAGGATAAGAATTATACATGTCAGCGCTCCTTTGTAACCTTAAAATAGTGTCAGGAAGCAGGTCTTTCCTGGCGGCAGTACTGGGGCTGTGTCTTACATTTTCCTCTTCATATGTGTATATTATTATTATTATTATTATTATTACAAAACCCAGAGTTATGAATGGGACCCTGGAGACCACAGCAGGTGTTAAAGCTAGTATGTATTAGGTATGTGTTGGTCTACCGTATAAACCAAGTTATTTTTATCTATTGCATGGGTCACTGCCCATTACGGCTTACAATGTAAGGGTGCATTGAGATGTAGCAGATGTGCCATCATATCTGCTGCATGGTTGAGAACTACAGGGCAAAACCTCCATTCTGGTTAAGGCCTCATGCACACGACCGTATCAGACAGTTGGACTTCAATATGCGCAATCCTTTTTTTTTTTTTTAATCAGGGAAGATAAGCTGTCGCCAGAGCTAGCAGCTTACTCCCCTCTCCCTTGCTGAGCTGAACTGCAAAGCTACCGTGAGGACCTTTTTTGTTACTAATAAAGCAACCTGATTCATCGTAGGCAAACCTTCCTAGGTTTAGTGTTTAATACAGTACAATATGCAGACGGCCGGTAATGGCATGGTAAAGCCCTGAAACCACCTTTCTTAGAGTGTTTATTCAATAATGGATTATCTCAAGAGGTTTAACCTCATGGCCCGCTCATTGCATTGCCTAGATTAAGGCTCTTTTAACAAGCTCCAATTGTATGCTGTTCTTCATTTGTGAAACACATGAGTTTAACCTTGGGATAAACTGCCTTCACAATGGCATGTCAAAACCTTTTATTAAAGTCCCTGCAGGTCTGTGCCAAAGAGGCTCTGTTGGCTCCGATCCCGTGCAGTCATCTATCTGGGCAATTTAATACATCTGACGTGGAGAAGGTTGAATGGCGTGTTGGTTCTGGAATGGGAAGTGGAAAAAGAAAGCTGTATCTTGTATTCTTGCGGTTTTCGTTCTGAGATGGCGTATAACAGTAGTGGTGACAAACGCAGGCTGAAGCTTGCTGACGTTTCTTCATGGCCACCCAAAAGAAAATTAAAAAAAAAAAAAAACTCTACTTGCTTCTCCACTCCCCTGCTAATCAGCACAGTGGCTCTGGTGATCCCCCAGAGTTCTGCCTACCACGTGCCATACTACTAGTGTCGTGGCTCTAATCTCTAAACGGTCATTCAGTATGCAGTGTTTGGCTGTGTGTGTATATTTTTTATTATATGTATGTGTGTATATTACAAAAGATGAGCTACAGTTTGTATAGTCCTATTAAGCATTTTATTCATATATTTATATTTTTTTTTCCTCAAGGTTTGACATCTACCGGAAGGTACCCAAAGACTTAACACAACCCACCTACACTGGCGCTATCAGTAAGTAATGTATACTGAGAATACATTTATTCTTTGCATCTTTTTTTTTATTTGGAATTAATATTGGTAAATTACAGGGTACATGAACTCTTGCTGAAATTCTAAAGGTGCGACAGCACTTCTCACAATGGTCTGCACTGTTTTTGCAGCATGCGGAGTGCAGTATATAGATCTGCATTCCTCACGCTGGAAAAGCTGTGCCAATGAAATCAAAGTTGTGCAGGGGGCTCTAAGAAGTTCTGCTGCATCTTTATAGTTTCAGCAAAGGTTTAGATCCCCTTTAAGGTAAGACCGTGTGGTGTGCTGAAATACAACAGGCTAATAGAAGATTTTGAGCCTTCCCTGCCCAATAAATGATTGTTACTAGCCTATTGTTTGACCCAGCCCCTGGTACGATAGGTTGGTTCTCTGGTCCCTGGTGAGTAATGGTAATTTAAAGGGGTATTCCCATCTCACAAATGTAGTTTGTATAGTTAGATATAGCCATACCAATATTATTACTAATAGAATGTATTTATATAAAATGTACCGTTTAGAAGATTTGCCTATTTGTATATCCATTGTACCACACACATCAGTCAGGCCGTTGCCCCTAGTTACGGCCACCGCGGCCATGTAGTAGTGGTGACCGGCTTGCTCTTGTTCAAACCCGCTCTGAGGTAACTGCTGTATTGTGAACGCACATTACGTGAGCATGTGGAGACACATCTTAGGGTTGTAGCATTTTTGTCTACGCTTCCAAAACGCAGAGAAACGGATCCTGTTCCAAGATCAATTCATCTCTATGGAGCAGGATCCGTTTATAAAGTCTGCGTTTTGTACGGATCCTGAACATTGCGTTTTGGACTGGTAGCGTCCAAAACACAGATGTGAAAGTTCCCTAAGATGTGTCTCCACATGCTCATGTAATGTGCGTTCACAATACAGCAGTTACCTCAGAGCGGGTTTGAAAAGGAGCAAGCTGGTCACCTCTACTACATGGCCGCGGTGGTCGTAACTAGGGACATCGGCCTGACTGATGTGTGTGGGACAATGGATATACAAATAGGTAAATCTTCTAAACGGTACATTTTATATAAATACATTCTATTAGTAATAATATTGGTATGGCTATATCTAACTATACAAACTACATTTGTGAGATGGGAATACCCCTTTAATGGACCGCTTGATCCAAAGCGGGGCAAATGGTGCTGCCATTTCTCAGCTATGGGTTAACAATGCAGGGACCAGATTTTCTCTTGACTTACTACTCAATAGAAGAACTACGAAGGGTTGAGGTGGTGGTGTCTACAAATCTAATGTTTATATGTGTGTGTATTTATGTATATGTGTATATGTGTGTGTGTATGTCTGTGTATATGTATGTGTGTATATATATATGTGTATGTATGTATGTATATATATATATATATATATATATATATATATCCATGCATGTGCTTACTGCCTGTGTATGCTTTTGCTCCGAACTTACTTTCTTTTCTCCAGTTGTGACTTGACCTGAGCAGCTATCATCTGATAGACGTTCTGTTTCCTGATGACATAAGGAGCTACTATCCTATGCCTGGAAAGAAAGATGTAAAGGTCATCCAGCAGAAACATTGTGGTTACATACCGTTTATTCATATATCGTTTCTGTGTAGGAGATCTCCTTCTTCATGCCTGATCTGGCCACTCTTTGGATCTCCTGAGCATGAAGCACATGCTGGGTGACCTAGAGTGATCTGTCTTGGTCATGTAAAATCCAATTTAATTTTACAGGAATGTTGTCTAAAGAGCAACCTAAATGAAGGGTTTAGGTACTCTAATAAATAGATCTGAAAAAGAGCTTTATATTTTTTAGTATGAAACTGAATTCCCATTCTAGTCACATGCTGGCTAAGACGTTTCTTCCGGGTATTTATTTCCTGTGACATCAATGCAGATTTGTAAAATACCTGTGCTATAACAATGCTCCTTTGTGCCCTGCACACACTAATCTATTAGGTCCTGCTTATCCATGGTCACCGGGCATAGTGATTACCGAGGCAGCTACGTTAACCATTTAATGATTAACTAGAAGAGAAAATATTAAACCGTAGAATTAAAGGGCATCTGTCAGCAGTTCTGTACCTATGAAACTGGCTAACCTGTTACATGTGCGCTTGGCAGCTGAAGACATCTGTTTTAGTGTCACGTACATATGTGCCTGCATTACTGAGAAAAGTGAAGTTTGAATATATACAAATGAGCCTTTAGGAGCAACGGGGATGTTGCCATTACACCTAGAGGCTCTGCTCTCTGCAACTGCTGCGCCCTCTGCACTTTAAGTGACAGAACCAGGCGCCATGACGTCTTCACTTCCCAGCCCTGTCAATCAAAGTGCAGAGGGCATGAAAGTTACAGAGAGCAGAGCCTCTAGGTGTAACGGCAATGCCCCTGTTGCTTCTAAAGGCTCATATATATTAAAACTTCAGTTCAGCCAGTTTCATGTGTACAAAACTGCTGACAGATGCCCTTTAAGTTCTGCTTGCCATAATGAAACGGGCATGGATTCCCGTTATGCTTTACTGGCTGCCACACCCTGACAGGGGCACACTTACCCATATTCGCGATTTTACCTTTGCTTGGCCAGTTCTCTTATATGTTGTCTGGTGACCATTATTCATAGGAATCGGCAACCTCGGCATTCCAGCTGTTCTGAAACTACAACTCCCAGGATTCTGCTTTCACTTCTATGGGAGTTTCAAGAATAGTGAGCGAGTGTGCATGCTGGGAGTTGTCGTTTTATAGCCACTGAGTGCCGATGGTTCCTGTCCCATGTTCTAGATCATTTTTGTTTTGGTAATCTGTAGGCAACCATTTTGCAACCCTTAACCATTAAGTCTAAGCAGTGAGTGAGATCAGTGCTCCCTTTCTTTAGAAGTTCTTCCAAAAAATATCAAAATGTTGGAAAATGAGATAATAATACCCAGGTAGGTGTATGAGGTTCTGAACAAATAAATTGAGCTGAGGCCAGTTTTTGCTTGCACAATATTTTAATATTTTAAATTTCGAGCTGTACTTGATACATTTCTACTGTCTCTGATTCTACCCAAAACTGCCTCCGACCCCACAGCCCTGATTTGTATCATGGTTAAAGGTTTTTTTTTCATGACATGGGATAGGCCGTCAGTATTTAATCTGTCGGGAGTCTAAATCCTGTAACCCCTGCCAAAAGCTTCTTTGATTATGGCTCGATGGCTGTAGGTCATTCTGCAGTCTGAAGTTACAGCAGCTAATACAGTATGACCCTACAGTTTTCCACCGATCACGCCATTTCCTGTGCCTTCTTCCATGCCATGTTTTACACTCCCCACATACATATTGAATACGTTCAGATCTATTGATTTCAGCTTGCATGAACACTGTATCATTCGGTGGGGCGGCCTCGTCGGCTGTCAGCACTGCCACCTATTTTGCGAGCCGTGGGAATGGCTAATCAGCTTTTCTAGGACTTTGTATGGGCCGGAAGTCTAGCTACATCACTATGTTAATGATCTTAGGTTAGCTGGACACTGCCAACAGGCGGGTGATGACCTCTGTGGTGCTGCTGCTCTTGAAGCTGGCGTATGTATTGCATTGTCAGCGCTACTGCAGTTGTATTCACTTGACAGATTTTAGAAACCCCATGTCGCTTTCTTTAAAGTGATATTCACGTGGTATTTAAATAGAAGCATTAAAATCAGTAGCTGAATCAGCATATTTTCCACTCTGATTTTGGATACAGATATTTAAAATACACGTGGTATTTGACACACATATGGCAAGTTTATTTCTGCTTGCCATTCATTTCAGTGGAAATTTCAAGAGCTGATTCAGTTTGAATTACGGCAGGTGCTGAAAAAATCTGCACCATATAAATTACAGTACGAGTATGGGAGGCAGACCTTTTCAATGACCTTTTCAATGATTCCAATGAGGAAAATGCTCTTTGTGAACCCTTAAAGGGGTTGTCTGAGATTTTACTACTGCTGACCTATCCTCAGGATAGTTCATCAGTATCTGATCAATGGGGGTCCAATATCCGGGACCCCCACCGATCAGCTGTTTGAAAAGGCACCGGCACTCCTGTGAGTGCCGCGGCCTTCTCTTAGCTTTTCCTAGGCCAGTGATGTCACGTTCATCGGTCACATGGCCTAGGAGCGGCTCAGCCCCATTCAAGTGAATGGGGCTGAGCACGATACCAAGCACAGCCGCTGTACTTGGTAAGCTGCGAGATGGTACCGGCGCTTACAGGAGCGCCGGTCCCTTCTCAAACAGCTGATCGGCGGGGGTCCCGGGTGTCGGACCTCCACCGATCAGATACTGATGATCTATCCTGAGGATAGATCATCAGTAGTAAAATCCCAGAAACCCCTTTAAGGTGTAACACAATGAAGGAGCTGTTCAACCTTGAAGCAGATAAATCCTGGGGTCCTAACCTGTTGGCCTGAACATAAAAATAAAAAACTTAACTGGCCCCAATCGCTGTTCCATTCTTGGTTGCTTCAATTCCTGCAGGACCAGGAAGCGGATTGGTCCCGTGACTGCTAGGGTCAATCACAGGCCTCAGTGGTCGCAGCGGCTTGAACGGTATATAACTTCTTTGATGCAGTATTCAAACTAAGCTGCTGAGACCTCTGATAGGCACAGGTTAGACCTTCAAGGGCCAGATAGCCCCTTTAAATTTTAGATTAGAAGCATAATGTGTTTAGCAACAATAAAAACTTATTAATAAATACTTGTATGACTATAGGGATGCAGAGATACCTGTGTCACTAGACATTTGCTTCAACTGCTGGAACAGTTATAAATTTTTTATCTTCCTTAAAACACATTTGCACATCCCCTGGCATCACACACATTGTCTCGTATTACATGGTAGGCTGTGAGTCACCCTCATCTGATATTTGAGCAACATTTCTTTTTTTTTTTTGTGAAATCTGTGTTGAGCGTCTCTCCTGCGCTTGTTCACATGATTCTGGCTGTACAGTAAGTGTTTTCATTCCTGCAGTGACACAGTTTTGCTGTTTTCTTTCTTGCAGTTTCCATTTGCTGCTGTTTCTTCATCACTTTTCTGTTCTTGTCAGAGCTGACTGGATTTATTGCCAGTGAAATGTGAGTATTTACCACAGATAAGCCAGTACAACAAGTGTGGGATATGTGGATGTGAAAAAAAGTTAAAAACTGGAAGAAAAAAAAAAAAAAAAAGTTTTACATTGGTTAATGGTTAGTTTGAATAAAAAAAAAAGAAATTGCACTATGTTTCAGTCTGAAGTCTTCATTACTTCATTCATTCATTGTTTTCAGTCCTTCAATTTACAGCAAACTCCTAGTTTCAGACTTTCTCATTCCAGTATTATATGTTGCATCGGTATGCCTACGATGCTGCTGCCTTCCCTCTTCATACTGCTTCATGTGTTCCTTACTCCCTATCTGTAGCCTGTATGAACTGCCCTTCTTGATTCTTCTACCCCTCTCAGCATGTAAAACCTCCTGCTGTTATGGAGGAGGTGAGCAGAGAGACCTGTTTCTGACTCTCAGTGCTCTGATGGATTTATGTAAGATTCAGCAGCAGCAGCATCTAGGTGAAGGACTTGCACTCAGTCTGCAGAAGACTAGAAAGTTGCCAAATTTTGTATTTAGGAAGCAAATAAAGATTAGAAAAATCTGTGCAGATGTGTCTATAGCATTTAAAGTGGCTGTCCAATTAGAAACATTTAATTCCCTATACCGTGGATAGGGTTTAAGTGTCAGATTGGTTGGGAACTAACTGCTGAATTCTATGCTGATCACAAGAATGAAGGCCCTGTGCTACCTCATGGTCGCGGTGGTCACTTCGTTCAGTTCTGTAGGACTACCAGAGATACGTAGCTGAGCACTTGTGATGGAAAGCAGCTGATTTAATTTGTGACATACTGTTGTATGCAAAGTAAGCCAGCTAAAAGGTAGTATAAACTTATACTAGACAGTCTAAAGATACAACATATTTGGGAAATATGTGGGAAGATATTTAAAGCCCTTATTAGGGTTAATAGACATCAGACGGGGGTCCCTTGTAGGGAGACCAGATGTTACTGAAAGAAAAATGAAATTCCCATGGTGCAGGCTATCTCCATTGAATGTGTTGGGTGTCACAACTGGAGCCTACTACTAAGCAGTATATGTATTTCCATCACAAGTAAAGAGGGATTTGACCTGCCCTTGAACCATAAACAGTCTGTTGGACAGGCTACTGCATTATTCCCAGTTAATGGAGATAATGAGCACAGTAAACTGGGGTAGAGTACAGCCCACTGTTGTGTACTGTAGTGTTGTATTTTTATCATGATTTTTCTGTCCTTTAAGATCTTATCTTCTTATTTAAAGAGGTTTTCTGGGAGTAGTACATTGATAACCTATTCTCAGGGCAGGTCTTCAGTATGTGATCCATGGGGCTCTAACTCCCTGCACCCCTACAGATCAGCTGGTTAAGGAAGCCATGGCCCTCAGTGAGCGCTTTAGACACCTCACAGCTTACCATGCACAGTGCTGTACCTTGGATAGCAGCTGTGTTTGGTATTGCAGCTCAGGCCTAGTCACTCGGTTGGGACTGAGCTGCACACAGGCCATGTTACCAATGAATGTGATGTTACTGGCCTAGGAAGAGGTCACTCAGCAGAACCCCATGGCCTCTTTAAACAGGTGATCGGCAGGCATGACGGAAGTCGGACCCCCACCGTTTTGATATTTAGGACCTATCTTGTCGATAGGTCATCAATATTATACTCCCGGAAAACCTCTTTAGAGGAATTGCATTTGCCCCAACCTTTTATCCATTGTCTGAAAAAACATAACTAAATTGATAAATAGAGTACACTAACCAGTGAAACAGATTCTTCATCCATACTTTTTTTTTGGCAAGAAAAGTTCACTAAAGCAGAAAAGAGGTGTAACCTACAGAAGGAGGTTGAGTAAAAGAAGCCTACGTGAATATAACATTTCTGGTCCTAAAAGCATATCTCCAGCAGTGGTAAATCACAGCCTCGTAATGGTATCCACACCAATTACATAGCCATGCATGAAGTCGGCATACTCAGTTATTACTTGTCACATATTAATATCCCTATGGTGATGATATAAACAATTATTCCAACATCCGCTGAACAGTCCCTAATGGAACATAACAATTCTGACTTTAATGTAGTTGAGTGAATATTGCTTTTTTTGGACATTACTTTCATTATGTGTGTGCCCTAGGTCAGTAATGAACATATACAAATAACATGAGGCTTATACAAAATGTTTGTGACACACTAGTGTTAAAGGGGTTGTGCATGGGTTTTATATTGATGACCTACCCTCAGAAAGGATACTGATGGTTATCTGTATGTACACAATTACACAGAGAATGCTATCAATCACTGATAACATCTTCCCTGTGTACAGCGATCAGTGACTGATATCTATCTCTGTATACACATTTACACAGAGAATGCTATCAATAACTGATAACGCCTCCCCTGTGTACAACTATCAGTGACTGACAGCTATCTATATATACACACAGAGAAAACTATTAATCACTGATCACACTCTCTCCCAATCAGTGACTGACAGCTATCTTTGTATACACACTTACACAGAGAATGCTAACAATAACTGATAAGACTTCCCCGTGTACAACTGAGGTCAGAAAGAGCAGAGATATAAATGTATAAATTACAAGTTTTATTGAATGGTTTCCTATAAGACTATATATCGGTCTGCTCAGCTCCTCCTGCTCTATAACATGCTGCCTGCAGACTGCACTGCATTTTGTGGTGACATGTTCTCTTTAAAGATAATGCCACATTTCTAGCTGAATGTGCTCATTTTTGAAAAGATTACATATTACTCAAGGCATTTCCTAATATAAGGTAATTGTTTTACTGGTTACTCCTCTGCTTCCCACAGACATTCTCAGAGCCCTTGTAATGTTTCCTGGACAATGCTACGCTTCCCATTCTGTATCATCCTACAGAAATGTACACTAAATGAAGGTCCTGTCAGCGTCACTCCTTCCCAGTGTGCACATTTCTACAATTATCCCCCCCCCCATCCTTTCTACACTCTATACGCAGTCCACATTTCTTTCCAGCAATGGCTGCTAATGTCAGTTAACTGGTAAAATTAGTTTGCTCCCTATGACAGTATGGAGTCACTGCGTTCTTCCAAATTTTTTATGCATTGAGTTGATCATAGACATAAGCTAATCGGCATCTTTCCAAATTTTTTTATGTTAGAGGTGGACCCAATAAAGGTAGGGTAGTAAAAAAAAAACATATTGACAGAGCACTAAGGTGCACTTTGTAGTTAGCTTAGAAAAGTTGGAAGGAATGTTGATCCTCTTGGAGGTCCCTAGAAGTCTATCCAACGAACAAAAGAGCAGCTTCAGGGAAAGCTATTCTTATACTCAAAAACATATCCTCAAATATCCAGCTGAATCTGAAAATTAAAATTTGTTATATTATCCCTACTATACAACATGGTTCAACCCAAGGTACTTGACAAAGACTCCATGCCTGTGTGAAACATGTTGATGAAGCTCCTTTGAAGATTCAACTTTGTCTGGATATTAGAGCATCCATTTGGGATTATTCTGGGCCTGACCTCGCTAGATGGCGGCTGCTTAGGAGAAGAGCTCCCGCCACCAAGCTCTCCTTTAGCCTATTCCTAAGCACTATCCCGACGGCGTGATGAAGATTCAGCCCAAGGAATATACCAGGGAGCCGTCCGGTGCACAACAGACTGCAAAAACGGGACGGGAGATGGAGAAATTCCTCCAGAAGGCAAGCTCCCAAGATGGCGCCGAGACAACACGAGGCTGCAGCGGCACAGAGGACTGAGCACAGTGAGGAGTCCGATGGAGATGCTGATCCTCCTGCCCCTCGTTACACAGTGAGTGACCCGCCAGCTCTTACTAGAGACTATCTGGATCGTGCATTACATCGGGCCTTATCTCCCATTGCAGCTGATATAGCAGATATAAAAGCTGATATCCGCCATATTGGGGACAGAGTAGAAGCTCTGGAGCAAGCGCAGGAGTCCCTAGTCACATACAACTCTGCGGTTAGTGGCGTTCTGGGTACTCATCGATCTGCCATTAATACCTCTCTGCTTCTGCTGGAGGATCAGGAGAACAGGAGCAGGAGGAGGAATATAAGAATACGCGGTCTACCTGAATCCTCAGAGAAGGAGGACCTATTTGCTTTTATGAAAGATCTCACCACCATTTTGTTGGGCCCTGAGAGAGCTGCTTCTATGGTGATAGAGCGAATACATAGGGCTCTACGTCCAAAGCCTCCTCCAACTGAAAACCCTAGAGACATCATATGCGGTTTGCTCAGCTACAGGGACACTGACGCCATTTTACAAAAAACGAGAGAGCTAGGGGATGTGGTGTTTCGAGGCATTAAACTGCAAGTCTATCAAGACCTGGCTGCATCTACTCTTCAGAAGAGGAAAATATTGAAACCTCTAACAGATCGGCTTCGCTCGGCAAAGATACCTTACAGGTGGCTGTTTCCTTTTGGCCTTTTAGTCACCTCAGGAAATTGTCGCATCACCATCAGATCACCTGAGGATCTCAGGCAGCTTTGGGACGCCCTAGACATGTCTCCTTTGGACATTCCGTCGTGGTTGCCTGTGCCGCTGGATGAAGACCTACCTCCTTTACCGGCGGTACCAAGATGGTTGAAGGTTAAGAAACAGAGGGGTCCAAGAGGAAGAGGCAGAAACCCTGATAACATGGACTCTAATGGGTGAAATTATGTCCTTTCTTTCCCTTTAGGGACGTGTTCTCTATTATATATTACTAACATATTACTGACATTGTTCAGTCTGAACTCCCTACCTGTGGGTATTAAGATGTTTGCTTTTTAGTATTCTCACATTCTCACAATTTTGCAATACATTAGGATTTTATGCGATATTTATCACATTTAGTCTACAGCTGCTCCTTTATCCTTTTGTCAGTATTACTTGTTTGTCGTATAGAGCAGCTTTGCTAGTTGATTCTTAGATGGGATAGTTTTTAACTATGGTCCTAAGTTTTTTCGCTATGGCCATAGATTTATTAGCCCAATAGGCTGACGGAGGGGTAGCTTGGGCGGATCAGGTAACACTTATGTGTGCTTTTACCCCTCATTCCTTAACTCCTTTTGGAGTCTTGGCTCTTTATGGAGCCCGTTATCTTAGTGGGAGTAGCATAGGGTCCTTCCCGACTGCCCTGGGCTATTCTCTTATTTCTGTCTTTCATGTTTTTCATGTTTTTTGGTTATGGTTTTCTTTTATGTATATTTGTTTAGTCATGGAGCAATGGGAGGGTAAATACATGATGCACCTCACTAAGCATTTGGGATGGATGTCTTGAAGCTAAACCTGGCTTCTTTCAATGTTCAAGGTTGTAATAACCCTTTGAAGAGAAGCCGTATCTTTCAAATGTTGAAAAAGGCGGAAGTTGATATCGTAATGCTTCAGGAGACTCATTTCAAAAAAGGACATATACCGAAGTTATCTCATTCCTATTAACAGACCTGGTCTCACTCTTGCTATGATCGCTCCTCTTCTAGGGGTGTTAGCATAGGCATTAATAAAAATATTCCCGTTCAGGTATTGTCAGAAACATGTGACCCTGAAGGAAGATATATATTCCTCAGGGGTAAGATAGGACATGTTGAGGTCACCTTGTGCAATCTCTATGCTCCAAATGTGAAAACAGTTTCATGGCTGAGAGATGTTTTACAGAGGATATCCTTGCTGGCGACTGGCCTGCTAATAATTGGGGGTGATCTCAATATGACCTTGAATCCTTTATTAGATTCCTCAGCCCAAAAATCCGCAATCTCGTTTAGGGCACTCAAAAGTGTTAATAAGCAGATTAAAGCTAGGTTTAAAGGGTTTCTGTCACCAGTTTTGGGCATATAAAACAGGATGACATTTGCAATGTGCAAATGTCACCTGATGCCCAAACTGGTGATAATTTTTTTATTGGTGCCCCCGTTTTTGAAATAAATCATCTTTTGTTGTATGCAAATGAAGCTTACTAGGTGCAAGGGGCGGTTACCTCGCACCTAGTAAGCTCCGTTTGCCCACCCGCGGTCACGCCTACCTTCACTTGATTGACAGGGCCAGGCAGCTTGTTGGATCCTCTGCCGGCCCTGTGCTCCATTCAAATCCCGCGCCTGCGCCCTGCGGAATAAAAGCGGCGCAGGCGCAGTGAGCGGTGCTGGCCGCCGGGCTCCCGGCTACCTCACTGCGCCTGCGCCGATGACGTCAGAGTACACATGACGTCATCGGCGCAGGCGCAGTGAGGTAGCCGGGAGCCCGGCGGCCAGCGCCGCTCACTGCGCCTGCGCCGCTTTTATTCCGCAGGGCGCAGGCGCGGGATTTGAATGGAGCACAGGGCCGGCAGAGGATCCAACAAGCTGCCTGGCCCTGTCAATCAAGTGAAGGTAGGCGTGACCGCGGGTGGGCAAACGGAGCTTACTAGGTGCGAGGTAACCGCCCCTTGCACCTAGTAAGCTTCATTTGCATACAACAAAAGATGATTTATTTCAAAAACGGGGGCACCAATAAAAAAAATTATCACCAGTTTGGGCATCAGGTGACATTTGCACATTGCAAATGTCATCCTGTTTTATATGCCCAAAACTGGTGACAGAAACCCTTTAAGTGATGTATGGAGAGCTATGCATGCTGACAGGAGGGATTACACATTCTATTCGAACCCCCATCGGTCCTATCAGAGATTAGATTACCTTCTGCTTCCTGATCAGCACTTACCGCAAGTTATTAGGGCAGACATTCATAATATCACAGTATCTGACCATGCCATGGTCTCTTTGACCATGTCATTCCCAGAATTGCAGAAGAGGGAGTGGACCTGGAGATTAAATTCTACTCTAATAGACTCAACCTCTACGGTTCAAAATTTAACTGACAAGCTGCAGGAATACTTTACTATCAATTCCCAACCTGATGTTTCCCCTTCTTCTGTTTGGGAGGCCCATAAAGCCTATATTCGTGGGGAATTGATAGCTCTTGGTTCCTTTTTGAAAAAACAGAGAATGAAACATTTATCCTCTCTTTTGGCAAAAATAGCTGTTCTTGAACAGTCGCATAAGAGGTCAAGAGCTATCGAGGCTCATGAAGACTTGGTGGCACTGAGGGTTGAACTAAAACAACTGTTAAATGTAAGAGCGGCTCAGGCATATCTTAGGATAAAACATAAACATTATGCACATGGGGAGAAAGGAAATAAGATTATGTCAGCCATGGTTAAAAAACGTATTGCCCAATCCCACATTTCACAAATGAAAATGCAGGATGGTAAGCTTATGACCACGACTGAAGGAATATCCCAGATTTTTTCATCTTACTATCACTCTCTGTATAATCTACGTACCAATGAGGCTCCCGACGCACTGGCTCAGAGGTTAGATCATATCAAGACTTTCTTGAGTGGCCTACAATTACCTACCCTATCTACTGAACAGTGCATGCAACTTGTTGCTCCTGTTGCATTATCTGAAGTGCAAGCAGTCCTTAAAACAATTCCCTCGGGTAAGAGCCCGGGTCCGGATGGCCTCCCGGTGCCCTACTATAAAAAATTCCTGCCGGTTTTGGGACCACGGATGGTGCTTTACTTCAATGCCTTGCTCTCTGGGTCACATATGGCGAGACAAGCGCTGGAGGCTCACATTACAATCCTACCAAAAGATGGAAAAGATCCTGAAGTTCCCTCTAGTTATAGGCCTATTTCCCTTTTAAAATGACGTAAAACGGGACGTTATCTAACATGTTTCAGATTACGAACGGCACCCGTCAGGGTTGTCCAATGTCACCTTCCCTTTTTATTTTTTTTCTAGAGACGCTTTTGCAGGCTATCAGGCAAAGTCCTAATATTAAAGGCCTAGTGGTAGGGCCAGTGTCCCGCACTGTGGCTGCATTTGCAGATGATATGCTTTTGCTTTTGTCTGATCCAATAGAGGCGTTCCCGGCCATCCTTACACTGCTAGAGGAGTTCGGTCAGATGTCCAATTTTAAAATTAATCTTTCAAAATGTCTCGCATTAGGGGTCAATATACCTGAAGAAGCTGTGAGAGAGCTTTCTAGTAAATTCCCTTTTCGATGGGCTACTTCCCATATTAAATACTTAGGAATAAATATTCCAAAGGATGTCAAACTACTATTTAAACTGAATTATACCGCACTTTTGGAAGATATTAAATCCCAACTAAAAGATTTACATATCCCATTTATGACCTGGATGGGCAGGAAAAACCTATTGAACCTTCCCAAACTTTTATATCTTATGCAGACACTCCCCATTTATTTACCAACCCCATACTTACTGGAAGTTCGTAGGGTCTTCTCATCTTTTATTTGGAAAAAGGCTAAACCCAGGATCGCATATAACACACTGATCTTACCCAAACAGAGGGGGGGGGTTTGGGCTCCCAGATATTACCTCTTATTATAAAGCCATACAATTGAGACTTCATTCTGAAATAATAGGAGCCTCGCAGTCTAAGTTGGGGTGTCAGATTGCTAGAACATTACTCTCCCCAAGGGAATTAGCTCTTCTGTGGCACAGATCATTGCCACCGCATTCTAGTCCTAAAGTGCCTGAATGGTATAAAGGAATAGCAAGGGAATGGCAGACCACAGCTCCCTCATTGGGCATCTCTGATAGCCCTTCTCCATTCATGCCTATGCGATTGCTCCCATATTGCCTGAGGAATGATTATGTAGACAGTCTGGGGATTTGGCATGCCTTTGGTGATCAAGTAATAGGGGAGGTGTTGGAAGGCAGCTCGATACCTAGTCTGGAGGCTTTACGGAGGTCGCCTCGGTTCCTCAGATGGTCGTTTATTCACTATTATCATTTTAAAAGGATCTGTCAACAGTATTTAAATATTGCTCACCTACAATATATTCCTACATGGTATGATACGATTATAGCCGCTTCTGGCTCCCTTAAAGGGGTAATCTCATCTATTTATAGGAAAATACTAGATCAATCCGCCCCTACTAAACCTCAATTTATACAGTCTTGGGAGACAATACTGGGGAGGGTTTTCTCGGATGGTGAAGTGCTCGGGATCTTGAATAATTCTCATGGCTTTTCACGTTGCATTCGTATCCAGGAGAATTCATATAAATTACTTACCAAATGGTATCGCACCCCAGATGTGTTACATAAAATGAATCCATACTTGTCACCAGAATGTTGGAGATGCCACGGAGCAGTGGGGTCGGTATACCACATATGGTGGTCCTGCCCTGAAATTATCCCATACTGGAAAAATGTGTCTTCAGCTATTACAAAAATCTGCTCTTTGACAGCGGATATTACACCATTACATGTCCTACTGAACATGTCTGATGGTTCTGGCCTTTTGCATAAACACTCTCTAGCTGCTCATTTGATAGCAGCTGCAAAATTGTTGATCCCGGTGCACTGGTTGTCGGAGAGAGCCCCCACTTTGAGCGAATGGGCAACCAGGGTACACGATATTTGCAGACTAGAAGAATTGTCCAGCTGGGAAACGCTCTCCCATGACAAGTATCTCAAAATGTGGACACCCTGGTTCATCTGGTATAATGGGGTATTTAATACTAGTGGGGCGGTCAATCGGTGATATTGTTTGAAATAAACCATATTGGGTTTGGGAATCCTCTGTATAACTTATGGTGCTTTACTTGGATTACACCTTATTTGATATGCTTTGGAGACTGAATATCTATTTATGACTTATCTTTGCAATTGTCCTATGATGTATCTTATGTCACTCTATGGTATGTCGCTAATACCACCTGTTGTAATTCTCATGCTCACATGACTGTTGGCTTGTTGCCATTATGGTTTATATTCTTTAATGCTGTGTAATGGCTCTTTATTTGAAAAACGAAAATAAAGATTTATTAAAAAAAGAGCATCCATTTGGGTATTAGGGCAGCTGTTGTGTTTTTTTTTTGTCAGGTTTCTAGAAGGTGCAGACTTGATCCAAGTCTGAACAGGAAAGGCACAGAAAACTGGCAGATGGAGATACGTGTCTGATTGCTAGTGGCCTCAGATAGTGTTGGGCGATATTCATGATATACCATGGTATTAAGAAACAGTGATATGGCGATATTGCTGTTTCTTTTTTACTGCTGTATTTTAGTGACATCTTAGGGGTAGTCTCACTTGACAGTACTGACTGCTTCTAAAACGTCCAGCGCACATTACACATCAGTACACTCGCCAGCCGACCCATTGGAGAAGGAGTGGCCTCTGCCACCGATGAAAAGATTAAGGGGAGGGAGCTGTGAAGCTGCCGCTGGCCACCAATGAATATGATACTGAGGAGGGTAGGGGAGGCCACTGAGGCAGCAATGAATATAATAAACCCCCAAATACAAATGTATGTGGCGGATGCCAGTTCTATCACACAGCTGGCACCCGGCCTCAATGACGGGGAACGGTAATCCCACTGAACCCAATCAGGTGCCACACAATTCCCTGTCATTGAGGCTGGGTGCCGTTTGTGTAATAGAGCCGGCACCCGCCGCGTAAATTTGTATTTGGGGGTTAATTGTATTCATTGGTGGCGCAGTGGCCAAAGACCCCCCCCCCCCAGTATTATATTCATTGGTGGCGCAGTGGCCACAGGGCGTATTTTCATTGGTGGCAGTGGCAACTTCCAATCAGAGCCCCAGCAGTGAAATCGCGGGGCTCCGATCGGTTACTACTGAAGCCATCCATGGCTGCCATGGTAAGCTCCCTGCTACTGTGTGCACAAAGCCCAGGGCAGCTGGGACCGTGTAAAATCCTATTCACCCTAATAGATCTCTATTAGGATGAATGGGTCAAGGGTTCTATCCCCCTAAGGGGGCTAATAATTATTACCGTTATTTTTCACTTTATAAGACGCTCTTTTTTCCCCCAAAAGTAGGGGGAAAATTGCGGTGCGTCCTATAAAGTGAATACAAGTGAGCGCTTTCATTATGGAAGTGCTCACTTGTATGTATAAGGTGCCGGGACCCCCATCTGACCTCAGATCAGCCCATAAGGATAAAATAAAAACTTCTCTTACCTGTCCTGCGCCACGGCTCCGCTCCGGTCTGGCGCTCCTCTGTCTTCCCGGGCCGGCTCTGCACTGTCCTGACCGCATACAGCGTCAGGACGTAGTGCGCGCACTATGACCTGACCCTGCACGCAGTCAGGTGACCGTGCAGTGCCGGCCTTAGAACCCAGAGGAGCGCCAGACCCGGAGCAGAGCCGCGGCGCAGGAAATGGTTATGATGCCCTTTCTGACAATGTGCACCTATGATGGGCACACTCTGAACAACCAGGGTTTTCCGCTAGCATGTCCCATTTTCTATGGGAGCGCCGAAGATAGTTGATCGCTGTTATCTCCAGGACTCCCATAGAAAATGAATGGAGCAGCAGGGCGCACGCCCGACTAGCCTCTCCATCAGACTGGGGGGGGAATGGTGACCCTGTTCTTGGTGGGGCAACTAAGAGATATTACTGTATGGGTGCATTAAGGAGACATTATAATGTATGGGGGCATCAAGGAGACACCAGTACATGCTTTGAATGTTTTTTCTTCTAAATGGGCATTTATCGCAATATATATCGTTATCGCAATAAATTTCTTAATATCATCATTGTGGGAATATTTTTTTATATTGCCCAACCCTAGTCCCAGAGAGAATGGGGTATTGTGCCCCCCCCCATTATAAATGGAGCAGCGGTCTATTTTTGAGAAGGAGCTATTTAGCAATATGTACATACCCTGCGATACTGTGTGGGTTTATTTCCTGGGAATCCAGTATCTGTGATAATAATACTTCCATAGTCACTGGATTTCTATTCTCCCTTTCTATATTCACTGATTCACACACTGAAATCATCTTTAGATAGCTTGAGTATCTGAGTAGTTCTAATCCTCAGGGCATCGAAGTCAGCATTGTTTCCCAGCAACCATCCTAACGAATAGATACTACTAAAACAAACACAAAATACAACATGTCTCAGGTGTGAGCTGTCAATTCTTCTAAGACTATGTAGTAACATGAATGATCTGTAAGTCAGCATGCCCTACTAACACCACAGAATCGGATCACTCTGTCACTTCCTGGGTGTCACCTGGAGATTTCAGTACGGTTATTGTAGCATTAATATTCTCTTTCCTGTACAAATCTACTTTCATTTCTCTTTTCTGTTCACATAGATTCTTGGTATCTTTTTGAAGAACTGTACACCCAGAATTGTTATAATTTCTATACAGGTAGATACTCAGATCAGTTATAACATTAGAGCCGCCTGCCCAATGTTGTCTGTAATGGCTGATCTGAGATCTACTTGCCTATAAACTATCAAACCACTTGTGCCACCAAAGCAGCTTATAGTCATTGAGGCATGGAGTGCACAAGACCTGTAAAGGTGTCTGTTGTTATGAAGGACCAAAACATTAGCAGCAGATCCTTTAAAGAGGACCTGTTGCCACAAGATGCAGTGGCATAGAGCAGGAGGAGCTGACCAGTCTGATCTATAGAGGGGCACGTATCAATGTTTTTATGCCACTATTGTGGCGTTACAAAGTTGCCAATTATTGTCCATGCCATAATTTGCTAACTTTTGAGGTTCTTCACACTTTTTAAAAGTTGTGAGAAAAGGGAGTGGGGCGTAGAAACCGGCATAAGTTATAGCTGAAGTCTGCGCCAGCTATTGTCTGGCATAGATTTGACTTTCTGGCCCATGGATGCCCTTTAAAATGAGGATATCCAGAGATGCATCTAATTTACTAAGAGGCATCTGCATCTTAATAAATTAGGAGCATCTAACCCCAGTGCAGGGTGATCAAGACTGGTGTATGGGAGCGCCAGTCTTAATAAATCTCCCCCATAGTTTTGTGGGAAAAGAATCAGTAAAACTTTTATACATTTATATCCCTCCTCTTTCTGACTCCAGTTGTACATATGGGAGGTGTATATACACATATGGCTGTCAGTCACTGATAGCTGTACACAGGGGAAATGTTATCAGAGATTGATAGCATTTTCTGTGTAAGTGTGTATACAGAGATAGCTGTCAGTCACTGATATCAGTACATGAGGGAGGTGTTATCAGTGATTGATAGTATTCTCTGTGTAAGTGTGTATACATAGATAACTGTCAGTCACTGATCGCTGTACATGGGGAAATGTTATCAGTGATTGATAGCATTCTCTGTGTAAGTGTGTATACAGAGATAGCAGTCAGTCACTGATATCAGTACATGAGGGAGGTGTTATCAGTGATTGATAGTATTCTCTGTGTAAGTGTGTATACATAGATAACTGTCAGTCACTGATCGCTGTACATGGGGAAATGTTATCAGTGATTGATAGCATTCTCTGTGTAAGTGTGTATACAGAGATAGCAGCCAGTCACTGGTAGATGTACATTGGGCTGGTCTTCAGGTTAGAACGAGTAGAGAACATTACATCAGGGATGCCCAACTTGCGTCCCTCCAGCTGTTGCAAAACTACAACTCCCAGCATGTCCGGACAGCCTACAGCTATCAGTCTGCAGCAGGGCATGATGGGAGTTGTAGTTTTGGAGGGCCGCAGGTTGAGCGTCCCTGCATTACATACATAGTATAAATTACAAGTTTTTTCTTAATCATCTCCCATAAATCTATATATCAATCTGCTCTGCTCCTCCTGTTCTATAATATGCAGCCTGCAGATTGCATTTTGTGGTGACAGGTCCTCTTTAAGTCCTGAAAGTTGTGAGGCCGAGCTTCCTTAGATCGGATTTGTTTTTCCAGTACATCCCATGCATGTTTGATTGGATTTTATATCTGGTGAATTTGGAGGCCGAGTCAACACCTTGAACTATTTGTCATGTTCCTCAAATGATTTCAGAACTGAGATGAGCGAATCGATTCTAGGAAAGCACCCACCTGCTAATCTAGCAGCAGTTGGGCACTTCTTCACCTTCCTGATGAGGCAAATCAATTCCCTCATCTCTATTCCAGGACAATATTTGAGGTCTGGCAGGAAGCATTCATCCATATGGTGTAAAAGAAAACTTGATTCAGCAGTATCGTTTACCACTTCCATTGCTCCATTGTCCACTTTTGATGCTCACATACTCGCTGTAGGCACTTTCTTGGTGGACAGGGAAAAATAAATCTCAGACGACTTTAAAAAAAGCATGTTATACTCTCCCCTTTCTCCAACGCCATCCTGTGTGGCACTAGTTCGGTTCTCCTGCCGCTCTAAGGGGGAGATTTATCAAGACTGATGTTTTCTACCCCATACGTTGCCGGAGGATGTACCTAATTTATGACAAGGCACACGCCTATTCATAAATTAGGCGCAAGGGATTCGATTTGAATAGAGTAATTCGACACAAAATTTGTTTGCATCTAGGGTTTGTTTGTGTCATGTGACCACAGAGCGGGAGTGAAGCGCCATGCTATTATTCACTGCTCCGTGGTCATCTGCCGCACCGCGCTGCACTTTCAGCCCTGACACATCGTCAGGACATAGTGCACGCTTAAGTGCACTATGACCTGGCGCTGTGTGATATTAGGACGAGTGCACCGTGCAGAGAAGATGAAGGAGCTGTGGAGCGGCGCCCCTACAGGAGAGGTAAGTAGGTAAGTATTTTGTTTCACTGGCGCTGGGGACATGGCTAGGAGGGGGAGATGGTGGCACTGGGGGGCAAGCTGGTGGCACTAGGGGGGAGACTGATGGCATGTGGGGGCTGGTGAGTTTTTATAAAGAAAAACGTTCTTTTAATTAGTTTTTTGTTATTAGAGTACTCGATTCATCGTTAGATTAATCAATAGAATACTCAATTACAAAAATAGTCGATAGCTGCAGCCCTATTAGGCGCATTGTCCTGCAATCCGTGCACCTAACCAGAAATCTACGAAGGCTCATAAAACTGGCGCACGTGAAGATAAATTTGTCGCAGTGGCTGGCCACGCCCCTTCCTTGTCTCATTGTGGTGTGTGTATATATGAGAGAGTACATTTGATGGTCATTTTCTTAGAACAGTCGTTTGTGTTTTTGCTCACTTGCGACATAGGCCATAATAACCGTGACTTCTATCTCTTAGGAATGTTTTAGTTGCTCCTTAGTTCCTGAAAGAAAAACAAGAATTCAGTGTATCTTATCAGGGTAGTTATGAGGCACTTTTTAAATTCTTATGTCATTACATTGGTATGCAGCTTTGATGATACATGTTTCAGATGCTTGACCTATTTTATACTTGGGCATTACAATGGTGAAGCTATTACAGATCTGTTGGCGCAAGTTTTCCCTTTTAATTGGGGACCTGTACTTCACCGAATATTTTTTCTGTGTACACAGTAAATTACTCATGGCACTTCTACTACTTGAATTGCCACATTCTATGGCTTTGTAATTTTATTTTTTATTAATTTCAACCCATAGTGACTTCACAAATACAAGTATTGGAGAAGTAATTGCATATTATAGAATGTGTGATATAGGTTTCTATGTACAAATTCCTGGTCCATACATAGTCCTGTCAATCACATGAGTTATGCCCAAAATCAGATGAGCTATATGGAGGCTCATTATTAAATGAGTAATATGAGAAAAAAGGAATTTGGGGGGGCAAGTCAAAGGTGAAAGGAGTACAGGGTGTGCCATGAAATTGGTACGTAATAAGTCAAGCAAACTTTGTCAGCAATTTAGATAGATTTAAAGAAGCTTTATTAGGGCAATATAGATGCTCATAGAGGGGATCCATCATGTATTACATGGTTGGCCCATCATTTGAATAATTGTCGTGTAATACTATACTTTCACCTTGTGGTGGCCAACCTCAGGTAATCATTTGAGACTGGTGTAATTACTGCCATATTTCATGCCCATTCATTTCTAGTACACTTCTGATCCAGTGAAATGAGTGATTGGTCTCTACGTTTGTATGTGTGTTTGTGTAACGTGCTCTAATTTTCTATATGTTTCTTGTACTTTCAATAAAAACATCAAAAGTCAGGTACAGGCAGCATGATATAGAGTAGATGGAGCTGAGCAGATTAATAGTTTTATGGGAAAAGAGTCAGAATAATTGTAATTGAATTAATTATATCTCTGCTCATTCTGAGCTTTGAAGTCTAGGAGTCGGTCCTATCAGTGATTGACACCTATCTCTGTACACACAGTAATAGAGGGAAGGTTGTCAATCTGTCATAGGACCGCCTCCTTGACTTTAAAGCTCAGAATGTGCAAGAATACGAATAATAAGTTTTACTGAATTTTTCCCCATAAAACTATATATCAATCTGCTCAGCTCCATCTACTCTATATCATGCTGCCTTCATCTCAAACACCATGTTCAACATGACAGGTTCCCTTTTAAGATCAGAAACTGTTCACTTCTGAATCAAGAAAATTTTGTTTGTATTTAACTCGTGGCAAAATCCATTTTAAGAAATCGAAATGGACCATTTCATTTATTTATTTGTTTTTTGTACAGTAGTGCAGTGCAGTGATAGTCTGCCTGCCAAAAACAGAAACCAGTGAGTAGGGCTGGGCGATTAATCGAATTAATTCGATTAATTCGCCCATTGCAAGCCTCACGATTTTATTTTTTAGGAAAATCGTGAATTCGATTTTCCTAAAATGGCGCCCGACATATAAAATAAAAAATATCTCACCTGTCCTGCGCCGCGGCTCCGCTCCGGTGTCCGGCGCTCCTCTTCTTTTCCGGGGCTGCGCTGCACTGTACGTAGTGCGCGCACTCTGACCTGACGCTGCACGCAGTCAGGTGACAGTGCAGCGCCGGGAGAAGAAGAGGGGCACCGGATGTGGAGCAGAGCCACGGCACAGGACAGGTGAGAGATTTTTTTTTTTTATTATTATTATTATTATGATGGTGGCTGCTCTGAGGTCTGGAGGGGGCACTTTGGGCTGCTCTGAGGTCTGGAGGGGGCACTTTGGGCTGCTCTGAGGTCTGGAGGGGGCACTTTGGGCTGCTCTGAGGTCTGGAGGGGGCACTTTGGGCTGCTCTGAGGTCTGGAGGGGGCACTTTGGGCTGCTCTGAGGTCTGGAGGGGGCACTTTGGGCTGCTCTGAGGTCTGGAGGGGGCACTTTGGGCTGATATGAGGTCTGATGGGGGTATAGTAGGCTTGGCTTTTTTTATTTATTTTTTTATATTTTTACTAACATAAGAAAATCGAGATTTAAATCGTGAATCGTCCAAAATTTAAAAATAATCGAGTTTTTTTTGTTGGCCATATCGCCCAGCTCTAGCAGTGAGATAGCAACAGAAAAATTCCACTGCAAGGAAAGCGAACTTTAGCAGAAAAATATCACTGTGTTCCTGTAAACTTGATTGAACGCACCAACCTAATGAGTCAAATGCTAGTCTTAATAGATCCTTACTAGGGCTTCTCTTAAAGGGGTTGTCTCACTTCAGCAAATGGCATTTATCATGTAGAGAAAGTTAATACAATGCACTTAGTAATCTATTGTGATTGTCCATATTAACTCCTTTTCTGGTTTCATTATTTTTTCATCAGATCATACACTGCTTGTATCTAGAGGTTATGGTCACCCCTGCAACGACCACCACTGATGGATGGCAGGGTGGTCATAACCCCTGGAAACGAGCAGTGTATAATGTGATGGAAAAATGAGTCAAGCCAGCAAAGGAGGCAATATGGATAATAATACATTAGTAAGAGCCTTGTATTAACTTTCTCTACATGATAAATGCCTCTTGCTGAAGTGAGACAACCCCTTAAAGAGATCTGAGGAGTTGGAGTATTTAAAGTCATTAACTACTGGTTGTAGTAGCTAGCTCTGCACTCGAAACGGCACACAATCCAGTTAATTTAGAATGCGTTCCGTTACTGTGTGATATGTGTGACTTATCCTGATTACGGTCAGTGGTGGACTCTCATGATGACTGATAGATTTTGGAATTCTAATATGTTCCCTACTCCCACTCCCTACTTGACGTCTTACTCACGTCAGGTGGTTTCTCTGCTACCTGTAGCTTCTCTGTAATTAAATGTACTTGTTAGCAATAACCTACTTTCCATGATAATTACAACCTTTGCTTACAACCAAATAAAGCTATGAAAATCTCAATACTAAATGTAAATGGTTATATAAGGCATTTTGTAAAGGTGTGGCATGTACAATGCCAGCTGTTTATGCCAACATTTGTGTCATTACATAAGTATGAGACCTAAAGAAGAAGCACCTATCGGTAAAAAGCATTCACTGTGTCTTCTCTAAGCATTTCCATAATGTAATATCAAGAATAAGGTAGATGGTGAAGCAACTTCAGTACACAAGTCTATGGTACCAACTGTGTAGTTAAGTAAGTGATCTGTCATTTTACGTTACTCTCACTTTGCACTTCATTTGTTGTACATGTAAACTATCTTAGTGAAATAAGTCCGAGACTGTAAAGAAATTGAACAGTGTAAAGCAAAGCCCCAAAAATATTAAAGGGGTTGTCCACTTTTTCAAATGACCTTCTATTAGAAGTGTCTCTTGAAAATACTACTGGGGCCCCTAGTGATCAGCTCTGATTTGCAGGTTAACTTTCCAGCAAAGGTAAAATTCAGCCTTCGCAGGTGAAATGAAGCAATAAAATGAGGCTATTGAAAAATAATGGGCAGGAGAGGTCCTCCATTGAACATTATGCCCTATATATCCACTATCCACGCTGGCTGTTAGAGGGTCCTGGTGTCTCCACGCTGGCTGTTAGAGGGTCCTGGTGTCTCCCTGCTCTACATTAGACAAGCCCTTTAACCTAAAGTATATAAAGTGATTCAGAATAAATTTTGAAATAATGCAATTTGTAATCACTACACCATAATTGAATATATGCCGCCTTCATCATGTTGTACCACGATCTGTACTAAAGCTCACCTGGAGAAAGTGTGTTTGGATATAGTTGGTTATATGATGTTGGGGGAATTTCCATTATTTTCTTTGGTCTCCCATAAACCTTGTCCTAATACTTATTACTTTATGCATAATGATATATTTGCAGTCCACTGCGTGTTATTCATGACTAGCCTCTGAGCCAGTCCTACAGTCCAGCACCCCAATAATTACAAGCTAGCAAAGTCACAAGCCAAAACTGTATCCAATGAATGAAATTTTAGGAATGACCTGTTCAGCAGACCTGCATACAGACTGGAATTTCGTCATCCATTATAGAGCTCTTCATGTTCCAGGTTTTCTGGGTATCATTAAAAAGTCCTTTTGACTCATCGAGCATGTCAGACATACCAGCCGACCAGATGTGTATGACTTACACCTTCAAGTGCCGTATTATATTTACTCCCTAAGTTTCATGCCATGAGGTGGCATACTTCAGCTCTTATAGCCTGCATATAATAAACTAGTGGATGCAGCTACTCTTATCATATTGAGTGGGGAAATTATTTCTCCTTTTTTTTTTTTTTTTTTTGTTATGTTGTCTTAGGTTTAACTGTAGCTAGAGCTGCTTTAAATCTTCAGTTCAGTTTTTATGCATTTACACATTAAAAGCCATGTTGCCTGCTCTCCTGCATGAGGTCCTTCTAAAGGCTCATGCAAACGAATGTATTTTCTTTCTGTGTCCGTTACGGGTTTTTTTTTTTTTTTGCAGACCGCATGCGGAACCCTTCATTTCAATGGGTCCGCAAAAAAACCCGAAGTTACTGTGTGCGCGTTCCGTTTCTGTATTTCCATTCCGCTAAAAAAATAGAACGTCCTATTATTTGTGGACCGCAAAACACATATGGTCGTGTGCATGAGCCCTAATTGTCCCCACTACGTTATAGACGCAGAAGGGAGCAGACTACAGTAGTCAAAGGAGGCACTTGGCCTGAGAGGTTGTGCTGCTAAACAGTAGTGAGTGGTCAGGGGCAAAGTCTGAGATCTGAAGACTTGTTCAAGTGGCAGGATATAGATCTTAAAATATTCTTGATCCATGGTTTTTATGATTTTTTTTCATTACACCTTATAAAAAGTACATACATAAGAAACCTACCCATAAATGCTATTAATATGGCCCCATCCTAAGGCTGACCATATGTATTAGGTAGCGGTCAACTGAATGCTCCTTTGGCTGACTGCCATCTCTTGACCCCCAATACTCATGCATTCTCGGTCAGGTGTTCTGAACCAGGGAGAATCTTCTGGCTGTAGCTTATTTCTCCAAGAACAAAAGCATCATCATACATTGAAATCCAACAGCCTGATACTTAAAGTATTTCCCCCAACATCTGCTCCCCCATATATATATGAGACTGTTGAATGATCACTTTGCATGCAAGTATGCAGTTTGGAAAATACAAAGTACAAGTATCTTCCCTGGGTCTCCTGGTCAGTGTGTAGTAGGAGACTGTCAACAAGTTGACTTTTTTTTCAGCGTCCTCCCCCTCTCCACCTTGCTGCTGTTAGGTGGCAATCAGAGACTGTAGTGAAGAGTTTTTCCTGGCTGAGCACAGTGGTTCCATCTATCGCCAATTACCTCCTGACCACAAACCTTAAAGTCTATGACCATGTCCATTTTTGAAGAAAAAATGTAGAACTGCCTTGTTTTTAAGGTCACAGTACTAGCATCCCTCAGACTATTCTGTACTGGCGCCTGTTTTTTCCATTATAACTCTATTGTACTTTACGCTTTCATTCTCATTCTAATTTTCACTGGCATTTCCTTTCTGACCCAGTTTCTTGATAATCACCTTGTGAGTAACGATTGGAACGCACCCATTTAACCCACCCCAAATATTCATGTCCTCAAGTAGCAGCACACATTTATGCAGCATGATGAGATGTTATGTAATTGTTCTATGAGCCACATCTATCAGTTTTACATGCAGGTCTGCCAAATGAAACTGGCAAGTAGATTCCCCCCTCCATACAATGCACTTGGGTTGGCTGTAGAAGAAATACATCTTTACTAATAACATACGGAGATATTTCTATATAAATCCCCATGGTGGTGGTCTGTGCTCCTGTAGCCCAATGTGAAATTACATTTGCATTTTGTGATTTATAAAATTTGGGTTCTTGTAAGTGGAATATCTTGGTAGGATAGCTATGAAATAAAACATCAGTTTTTTTTCCTACGTTCTTACATGATGCATGAAATATGTTCTGTGCAATTTACTGGAATCTAGACTGCACCAATGATGGTCAGTTTGTCATATTATGATGGCCCAACTCCAAGGGTTGGCATTCGCTCACCTACCCAGCTACCTATATGCCTATGTTACCAATGTATTTTTAGCCAAAAATAGTTGTTCCTTTAGAAAAAAGGAGGAAAACTTTTTATACATCTGCCTACCAAAATGTCCTCTTCCAAATGTGTACAGAGGAGACATGGACCAAAAATAGTCATTTAAAAGATCTCTATAGATGTGTGCATCCATACCCAGACAGAGCATGTGCAGAGATGGCATACATGAACAGTGTCTGCCAAAGTGCCCTATAACATGAGAGTTCCTACATAACATGACCAACACATTGCCAGGCACAATGGCTCCTATTTCAGTTGTTACAGTCCCTATAAGGGACAGACAGGCAACTAAAGGGCCACTTGCATAATGGGTATTAGTATGACACGTATCATCGTGTGCCATACTCATGGTTTACAATACACATATACTGGCGCATCCTAAGTGATACTTGAATTGATTTTTGTTCAGACTTTATAATCTCTATAATATAATATCTCTGTTTTAAGCAAAATCCTTTGTCATTATAATCATCCTTCAGCCAGTGACCTTTTAACATCACTTTTAGTGTCAATGAACTGTACGTAGATGACCCCGATAAAGAGAGTGGGGGTAAAATAGACGTGAGCCTGAACATCAGCTTACCCAATCTCAATTGTGAATGTAAGTATACAGTTCTCAAATGTTTTTGCATGTGTGCATGAGCCCTTAGACTGACTGTCTAGGGTTCAGTTATGACAATTTTCTGGATGTTGCATTGCTGAGAGGACTGTAATGTGCAGCTTAGCATTATTATACATTACTGTAGTACTGTATATCCAGGTCTCATGAACACTGCCCTTTTCCATGGGCAATTATGGGTCTTACAAGTGTTATATGGTGGGCCGCCTCTCTGAAGCAGATGGGCTCTTGCACCAGCTGATTTGGCTCGTGCCAACCATCTAACCCACAGACTATGTTTCTCTTGAAATGTATTGCTGAACCAGCCTCTGCTTAAAAAGAGGTTGTTTTCATGGGACAATCCCTTTAATAATGGTTTGACGTGAACAAATCTTCCAGTCTACACAGGGGTGCACCTAGCCTTTCTGCTGCCTGAGGTGAAAACTGAAACTGTGCCCCAACCACCCAATGCCAATTTCTTAACCTAACCCGTTCCCGCAAGCCCTACTGTTAAAGACATACCTGTAAAACATTACAAGAGCTACAAAGCATACAGGGCAATACAGCGCCACATACTCCCCAGAACTATACTGCAGAAACAGATAACCCCCTTCTGCTGCCCCCCCCTCCCCTTGCCCCTACTTGGTGCTGCCTGAGGCGATCGCCTCACCTCGCCTCATTGGTGATGCACCCCTGACTCTACAGACCAGAGGAGTGTGGGTTTGGCTGGGGACACATCTATTGGTTTTATGCCAGAGCAGGGCACAGCTGATGACATTTGTGTTCACTTTGTACACTGGTCCGGTGTCCATAGTCCAAAGTGCCGGACAAAAAAATGCTACATGCTACATTTTTTTTTTTGACCAGTGGTAGGAGTCGTCCGGAATTAAATGTACCAGTTGACAGAAACTATCTTGTAGAAAACCATGGGATCAGCATCCCTCTGGTGTTTCTGTATCATGCCAGAGGGAAGCTAAAACAGATGAGTATATATGAGAACCCAGCAGTGCACAGATAGTTAGCAGTGTTGCAGGCAATCCCACTGTTTTATAGTGTTTATCGAGTGCAATTTGTGTGTGAACAATTTTTCTTTTATTCATAGTGGTGGGGCTGGATATTCAGGATGAGATGGGCAGGCATGAAGTTGGACACATAGATAACTCAATGAAAATTCCACTAAATAATGGGAATGGATGCCGATTTGAAGGACGCTTCACTATAAATAAGGTAGTGTACGATACTTGTACTGCAGGCTTCATCTTCGGTGATTTATGTTGCACATTACTCTGCTTTACAACCTCATTAATATAAATCAGCTCTGCAGCGGAGATAATGTGGCATTCCTGGCATCATTAAGCTGTGTGTTCCCTGTTACTTTTGTGATGAAATCTAATTATATGTGGGACTACAAACCATGTCTGAATGAGCTGTTGAATACTTAATAACATGGATGTGGGTTATGTGAAAGCTGATGCCATAATATGGGTGGGACAAGAATTGTACTAGAACAATGGTACAACGCCCCATAGAAACTATTAAATGATGTTATAACAGTCTGCAGAGTGGTAGTGGAGCCAAGTCTACAAGTCCCTTCAAAACTTTCCACAATCCAAACTGGTGCTTTCAGGTAGAATTTAATGTCTCCGAGATGAGAGATTCCCTACAACTTGGATAAGGGTCTGACTGATATAAGATTCATTGGTCATGAACTTTTTCCACTTAACTTTGTTTAATTAACCAGTTCCTGACCAGGCACATTTTCCATTATTTTGGTATATGCGTCTTTGAAAGCCATAACTTAGTTTTCCGTTCATGTTAAGTAAATAGTTTTTGCACCCTTTTTCCGGTGATACATGTGGTTTTATTTTCATGTTAGTATTTTTTGCTTTTATATTATGTGCAACTAAATTTCCACTGGTTATTTTGATATATGGGAATGGGATTGCAGTGTGTGGGTCTTCTTTATTTTTTTATTTTTTCTACACATTGCACCCCCCATAATATCATGCAAGACCTTTGGGGGACATTTAACTTTCCTTTTATTGCTGATTTACAGGGAAAATACGGCCTCCAGAGAGGTTGTACATCCTTCTGTCCCCAGCAATCACCAGACCACTGGGACTGGAGCAGGAAGCGGCATTGCCACTTACCAATCTCTATACATAGTGCTCATGGAGTGTTGTGTATAGAACAGTGGGGAAGGCAAGGACACTGAAAAGGGGAGCCCTGCTGTCAGTATGCAGCTGCAATCTCTGCCCAGCCGTTTAAAAATGTCCTCCTTTCATTTTTGACAGCTCTTTTGGAAAATGAAAGGTGGAATCTGGTTGCTATGGGCAACTAAGTCAGGTCTATTTTACACCAGTTTGATAAATCTCCCCCCTAGTGTATAGTGATGTGTATTGTAAGGTTTAAATGAATGGTAAGCCTACAGACATAATGTTAACTATTTGTTGGTTAATTAGGTGCCTGGAAATTTCCATGTATCTACACACAGTGCCACAGCTCAGCCTCAGAACCCTGACATGAGCCACTACATTCACAAGCTAAGCTTTGGAGATACTTTACAGGTAAGCATGCACGTCGGCTGACATCTGCCCTACTGTTTAGTACCATATATACGTATATATCTCTGTAATTAAAGGTTACTAGATCTTTTTTTTTTTTGGTGTTCAAAGGCACATCATTAGCACATGGTCATGTAATATGAGCACAGAGTAGATAATACATATGCAAAAATGAACATAAACATCACGAGAAACAAGTACCCTAACACTTATTAGAGAAGTGAAATTGAGAGGAAGTAACATTTGAACACCTGTGTGTCATGTCTAAGTCCTCAGGTTTCTAAATCCATGGTTATGGTTTCTGGGACAGATTCTATCTAGCTTGGTTTTGTTCGTCCTCTTCCCTCTCCTTCTAAGTTTTGCCATAATTAGTCCTTAAAGGGTTTGTGCAACGGTCACCTATGCAGCACATGACCCAGTGACCAAGTATATAGTTAGAGACTTGGATCCACAGTTGACCTCCATGACAGCAGTACTTCTGACTGAAATGGGAGGCACGTTTTGTCACAATCTGTTAGTAGTGCAGTCTCAGGCTTTGGGCCTGTAATGTCAACTGATATGTCTCAGCATATAAGTACTGTATTAAAAATAAAATGATGGCCTCACTTTAAGAGGAAAAAAAATCTGCAGCATGGATTGACCTTTTAGTGTGGATTTTAAATCTGCAGCATACTGCTTTATGCTACAGACGTTCAACGCAGATTTCACCTTTCGCTTAGGGTGAATTCCACTGTGATAAATCCACGTTACATATGGGGAATTTGCAGCAGATTTTGTTGTGAAATAGTGATCGAAACAATGACTTACCCGTATCTACATGCTGGCTGCAGCCTATCACTGGCCCCAGCAGCAGGGTTGCCAACTGTCCAGAAACTTCTGGACAGTCCGTAAAAATAGGCAACTTTTTTCCTGTGTCCGTGAAAAAAAATCGATGTATCCGTGTTTTTTTTTGTTTTGTTTTTTTTTTTAAGTCTGGTGGTAGTTGACTAGAATATTTCTGTGGTAATTGTCATGATTTTACATCTCACATTAAATGAGTTCTGATCAGTACTTTGAGCTATAGACATGTATTACTTATAATCTTTATCATTCATTACGTTTTTCCGTAAAAAAATATTGGCTGTCTGTGATTTTGATATAAGTAGTCCAGAAAAAAAGAAAAGCTCCGGTTGGCAACCCTAATGTGGATGTAAGGCATGTCGCCACTTCAATAAAGAAGGACCAGCACAAACTGGAGCGCTGGGGGCTTTAACTATTTATTAACGTTATTCAATGGTTATTTAATATTTTAGCACCTTTCCTTTTGACTAATTTTGGACAATCTGTTAAAGCACAAATTTTTATTTTTTTTAATTTTGCTATGAACCATGAAAACTCCTCGAGGTTTGGTTAAGACAATATTCTGTGCAGGAACATTCTTGTTTACTCAAAGACTAGCGAGAGACTAAATCACGTGAAGCAATAGCGTCACCAGAACAATGCTGGCACCACTTAAGGATGTGGCAAGAATTATCCATGCAAGCTCTATTTTATGTGCAATCATAGGGATCCATGTAGTTTTCCTACATCAGTAGCAATGAGTAGAGTCTGAGTGTGTATCTTGTGTTGATGGTGTTTGAATGAGCTCAGTACATGACCTCAATGAGTGAATGTTTATTATGCCATCTATGTTATCTAACTTCCATACCCACCCAGAGACACACCCACGCTTCAAGGATCTAATATGTAATGTGTTACGTAAAAAGTTGCCAATCTGGAGTTTGTATGTTCTTCCCATGTTTGCGTGGGTTTCATCCAGGTTCTCTGGTTTACTCCCACACTCCCAAAACATACTTTCATTTGGAATTTAGACTGTGAGCGCCAATCGGAACAGGGACCAATGTGAGTAATGGCGATCTCTGTGCTGCTCTACAGAATATGTTAATTCTGTATAAATTAATAACGTAAATACATAAATCTGATATATATAATCAAAGTCATCCTTAGCTATTGGAGAAATCTGAGGCATCACAATGTCTTACATCCTATGTATATATACAATTGAAATGAGTGTATGTATGTGTATATATTGTGTGTGTGTGTATGTGTGTATATATATATATATATATATATATATATATATATATATATATATATATATAGCGAGAGAGATATAGATATATACATGCAGGAAACCCATTAAGCGGTCTTCTAGGGGTGTGTGTGTGCTAAATTGAACCATCCATATGGATGAATAAACACACTATTGCACTTTATCTCAGTTGGAGTGCTGTGATTTTCTATTCCAAATATATTTGGAATAGAAAATCACAGCACTCCAACTCAGATAAAGTGCAATAGTGTGTTTATTCATCCATATGGATGGTTCAATTTAGCATCTGAGTGAATAAACACACAATTGTGTTTTTCCTCAGTTGGAGTGGTGTGATTTTCTTTTCAAGTTGCACTAATGGAGATATATATATATATATATATATATTATTTATTTTTTTGATGGCTTTTAATTAGAACATGGTATATCTGGATCCTACGTTCCCTGAATTCATGTTGTAGGCCCAGGAGCAGCAAGTCTGATAGTGTATGTTCCCATCTAAATGAGGCAACTTTGTAATTGGTGGATGGGCCCACACAATTTTATGTGTGCAGTGTGCCTCAAAAAGTTTAGCAGTAATGCAGTTTAGAATAACCCATAATCTTATTGTTTGCATATGTGTGCTGCTACATGTAGTGTTTGTTTTGGCACGTAAACCATGGTAGCGTGCACCTGTACATTTACTTCATATTGCTTGGAGGTGATGATCTAATGTTGTTTTTTGCATTGTACATTTGGAGGAGTGGCTGTCTCCAACTAGGGCCATGTACTACAGCCCATCTGTCTGGTCTAATTAAAAGACTTAGGCTACTTTCACACTAGCTTTCTTGCTGGATCTGGCAGGGTTCAACAAGAACGTTTCCGTTACTGATAATACAACCGTTTGCATCCGTTATGAATGGATCCGGTTGTATTATCTTTAACATAGCAATGACTGATCTGTTATGAACTCAATTGAAAGTCCATGTGGGATGGATCAGTTTTCTATTGTCAGAGAAAATGGATGCGCCCCCATTGACTTGCATTGTGGGTCATGACGGATCCGTCTTGCTCCGCATCCCAGGACGGTAAGAAAACCGCAGAATGCTGCAGTTTGCCCTCTGGTATGAGAACAGAGCGGAATACATTTTGGAGCACTCCGTTCTGTTCAGTTACGTTTGGTCCCTATTGACGATGAATGGGGACAAAATGGAAGCGTTTTTTTCCGGTATTGAGACCCTATGACGGATCTGAAAAGCAGAAAATAGAAACGCTAGTGTGAAAGTAGCCTTAGACTATAACTGGATCCTACATTGCCCTGAAATCATGTTTGTAGGCCTAGCCCCAGGAGAGGTAAGTCTGATAGTGTAGGTTCCCATCCAATAGAGATCCTTTGATCATGTGGTTACAGGCACTCTGTACAGAGCAGCAGATCGGATCAGAGAGGCCTCCTGTCCTTGTCATCTAACTCCCTAGATGGCAGCAATTAAGCAGTATTTAAGATTTCATAATCCATCGGTCCTTTAGACCTAACACCTCTTTTAACCCCGTTGTGATTCTGCTTGTGTTAAATAGTGCTTTTTTTTGTCTTTCAGGTTAGCAATATTCATGGTGCGTTCAATGCCTTGGGAGGAGCAGACAAACTTGCTTCCAATGGTGGGTTCATTTTACTTTAAAGGGAATCTGTCACCAGTGACCTCTCTATGATATTTTTTCTTATTGTGCAAAAAGGTCCATTCATTTCAGTGGCAAGACCCTCCCTGACTGCTTTGATTGACATGGCCAGACAGTGACAAAGCAGTTTTACAGTGATCACTTATTATTATTAATAATTATAATATTATATTATTATAATAAAATCATGTTCAGGTGATGTGAATAACATTGATTCTCTGGTTAAAATCGCACCTATCAAAAGCTGACATACTTAGGGAAGCAATGAGCAGACAGTTCATAATGCTGATGCCTTGGAAGCAGATAAAATGGACAAGAGTATATCTAAAATGGTAACCTTGTAAGACGTTTCCAGCGTGCAGTTGTTAGTACCTACCAACAGTGGTCCAAAGAAGGACAGTCTGTAAACCAACAACTAGATCATGGGTGCTCAAGGCTTGATGGCAATACGGTGTGAGGGCTAGCCCATCCAGAAGAATTTCTGTAGTGGAAATTGCTGAAAATAGTTAACGCTGACTACAATAGGTGTCAGAATACACTGACCCCTGCCCACAACTGACAGTGCTTACAACTGGACCGTGAGGATCAGAGCTGGACCATGGAACAACTAAATTAGGTGTCATAGGGAAGAGATGGTACCAGGATGCCACTACAGATGGAGGTGAGCTGGTGGAGACTATGTAATGACTTTGATGTTTTCTCAGATCCCGTGCATTCAGGGTCTGCTTTAAGTATCCCAGACAACCCCTTAGGATCAGCTGCTAATGGCTTGATGACTGATGCCACAGGACACCTTCAAAGGCCTTGTGGAGTCCCTGCCTCAATGGGTCATAGTTTGTGTTTGTAGCTTAAAGGGGCTACACAATGTTATAGCTGATCGGTGTATATGTACTAGGGGTTCATGAAGCAAGGAACACACATTATGTAGAGCTGTATGCCTGCTGACATTTTCTTGTCTCTTATACAGCATTGGCTTCTCATGACTATATATTAAAGATCGTACCAACCGTATATGAAGACTTGAGCGGGAAGCAGAAGTTTTCATACCAGTACACTGTAGCTAATAAGGTAAGAATAAAGTTGGCAACAGGAAATGCATGATGTAGTTGCATGATGTCAGTTTTATTCTTAAACTGCACAGAAAGAGGTTGCCAAAAGGCAAGAGACTGAAAGACAGACTTCTTAAAGAAAATAAAGTTGCATAGCTGAAGAGTAGTGTAATCTGTAGATGACCAAAGAAGGCCCCCTGTTCATCTGTATTCCTCGCCGCTGCTTATAGATGTGAAACCTGCTTTTAATCTATATTGATTTTATTTCCAAATCCTTTAGGAATATGTAGCGTACAGTCACACGGGAAGGATCATCCCTGCCATCTGGTTCCGCTATGACCTGAGTCCCATCACAGTAAAATATACAGAAAGGCGGCAGCCTATGTATCGATTTATAACCACGGTAAGTAGGGATCACTGTACAACATTTATAGAGCTGGTTGCCCTTGGAGGTGTATTTCAGTAGAGATTGTGTGACCACCCTGCAATCCAGCAGTGGTGGCCGTGCTTGCACACTATAGGAAAGCACCAACCTCGCGTTTTCCTATATCTTGCAAACATGGTCACTGCTGCTGGATTGCAGGGTGGTCATAACCATGGAAGCGAGAAGTGCATAATGTGATGGAAAAGTGGGTCTAGCCAGCAAAGGAGGCAATATGGATAATATTACATTAGTGAGTGCCTTTTATTAACTTTCTCTACGTGATAAATACCATTTGCTGAAGTACGACAACCTCTTCAACGAGTTGTATAAATATTCACAGCTTGATTGAGCAAAACCGTGTAAGGGTACAGTCAAACTAAATGCAGCTTTGCAACGATTTCTGGAATGTTTGTCAGTTGGAAAACTGCAGCTAAACAGTTACAAAACCCTAACCAACAGTAATAGTCTAAAAGTAAAAACAAAAAAGCAACATTTTAAAATAGGTTTCAGCAGCACTATGTGAATAGGATGTAATACAATCCTGTTCATAAGAGTTTAACATACAGGTAACTGAACTCCTTGCCATGTTCATGCCACCAACCTGAGAAAATTTTTGCTACAAGAAACGATAAGACAATAGGTAAATAGTGGCCATAAAAAAATTCTCCTGCACAACATATTCAGGTTCATGCTGAAACCACCCAGCCTAACAACGACCCTATGGTCAAAAGCACTCGCTTATGTCTTCTGAAAGTAATTATCTTCTCTAAGTAGTCCCTTTTTTTTTTTAATATCATTTATCAGGAACATGGCCTTTTCACTTGTTACTATTCACCTTTTCTCAGTTACTTACTATGTTAATAGGTTCGTTTAAAAAGTCACCTTGATGATGTCACTCAGGGCTTGCAATGTAGACCTATAGCATACGTGGTCAGCAACTATTTGAATAGTCATTGTGCTGTTCCTGAAGAGAAATGTTTGGATTATAGGCTCTTTAAATAAGGTATTCTTGGCAAGTACAAGATCATTGGGCCAGGCACTGGGCATGGAAACCCACAGAAAATATTGAAAGTCCGTTGCTCTTCTGATTACATAATTTACTATCTAATTATTTTATGCAAGCTGTTGTGAGTGCCCACAAGATGCCTACTTTGTGTAGAAAACAATGTCTCCTCCCAGCATCTCAACTGTTCATAGGTGTGTTTTGATTAATTTGAGGTTCATTGACCCATATAGCTTCCTTTGAAATGTGTGGAGACAGAAAACACCATTTTGGTAAAAGTGAACATGCTGATGGAACGTACATTTTCTCAGAATGCCACATTTTTATTTTAAGCATATGAACATAGCTGTTGGAAGCGTAAGAACCATTTTGGTTGGGACAGATCCCAGTAATGTTATTTCAGGAATTAAAGATTCCTGTAATCGCGTCATGGAGCACTATTCCCGAAATAGGATTTTTATGATTTCAGCTTCTGCACCATGCCAGCTGATGGAAAAAAAACAAGAGGTAATAAGTAAGAATGAAGCTATAGAAGATTGGCGCTTACTTCATTTTCTTACAAAAGCAGCACTCACCCCACCCACACAACAAGCTCTGGTGGAGAGCACTTATTGTGTACACGCAGCAGGTCCAAGTTAGAAGAGGTTTAATAAACCTCATTGTTGCTGGCATGACTCAGAAGATAAATTTGTACTAACTACCTGAAAACGAGCAGCGGACGCCTTGTACTGTCATCTCTATGATATCTGGTGCGGGGTTGTGTGTGGATATATCGGCGCTCTGAGCATCATGGGTGGAGTGAATATTTGTTTTTACTGAATGGGAGAACTTTGGGTTTTGAATAGTTAGATTTTGAGGTGAGGGTATGGATTAGGTTGCAGTTGAGGTATGGATAGAGCCTATAGAGCATTTGACTGAAACAAATATAAATTCAAGCAGAACTTCGAGGAGGAAGTTAACTGTAAAGTTCATTGATGTGTTCGGCTTAGTGTCAGTCATAGCAAGAGTCCTTGCACTAAATATGGAAACGAAGGACCTGACCTTAATGTAAGCTGCACCAGGGTCAACAGGTGGATCTGCCTGTTCCATCTAAATAACGGGCCAACAAAGATTTAATTAAGTGTATATATTTTATCTGAAACTACTGGGTTCTATGTTTTGGAACTGGTAGCTGAGGGTAAATAAATTAGGCACACCTCTGGCAGTCCATGCTCCTGGAGGGAAAACTACGCCAGCCTCTGACTGGAGTCATTTTCACTTCTTTTACTCCCATTTTCAGGTCGATGTCCTGGCCCCCGCCTTCCTCTTGCCACTCCCAATTGGCGAGGATGATGTAAAAACACGGTCTTGCGCCTGGCATATCGCTGTAAGTGACCCACATTGTTTTTAGGAGATCAGTCCTGATGTCCTCTTTTATAAAGCCTTGACCCCTTGTTTTACACTCTTCTCCATGGATCCAGTCTTAAACATGGCTGCTAATGGAGGGTCATGTAGTCTGAGATGTCAATCAATAGCCTGTATTGAAAACACTGGACATACCCTGGTTTTCTGTGTACAATTTTTTTTTTTATAGCGGTTTCTGATAGATGCCTCTAGTTACATGACTCTCCATCAGTGGTCATGTTTAGGCCAGATTGCTGTGGAGAAGAGTGTACTCTGGATCAACTTGCAGGATAACAGGCCGAACTGGATGGACAGATGTCATTTTTCAGCCTTATAAACTATGTTACTATGTTTATGTTAAACAAGGGTTCAGGACTTTACAAAGGAGGACATTGGTGCTCATCTCCTAATAGCAATATATTAGAAAGTGCCTTATAGTGTTGTTTATAGCTTTAAGGAGATAAAAACCCTAGTGACAACCAGCTCTAAGCTTCCTGGACCTGTATTAATATGCCTTGGAAGAGAGCAGTAAGAAACTGGAGCAACTTACGTTTTCACATTTCATTTATAAATATCCTTTAATATCCCCAGGTTGAGCTCTTAGGGACTGCTGCCGTATGTTAGAGTTGTGTTACAAGATCCTCTATGGATGCACTGCTTACATATAGGCTACAGTGTACACAGCAGTCCTAAAGAAGTTAGGCCCCATTCACACAACCATATTTTTGGTTTGCATACATTCATTTCAATGGGATCGCAAAAAATCCAGACTGCACACCGTGTGCCGTCCACATCCGCAGACCCGCAACAAAGAACATGTCCTATTCTTGTATGTTTTGCGGACAAGACTAGGCATTGTTACAATAGGTCTACAAAACAAAACGGATGCAACGTGGATGTCATCTGAATTTTTTGCAGACCGCAAAATACATTCTGCTTGTGAATGCTCCCTTAATGTACGGTCATTTCTGTGTAAACTCTGATGAAATTGACTTTTGCTAAAACTATAATCTCAGCTGGCTCTATAACGATAAACCATATAATATTGTATTTTCCCTTCACATACAAATACCAGCAAATTCACCACAATTCAATGTCTCTGAAGGGAAAAGGTCATGTGAGAATGGAGTTTTGCTGCTCTGGGCAGATCATCTGCTTAGCTTTTATGCAGGTGACTCGCGAATCCTTTGAAACGTTTGCTTCCCATGTATCTATTAAGTGGGATGTGGTCACCAAAAGACATTAACTAAACAAGGTCTTGGTCAGTGTGAAGTTAATTGGCACTGTCACATACTAGAGTGTCCTCCCCTCTGCTGATCGTATAATCTCCATCTGCCAATGATCCACTTTGTCTGTAGTATGTGAACTGTCTCATAGAGAGAACACTGCTCTTCCACCCAACAGATGGTGTGTGGATTACAAATGCTGGCAGACCAGGGGTGGGGGCTGTGGAGAAACACCTGCTGTTCGGGCTGCTGCCTCATTCACAATCTCTTGTTCAGTCCACGAGACCGGCAGCACATCCATTATTCACCCGTGTTTCCCAGTCAATGAGAAGAGCTGTGGGCCAACAGCTAAGGAAGGGGGGGCTATAAACAGACGATTAAGAAACTGAAGGGGAGACCTTTTGTAACCCCCTGCTAGAAGGAAGGCCGGAACAAAGAAACCACGCACAAAACAGAGGGAATTCCCAGGGTCCGTTAGACATGTTGCTGCCTGGTAGGAGGGATAAATTGGTTTTTAGAAATTCAAATAATGCTGTGAATGAAAGTGTGCTGCGCTCCCACCGTTACATTGTAGAAGATGGGCGGAAACTGGGACAATGCAGGAAACTACTTACTTAATAGAAGTGATAGAAATGTATATATCGACATGTACCGTAAATATGAACTTTTTTTTTTTTTTTTTAAATAACCTGTTCCACTTGAATATGATTTTTTTTATTTTTTCGTGGGGCCCCATTTTCCCAATAGATGAGGCTCCCTGTACATAGCCATGAGTGTTTAAGGCTCCATTCACACGTCCGCAAAATGGGTCCATTCCGCAAATTTTCGGAACGGGTGCGGACCCATTAATTTTCAATGGGGCCGCAAAAGATGCACACTTCCGGTCCGCAGCCCCACAAAATAAAAGAACATGTCCTATTCTTGTCCGAATCCACGGACAAGAAAAAGCAGTTCTATTATAGAGCTGGCCATGTGCGGTCCGCAAAATGCAGAACACACATGGCCGGTGTCCGTGTTTTGCGGATCCGCAATGACATACGGACGTGTGAATAAAGCCTAAGACTGGGAGGTCCTTTTACAGTTTTTAAAATTAATTCCAGTTCCATTTTATGTTTTTAGTTTTTTTTATACCTGTAGGCAACAAGGATTTTTGGAGACTTTTTTTAAAAATTTTGTCACTTAGTACCTGTATTTTTTCTGATGTTTGTCAAGATAAAAAAATGCCACTGACCCTAATGAAAGGTACCAAAAATCCACAAATCAAAGTGCGTTGTATGTAGTTCATCTTATATTACTATAGATTGCAAAGTATCCTCTGGCAGCAAAAAAAAAAAATCAATGCTCAAAGTGCTGTGTGTGAAGCCAGCCTGATGAAAAACACGGTACAGAATGCAGAGGTTTTTTTTTTTCCCCATACCAATTAAATTATATTTTCATTGCATTGTGTATCAAGGTCATTTGATACATAATGGGGGAGATTTATCAAACTGGTGCAAAGGAAAACTGGTTTAGTTGCCCATAGCAACCAATCAGATTCCACCTTAGATTCTTCAGCGTTCCTTTGGAAAATGAAAGGTGGAATCTGATTGTTTGGTTGCTATGGGCAACTAAGCCAGTTTTCCTGTACACCAGTTTTGATAACTCTCCCCCAATGTCCTTGTTTAAGCTAGATTCACCAGTTATTTTTATGGTGTTTTGCAGATTGTAGTGCAACACATTTGCAGCACTGTACGGTACGAGCAAAGAATGTGTATCTATCAATTCTCATCCACACGCTGGGCAAAAAACCCTGCAGCAGTTTATTTTGCGGATTTTTATTACAGTTATCACCGTTTGCAATGGAAAGAGTGAAATCTACGTTATATCAGAAGCATTTACACAATTGGTACTTTTTTTTTTTTTTGTGGATTTCCAGTAGAAATTCAGTCACAGGATGTGGATGTACACTTAAGGCGAGATTCATCATCTCCCTTGCACCTAAACAGTGGCGTTAAAAAGTTGCAAACTATGTATTTGTGACCTTTTAACTGCGTAATTTCTAAAAATTGTCCTAGCTATGATTTTACACCACCCTCGCCACTTTCCCTAAGGCTTCTTTCACACGGCAGTATATTTTGCGGGCTCCGAGTCGCATTTTTGGCTGATAAAATGCGGATCCATTCATTTCTATGGGTCCACAAAAAATACTGACAGCACACTGTGTGCTGTCCGTATCCGTATGGCTGTTCCGTAGCCCTGCAAAAAAACAGAACATGTCCTATTCTTGTCCGTTTTGCGGACAAGGATAGGCATTGTTACAATGGATCCGCAAAAAAAAACAACCATGCCATACAGACGTCTTTCTTTTTTCTTTTTTTTTTTTTTTGGCGGATCCGGTCATGTGAAAGAAGCCTAAAGCAGAAGCCGCAAGGGTGGGAAACGGGCGTAGCCAGCCGCCCAGACAGATTCATCTTTATATGCACCAGTCTTCTGGCGCAAATGAAGCCAGAAATCTACAGCAGCTCTGAGCTGTTTCGGATTTCTGTATAGACGCCTGGACTGCGTGCGACAGTCTTGATAAATCTTCCCCTTTTCTATAGGGGAAAAAGTTGCCTAGAGAAAAAACACAGTTCACTCGTGTGGAGAGAAAAACACCTCTAAAAAGTGCCATTAAAAAATGCATGTGACATGTTTAAAACATTTTTTTACCAGTAAAAAAAAAAACAAACAAAAAAACGCAATAAACCAAATTTGTGTGTGAACGGGGCCTTAAAGACTAACGTTGAAAACCTCACAACTATGTGAAATAAATCTCAGTATGACCATATTGTTCATCTAGTTTTCTCCACTTTTTTCTCCACTTTTTTCTCCACTTTTTTATTTTTTATTTTATTGCACCTAATTTTAAATGGACATCATTGCTTTATGAAAGATCTGACTTTCTGGTCCAAGGCAGTGAAATAAACCCAGAATGCATTAATGCATTTCTCCAGATTGGAGTTTTAATTGTTTTCTTTTACGTGGAGGCTCTATGTATTCTGTCTGTGCTGGTCAGGAAAGGGTGTAGACAGGTACTGGATGAAAGATGACACATAAGCCTACCCTTTAATCTCCCCACCCTAGTGTCAGCATGTCTCCTGGTGTATCACTGCTGGCCACACTCTGTATGTGTGGGATTGGTCTGAGAACTGACGTGACCACTAATTCTCACACGTCCATTGTGTCCCCTGATTTAATAGGAGCATCTGTGCTTCGGCTTCCATTGTGCACACAGAGTACACGTGTATTCAGCAAAGCTTCAGCTGCATGGTGACAGGAGAGGGAGGGTTAACATATCACTTATTCAATAATCTCAAATCTCTGAAGATGAGGCCTGAATATAATCATTGTTTACATGAAAATAATAAAGTAATAAAAATAAAGTAATGCAATATTCCAATATACTTTTGTGTTTCAATTCGTCAACATTTTGAAGGTCTCTGTTTGCTGTCAGTGGATGAAAACCTTCCTGCTGAGAAGTAGTTCACACGGCATTGCAGAGTACACATACATATGTCCAAGTGACCATTTTAACTAACTTTTTTAGCCACTGGTTGTAAACAATAATAATAATAATCTTTATATAATGCCAACATATTCCAAAGCACTTTACAACAATATTTCCATTCACTGACAGCAAACTTATATCTTAAAAATTCAGAGGAACTGAAACGTAAAGGGGAAGATTTATCCAATCCGGTGTGATCAAAATCTGGTTTAGTTGCCCATAGCAACCAATCAGATTCCACCTTTCATTTTTCATAGCTCCTTTGGCAGCCAAGCCAATTTTGATCTTCCAAATATTCTGCCCCTGCTTGTTTTCAAACAGCAGTGGTGACGTTCCAGTCATCAGAACTGTGATTGTCTTCAGCAGTCAGGTGCCCAATTCCAGCACGTCACTGACACTGACCGCTGCAGCCAATCACTGTACTCGGTGTTTGAACACTAAAAAACTAGATTGGCGACAGCATCGGGTGGTGGTTGTGGCAGCTTGTGAGTCACACTGTGACCCTATTCGGTTTAATGGCGATGTTTGGTCGTGTGACGCATTTCATGGCCGAAGTCGCAGTGTAGCCCTAGCAGAGACTGAATGTATGCCATTTAGAAGATTGGAAAAGGTGGGTGATATCTAGATAACTGTAATGGCAAATGATGTCTATATTGTCTGTACCTATGTACTATAATCTCTATAGTAATGACCACTGTATCTGTAGAGATGCTACAACTTATTCATGACTACACAGAAGGAAATCATAGCGTTCCCCTGATTCATATGTTACACACAGTATATGAGCCACTCTTTCCATTCTGCTCAGGGATACCCTGCATCATATGATGAAGCAGACTGCTAGGGCAAGGTAGAAATATCTCATGATACAACACCTACAATAGCTTAAAATAAAAAAAATAAAAAAAAAATATATATATATATATATATATACTACAGCATGTGGATATAAACGCAGCTATGGCCCATTATAGTGGTGTATACCACAGATCCAGCATGATGTTATAGATGAATCAATTCCCACCTTCCTGCAATTCCAGAATTGGCAACAGCCTTTAGGAGGATTTTCCAAGACTTTAATATTGATGACCTGTCCTCAGTATCTGATCCAACACCCGGGACCCCGCCGATCAGCTGTTTGAGAAGACACCGATGCTCCTGTGAGTGCCGTACCTTGTATAGTAGCTGTGCTTGGTATTGAAGGTCAGTCCCATTCACTTCTGAGCTGAGCTGCGCCTAGGCCACGTGATTGATGAACATGTTTTCACTGAACTAGGAAAAGCTGTGAGAAGGTCGCCGTCTACTGTGAGCGTCAGCTCAAACAGCTGATCGGCAGTGGTCCCAGGTGTTGGACCCCACCAATCAGATACTGATCACCTATCATTAGAATAAGTCATCAGTAGTGTTGAGCGAATTGAGTTGAGACTGCTGTATCTGTAACATCACAGTCAGGAGACTAAGCAAGTCTTGCGTTACCTGTGGCTAGAAGAAGGCCTCAGCGGAGCCCATATATCTTACTACGGTACAGACCGCATATTTTAAACAAAGTTAGGCTGAATTCGCACACAGCTTTCTGTGACGTTTCTTCATACTTCATGCAAAGCGTTGTTGTTTTTGTGACATTATTGGCAGTTCCAAAACCATGCATGTTGTAGGTAAGCTTTTTTTTCTTTCTAGTGTATTTCTAGGCTTCTCTTGAACAAGAAAAATGTCAAAAAGAAGCGCTTGTCTAATATATAAAGCTGAGTGTATGTATGTATGTCCTCTAAAGGAATCCGCACCGTCACAGCTACAATCACGAAATTTGGCACACAGGTACATCAGGTGTCTGGGAAGGTTTTAGAATGGGTCTCAGCTCTCCAGGATGTACCGTTCCTGCGATATTCCCAAAAACTGCATTAGCCAATAGAAGCCTGGTCACATGACCCTTATCGGCCAAAAGAAGCTCGCAGGCCCTTAGCCTCCACATACAGACAGTTTGAGACCAGGTTTCCATAACAACCCAGCCATTTTTCTTAACTGCTATAGGTCTGCTTTAAAGGGGCAGAGCGCTGTGGATGACACTGTTAAAGGGGTATTTCAGTTACCATAACTATAACTTATGTTTTAGACTAATTTATCATCAATCATTACCTAATATAATGTAAATCTCACATATTTACTATTCAGTAGTAATAAAAGATGTTTTCTTCCACTGCTACCCACTGTGTTTCCTCATAAATTACCATGGCATTGACCTGTAATTCAGGCCACCCTCAAAAGAAGGACTTAAAAGCCCTGTCCCCCGGTCCCACTAAGCCACGCCCCCCTCTCACACCGCAGCCGACTAAGATTGCAAAAATGAAGGTAAAAATCAACTTCTGTCAGCTGCAGGGTTGGTAGGGAGGGTGACTTTCTCCCTGCAGCTCATGCTCTGTCTGCATAGTGTTGCTGTCTGAGAGTGAGCTGTTTAAAAGGACATCCCTGTGTCCATCCAGGCCCTGTGTCGGATGGAGGACAGGGAGTCTGAAAGCCGGACTGTCCGGCCTAAAAACGGACCGCTGGCCACCCTAGGGGCAGGCTGCTGTGGAGGTCACAGTTAAAGGGGCGGGCACTGTGGAGGTCACTTTTAAGGGAGGAGGGGACTGTGGAGGCCACTATTAAAGGGGAAGCGGGGTACTGTGAGGTCACTGTTAAGGGAGCGGGGTACTGTGACAGTCACTGTTAAAGGGGCAGTCGCTGTGGAGGTCTCTGTCAAGGGGCCCAGGAATGATCGAGGTCAGTTAAGGGGACTGTAACCTATGGTCAGTGTTAAGGGGTGAGTGCTGTAGAGGTCACTTAAGGGGTGGGGGGGTGGGCGGGGGGATTGGGGGGGGGCCCTGTGGAGCTCATTGTCAAGGAGGTGAGGTGCTGTGGAACTCACTGTTAAAGGTGCAGGCTGCTGTGAAGGTCAAAGTTAAGGGGGTGGGCTGCTGTGGAGGTCCCATTTTAAGATGATGGGGCATTGTAGGGGGAATCAGTGTTAAGTGGTGGGTGCTGTAGAGGTCACTATCAATAGCTTTTAACAACACACACATAAACATTAAATAAAATATACCCGGGCGAAGCCAGGCCCTTCTGCTAGTTTAGTAACAAAACAAAGGTACCAAAAACTCTTGTAGGAAAAAAAACTCCAAAAGTGAACTAAAAAGTTAGGAAAAGTAAAGAGAAAAACTCTTTTCTCTTTTGAATCTGCTCCAACGTTTGCCTTAAAAACTGCATCAAAACAATATGTGATTCCAGGGTGATTATGTGATTTTAGGGTGGTTTCATAGCATTTTTTTTCAAGCATTTAACCCTTAGACTCCCAGCGCCGTACATGTACGGCGCTGGGGCGATGCGGACACATGGCGCCCGCTGGCACGTGCGGCGGGCGTAACGGCCGGCAAGTCTCTGCTGTTTCCAACAGCAGAGACTTGCGGGTACTTACCGCCATCGGCGGCGTCTTCATAGGCCTTTAGATGCGTACGCTTCTGGGTGGTGTACAGACACCCCGTGTGGCCAATCGGGGTGTCTGTACACGATCTGAAAGCTGTAAACCTCGCTGATGAGGTTTACAGCTTTGAAAGTGCAATTCTTATTCTGGCCACTAGATGGCAGGCCAGGATAAGAAATGAGCAAATTCGGTCATTAAGTCAAAAATAAAAGACCCTCATTGCTCATAAAGAAAAAATAAAAAACACAATCTATTTGCTCATATTTGAGCTTTAAAATAATCGCAAAAAAAAATTAAAAAATTTAAAAAAATATGAAATATATAAAAGTTCAAATCACCCCCCTTTACGTATAATTAAAAAAGAAATACCTAAATAACAATAAATATAGACATCATGGGTATCACCGTGACCGAAAATGCCCATACTTTTAAAATATAAAAAAAAATCCAATACGGCGAATTGTGTGGCGGAAAAAAGCGTCCAAATGGCGATTCGCTGTTTTTTGTCGCTTTTTTTTTCTAAAAAAAATTAAATAAAAAGTGATCAAAAAGTCATACACACCCCAGAATAGTATCAATAAAAACTTCAGATCGCCCCGCAAAAAATGAGCCCCCATACAGCTCCGTACACATAAATACCAAAAAGTTATAAGGGTCAAGATATGACAAAAAAAAAGGCCAACTTTATAATTATTTTATCACTATCAAAACGCAGGAAAAACTATACATATTAGGTATCGCCGGATTCATACTGACCAGTAGAATGAAAGTAACTGGTCAGTTTTAATGAACATTGAACGTTGTAAATAAGAAACCCGTAGAACTGTAGCGGAATAGCGTTTTTTTTTTTGCAATTTCACCTGATTTGGAATTTTTTCCCGCTTCCCACTACACCATATGCAATATTAAATGGTGGCGTTGGAAAGTACAACTTGTCCCGCAAAAAACAAGCCCTCATACAGCTATGTGAACAGAAAAATAAAACAGTTATGGCTGTTTGAAGGCAGGGAGCGCAAAACGAAAACGCAAAGCCGAAAAAACCTCCGGGACTGAAAGGGTTAAAAAAAAAACAAAAAACATTGCAGCCAGATGTTATCTATAAGTCGAAAGGCAAATATTAAATGCACAGCACAGGTGTGTAGCCTCTGGAAATAAACTATCTGAAGGTTTTAATTCGCTGTCTAGATACAGAGGTCTTGAAAACCTGAAGAATGGATACAGCAAGTCAATTATAAAATCCTCTAATTTTCCATTGCACAAATGCTGAATCCACATGAACTCTGTAGTCTGAAGATACATGTCCTGTAATGAAGCTGAGAAGAAATACTGTGTGTGTAGTGGACTTTAATTCTTAATGTCACATATGGAAATTGCATATGAGAAGATATAGCTGTAATAACAGATGACAAAGTGAACAAACACATACATGTTTCCCGTTGCTCCCCTCTGAGGGCGTGTCAGCTAATAATAGTATTTCTGATATCTTATTTAAGGATAATGAGAAATGTAATCACGGTATTCCAAGCGCATGACATCTCACCAGTTTGGGGTGCCTTGTGGTATTTTGTGTGGGCAGTTGGATTTCACTGGCAGCTGTTTGCTTCTAAAGTTAAGTCATGGCCCTAGCATGGTTTGGGACATCATCTTCAGTTGACATATTGCCAAGATGGTAGAGTTCTCCTGCTTTTCTAGGATACCAGTATCGGCCTATCAGCAAATTCTCTATTTTACTTCACATATACATTTGGAAATGTAATCCTCTAGACTTCAGCCACACTGCTGATTGATCCATTATTTGGTAGACATGTATTGCTTCTTGTCTGACAATACATGACCTTCATTTTAAATTAGATTGTAATATGGAATATACAGTCATGGCCAAAAGTTTTGAGAATGATACAAATATTAATTTTTACAAAGTCTACTGCTTCAGTTTTTATAATGGCAATTTGCATATACTCCAGAATGTTATAAAGAGTGATCAGCTTAACAGCAATTACTTGCAAAGTCAATATTTGCCTAGAAAATGAACTTTATCCCCCAAAACACATTTCAACATCATTGCAGCCCTGCCTTGAAAGGACCAGCTAACATCGTTTCAGTGATTGCTCCATTAACACAGGTGTGGGTGTTGATGAGGACAGGGCTGGAGATCAGTCTGTCATGATTAAGTAAGAATGACACCACTGGACACTTTAAAAGGAGGCTGGTGCGTGGCATCATTGTTTCTCTTCTGTTAACCATGGTTATCTCTAAAGAAACACGTGCAGTCATCATTGCACTGCACAAAAATGGCCTAACGGAAGAGTATCGCAGCTAGAAAGATTGCACCTCAGTCAACAATCTATCGCATCATCAAGAACTTCAAGGAGAGAGGTTCCATTGTTGCCAAAAAGGCTCCAGGGCGCCCAAGAAATACCAGTAAGCGCCAGGACCGTCTCTTAAAAGTGTTTCAGCTGCAGGATCGGGCTACCAGCAGTGCAGAGCTTGCTCAGGAATGGCAGCAGGCAGGTGTGAGTGCATCTGCACGCACTGTGAGGCGGAGACTCTTGGAGCAAGGCCGGGTCTCAAGGAGGGCAGCAAAGAAGCCACTTCTCTCCAGAAAAAACATCAGGGACAGACTGATATTCTGCAAAAGGTACAGGGAGTGGACTGCTGAGGACTGGGGTAAAGTCATTTTCTCTGATGAATCCTCTTTTCGATTGTTTGGGACATCTGGAAAACAGCTTATTCGGAGAAGACGAGGTGAGCGCTACCACCAGTCTTGTCTCATGCCAACTGTAAAGCATCCTAAAACCATTCATGTGTGGGGTTGCTTCTCAGCCAAGGGAATCGGCTCTCTCACAGTCTTGCCTAAAAAACACAGCCATGAATAAAGAATGGTACCAGAATGTCCTCCGAGAGCAACTTCTCCCAACCGTCCAAGAGCAGTTTGGCGATCAACAATGCCTTTTCCAGCATGATGGAGCACCTTGCCATAAAGCAAAGGTGATAACTAAATGGCTCAGGGAACAAAACATAGAGATTTTGGGTCCATGGCCTAGAAACTCCCCAGATCTTAATTGAGAACTTGTGGTCAATCATCAAGAGACGGGTGGACAAACAAAAACCTACAAATTCTGACAAAATGCAAGCATTGATTGTGCACGAATGGACTGCTATCAGTCAGGATTTGGTCCAGAAGTTGATTGAGAGCATGCCAGGGAGAATTGCAGAGGTCCTGAAGAAGGGTCAACACTGCAAATATTGACTTGCTGTATTAACTCATTCTAACTGTCAATATAAGCTTTTGTTACTCATAATATGATTGCAATTATATTTCTGTATGTGATAAAAACATCTGACAAACACACATAAAAACCAGAGGGCAGCAGATCATGTGAAAATATAATATCTGTGTCATTCTCAAAACTTTTGGCCATGACTGTACAGCATAATCAGCATTTTGGAATTGTTACCTGTTTGTAACTGTTACATTGGTGGCCTGTGCCTCCTTTTGTCACACTGCCCGGGGTGGGCACAGGCAATATTTCACTCGCCCATCTGCAGCCTGTCCAGTGGCCAATACCTGCCAGCCATTCTCCCCTTCCTTGCGGGGGTTCCGTCCACCTTACTGGTCTATAACTGCTTCCTGCAGGCTGTAGCCTGCTTCTTGACGGCAAAGGCTTCTCTCTTCTGCTCATAGGGCTCACATTCACTCTTTTGCCCTCAGGGAATTCAAGATCCTTATATATTGTGAATACCAAGGGACTGCCAGGATAACGCCCTTCGGATTACCCCGAAGCCAAATCTTTTGGGTAGTACAGTGGTTCCACACCAAATGTCATAACAGTAATTGGTTATTCATGAAGATACCCAGAGAGATGCTTGTGGGTATATTCAAACTATACAGTGTATGTGGAGGTGTAACTTGCAGCTCCTGGGCTGGATCTAGTAAGTGCCATTTATAATACTGGTGTCTCCTTATGTGTCAGGGAGCCTTTGGGCCTCTACATGTACAAGGGCTCAGGTGCAATTTCTACTCCTGCACCCTTCCATAACTGTATACTGCATATACTTTTGACTTAAAAGGAGTATCCTCATCTCAGAAACTTATGACATATCCACAGAATACGCCATAAATGTCTGATAGATGCAGACTGTAGCAGCTGTGCGTGGTACTGAAGCTTAGTTCAAATATGCTATATGCAGTGCTTAGTAATAAATAGGCAGCAGCGCTTTCCTGAGTGGCGCTGCCCCTTCACCAGATCAGTGGGGTTATTGGGAGTCTGAGCTCACCGATCTCATATTATTGACCTACAATATCATCATTTAAATCACCGAAAACCCCTTTAAAGGGGTTATCCAAGACTATGCAGGGATGAAAACATCCGGTGTCGGGGAGGAGCAGCCAATGGCGGATGGGGAAATGGCTCGGCGTTGTCCCCGTCTGCCATTAGCTGCTCCCCTGTCACCGGATGTTTTCATCCCTGCACGGGAGAAGCAGCAGCGGCAGTATGGGGACAAGGAGAGGTGCGGGCACCGAGGTAAGTATAATCACCGTGAGGGGCCCGGCACATGAAGGGGAGGTTATATAGTCTTGGATAACCCCTTTAAGCACAAGTACAGTTTTTAGTGTTCCTATTTTAAAGAGAGGCCTTTACACATTTTTCTATGTAAATCTGTCTGCTTTGAGCTAACGCTATATTAGATGCTCTGCAGTGCATGTCCTGACTTGTATTCCTCTTCATCATAGCTGTACAATTTTTGGGCTGCTGATGAGACCTTTCCTCTGTCACTCCACATTAAGTATTAGCACATTCTCCTCTTTTATTTTCAGTAGTGAGTCACTGCTCTAACATACAGTCAGTGTTTCCCTGGCTCTGCGCTGGCAGTCCTGGTCCCACGTCACTCTGAGTACTCAGCCTGTGTATAGGAACCTGTGTGTCACTTGGGCACATGCTAATGGTTCACACCTTGTGAAGCCCACAATGCCAACAGTGACCTTGCCACACATAACTTTCCACAATTATTCTGTATTCTTAGCTGGGACCTTATGATGAAGATATAGTATGAGCTGAATTTATTAAAACTGTATTAACATTAGAGGACCTGTCACCACAAAATGCAATGCAATTTGAAAGTAGCAGGTTACAGAGCAGGAGGAGCTGAGCAGATTGATATATGGATTTGTGGGAAAATATTTAGTAAATCCTGGAATTTATACATATATATCTTTGCTTTTTCTAACCACTATTGGTACAGGAGGGAGGTGTTAGGAAGTTAATACAAGCCATTTACTAATGTATTGTGATTGTCCATATTGCTTCCTTTGCTGGTTGGATATATTTTTTCATAAAATTAAACACTGCTCGTTTCCATGGTTACGACCACTATGCAATCCAGCAGAAGTGTTCATGCTTGCACGCTATAGGAAAAAGCACCATCCTATGTGTGGTCCCACTGTCCTGGCCACCATAGAGGGCAGAATTTTTTTTAGCGTGCAACCATGGAAACGAGCAGTGAATAATGTGATGGAAAAATGAATCCATCCAGCAAAGGCGGCAATATGGACAATCACAATACATTAGTAAGTGCCTTGTATTAACTTTCTCTACATGATAAACAGCTGATAACATGAGAACTAAACATTTCTCATTGATAATACATAGTTTCTTGTGGTCACTTGTACTATTGATTTATGCAAAGTTGTATGATATGAAAACTTAGTTACTAAGTACAGTAGTCCCTCAATATGCAATATTTATTGGTCCCAGGATGACCATTGTATGTTGAAACCATTGTAAGTTGAGTAATTGGTTCCAGAGCCCCAAAATGTCATTCAAGATAAGAGAAAATGCAGATTTAAGAAAAATAAGCAGATAACTAAGATAAAACAAGTCCTTACATATAACAGTCAGGAATAGCTGCTAACTGGCAACTAATCCAGCTATTTTACCAGAGAAGTGACCTTGATTGGTTGGATCTGAGTCTGAGACATTGTATGTTGAGTCTGGTTTCAACTTACGATGGGTCAGAAAAGACCATTTTATGTTGAAAATATTGTATCCTGAGGTCATTGTATCTTGAGGGATCACTGTACTCAGCATGCAGTTCTATATGTGCACTAGATTTACCTCATCCATATATTAATGCCTTGCCTCTGCTGGCAGACTTATTATAATGCCATCATTGGGAGATCTAGAAATAGTTTTACACAATATGATGCTCTTTTCTTGTATACAAGTATAGGCTTGAACCTTAAGACACAAATGCTAAAAATGGTAATTTTTCATCCTTCTGCCCACTTCAGTTTGTGAAAAAGGAAGGATATCTTACAAACTCAAGTAGGCATTTATTCTGCATTTGGTAATTTTTGCAATTATTTCCATCGTGAAAAGCCAAATAACTAAATGTATATTATTCTGTAAAATCTACGCAGAGAGACCACATGGTTTCCATTCAGAAGCTTTTTCTATTTATGGCTGCTTTTCTCCGCAGACATGTATGTGAGCAAGGGATCATTTCTGTGACTAAATTAGACTTCGTCAACCAAAATTAATCAGGTCACATATTTTGCATGACGGAACGTGGGTTTTAAAACAGCTGTTGCCCCAGGGAACTGATATGTTTTCTGTAAACAGACCAAATATATATTTTGATGGCTACGAAAGGATGGTCAACCTGCTTCATTCCATCTAGCAAAGCATGCTGGGAGTTATAGTTACAGCTGGACTGTCACCAAGCCTCTTTTTTTTAGAACATCTCGGTTTTTACAGTCCTAATTTGCCTTCTAGTAAAATGCCCTATGTAGACTAACATATTAGGGGTGTGACATTTTGTAGATCAAGTTAAACCCCTTTTACAAGAAGTGGTTTAATGGCTATTAATGGAATAAACATTTGCTCTCATATCTGAAAGCTGCTTTTGAGAGTTGTTGAAATTTAAAGGAAGCCTCTCACATTGAACATGGTGCCCTATCTTCAGGTAGCATGTTACAGAGTAGAAGAAGCTGAGCAGATTGATTATGCAGTTTTTTGGGAAATGTTCCAGTATAACTTTTATACTTTGTTCATTTGCGCTTTTTATGATTTGGAGTCCAGTGGGCGGTCCTATTCAGTGACCAACAACTTTCCCTATGAGTGTGCTTACAGAGATAGTAGTCAGTCACTGATAAGACCATTCTCTCGACTTCTAAGTAAAATAGGAGGGACTTTAATGAATAAATGCAAGTTGTATTGAATCTTTTCCTAGAACATGAAATATCAATCAGCTTAGCTCCTACTGCTCTGTGACAGACTGCTTAAAGATAGGGCACCCTGTTCAATGGCTCCCTTTAAAACAGAAAAGGTGACTTCTTTCCTATACAACCCTTTTTAAAACAATCCTGCACTCTCTAATAGACGTCCTGTAATATCTAAGGTCCAACACTTTCATTGTTCAAGAGGGGCCTGGATGTATTTTTGGAGTGTAATAATATTACAGGTTATAGTTACTAGAGATGGGTCATTGATCCAGGGAGTAATTCTGATTGCCTGATTGGAGTCGGGAAGGAATTTTTTTTCCCTAAAGTGGGGAAAACTGGCTTCTACCTCACAGGGTTTTTTTGCCTTCCTCTGGATCAACTTGTAGGAAAACAGGCCGAACTGGATGGACAGATGTCTTTTTTTCGGCCTTATAAACTATGTTACTATGTTACTATTGGTGCTTGAAACTTATTCCATAAAAATTGTTGTAATTTTAGATATAAATGTTACAATTTATTGATTGGTGTCATTTCTGTTTGTGGGACAAAATGCATCATTTGTGAAAGCTATTACATGCAAATTTGAAGGAGATGCTCACAATGACTCTTCATGTTATAGCCAACTCCTAATTTTGCCTTTTTCAGAACCTACAAAATTAGAATATATTTGTTACTTTTTGGTACTGCGTGCAAACTGCACATGTGCTATAAAAAAAATGTGACTGGTAAATGAAGAAGAAAAAAAAAATCACATTTTTAGTATGTGTAGGAATTTTGCTCTGCCCTGATGACTATGGTCATGAAGGGTAAATGTTGTCCTTAGGTTGATAATGTGGTAATTTTAACTTTCTTCCTTTAGGGGGTGCTTTCACACATGTCGTTTTGATGCAGCTTAAAGAAGAACTCCCGCAAAAATTTTTATTCCATGTCCTTCTAGAAATGTACATGATGTAATCTGTAGTGAATGTCATTTTCTTACCAGTAGCTGAATTTTTGAGTTATATCATCCTGAAGTTTCTTATCTGTGTCATGTGACTAGGAATTAGACCCACCAACTCACACAGCACCTTATGTGTGGAGAGGAAGTCTAATTTTCTATGCATTCCTATGGGAGCCTCACTTTCAGTCTCATAGGAATGAATAGAGAAGTGACTGGCTTGCTGTTCTGGGTCAGTTGGAGGTCAGGGAGTTGGTCACATGACCCAGCTACAATAAGAAGAGAGTGGAAACTCTCAATTTCAGCCTCTGATAAGAAAATGACATTCACTACAGATTATATCATGCACCTTTCTAACAGGTCAGAGAATAAAATTTTTTGCGGGAGTTCTTCTTTAACACATTTTTAACAAGAGTGGCTCATATATTGAAGGAACTTGTAGTTTTGACTTCAGAATTGGACCAAATGGTATGTGTGAAAAAGTACCCTTTCAGTTAGTGAGTCCATCCCAGGTAGAAGTCATACTGTGATCAGAAGGAAGTCATACTTCATGCCTGAATTAGTTGGTTCCCTTTGAGTGGTCCATGTGATTTATCTATATCTTATTCCAATGCAGGTATGTGCCATCATTGGCGGAACGTTCACTGTAGCCGGCATTCTGGATTCTTGTATTTTTACTGCATCTGAAGCCTGGAAGAAAATTCAACTGGGAAAAATTCACTAGGAACTGTTTGCCATCTCCTGCCACCAGTTAGAGCACATGGAAGACATTGGAGAAACATCAACCTATTAGGAAATGTATACCGTATTTTGTAGTTTTAATTGAAGAAAAAGACATGACTTGTCATTTATGTCATTTCTGGGTATATCGTCATACAGGGACTTTTTAGAAAATTCTAGCAATACTATGACATTACTCCAGGAGCCACTTTTAAAGGTACCTAGTGTCTATGGAGGTAGCCATTTTTTCAGCTGATCAATAATCACATAAACTTGTTGCCCATACTCGTAATGCTTTACTAGATTCGGATGATGCTATAAAATGGTTGCCTCCCTTGGATAAAATAGGCCATTTGGCCTCATCTCACCTATAGACACATTCTAGATTCTGTGGTTGATCTGGACCCCTCCCCCCCAAGCACTTTATAATGAAGTCACAGTTTAGATCGGTGCAGAACGTATTTTTTGCCAAGACAAACCTAATTAATCCCATATCCTCTCTAGGTAGTGCTTTCGGTCATATCAGTTGACTGTTTTTGTTCTATGAGATTTATCCCATGATGGATATTTTTGTATTTATTTTCCTGATTGTGCTAACAGTTGATATTGTCTGTTATTTCTTGATATCTTTTTAATATATCTCATTGAATTTTGGATATCCTGACAACAGATGTTGGGTGAAAACATAGATGAAGCTTTTCAACATGCCGAGCTTTTATCCAAGCATAAGACGAGGTGTCCAGCAGCTTATCTTCCTCTCCCCATGAAATAAGAGCATGTATATGGGGAGGGTCAAGAGAGATAGCGGTTTGGCCAACTGCTCCAGCCTCCTCGTAGACATGCTTGACATGTTTAGCTCATCTTATGTGTCTGGCCAAACTACAAAAGTGACCAAATGTGGGGCCTTCTGTGTCTTTGTGATGATACTTCAAAAAATAATATAGGGAAAAGGGACTTCTGCTATCTAACACTTTTTTTACTGTAGTCTTGTTCCATATCTGTAATAACTGTTTGTTCTTGTCCCACCTTGGGTCATATGCTGCTGCCCACCGTTGACAGTATCCAGATGACCTCTACTAATACAGCATTTCTTTTTAACTAAACTGCCCCATAGCTTTTAACTAGAAAACTGCAGTTTAAACAGTAAATGGAAAGTTCATCTGTTTTTACTTCTGCATCCAGAGTTTATTTTTTTTATAAAGCTAGGGTTTCCATTTTAACCACTTGTAAGTTTCCATTTGTCTGCTCCTTCATGGGAGCGTGAAGATGGAAATAACAGTGTGCTAAGTCTGTCCTACTGTATGATGGGCACAATTTCACAGCAGCAGCATTTTACAGCAGTTCTAAGAAAAAAAAATGTTGTAGTATTTACTAAAACAGACATGTCGAGGAGCTGATGGATCCTCCCTGACAAAGTTTTCTTGTTTTTATTACAATAAGCCGTTAAGAGAATATGAAGCATGGGGCATCATGTCTAAACAGAGAAACTTCATCGCAATCAATCAGATTCCAGCTCTCATCTTCCCACGGCTTATTTAATGATGAAGCAGTGATCTGATTAGTTGCTATGGGAAATATTGAAACACTTTTAAGCAGATTATAGTGTAATAATCCCTGCGTGAGTGGCCTTTGCATAACTGAACAAGGGCCATCCTCAGTAAATATGTCTGCAGATGAGTTCCAGGCTTTCCATAGAAGGCATCCCAAGTACATCCTGTTGGAGCAGATCTAAGGATTAGAGCAGGATCATTTTCATAGTAGCTGTATCCTATATTAGGGATCAACTTAGTTCATGTCAGATGTTCTATCTATAGTTTTGTGTATTTGATTACATATCTAAAAGTGTCGGGCGACAACAGGGTTCATTTTACTAAACACAGCCATGCTGCAGACAACTGGCAACAGCCCTGGGTGACTGACCATTGCACTTGAATGGACCCTGGTTTGTCACGTAACATTGTGCATTCTGAGAACCAAGGAGAACTTGTTAAGAGCAAACATATGGGAGTCTGTCATTCAGCAGCTCTGTCATAACAGCCAATAAAAGTGCCATACATAAAAACAAATTACCGATAATAACACACACTAATTTGATTCAGTCACAATCCTGTACCAGCTATTGAATCACTACACGTTTTTATGGACTGCAGGATGAAACTGAAGCTTTGACCGCCTTGATAAATCCACTAGATGCACCATGTGTCTACCAGTCACTCTTCTGATCTGCATCATTATTATGTTAACCTGTGGTTAGGGCTAGAAGATCAATTTTGTAGAAGTACTCCCTGCTGTCCTGCAACGTTTTTAGTTTACTGTCTGAGTCACCAAAGTTTGACCACAAGATCAAAACTGAGCAACAGTTGCACTCTATGGATGTCAATGGGGGACTTGATGTCCAGGTGGAACTATTGATCAAAAGTTGTACACTCTTGGAAAAAGAACACTAAAAAGTATTATATGACTGTTTTCTAACTGTTCGGTTCAACAAAAATTCTCAAGAGTCTCCTAAAGAAGCACTCTGGGATGTTTTTAGATAGACCATTATTAAAGAATACGATAGAGTCTCTTGTTTATGCCTTGTGTATACCAGTTTTATTTGATGTGTAATTTGTGGGTTGTCGGCCTTCTTGATTCCTTCTCCCCTCAGATATTATTTTTCCAATTAAACCTACTTTTCACATCATACTTGGCTTTGAGGAGACAGAGTCTCGCCACACTGCACTGCTCTGTGTAAGGGCAGCCATGACAAGTGACATAGAACTGTTATTCCCTCGCTGCAGGGTGTCCATGTTCTCCTATGTGATGCAGTTTAAGCCTATCTGCCCTCTCATTTATCTTTATCAGCTGTTACATGCAGAAGGCAGCAAGGCCAGTTTGAAGCTACATCCCGTTGCACTACACTGGAGAGTCCACATACACAGATTGCATAGACAGGCAGGAGGTTCTGAGGAAGTCAACCACAGGGAGAGACCGATTTCCTGTTTACACGTAAGAGCTAGCAGTCATCAGACTTGAGGTTAAGTACCAGGTTACCATAATGAAAAGGTTCAATATGTATGGATGTAACCGAGTCACATTGATATATTACTAATTCCACGCCAGTATTCTATGTAAAAAAAAATAAAATAAAAAAATGGTTCTTTAAACAGAAGAACTGGTTTCCATGAACCTTCTTCTAATACTACCACTGCAGACTAGTGGATCCTGTTAAATATATATTCCATTAACACGACAACCGTACAGTCTATACTACGACTATGACTCTTGTACTGACCAGGTGCCATGACATGACATTTGTAACTTGACTGGGCTTCCCCAATCATCCCATTACTGACATAGATGGATACAAGTCTTCCACAGAATGACACTTGACATGGTATGACAATGAAATGGAGATTGTCTTCAATTCAATGGTATTAATACCGGCAGATTAACGCATTGGTTTCTCTAGCTTAATTTGGATGAGATTATATGCTTTTTTAGGTACAATATGGGTACGCTTGGAGGTTTAATTGTTTTGATTTTAAGCTAGGTCTATATGAAGGAGGTCTGAGCTTGGTGTGTTCCTTAAGTGCTGTCATTATTATTCTTATCTACCTCTTAGATGGTGAAATGTTTCATCCCTTCTTATGCATTACCTTCCCACCTACAAAACAGTGTACTTTTGTAATATAACAAATTGTTTTGTTACCTCAACCCAGATACAATCTTGGGTTTTACATCATTTAAAGGAACTGGTCAAACATCATTAAAGAGGCCCTATCACCTCTCCTGACATGTCTGTTTGAGGCCTCTTACACACGAACGTTGTGTTTTGCGGTCTGCAAATTGCGGATCCGCAAAAAAAAACGGATGCCGTCCGTATGGCATCCGTTTTTTTTGCGGATCCATTGTAATAATGCCTATCCTTGTCCGTTTTGCGGACAAGAATAGGACAGGTTCTATCTTTTTTGCGGGGCTACGGAACGGGCATACGGATGCGGCCAGCACACAGTATGCTCTCAGTATTTTTTGCGGACCCATAGAAATGAATGGGTCCGCATTTTTCATGTGAAAAATGCAGATCGGAGCCCGCAAAAAATACTGTCGTGTGAAAGGGGCCTAAGGCTTGTTTCACACTTGATTCGTCGTTGAGTGCTGCTGGCATTCCGCCTGGCCCCATTCACTATAATGGAAGCCAGGGGAGATCCATTTGCAACCCGGCAAACATGCCAAGGAGCGGCTGGACAAATACCACTGCACGCAGCAAACGCATGGCAAAGACAGACCAGATAGGCTGTTCCCAGCCAGATCTGTTCCACGCAAGTGTGAAACAAGCTTAAGTAACTACTTACTTTCTCCATGTAATAATAATTATTCTGGAGCATCTATCCTTATGGCTCTGTGTCCTACCATTCCTCTGTTATTTCTACTACAAGTTTATGAATGGTCAGCAGCTTGCAATAAAGGAAGAGATGGGTGTTACCAGTTGAGAGTGTGTCCCTGCACAGTCTGCCACTGGCAGCACTGATTGGACATAATCAGACACACCCAATACTGGTAATACCCAGCAGTACTACAGGATTGGCACAACATAGAGCCATAAGAATAGATGCTCCAGAATTGTTATTACAAGGAGATTGTAAGTACTTACTAAAACCAACATGTCAGGAGAAGGGACAGGTCCTCTTTATAGGGAACATGTCATCTCCGAAACACCCCCTGAACTAGAGTAAGCGTTGTATAGTGTAAGTGATACTGAATCTGAATATGTAAGTTTTATGTTCATACTCACTTCCATTCTGACGCTGTGCTCCCACAAACTGGCAGTAAAATACATTGAGAGGACTCTTCTTTGAGTCCTCTCCATTATATGAGTGCACATTGGAGTCCTCTCAGTGCATTTTACTACTGGTTTCTCAGAACACAGAGTCAGAATGCAAGTGAGTATGAAGATAAAAATTACATAACCGGACTCAACGTCATTGACACTATACACCGCTTACTCTAGTTTGGAAGGTGTTTCAGAGCTGACAGGTTCCCTTTAAGCATGGTGCAATTTTACATTTTACTGTTAGCAAGATTAAACGTAGGAGATGACAACTCACTTTGCCAACCAGTTTTGGGGCCATGTTACATAACTAAGGGCTGTGTATTTCTATTATGGTTTGCCATTAGCTTACAGGCGAGGAGTACACCATGTTTTCTGCACCGTTTTTGGAAGAATGTTACTTTTTGTTTTTGTGAATGACGGGAATGATGTAGGAGTCTGTGGGGAAGATTTTGGAACTTTGTGCAATTTTGGTCTGATTTTGTTCTGAGTTACTGAGTATCTGTTTTTGTAAACCTTGAAATAAAAAAAAGATTTAAAACTATTGTTTCTTCTCTTTTTCTTTGATCTTTGTTTCATTTTATGGTATCCCATCTGATGGAACATTACTACACCATGATCGTAAGAATCGGGTCATTTTCATCACTGCTGTTAGTCATAACCCCTCCTCAGAACATCTGTGCTCGGTTTCACAGGTCACGGGGAGATTGCAGTGACACTGAGTCAAGCTATTCAAACAAATGCTGAATGCTTGCTTAGATGTGATGATTCCCAAACATTGGGTAATCTGCTTTATTGATTTAATCATCAAATAATCTTAGGAAAAGGAATTTTGTGACCCATTAGTTCTACGGGGTCTGAACTAAGAATCATAGAAACATTACAAAGCCCTAAACATTACAAGAGGAAAGCCATACCAGTGGTCTCAACCTGTGGCTAGCCTTCATCTACATAAAAAAATTGGGTTGATGTCGGCAGCAGTGTGTTATTGTTTTTTTTTCTTTGCTCTAGTTGGTACATACCCCCACTAGTGATATGTGCATATGCATCATTTAAAGGGAATCTATCAACTCTGGACCCCCGAAACAAGAGTAAGCAGTGTATATGGTGATGATGAGTCTGGTTATGTAATTTTTATCTTCATACTCCATTGCATTCTGACAAACCAGCAGTAAAATGCATTGAGAGGTCTCCCATGCTCTTGCACGCAATAGAGAGGACTCATAGAGGAGTCCTCTCAATGTATTTTACTGCTGGTTTGTCGGAGCACAATGTCAGAATGCAAATGAGTATGAAGATAAAAATTACATAACCACACTCTGCATAACTTACACCAGGGGTCTGCAACCTGAGGCACACATGTCAGAGGTGGCATGCCAGCTGTCACCAAATGATGGCAAGACTGTTCAGTCTTACCGCTATTTGTTAGTTGCTCCACCGATGCGCTATATCTTTTCATGAAAAAACACTTTCAGACAAGTTGCACACAAGGAACCTGCTAGGCCCGACCTACATGCTTCCCACTCCGGCCTCCAAAGAGGAGCGATTGCAGAGAGTGGCTGCCTGCGTACCTTGCTACGCTGCTTCTCTGGGAAAGATATGTGAATGTTGGAAGGAGGATGGTGAGCTGGAGAGGACGGGGAAACAAGCACTATAACTATTTTTGGGGTGGAGGAGGATTGTGAGCTTGGAGAGATGGGCAAACTGGTACTGTGACCAGCTTGGCAGTGGTGGGCAGGTGGATGGTAAGCTTGAGAGAATGGGGAAATGATTCCTGTGACTAGTTTGTAGGTGGGGAGCATGGTGGGCTTTGAGAGATGGCAAAACGAGCATTGTGACCAGTTTGGCGGTGGGGGGGCGGGAGTATTGTGACCTTGAGAGGATGAGGAAATGATTCCTGTGACTAGTTTGTAGGTGGGGAGTATGGTGGGCTTGGAGAGATGGGGAAACGAGCATTGTGACCAGTTTGGCATTGGGGGGGGGGGGGATTGTGACCTTGAGAGGATGGGGAAATGAGCACTGTGACTAGTTTGGGGGTGAGGGTAGGATGGTGAGCCTGCATGTAATTGTGCTGGGTATGATAGGGAGAAAGCCTGCATGTGATTGTTGGGGGGAAGGCATTGGCGGAAGGATGGTAAGCCTAAACATGAGTCCTGGGGGGAAGAGGAGGCTGGGAGCCAGCTTTCTGACTAGTTGAGGGGGAAGGAGCCTAAAAACAATCTCTCTGACTACTTGGGGAGTGAGGTTGGATGGTAAGTCGGAATGTGATTACTTTGTGTGTGGGGGGAGATCTGGATGTGATTATTATTGTGGGGTGACCCTCCCACACCACTGTCTGCCATACACTGGGGACACCAGTGTATGGCAGACAGTGGTGTGGGAGGACAGCCCCCCTAAATAATTTAAAATTATTAAGGGCTGCTCTCCCCAACCGTCAGTAAGTGTATGGTTGGAGGAGTGGTCCCCCATATAATGGTCTTCCTTAAATTGGTCCCTTAGACAGATTCAGAGGAGTAGTGACATGCTTTATTAACCATATTTGCTCGAAGGCAATTCTTCAAAAAAATTTGGAACCTCTTTAAATCGTGTAAGTTGTTCAGTGTTGTTAAGAATTTTGGGATGTAGCTAGTAAATACCTGGTTTATGTGATATGTTTGAGCTATATGACTTTCCTGTATGGCACAGCACACTGAGAGCTTCACTGCACTTTGGTCCCCACATGTAAACTTCCAGCACAGACTGGGTCATGTATGGCACTTCAGCCCATCATTGGCCTCAGTGATGTGTCCCCAAGCGGTACATGACCCAGCAATAGAGATGAGCGAACGTGACACTCATACCAAATGGATCCGTCCCCATTGACTTACATGCAGCTGAGGACGGATCCGCAATGCTTGCGGGCATTCGTTCGCAGGGGAGCCGAGCGCTACAGTGCTCGTAACGAGCACGTTCGCTCATCTCTACCCAGCAGTGATTTGCCTCTTGGGGACGTCACTGCCTAGGCTAGTCATTGGCTGCAGCAGCGCACATAACCCTGTCTGTGCCAGAAGTTTACATGTTGGGACCATAATGCAATGAAGACAGCCAGGGAGTAGGTAAATCTGCTTCCGTTCACAGGTCTGGAGGGGAGGGGGTGGTATTTTAAAAAAACAAGTCAACTTGGGCAATCCCATTAAAGTGGTCATGTCACCCCTTCTGATATGTTTGTTTTAGTAGATCTTTGTATTATAAGTTATGCCATTCCTGTATTATTCCTGCTGAGTGTTAACAGTTGGGGGTGTGTCCTTGCACAGTCTGACATTATCCAATTAGAGCTGCCAGTGTCAGACTTTAACACCCTGGTGGGCCTTTATTTATAAACTTCTAGAAGGAATAATAGAGGAATGGCACAAAATAGAGCTTTAAGAATAGGCACTCCAGAATTGTTATTGCTGGAGGATGCAAATAGTCACTAAAACAGATATGTCAGAAGTGACAGGAGCTTTTCTAAGATAACCAAAAATGTGGCCAGGCGGGAGAATGCCATAAAATAATGGGTAGATTGGCACATCATAAATGCAGCACAGCAGGGATGATCAGAGCAGCAATGCTGGAGCCATGAGCAATTTATGACCTGAGTGTTGGTTCATTTATTATATTATGCCCCAACCCCCAGACAATTTTTTGTAGATCTCAGACCTCCCTTTTAAGACAATGTTATTACCCGATGGCGGTATGCTGTTGGGCATAAAATCCAATATTGGCTTTGATAATCATGTTGCTGCTGCACTCCTTCCTGAAATTCTACTGAAGAATCTGTATATGAACATTCAACAATACAGGAGATCAGTCTCTGTGCTGCTATAGTAGATACTCATTATATTCTTTATTGGGTTGCCACATTTCTAAGCAGTACAGGTACTATTCAGTGTATTCAGGTACTACTCTACTACAGGAAACCCAGAAAACTGGTGTAGTACCTGACAAAAGCACTAGAGGGACGTGACAAGCGGCAACCCTTTGGTAATGGATTCCGTCCAGGTCATGCTATAGTCATACTTCTATTGGACATGATTATGATACAGTAAGAAATTTTAGTTCGGTAACATAAGTTGCAATGGTTTTTTATGTAGGTTAATTAATGGCACGGATCCAAGACAAAAGGCCTATTCTATATACAAACTCCAGAGATGTAACCCTGGGACTGTCTTGAATACACAGTACGATGTATGCGACGTCATGCAGCAATGCTTATGGTCACCTTCAGTATATTACATACTCACACAGTTCCAAATTGGCTTATGCTATAAAAGACTGCTCTAGGAGAAATAAGACTCTAGCGCCACCTATAGGTCACTAATCTGCAGTCTGCATATTTTTTCCCATGGAGCATTACTCTGAAGACTCCCTACCATTTGGATCCCTGCAAGGAGAATCTAATTTTCCTAGAAGCAAATTAGCTTTGTTAATAAGGTGCCTCAGTTACTATAAAATAGCACTGTAGGTATATGTTAGAATATACTCCATATACAATGTGTGGTGTGATATCTTACATATGGTATGACAATGAGCGGAATGCTTCGGTTTATGGTTTCACCTAGTTTTGGCATTTCATTTGCACAATCCCACTTTCACCGATGTACTGGAATGATGTTAAGAGAATTTCTGGCATGTTATTCACCCTTCTAAGGAAGATTGGGTAAATGTAGTGACGTAATGTAATCCCACTTTGTCAACCTTACTTTTTATGCCGCTTAACTACCGGATTACACATCTGATCTATGTACAAATGGCTGTCAGACCAATCCCTCTCACTCCTGGATCAGCAAGAAAAAATGTGCAAGACTAAACAATATGGATTCCTTTGTCATTTTCTGGCATGACTTGTGAAATAACACAGCTGGAGGGGCTACAGTAAAGTATGTGTGATACATTTATATCTGCAATGAGCGCAACGGGACGTCCAGTGACAGCATCACGCTCAGAGGATTGACATTTGTGTGTACTCACAAGACTTTACTATTCCAAATTAATATTCCTTGATGTTGGACAAAGACATTTTAAAGTGATGGCTCCATCAGAAAGGGGTGGGATTTTTAAACTGTATATTCATATAAAAATATTTGAGGGAAATTTTGAGATATATTTATTCCGGCAGTAGAGTGTAATTGACAATTAGAAATACAATTTAGTGCTGCTATGAGGGGAAAATGTTATCTGAAGGGTAATCCTCATGCTAATCGTTGATGTAGAATTGGGATAACTACAGGTCATGGAATGTGTGGCATTTAGAAAACTATTTTCGACCACCAGTTAGCTTATGTGCAAGCTGAACTCTCACCTGGCCAAGTTGCTGGCGGTTCAGTTGCTGCCGTACTTAATTGCAGTAAATGTGGTGAACTTCCATGCCTGGGTAGTGGGCTGAGACATTTGCCCAGGCATGCAAGGGTTCCGCTGCTATATGGAAAATTTAACTCTTGTTGGAAAAGTGGCACACTTCCGCACCTTTGCCTAAATTACTGTACAGGGGTCCCTCAAGATACAATATTAATTGGTTCCAGGAGGAACATTGTATGTTGAAACCATTGTAACTTGAGGAATTGGTTCCAAAGCCCCAAAATGTCATCCAAGATAAGGGAAAATGAAGATTTAAGAAAAATAAGCAGATAATTAAGACATATAAAATAAGTTCTTACATATAAAAGTCAGGAATAGCTGCTAACTATCATCTAATACAGATATTATACCAGAGAAGTGGCCTTGATTGGTTGGATCTGAGTCTGAGACATTGTATGTTGAGTCTGGTTTCAACTTACGATGGGTCAGAAAAGACCATTGTATGTTGAAAATATTGTATACTGAGGCCATTGTATCTTGAGGGATCACTTTATTTTTCGCTTTATAAGACGCATCTGATGATAAGACGTACCCCAAGTTTTAGAGAAGGAAAATAAAACAAATATTTTTCATCAGACCCCTACATCAGATGCTCAGATTACACCCCCATATTAGATCCTTAGATCAGACCCCCCATAATGGTTGGTTCAAAATTGAAATGCAAGCAAATCATACTCATCTTTTGAATTTTCAACCATACCATAAGATACATGATTTGAAAGCAAGAGCGTACACAGATCTTATAGGGTCCTATAGTGAAATTTCATACCCACCTCCTCCCAGATTTCTGTAGCGTTCAATTGAAGATCAGATCACAAGAGCTACTAGGATACTAAGAAGTCAACTTCTCCAATACAAAAGAAAAAAAAAAACAGAACCAGCGTGTACCTCTGATAGTGACTACAGATGAGCGAACGTGCTCGAAACGAGCACTGTACCGCTCGGCTCCCCTGTGCTCGCATGGGCACAGGCAGCTGCTTCCATCCTCCTCAGGGGAGCTGAGCGGTACAGTGCTCGTTTCGAGCACGTTCGCTCATCTCTAGTAGTGACCTACAATCCACAACTAGAGATACTGAGGAAAACTGCAAAAAAATTACTTTGTGTCTAACATAAGGATGACCAGCTAAAAACAATTTTCCCAGATCCTCCCTTGTTATGTTACCGACAACCTCCAAATCTGAGAAATAGTCCGATCAGGAGTTCGTTGCCATGTACCACACAAAAAGGAACTTATCCCTGTAATATAAGAAGATGCAAAACCTGTTCCCATATATACAACAGACAAGATCCGGATCCCCAACACACAGCAGGACACATGTTCTACATCCAATTCTCTGCACTAAATGTCCAGTTGGGGGCCTCTATGTTGTTGAAACTGGACAGAAACTTAAATCAAGGATGAGGTCCCACCGCCATACAATTAAAGAGAAAAAGGTAAAGGTAAATTATACATAGTAACATAGTAATATAACATAGTATTACTTATATTACTAGGCCGAAAAAAGACATCTGTCCATTCAGTTTGGCCTGTTATCCTGCAAGTCGATTTTCCTCTGGCTAATCATATTTGTAGTCCGGGACATAAAGAATAATACATAAAAGTAGTCATATAAAAGGCTATTTCAAATCTGAAAGAGCCAGAAGCTGTAAATAGAGCAATAAATGACAAAAAAGGTCATTTAAAAAATTTAAATCTGAGGGGTCAGATGTAGCCTTTGAAATTTACAAAGGGCTTAATAAAATATGTAAAAATGAGATAAAATCTGCAAAATTACAAAATGAACAGCAGGTGGCAAAAGAGGGCAAAACAAATTCCCAAAAAATCTTTAAAGGCTATTTTGGGGGCATTTTTTTTATTATTGCATTATACTTATTTTGAGCTAAAAATCATTTTTTCAGTTGATCTTTATTAACAATATGGAATCCTTTTTGTGTACAGGGCTGACATGCTCTACTAGCTGCTTGTGGATTTTTTCCCAATTCTGTCATCTGAGGAGCAGATGGACTTCTTATCTGTGCTCTAAGACCTCATAAACACTCATTAAAGCTCAACCCTTATCTTACTGATAAAAAAGTGGCTTAAATAAGTGTTTATGACCTCTTAGGCTACTTTCACACTAGCGTTATGGAATTCCGGTATTGAGCTCCATCATAGGGGCTCAATACCGGAATAAAATGCTTCAGTTTTGTCCCCATTCATTGTCAATGGGGGCAAAACTGAACTAAAGAGAACGGAATGCTCCTGAAAGCATTCCGTTCCGTCTTCAGACCGGAGAGCAAACCACAACATGCTGTGGTTTGCTCTCCGTACTAGTTATCCGCACCTAAACGGATCCGGAATGACCCCCAATGCAAGTCAATGGGGACGGATCCGTTTGGTGTGGACACACTTGTAAACGGATCCGTCCTCCATTGACTTTCAATAGAGGTTATTCCGGATCCGTTTAAAAGATGCTAAAGATAATACAACCGGATCCGGAATTACGGATCCACAAGGTTGTATTATTCAGTACGGATCCGGCGGGTCCCTTCACCCGCCGGATCCGTACTAACGCTAGTGTGAAAGTAGCCTTAGTAGTTTACGAATAAGGTTTATTAGATGACGGCACAAAGTGAAAGTACCAGTCACAGACAGAAAAATAATGAACCTTTTTGGACCGAACAGCTCAATATTCTTAATAAAGGCCAATTGAAAATATGATTTTTTAGCCAAAAATAAGTTAAATGCAATAAAAAAAAATTGACTACAAAGGTGTACATAGCCTTTAAATATATAAATGCTAAAAAACCAAGGTCAGATCAGGTAGGTTTCCTAAATAATGGTAAAGGGGGATGGTCACTGAACATAAGGAAAAGGCAGAGTTACTAAATGGGTTTTTAGCTCCGTATATACAAAAGAAGAGAAGGGAGCAGATATCTGTGGTGCTGGGGCTGATAGTACATCCAGTAATATACTCAACTGGATAACTGTAGATATGGTCCAAGATACCGTATTTTTCGCTTTATATTATTTTCCTACTCTAAAATCTGGGGTGCATCTTATCATCGGTTGTGTCTTATAAAGTGAAAAATACGGTAAGTTAAATAAGGTTAATGTGAACAAGGCTCCGGGTCCAGATGGATTACACCCAAGAGTTTTTAAAGAGCTCAGTTCAGTCCTTGCTATGCCCCTGTTTATAATTTTTAGAGATTCTCTAGGGACTGGTACAGTGCCAAGTGATTGGCGCAAGGCGAATGTGGTGCCCATATTCAAAAAAGGATCTAGGTCCTCCACAGGTAATTACAGACCAGTTAAGTTTAACTTCTGTTTGTTTTTATGAGGAGGTGAATAGAAGCCTGGACAGAGGGGCAGCTGTGGATGTAGTGTTCTTGTTTTTTGTAAAGGCATTTGATACTGTTCCTCGCTGACATTTAATAGTTAAAATAAGATCTATAGGCTTGGAAACTATAGTTTGTAATTGGATTGAAAACTGTGAGTTGTGGTCAAGGATTCCTATTCAGAATAGTCCCTGGTTATAAGTGGGGTACCCAGGGGCATAGCTATAGGGGGTGCAGAGGTAGCAGTCGATACTGGGCCCAGGAGCCTGAGGGGGCCCAAAGACCCATGTGCCACATAAGAAGACACACAGAGCACTAAGTGAAGGGGGGCCCAAGCTGAACTCTTGCACCAGGGCCCAGGAGCCTGAGGAGGCCCAAAGACCCTTGTGCCGCATAAGAAGACACCAGAATTATAGAAAGTATTATAGAAAGTGCATGCTGGTCAAGTTACACCTCTGGCTGGGGGGAAGGGGTCAGGTCAACATGGAATGGGGGGGGGGGGGTGCAGTTTCAATTTTTGCCTCAGGCAGCATGGCTATGTGCTTCCCTGCTCCTGGCCACAAATCAATGAGGAAAGGGGGGCCCAAGCTGAACTCTTGCACCAGGGCCCATGAGTCTTTACCTACACCGCTGGGTGTACCCCAAGGAAGATGTCCATAAACTACAAGCATACTTGGAGACTCTGAGTGAGGCTGAGTTCACATCAGCGTTCAGCCTTTCCGTTCTCCTGCTCTGTTATGTGAACAGGACAATAAAAAGGACAGATTTGGCACATAACTGAGCCGAACAGAGCCTACAGGCCCCATAGACTATTATGGAGTCCGTTAGATTTCTGCTCAGAAGAAGATTTTTGAAGCGGAGACAAAAGTCCTGCATGCAGGGTCATAGCAGGGACAGAGGGCAGTTTTAAAAACGGCTTAGAGGAATTCTTAAAAGTAAATTACTAGGGATGAGCAAAACGAGCTTTGGATCCTAGATATGAAGTCGCTTCTCTCAAAACTTTAGTTTAATGCTGTATGGAGATCCGTACAGCATTAAAATGTATGGCCTCCGACGAGGCGAAGTCAGTTATTCCCAAAGTCTCGCAAGACTTCGGAGAATAGCTTTGGTATTTGATTTTTAAACTGGAAAACCATTTTAAAACTTCAATCCAAACTTTGTTTCGAGGTGCCTTTGCCATACATTTTAATGCTATACAGAGATGGATCTCCGTACAGCATTAAACCAAAGTTTTGAGAGAAGCGACTTCGGATCTAGGATCTAAAGCTTGCATTGCTCATCCCTATAAATGACATCAATGCTTGGGAAAATGTGTAGAAATTTGGGTCTTCTAAAATCCACATCCCCTCCTATCTCTTGGTTGAACTTGATGGACTTATGTCTTTTTTCAACCATATTTAACCGTATGTAACTATGTAATTTCAGAATACAAATTTATAACACTGCTTGACACGTTGAATACTGGCCTGACATTGTTCCAAGGAGTTATGGCACAATACAAGATCTAAAGAGACATAGTGGAGGCACCAGGTTTCTGAGATAACATTAATTTAGAAACCATAAAACTGTCACACTGCTTATCTGTAACATAATAAATTACATTTTGAAATGTCCATTAATTACCCCAGGTTTCTGCTCTTTTTGTATATATACAGTATAGCAGAAGGACCCGGATTTGCATGGGTATATTTCATCTATTTAATTTAATGTTTGTGTGTATCTTTAAAAGATATCAACAGTATCCACTATAACAGTGACATCTACAGTACCCAGCCCCTTTAACAGTGACCTCCACAGCGGCCTGCCCTCTTAATAGTAACATCCACAGCGCCCTCCCCTTTAACAGTGATCTCTACAGCAGCCACCCCTGTATTAGTGACCTTCACAGTACCGTCTGGTTAACAGTGATTTCCACAATAACCCACCCCCTTAACAGTGACCTCCACAACACCCCGCCCCCTTATCAGTGACCTCCACAACACCCCGCCCCCTTATCAGTGACCTCTACAGCACCCCGCCCCTTAGCATTGACCTCCTTAGCAGACCGTCCCCTTAACTGTGACCTCCACCGTCGTTTCCTACCCCTTAACAGAGACCTCCACAGGGCCCACCCCTTTAACAGTGACCTCCAGAGCATCCTGCCCCCTTAACAGTGACCTCCACAGCAGCCCACCCCTTTAACAGTGACCTCCACAGCAGATGCCCCTTTAACAGTGACCTCCACAGCAGACGCCCCCTTATTAGTGACCTCCACAGTACCCCATCTCCTTAACAGTGATTGCCACAACACCCCATCACCTTAACAGTGGCCTCTACAGCAATCAGCCCTTTAACACTGACTTCCATAGCGAACCGTCTCCTTAACTGTGACCTTTACAGCAGCCTGCCCCTAGGGTGGCCAGAGGTCCGGTTTTAGGCCAGAAAGTCCAGCATTCAGACTCCCTGTCCTCCGTCCGGAGCAAGACCTGGACGGACACAGGGATGTCCTTTTGAACAGCTCACTCTCAGACAGCAGCACTGTGCTGTCTGAGTGTGAGCTGCAGGGAGAAAGTCACCCTCCCTCCCACCCCTGCAGTTGACAGAAGTTGATTTTTACCCTCATTTTTGCAATCCCTGACGGCTGCGGAGTCAGTGGGGATGTGACCTAACCTGATCGGGGCGTGGCTTAGTGGGATCTGGGGGCAGAGCTTTTAAGTCTGTCTTTTGAGAGTGGCCTCAATGGCCACCCTACCTGCCCCTGAATTGTGACCTCCACAGCACTCCGCTCCCTTAACAGTGTCCTGCCCCTTTAAAGCTGGCCTACAGCAGTGAAGAAAAATGGCTGGGTTGTTATGGAAACCTGGTGTACCACTGTGTGTATGTGGAGAGGACCTGAGAGCCTCTATTGGCTGATAAGGGACATGTGACCGTGTGTATGGCAGTTGGGATGTGAAGAGAAAGACCTGCAGGCTTCTATTGGCTAATGTAGGTCATGTGATGTGCCCTATTTGCATTTTTTGGGAATATCTCAGGAATAGTATGTGCTAGAGAGCTGAGACCAGATCTAAAACCTTCCCGGACACCAGAAGTACCTGTGTGCCAAATTTCGTGATTGCAAATGCGACGGTGCGGATTCCTTTAGCGGACATACACACATACATACACTCAGCTTTATACATTAGACTAGTTGAAGGACCCGGCTTCGCCCGGGTATATTTAATTTTTTTACATTTGCTGTTTGTGTGTGTGTGTGTTGATAAAAGATATCGAGAGTGACCTCTACAGTGCCCGCCCCTTTAACAGTGACCTCTACAGCAGCCCGACCCTTTAACAGTGACCTCTACAGCTGCCCGCCCCTTTAACAGTGACCTCTACAGCTGCCCGCCCCTTTAACAGTGACCTCTACAGAAGCCCACCCCTTTAACAGTGACCTCTACAGCTGCCCGCCCCTTTAACAGTGACCTCAACAGCTGCCCGCCCCTTTAACAGTGACCTCTACAGCAGCCCACCCCTTTAACAGTGACCTCTACAGCTGCCCGCCCCTTTAACAGTGACCTCTATAGCAGCCTGCCCCTTTAACTGTGACCTCCACAGCAGCTAGAGTGGCCACTGTCTTCACCCCAGAAAGCCAGACCTCACCGGCCATTCCCCCAAATGTGAAACAGCGCCCCCAGTTCCCATGAAGACACACCACTAAACATGAGGCCACGCCCCCCTGGCTCCGTGAAGACATGGAGGAGAAGCTGTCTGAGTGTGAGTTACTGAAAGAGTGGACATCCCTGTGTCTGTCCAGGCACTGCGTTGGACGGAGAACAGGTAGCCAGAAAACTGGACTGTCCAGCCTAAAGCCAGACATCTGGCCACCCTAACATCAGCCTGCCCCTAGGGTGGCCAGAGGTCTTGTTTTAGGCTGGACAGTCTGGCTTTCAGACTCCCTGTCCTCTGTCATGCGCAGGGCCTAGATGGACACAGGGATGTCCTTTTGAACAGCTCACTCTCAGCAGCAGCACTGTGCAGTCGGAACAATGAGCTGTAGGGAGAAAGTCACCCCTGCAGCTGAAAGAAGGTGATTTTTCCCTATATTTTTAATCCTGGTCAAATGCAGCATGGAAGGGGCATGGCCTGACTGAGTCAGGGGCGTGACTTAGTGGGATCTGGGGGTGGGGCTTTTAAGTCCTTCTTTTGACGGTGGCCTGAATTACAGGTCGATGCCATAGTAATTTAGGAGGAAGGTGGGTAGCAGTGGAAGAATATATCTTTTATTACTACTGAACAGTTAATATGTGAAATTTACAGTATATGAGGTAATGATTGATGATGAATTAGTCTAAAACATAAGTTAAGTTTATGGTAACCGGAATACCCCTTTACCATTGTCATCCACAGTGCTCTGCCTCTTTAATGCAGACCTACAGCAGTGAACTGGCTAGGTTGTCATAGAAACCTGGTGTGTGGAGACTGCCTGTGAGCTTCTATTGGCTGATAAGGGTCATGTGACCAGGCTACTATTGGCTAATGCATTTTTTGGGAATATCTCAGGAACGGTACGTCCTGGAGAGCTGAAAACTGTTCTAAAACCTTCCCGGACACCTGATGTACATGTGTGCCAAATTTTGTGATTGTAGCTGCAGCGGTGCGGATTCCTTTAGCGGACATACACACATACACACACACATACACTCAGCTTTATACACTCACCGGCCACTTTATTAGGTACACCTGTCCAACTGCTCGTTAACACTTAATTTCTAATCAGCCAATCACATGGCGGCAACTCAGTGCATTTAGGCATGTAGACATGGTCAAGACAATCTCCTGCAGTTCAAACCGAGCATCAGTATGGGGAAGAAAGGTGATTTGAGTGCCTTTGAACGTGGCATGGTTGTTGGTGCCAGAAGGGCTGGTCTGAGTATTTCAGAAACTGCTGATCTACTGGGATTTTCACGCACAACCATCTCTAGGGTTTACAGAGAATGGTCCGAAAAAGAAAAAACATCCAGTGAGCGGCAGTTCTGTAGGCGGAAATGCCTTGTTGATGCCAGAGGTCAGAGGAGAATGGGCAGACTGGTTCGAGCTGATAGAAAGGCAACAGTGACTCAAATTGCCACCCGTTACAACCAAGGTAGGCAGAAGAGCATCTCTGAACGCACAGTACGTCGAACTTTGAGGCAGATGGGCTACAGCAGCAGAAGACCACACCGGGTGCCACTCCTTTCAGCTAAGAACAGGAAACTGAGGCTACAATTTGCACAAGCTCTTCGAAATTGGACAGTAGAAGATTGGAAAAACGTTGCCTGGTCTGATGAGTCTCGATTTCTGCTGCGACATTCGGATGGTAGGGTCAGAATTTGGCGTCAACAACATGAAAGCATGGATCCATCCTGCCTTGTATCAACGGTTCAAGCTGGTGGTGGTGGTGTCATGGAGTGGGGAATATTTTCTTGGCACTCTTTGGGCCCCTTGGTACCAATTGAGCATCGTTGCAACGCCACAGCCTACCTGAGTATTGTTGCTGACCATGTCCATCCCTTTATGACCACAATGTACCCAACATCTGATGGCTACTTTCAGCAGGATAATGCGCCATGTCATAAAGCTGGAATCATCTCAGACTGGTTTCTTGAACATGACAATGAGTTCACTGTACTCAAATGGCCTCCACAGTCACCAGATCTCAATCCAATAGAGCATCTTTGGGATGTGGTGGAACGGGAGATTCACATCATGGATGTGCAGCCGACAAATCTACGGCAACTGTGTGATGCCATCATGTCAATATGGACCAAAATCTCTGAGGAATGCTTCCAGCACCTTGTTGAATCTATGCCACGAAGAATTGAGGCAGTTCTGAAGGCAAAAGGGGGTCCAACCCGTTACTAGCATGGTGTACCTAATAAAGTGGCCGGTGAGTGTATATTAGATTGCTGTGCCTGACGAAGAGATGAAGTTGACTCGAAAACTCGCTATGTAACATTGCTTCTATTTTTGTTAGCCATTAAAAGGTATCATTCCCGCAAGACACTTATTTTGTTTCTCTTAATGAGAGTACTAAACAAGTTTTCTATTGGCTAGCACTGTTCCAGACTTCTTCCTTTTTCCTTTGGCTATAAATAACATGATTCGGTCTGATCACTTGCCAGTCACAATTACTTCATGATCACTTTCCCGAGCACAGGACTTTTTGTGGTGGCTTCCCTTCTTCTTTGCGACTGATGAATCCTTTCAGAGATTGTTAGAGACTTGATTAAGGGACTTTGCTGCCTTATACTGTGTAACATGCCAATGATTATTATTTTGGGACATGGCAATGATATGGGGTAAGATACTCTATGTTCTGGCCTTCTGGGCTTAAAAAGAAGGACGGATTCAATGCTTCTTATTTCTAGCCTAGCTTTACATAAATCTTACACTGTCAATTGTTTAAAGGTGTTAAGATGGGATATGAAGAAGTTCAAATCTCCCTTTTGGCCGATGATATTTTATTGTTTTTGGTGAATCTTCCTGACATTTTAACCATGTTAACAAGGTTAAGAACCCATTAAGGTTTCAAGATAAATGCTGAGAAGTGTGAATTACTAAGATTGGGAATTACTTCCACTGTCCCCCAATTAACTCCTGTCTTTCCGCCATTCACTATGGCATCATCTCACATAACCTATAAATATATAGGTCTAAATATTGTGAAAACACAGAAATCTCTTTATTCCGTAAATTATACTCCCCTTTTAACAGACACTATTACAGAACTTAGACGTGGCAGCCATGTTGAGTGGAATCGGTAAATCAACACTATCCAAACCATATGGGACAATCAGACACATATTGGGGGAGAAATTGAAGGGTTCTCTTTTTCATTATTGGGAAAGGGGACTAAAAAATAGGACCTGACTGAGACACTCTTGCAGGGATGGGACAGACTGTGTAAGGTGGTCTCTTGTGAACAATAGAGGGAAACTCATTTTCGGTTGATACATGCAGCTATTTAAGTCTTCAATCTCCCTCCTTCTCCAGGAATACCACCTAGACGCGTAGCGTGTCCGAAGTGCTCGCAAACAAAGCCTGATCTATTGTACTGTGTATGCATCTGCCTCCAGGTAATCAGATATTGGCAGGTAGTGATGGATTGGATTTCACACACATGGGAGATAAGATTACCTACTGATCCTCTGGTAATACACTTTCATAAATCTCTAAGAATCTGTCAAATACCATTGATGGTGACTGGAGCTTTATTAGTTGCAGTCAGGAGCCTCCTAAATAATTGGATTCATCCGACCGTTCCGGCCTTATTGCATGTGATATCTCACATGAATATATTACCCCCAATAATCAAATATTGGCAGGTAGTAGTGGATTGGATTTCACACACATGGGAGATAAGATTACCTACTGATCCTCTGGTAATACACTTTCATAAATCTCCAAGAACCTGTCATGTACCATTGGTGGTGACTGGAGTTTTATTGGTTGCAGTCTGGAGCCTACTAAATAATTGGATCCATCCGACCATTCCGGCCTTATCGCATGTGATATCTCACATGAAACACTAGAATGGAAACCGAAAAACACAAAAACACGCCAAAGTTTTTTTTATTTATTTTTTTACAAATGGAAAAAGTTTATTTGTATCGAATCTTACATCTGATGAGGTTACCCCTCTAATGACTGCCTTCAAACAAATTGAATGGTATGCCAAGGATCAAATGAGGGAATTGTTGGAAAGATTACAATGCCCTGAGAGTATAGAGACTATTAGGACACTCGCTTATCTACCTATTTACTTACTTATAGATCTAATGAATCGATAATGTTCTGGTTCAACTAGGACACCTTGAAAAGGGATGAGGGAGAATCAGTTATTACAATTTAGGCTACTTTCGCACTTGCGCTTTCCCTTTCCGCTATTGAGATCCATCATAGGATCTCAATATTGGGGGAAAACACTTCAGTTTTGTCCCCATTCATTGTCAATGGGGACAAAACTGAACTGAACGAAACAGAATGCGTTCCATTCCATTTGGTTGCGTACCCATCGCGGACAGAATAACGCTGCAAGCATGACGGATCCAGCAAAAACGCTTGTGAAAGTAGCCTTACTGTAATATTTTCTGCTGTATTGGAAACTTAAAATATGTTCCAGGGGCGGACATACGCCTGTGCAGCCGGTCCGGCTGCACAGGGGCCCAGTGCAGCAGAGGGGCCCGTGGGAGGTCCGGCAGCAGTAGGAGATGAGCGCTTCCATTGTGGAAGCGCTCATCTCCATATTCATCTGTATCGCCGTCCTCAGGACAGCGATACAGATGATTGCAGGGCAGGGGAGAGGCGTTTCCCTTACCTGCTCCTCTGATAGGCTGCAGGCCTAGTGCCTGCAGCCTATCAGAGGCCGGCTCAGTCAGCGCGATGACGTCATCGCGCCGCCTGAGCCGAACAGCGCGGGACACAGGCCGGAAGAGGCCTGCATCATCGCTGACAGGCTCATGGAGGTAAGTATAACTGTTTATTTTCTTTTTTATTAACGTTACGCTTTTGCACAGTATGGAGGGGGCATTTTTATCTATTAGGGGGCATTTACTGGCACACATGGGGGAAAGGAGCACTATGGGGACATTATACTGGCACACATGGGGGGGAGGAGTACTATGGAGGCATCTACTAGCGGGCATTATACTGGCACACATTATGGGGGCACTATGGGGAAGGGGGAGAGGAGCATTATCGGGGCATTTTATACTGGCACATTATGTCAGGCATCATGGGACGGGGAGGAGCACTATGGGGGCACTTTATAAAGAGTATTCTTTGCTGGTGCAAATTATGGGGCGCTATGGGGACCTTAACTTAATTGGGGGCACTAAGAGGATTTTTTGGGCACACAATAGGGGCATTGGCACACATTATGAGGGCACTATAGGGACATTGGCTCTACTGGGGGCACTAAGAGCAGGTATTTTTTACTGACACACAACAGGGCATTTGTTGTATCATTATTTTTGGGGGACATTATGTTTACACTATTAGTGTCAGGTACACTGTTTCCTGGGTGCAGTTATTTTTTAGGACACTCTGTGCCAATAATTATTAAAGGGGGCGCTATCTATGTGGTACTAGTATTTTCAGGGGGACTGTTTCTGCAGTATAGTACTGGGGAGCACAGCGTCTTAGTATTAGAGATGGCAGGATGGGGCGTTCAGAAGGTGAGAGGATGATGGAAAAGTAGGAAACTAAGATTTCTGTCTGTGATATTCCGCAGAGAGAAGAGATGGTTGAAAGAAATCATCATGGCGGTCGGTCTGAAAGGAGAAGATGAGGACAGAGAACGTCTACATCTAAGAAGACAACATCACTGGATGTAAGAGGTATGTGCTGCTGTATTAGACTACTTTCTTATCTGCGTTAGTGATTCTGGCAGGCTGTTCTAGCAGAGAACAGCCTGCTGGAATTCATGGCTCCGGCACTGCTGGATGCAGAATGCCTGCTGGTCCCATTAACTATAATGGGGTCCAGCAGAGATCCGGCCACAATCTGACAAAAATGCTGAGAATCAGCAGGACACAAACCTCTGCATGCTGTGGTTTGTGTCCAGCCGGATCGTAGTACTTCAGGTGTGAAAGTAGCCTCACCCTATTTTTTGTATTGCTGTATGTAATGTTAGGAGGGAATAGGTTAAGTTGAAAATTTGGCGTGGGGGGGCCCAGGCACAATCTTTGCACAGGGGCCCTCTGCTGTAACCCAGTGCTGAATTCTTAATCAGATGTGAACAAATGATATTTATTTGAAAAAAAATACAGACTAAATACCCCTGTATAAAGATCCTAAACCGGAGCCTCCTTAAAGGAAATGTGTCATCTAAAAATTATTTGCTGCTTAAAGTTTATGTTTAACATATTTTTACACAATTTTTGATGTTTTTTATTTTCCATGTATTCCATTAATTTAAACAAAAAAACATAAAATCCTGCAGTTTTCGCACTGGCCATTATGTCTAGTAATTGGCACCACTTCTTGGTTTGTACAGATCACTTTACTGCGGTTAACTCATTCTAATCCCACCTGTAATTATATCACCTCTGTGTACAGGTAAGGCTACTTTGACACTAGCGTTTTATAATTCCGTTATTGAGCTCTGTCATAGCGGCTCAATACCGGAATAAAACGCTTCAGTTTTGTCCCCATTCATTGTCAATGGGGACAAAAGTGATCTGAAGAGAACGGAATGCTCCTAAAAGCATTCCGTTCCGTCATCAGACCGGAGAGCAAACCGCAACATACTGCGGTTTGCTCTCCGGTCTGGGCATCCGCACCAAGACGGATCCTTCATGACCCCCAATGCAAGTCAATGGGGGCGGATCCGTTCGGTGTAAACCGGATCCGTCCTCCATTAACTTTCAATAGAGTTCATGACGGATCCGTCACCCTGCACTTTTCCTCTGGAGGTCCAGCAGGGGGCGTTGTGCAGGCTGCTCTTCACTTCAGGCTGCTCTTCTCTTCAGGGTTCTGATCCCCTTCCTGCCAGACTCCAGGAACCAGACTCCAGGTAAGCAGCTCTCTGGGAGGGGGGTTTGGGGGCCACGAAATCTTCAAGGGGGCCCCTTCACCCAGGATCCACCATTCACTATAGGTGATTGTCAAATCTTATCTATTCTTCCATTGTACAATGACCTCTGCACAGGTCACAGAGCCTAGAAGACTCTCCCATAGATGTCACTGAGGTCCCTCCTGACCATTGTGTCTATGGTCCATGGGGCTGCTGTATTACAATTTTTATAATGCTTTCTAAATGCTGTTAAGAACAGCTGAGGCAAGATGTCTGCCCCCATAATCATGTTCAGAAATAGAATAAAACAATCCACAATCAGAAAATTAAACAGATTAGAAAAAATGAGATGTGCTACTATCTATTTTAACTGGAAAAAAAGTTAGTTCATTTTCAAGCAAAGCTGTCCCTGTAGTGCCATCTAGTGGTGGTAGCTACCCTATAATCAGACTTTAAAACATGAATAAGGAGCTTTGCCAAAATAAGAGCCTTTTCCAAATAGAAAAGGGACCCATCTGCAAGGAACACGTAGGGTTTTCCCTTTGTGACAACAGAGCAGGGTGTTTGGTTGGCTAGGTGGAGAGGTCTTTGATGCAGGCCTAGGGGCTAAATCAGACAGGCCAACTGGAGCCTCAGGGGATCGTCCGGTGAGCCCTCCCTTCTCTCCCAGAGGAGATAGCAAGAGCAGAGACCCCTCTTCCAATATCACTTCACTGGCACACCCAAATCCTACCTCCCCTTCCTACTGAAAATAACAACAGCCTGCTGTAACTTGGCACAGTTAGGACAAAAAAGAGGTGGAGGGGGTGAAGCTACAGACACTGAGTTATCCTACGTTCCTGACACACTCTCTACAGAAAAGGTATATAGCAAGGATGGGCGAATTTCTTGAATTTGATTTGTACCCGAATAATTAATCACGAATCAAAGTTGTTCCAATTACCCTGAAATCTGGTATATAACACCCTCTTGTCTCCTAGGAATCAGATTTTGTTGGAAAAAAATGTTATCCCTTTTTGTTAATTTTTTACAAATATTTCTCTCCAATCTCCCTAAGCTCTGGAACCCAATGTCAGAGTGACACTGACATATATAGCTAAGGGTAAACACATGTTTGACAGTGTTAACAAACAGGGTGCTTAAAAACACACCAAGCCATTGCATGTGTTATGCTTTTTGGTTTTGTCTCATAGGAACATTGCAAACAAATGTAAATCTGAAGAGATATTCAATACTTTGCTAATTCTTTATCAGTAAGATCTAACCCGAGTGTGAATATGAGGCAAATAAGGTTGCGTTTTTTGTGCTAAAAGTTTCCAGTCCTGGTTTTGTGTGATACAGGTGCGCTATATAAAGGTGAAGGGGCAGTCCCCTGAAAGCATTGAAGAGCTACTGAGGAAGAAACAACTAGTTTCGAAACGCGTCTAGCGTCCATCTATCAAATACCGCATATTTACAGATACAGACTATATTAAAACCCATCGGACTCAGGCCAGTTAACAATGGAGTGGCTCAACGAGAACGGGGAACTGGGAGAGCAGGAGCGGCTCAGCTAGACGCCCGAGCCATCATAGGGCGCATGCGCTTAAATCCAACTAGCGCTGGAATTCAAACAACTTGCAGAGCCGGTCTGTGGATATTACGTATGAACACAGCGCTGGACTATATTTGTCCACTTTCTTTATAAGTACTACGGTGGGAATCGATCATTTGAGGACGATACTTGAAATCCAGTATAATATATGTTACTGTGATCTACAAAGCAGCTGCACATGAGCCATTAACAAATTAGTTCACTGCGAGAGCTCAGCAGTGAATTCACTAAAGGGGACTGGAAACAAAAAGCGCACATGTTTTAAAAGTGTTGAATGCATTCAATATATTTATAATTGTTTTTATTTATAATTGTTTTTATTTTGTTAAATGTTTTTCTATTGTATTTAATATATATTGGCAATAAATACTTAGTGTGCCTACAAGCCGACTTTTTTGATTATATATGAGGAAATCAGGGCAATCTCTCCTCCCTACTTCCTCCCAGTGTCATGTGAGTATCCTTCTTCCTCTCTCATGGCTTTGCCCACCAACATGCACAGTAAAATGGCACTGAACACCATTTTATGCGATTTGTCTGAAACAAATCTCAAAAGCTTCAGATGCATTTGGGGGACAAATACCAGAAAGAATAAGAAGAGAAAGAGTTGAACCAGAACTGATCTGCTTACTACTGCTTAGAACAGGCATGCTCAACCTGCGGCCCTCCAGCTGTTGCACAACTACAACTCCCAGCATTCCTGGACAGCCTACAGCTATAAGCCTACAGCAAGGCATGGTGGGAGTTGTAGTTTTACAACAGCTGGAGGGACGCAGGTTGAGCATCCCTGGCTTAGAAGAATCCTTGATACTATCACTAAAGAGCATTTACATCAAGTGGTGGTACCCTCTAAAGACGCAAAAATGGTCCTAGAAATGTACCACAACCACATTTTGGCACACAGAAACCTTGAAAGTACCATCAGACGTTATTTCTACTGGAAACTTGGTACCGTGAGTGCCCACTATGTGCGATTAGCAGAAGAGACAAAGGCCCTTCTTCATCCAATTGTAAGCAAGACCACTTAAAATTGTGGCAATTGACCATGTCAAAGTCGAGCCTAGTAAATCGGGGTACACTTATGCAATGAGCATCACAGACCACTAAACCAAATTTATGGTTGCTGCTCCTGTTAGAAGCTTAACCACCAAAAACCACAGCAGCAGCTCTTTGGAAAGACTTCTTATTACCCTATATGTGCCCAGAGAAGATTATCCTAGATCAAGGATCCACACTCTACAACTGCCAGAAATTTAGAAAAACTACATACCATCCGCAAGGTAATGGATTGTGTGAGCAAATGAATCAAATTGTTATCAGCATGCTAAAAGTTGTTCCACCACAAATGAGAATTGATTGACCACTTCTACTGTCTGAGTTAATCTATCGCTACAATGAAGTACTGCACCACACCTTCCATGCCAGTATGTGATAATATTCAAAATTGACTGTATATTATTCCATTATACCTTCCAGAATCTGATAAAAGTGACCAAAAACATTTATGCTGCTTGAAAACTATCAAATAAGTCATTTTTAACTTGCAAATCATCCCTCGGAGTGCTATGTCTCTATTCTACTTGTTACTGGTCTGGGACCCATCTGAAGCACCCTCAAGTTTTGGATAGAGTGTCACTTTTCTCTACAACAATACCATCCATTGTTCTACTGTCTACACACCATATTATCTGATGTTCAGTCAACAAGGAAAATTACTTGCTGGCATTGCCCTAGATGCAGCTGTACCAAACATAGTTAACCCCTCAGAAGTCCATCAGAAACAAAAGCAGGACTATGACCAGATAGGTAAAGCTGAGCTGCTTAAAGTAGGAGATCAAGTCTGGCTCAAAAAGAACCATCCATCTAGGAAGCTAGACAGTCTGTGGGAACATGAACCATATATCATTACTGCCAATTCTCATCGTAAAGTCTGTGAACCTCAACAGGGAGACAAAGAAAATAACACAATAGGCTTAAAGAGGTTATCCAGTAATATATAATGATGAACTATCCTCAGTCCCGGGACCCTCGCCAATCAGCTGTTATGGGGAGCCGGGGTTGCAACTTGGCCATGTGACCTACTATATATACAGTGACATCACATGGCCAAGCAGCTGATCAGCAGGGGTTCAGGGTGTTGGACCCCAATTAATCTAATATTGATGACCTATTCTCATGATATTTATTACTGGATAACCCCTTTAAGAAATGCCTACATGAACCTGTTCCAGACCAGCTACGGGAAGTGGACAAGTCACCTGAGCTGTCACCATTGCCAGTTCCAAAGTCTGAAACAGAACAAGCTCCTGTACCTGAGCCATTACAATGGTCCCAATTGAGAAGATCAGAAAGGTCCAAAAAGGGTAAGTTACCTGCCCGACTAATTTGTTCTTTGCAACGTTACCCAAAGGTACCCGTTGCTATGGACTCTAATGCTATAATAGCTGCAATAACATCAGGAACCGTTTAACTCTTTGGTCAGGGCATATGAACTTAAATGTAATTAAGCTTCTAGTTGGCTTGTTAGATACCTTTACAGATGGACTATTATATTGGACTTATTCACCTTACCACCGTGGTAGTCAGAGCTTATAGACTTTACTGCTGCAAGTGGAATACTGCTAAGACATCATCCACACAACTTGGCCAGTCATATCTTAACCACTTAGTGACCAGCCTATTTTGGGCCTTACTGACCAAGCATTTTTCTTCCTTTTTTCATCATCGCGTTCCAAGAGCTATAACTTTTTTTTCCATCTATATAGCTGTATGAGGGCTTGTTTTTTGCAGGACAAGTAGTTTTTAATGGTGCCGTTTGGGGTACACATAACTTTCTGATTAACTTTTATTAACTCTTTCTGGCAGGGAGATGGGAAAAACTGCAATATTGCCACTGTGTTTTTACGTTATAAATTTTACGGCGTTCATTTTTCGGTATAAATTACATAATATCTTTATTTTCTGGGTCAAAATGATTACAGTGATACCAAATACATATAGTTTTTTTTTGCATTTTACTACTTTTTTGTAATAAAACCCTTTTTTTTAGAAGAAAAAAATGTTTTTTCCATTGCCGCTTCCCAAGACCCATAACTTTTTTATTTTTCTTTCTATGGAGTTGTGTGAGGGCTTAATTTTTGCGGGACAACTTGTATTTTTCATTGGTATAATTTTTGAGTAAATGACGCTTTTTGATCGCTTGTTATTACATTTTTTCGGTGGCAACTAAGAATAAATTAGCAATTCTGTCTTTTCTTTTAATTTTTTTTTACGGCGTTCACCGTAGGGTATCATTTTTATGATATTTATATAGTCTGGGTTATTACGGACGTGGCAATACCAAACATATGGGGGAGATATTTTTTTGCAATTTTTTTCATTGAAAAGCGTATTTTCAATGGAAAAAAAAGCGTATTTTTTTTTTTATGGGATTTTTTTATTGAAAAAATGTGTTGTTTTTTTTACACATTTTTTTGTACTTTTTTTTTGCTATTCTGACTTTGACCAGCAGGCTGCGCCAGAGAGACGAAGCCTGCTGGTAACTACTCAAGGCTGGTCTGGGGCCTTCACAGCCGTAAAAAGGTGTATTGGTGGTCAGTAAGGGGTTAATATCTTCCATTCTTGTGTTTTCCTTTTTTTTCCCTTTTTCCCAGAGCCATAACTTTGTTATTTTTCCATTCACATAGCCATAAGAGGGCTTATTTTTTTGCAGGGGAAGTTGTATTTTCTTATGGCACCATGTACTGCTGCATACAATGTAATGGGGAGCTGGGAAAAATCGGGTGGAGCCGGAGAAGCACCTCACAATTCTGCTAGTTTTATGGGTTTTGCTTTTACAGCTTTCCCTACGAGGTACAACCGATCAGTTTGTTATACCATATTTGTATAGTTTTTCTTGTGTTTTAATACTTTAAAAAAATTAAAACTTTGGAATTTTTTTTTCATCGCCATATTCTGACCCCCATAACTTTTTTATTTTCAAGTCTACGAAACTGTACGAGGGCTCAATTTTTGTGGGAAGGTGAAGTGATGAAGAAATGGAAAATCAGCAATTTAGATTATTTTTCTGTTATTTTGCCGTTTGCTATATGGGATAAATATTTTTATATTTTAATAGTACAGACATTTTTGGCACACGGTAATGCCTATGAGGTTTTTTATAATTTTTTTGTCATGAGGAAAAGTGGGGATTTTAATTTTTTTAAATATATTTGTAAAAACTTTTTCCCCTAGGGAACTTGAACATGCGATCATCAGCTTCTGTCATACGCTCCATGGCATTAGCATTTGCATCTTTGATAAATTCACTATGTTCCTATGGAGCCCTGCCACAGGAACAGCCTGTTGGATGGTTTTAACGTTAGTGTGAAACTACCCTAAGGTATTCAGCTTGCGAAAATTTGGACATTTTAAGCTTTTGGCTTTTAAGGACAACTAGATGGAATTATATGGAGAAAGTGGAAATTTATGAAATGAAATACTTATGTGTGTGTATAAGGGGCTGTTCACATCTCGTTTTTGTTGTATGTCAAGCAGATACATTTATAAACAGAAGAAACATATGGCTTGATGTACCCTAGAGTATAATTGGACAAACATAGCTCAAAAGTGCCTATTTTTGACTCCTTTTGTCACTGTTTATGTTTCTGTACATTTTTTTGCAAGACTGAATAGCGTAGTATGCCACGCTTTTCTATTCTGCAAAAAAAAAAAAACATATAGACAATACGTTTCCATCCGATAAATGTATCTGAAATACTTCTTACTTCCTTCAAATACACTTCAAATCTTTACTTAAAAAATAAATAAAGGTTCACGAAAAACGTAAATGTTTTTATATATAAAAGGACACAAACGTAAGCACATCCGTCAAACGTATACGTTAAAAAAAAAGACAGATCACTAAAAAATTGCATGTTTGTGTACTCTTTTTGACTGTATGTCTAAAGGTATCCGCTTGACGTACAGCAAAAACGAGATGTGAACAGCCCCTTAGCCACACACAAAAGACTGCTGTACCATTACTAAAAGTAACACTTTTCTTTTTTTAATGAAAAAAAGAAAAGACATGTGCATTTTGATGTAAGCAAAAGACCACTATACGCTAATAATACAAAAGAATTTTTTATATGTGCAGGGGTGGACTGGGAACTTAAAGTAGCTCTGGAAAAAAAACTAAAAGTGACCCCATGTTGTAGGTGGGTCCAAATTGACAGAAGTCGGGGTCAACACAGGTAGGCAGGGCCAACAATACTGTAGTGCAGAACAAAATACCACCCCAGCAAATACCACAAAACACTGCCCTGAAGTTAGTTCACACCTATGGTAAAGCAGATAGAGGAACAGCCTGCTGGAATTCTCAGTATCTGGCCTAGCCGGATAGTGCCATGCACTGCAGGACCCTATTGACTATGATGTGATCTGGTAGGGATCTGGCCAGTCTCCTGCATGAGCGCTGGGTTTTTGCTGGACAAAAAACGGTGCACGCATTGTTTTGTTTGTTCAGCCGAGACCTGACACTCATGCCGGAAACCAGCCCAATCCCATTATAGTCATTGCAGTCTAGCAGTGCACAGCAGTATCCGGTTAAAGGGCTCATGTACACGACCGGTGCCGGCCCGTGCCCGTATTGCGGCCTGGATACGCCGAGTCTGCAATACATGGGCACCGGCCGTGTGCAGTCCGCATCACAGATTGCGGACCCATTCACTTCAATGGGTCCGCAATCCGGGAGATGCAGAGCGGAGGCATGGATCGGAATACCACGGAAGCACTACGGTGTGCTTCCGTGGTGTTTCCCATCACCCATGACGGCACCCCTGTGACATAGAACCTCCCATCCAGAACAGGAAACCTGCTAAGATATAAAAGGTTCACACCCCTACCACACCTCAGTTAGGTTTCCTGTCCTACGGATGGGAAGTTCCTAGGTGGCGTTATTCGCTTCTAGACTGCTTGTTTCCTTTAGGTTCACACGGTGAGCTTGTGGGAGTGCCTGGGTCTACTTACCTTAACAGGGCATATCCCAGGCAGCGTAAGTCTTCGTTGGAAGCCGCGGCCGAGTCTGTACTTCTCCTGTCTCCTCCCTCTCCCGGGAGCCGCTGTGGCCGTGTTCAGGCGGCTCACGGTCCGGGACATGCGGGGCTCGGCTTCCTCCCTATTGAAAGATGGAGGTGAGGTTCCCTTTGCGGTTCTGCGCTTGCGCAAAATTCTCGCGCGCATGTGACCGGAAGTGACTCTTGGCGATCACGAGGGGCGGAAGTGCGGCCGTATCCTGGGTGAAGATGACAGAACCTGGAGACGGTGGACGCGCCGACCCATTTGAATCCTCGAGACCCCCAAGTCCAGTACTGTGGCGAGGATTGGTGTGTCACATCTTGCTTCTGGGTGAGATCCATTCTAAATTTTGGGGTTGTTGTCTGTTTGTGTATTGTAGGTTGCCAAAACCCCTAAGAAGGTGACATCTAAATCTAAACACGAGGAATGCAGTGGGTGTAAAACTCCTTTACCTGCATCATACACAGGACCGCTTTGCCAGGGGTGTGTGGACAAGCTGGTTATGGAGGAGTCTCAATCCCTGTCTAAAAGTATTAAGGCACTAGTCAGGTCTGAGGTTAAATCCTCAATTAAATCCTTGAAAAGATCTCAGCCAAGCTCCCCTGAAAGGTTTAGGCTGGATAGAGACTCGGATTTGGAAATTTCTGAAGGGGAGGTCCTTTCAAGTCAGAATGTGTCTGGGGATGATTCCTCCTCTCAAGAAGAGATTGTAGGGAATTCCCTCTTTCCGGTAGAAGATACCGAGCTCTTATTAAAAGCGGTAAAAGCTACCATGCAATTGGAAGACTTTAAGCAACCTAAGTCGGTGGCTGACCAGATGTTTGAGGGGTTAGCTCCTAAACTCTGCAGAGTCTTTCCAGTCCATAAAAATATGGATTCTTTGATCAAAAAAGAATGGAAGAATCCAGACAGGAAATTTTTTATTCCTTCTTCTATCAAAACGAAATACCCATTTGAAGAAGTGGTAGCGGATGTTTGGGATAAAGCCCCGACAGTAGAAGCCCCTGTGGCTAAAATTGCAAAAAGATCTGCCCTTCCATTTGAAGATTTGGGTTACCTAGCAGATCCCCTAGATAAAAAAAAGCAGACACTTACCTTAAGAGAGCCTTGGAATCTGCCTCTACTAGCTTCAGACCGGCCATCGCTGCTTCTTGGGTTTCCAGGTCCCTCAGGGTCTGGTTGAATCAATTAGAGACTCACATTAAAGACAAAACACCTCGTGAAGAACTTCTTTCATCTCTCCCAACGTTTATTAAAGCAGCAGACTTCCTTGCCAATGCCTCCACTGACTCTGTTAGGTTTGCAGCTAGAGCAGCGGCAATGTCCAATGCCGCAAGGAGGGCTATATGGTTGAGATCTTGGAAGGGGGATCAGGGTTCCAAAGCTAGGTTATGTGCAGTACCTTGTGTGGGATCGAGACTTTTTGGCCCTTCCTTGGATGAGGTTCTGGATAGAGCCTCGGACAAAAAGAAAGGATTTCCCCTTCCACAAAGACAACCTTTTTTTCGTAAGTCTAGTTCAAACTTTAGGAGACAAAGAGGGAGGCAGTCGGACAAAAAAAGACTCTAGGTTCCATAGGAAGTCTTCCAATTTTCTATTCAAGTCCCGGGATAATAAATCAAAGGATAAACAACAATGACGCCAGGCTTTAGGTAGGGGGAAGATTAACATCTTTTCTTCCAGCCTGGAATCTGGTTACCCAGAACAAATGGGTCTTAAATATAAAAAGGCAAGAGTATCAAATAGAGTTTATTTCACCTCCCCCGGAATCATTTATTTGTGCTGGTCCACCTTCAGACCCAATAAAAAGGGAGGCTCTGGAAGTGGAAATGTTGTCCCTTTTGCAAAAGAGGGTAGTCTGCACTGTCCCAGAAGAGGAGAAGGGGAAAGGTTTTTATTCACCACTTTTCATGGTAAGGAAACCGAGCGGTTCCTACCAAGTGATTTTGAATCTAAAAAGATTAAACAAGTCTCTAAAATAAAAAAAAGTTCTGTATGGAGACTTTAAAGTATACCATGAATCCCTTTTCAAAGATTGTTGGATGGCAAATATAGATCTAGAAGACGCATATTATCATGTGCCAATTCATCAGTCATCCCAGAGATTTTTGAGAACTACGGTTTGGATAAGGGGGCAGTGCGTCCATCTACAGTACACAGCTCTTCCGTTCGGAATTTCTCAGGCCCCGAGGTTATTCACCAAATTGATTGCGGAAGTTGCGGCCCACCTGAGACTAAAGGGGATTGTGGCAGTACCCTACCTACACGACTTCCTCGTTTTTTCCCAATCAAGAGAGCAGCTTTTAAGGGACATAAAGTTGACATGTGCTACCCTAGAAGATCTGGGCTGGAAAATAAATCGGGCCAAATCAAGTTTGATCCCAGCCTAGACGTGTGTTTTCCTAGGGGTTCTGTTGGACTCGAAACAGGAAATGAACTTTCTTACTTTGAAAAAGAGGAAACATGTCATTTAGCAAGTCCAGCAATTTTTTTCTCTCTTACCTATGTACCTCCAGGCTAGCAATGTCAGTGTTGGGTCTCTTAACCTCGACCATTCCGCCCAGATCCATTCCAGAGACCTTCAATCAAACATTTTGAAGGTCTGGAACGGCTCCCCCAAATCTTTGGACAAAAAGTTCCATCTGAATTCTCAGGCTCGTATTTCTCTACTATGGTGGATGGAGCCATCAAATCTAACCAGGGGGGTACAGTGGAACCCGTAAAATCAAATCATCCTGACTACGGATGCCAGTTCCTGGGGGTGGGGGGCTCGCTCACGGGGCAGAGCCTGGCAGGGGAGATGGGACCTTCAAACAAGATCCAAATCCTCAAATTTCAAAGAGCTAAAAGCCCTTCTAATGTCACTTCAGATTGCCCTACCTTCAGTAGTAAACAGGAATATTTCCCTTTACACAGACAATTCAACAACGGTGGCATATGTGAATCGTCAGGGGAGCACCAGAAGTCCTTCCCTTCTAGCATTATCAAAGAAAATTTTTTCTATTGCAGAACAAAGGAATCTTACGTTGTCAGCTGTCCAGCTAAAAGGATAAGACAATTGGGCAGCGGATTTCTTAAGTCGTTCTTCCCTCAGGCAGGGAGAGTGGTGCCTGAACGAAGAGGTATTTCAGCAGATTGTGGAGAAATTTGGTCGCCCTTCAATAGATCTCTAAGCTTCCAAAAACAACAGGAAGATAGAGAGATTTTTCTCCCTAAATATCTGGAATGGCCCTCTGGCATTGGATGCGCTAGCACAGGATTGGAGTGGAGAAAGGGGGTATGCCTTTCCACCCTTCTGTCTGCTGCCCAGAGTGTTGCGGAAGATAGTAAGAGAAGCAGCGTCCATTATCCTAATAGCCCCCTACTGGCCCAAGAGAGCATGGTTCTCGACCCTCCTGAGACTGGCAGTCCTTCCTCCTTGGCATCTACCAATCAGAGAAGATCTCCTAATGCAGGGGCCATTTTTCCATCCCAATCCGAGGATACTGAGGTTGTCAGCCTGGATGTTGACAAACAAATTTGGTATAGGAGGGGACTATCTCCATCAGTAGTCTCTACTTTGCTAAATGAGCATAAGATGAGAGTAATGAGAGATGGCACTACCTATTGCAGGTATTAAACAAACATGAAACTCTCAGATGTGTGGGACCGATAATCAGGAAATGACCGCTTTGTGGTGCTCTGCATAGCAAATCCAGAAAAGACTTGTAGTGTAATAAGGCAAAGAAGAAAAAAAGCGGCACTCACCAAAGTCTTCCTTGATCTTCAGGCTTTTATTTCTTATACAAAAGGCATAAAAACGGGGTTACTGAGCGGACACCAATTCAGTGCAGACAGGAATGAGCAGCGACGGCCGTTTCACGCTAATTGCGCTTCCTCTGGCCGCTCCTTGATGACGAATCTTCACCACCGCCTCTTATACTGCTGCAGACCTGACGCACTGAAACAGAACCGCAGCATAAAATAACAAAGCAACAAAGCCACAAAAAATTCGCAAACTATACGCAAAATGTTCGCAAATCATTCGCAAAACATTCATAGAATGTCTGCTGAATATTCGCAACATATTCGCAGGATATTTGCAAAATAATCGAAGTTTGAATTTCAAACCAGGGGCATAAATTAAAGACATATAACAAGCCCTGAAATCTCAGTCACCAATAAATACACTGAGGTCATTTTTGTCGTTCATGCCAACCGAACACAGAGCCCCTGACCTAATGATCTATTTCGCCTCCTTCTGCAGTAGAAATCTGTGTCTATCGCCTCCCTGGGGCGGTGGGTGTATCATTTCAATACCTGCAAAACTCAAAACATTCGTGTTACCATGATGTTACCTCTCACATGTTCTATTAACCTCGGACAACCTTTTCCAGAGGAGATAGAATTCAGGTGCTCCCTGAATCTCTCATACAAACATCTTATAGTTTTCCCAATGTAGAAACGTCCACACTGGCAAAGTACAAGGTACACGATGTATTTGCTTCTGCAGGTAATGAAATCATTGACCTTATGATTTATCCCTCCAAAATACAGCAATCTCTGTCGTAGGTTAAACTTACAGAAGGAGCAGCTACCACATTTGTAGTTGCCCGGGGAGACTCGATCCCTTATCCAAGTATTTGTCTTTTTCTCACTAAAGCGACTCCTAACAATCCCATCTTTGATTGTATGGCTCCGTCTAAAAGTAATTCGGGGTTTGTTATCAGTAAGTAGAGCTAGGTTTGTATCTTTCTCAAGCATGGCCCAGTTCCTCAAAATAGCCTTACGGATGGTCGGAGCCATAGGACTAAATTTAAATGAAAAGGTGAAACACTTCTCACCATCCCCTTCACGGACACATTTATCTTTCTCTTTGCCTTGTAACAAACCTTTTTGGGTTAATGAAGATGCCCTTTTAAGGGCTTGTTCTAACACATCTTCAGGGTAACCTCTCTTGAGTAACCTCTCTTTTAATTCTAGGGATTGACTCTCAAAACCTTTTGAGTGTCATTGATTCTTCTCAGCCTGATGAATTGGCCATAAGGAACGGCCTTCTTAACGCTGTCAGGGTGGAAACTACTACTACTTTGCTAAATAGTAAAAAATCTGTTACTGCTAAAAAATACCTGAAAGTATGGAACACTTTTTCAGTATTTTTGGGGTATGAGCTGGATCCTTTAAAACTTCCTGATATTCCTAGGATCCTTGAATTTCTGCAGGCGGGGTTGGAAAGGAATCTAAAAGCTTCTACTCTTAAAGTGCAAGTGGCTGCCCTTAGCTACTTTTTTTATTTCAGGTTAGCGGATCACTCTTGGGTCAAAAGGTTTTTGACTGCGGCGTCTAGGCTTGTCCTAGCCTTAGACCTCTTTCCCCGCCTTGGGAAATGAGTCTGGTGCTCACTGCGCTCTGTCAGGATCCTTTTGAACCAATAGGCAAAGTCCCTATTAATATCCTGACACTTAAATTGTCTTTTCTTTTGGCCGTTGCTTCAGCAAGGAGAGTGTCTGAGATCCATGCCTTTTCTGCCTTCCCTCCTTACACGACAATATTAGATGATAAGGTAGTTATTAGACCGCTAGACTCCTTTCTACCTAAAGTAGTATCTGACTTTCATAGGAACCAAGATGTGGTTCTCTCTTCATTTTGTAATAATCCTGCAAATGACCTAGAAAGGAAGTTTCATTGCCTAGATGTTAGGAGGTGTCTATTGGCATACCTTGAAGCTTCCGCTCCCTGGAGAATTGATGAAAATCTTTTTATCCAATTTAGTGGTAGATTTGAGGGACGTAAAGCTTCGGCTAGAGTTATTGCTAAATGGGTCAAGGAGGCAATTATGCTGGCCTATTCTTCCCAGAGTCTCTCTCCTCCTTCGGGGTTTGGTGCCCATTCCACCAGGTCGGTGGCTACTTCCTGGGCAGAAAGAGAGGAAGCATCTTTGGCTCAAATCTGCAGGGCAGCCACGTGGAGTTCTCCACATACTTTTTTTTAAGCATTACAGGCTGAATCTAAATTCTGATGTAGCTTTTGGGAGAAAATTACTGCAGGCTGTAGTCCCTCCTTAAAATTTTAGTTGATTCTTCATTCTTGCAGGGGTGCCGTCATGGGTGATGGGAAAACAAGAATTGCTTACCGATAATTGTTTTTCCGGAAACCCATGACGGCACCCCTAAATTTTCCTGACCCTATGATAAAAATATCATTATGGAAGCGCTCACTTGTATGTTTTAGCTGCGGCACCCCCATCAGACCTCAGATCAGCCCAATAACAATAAAATAAAAACCTCTCTTACCTGTCCTGCGCCACAGCTCCGCTCCAGGTCCGGCGCTCCTCTGGCTTCCCAGGCCGACGCTGCACTGTTCTGACTGCGTACAGCATCAGGACGTGGTGCGCGCACTATGACCTGATGCTGCGCGCAGTCAGGTGACAGTGCAGTGCCGGCCTTAGAAGCCAGAGGAGCGCTGGACCTGGAGCGGAGCTGCGGCACAGGACAGGTAAGAGAGGTTTTTATTTTACTATTATGGGGCTGGGTGGGCTGATCTGAGGTCTGGTGGGGGCACAATGGGCTGTTCTGAGGTCTGATGGGGGCACACTGGGCTGTTCTGAGGTCTGATGGGGGCACACTGGGCTGATCTGAGGTCTGATTTGATGTCCTGAAATTTATGGGGGGTCTGATATGAGGTCTGATGAAAAATATTTTTTTCTCATTTTCCTACTCTAAAATCTGTGGTGCGTCTTATCTTCGGGTGCGTCTTATAAAGCGAAAAATACGATAACTTGGAGAAATAAAGTCCTGGATTTTACATTTTGGTTCTTGACCCTTCTTCTATGTTGTTAAATTCCCTTTCAGTATGTCTTTGAAGCAGTGGCGTACCGCCAATGGCGGCAGACCACACAGTTGCTATTGGGCCCGTGAGGTTGGCCGCCCCCTCACTTTCTCATCTTGCAAGCCGATCTACAGAGCAGTGGCAAGGAGGTTTTGTATACTAATGCCCCCCGCTTGTACTGGTTCCCTGCCTCTAAGCCAGATACAGCTGGCCAATAAGCAGGGAGATGACCTGATGCTGTCTCTGCTTATTGGCCAGCGCCATTGCAGTGAGGTGAAAAGAGGCCCTTAGTTCTTGAGGAGAAAAGCTTGATAATTGCCCCCAAGTGTGATGACCACAGCCATGCCCAGGGACTGCCTCAGTGACCGGAACGTCGTCGACCTCGGTAAGCAGAAGAGGCTGCAGGCCTAGTGCAGCAGTCTACATCACTTTGTGTGTGAGTGACTGTTAATGTTATAATCAGTCACTGACACACACTGCTGCAATGTGGAGAGGAGAAGGAGCTGTACACTGTGGTTTCTGGGTGGAGTATATATATATATATATATATATAGTACCTTTTATTATCCTATTAGTAATAGGACAATGAGAGGCAGAGAATGAAACCCCCTTAACTCACTGCATTTCCCCATACACATATGCTTTAAGTTCTAAGGGGTGTTCAGTTTCTGACCCTCAGTGCACTATTACACTAATAGTCTTTGTGGATTGTATTAAATAATAGGACAATGAGAGATTTAACACACATATATATATATATATATATATATATATATATATATATATCCAAGAAAAGAAGACCACAGTACTGCAGGGACACATCAAAAATATTAAACAGCTTTATTCAAAAAGGTACATCCATCACATGAAGCGACGTTTCAACAGCAAAAAATACCTTTGACTGCTTGACAAAGGCATTTTTGATGCTGAAACCTTGCATCATGTGATGAATGTACCTTTTTGATGTGTCCCTGCAATACTGTGGTCTACTTTTCTTGTAAGTTTAAACTAGCTGCTGTTCTGGTGGCCACATGCACAACGGGAGAAGAAACTGACTGCTGGCACTCAATATTTACTCAATAATTATACTTAGGTGGTGGGGGGGGCATTTTTGTTTTTGCTATGGGGCCCCTTTACTTTCTATGTACGCCCCTGCTTTGAAGGGTGGGAGGAGGGACCCACACAAACAGGGGGAGAACATGCAAACTCCGTGCAGATGTTGTCCTTGGTCAGAATCCAACCTAGGGGGGGGCGTGGCTAACCAGGGATGTGAGCGGACGTGTGCTGTGTGAGCTCCCGGGACTCCTCGCCTTATTATCCTGTTCAATTATAACTCTAATGAAGCTACTCACCATCCAAGTGGACCTTTTGCCTGCGGGAAGGCCACAGGGGAGCAAGGGTGCATTTATTTGGAGCCATGACCAAGAAAAAAGATCAAAAAAGTGCGGAGCGGGAGATCCAAGATGGCGCCGGAGCGGGAACCCTGCGCTTGAACCGCTCGGCTGTGGCGCAGCAAGCAGCAGCAGCAAGGCTGGGAAAGTTTGCCCGCGTAGATTCGGGGCGGCAAGAGGCTGGAGCGATTCGTGATAAGTCTCCCACTGACCCAGAAGGAGCGGAGGAGGATTCAGATGTGGACTGGGCCGAAGCTACAAACGGTAGAAAGCGGAGAGTGAGGTCTGCAGAAGATGCCAAGGGTAGGCCGAAGGATGCTGAGGGCGATACTGATTCTGATGAGCCCACGCTCAAAGATGTGACGAAGGCTATCACTCGGTGTGGTAGATCTCTCTCTACTTTAAATATGCAAATTGGGGGCATAAAAGAGGACATTGCCATAGTGCGTCATGACATCAAGAAACTGGCTGAACGTACAACAGCCCTGGAAGATAGGGTGAGGGACATGGAGGACGCTATACTCCCCATGCAGAGAACTGTGGGGGAGCATGAACGAAAAATAGATGCCCTGGCCGCCAAACAGGACGATCTGGAAAATAGGCTGCACCGCAATAATGTGAGGGCGGTGGGCATACCTGAGAAAGTAGAGGGGGCAAATCCCACAGAATTCTTTGAACAATGGCTGCGAAATACATTTGGAGCGGCCTCCCTGACACCACTGTTCGCAGGAGAACGGGCTCATAAAGTCCCCACGAGACCCCTGCCTCCAGGGAACCCCCCAAGGCCAGTTCTCATGAAGATCCTTCACTATAGGGATAGAGATCTTATTTTGCGCTTGGCACGGGACAAACCAGATTTATCCTTCAATGGCCAAAAGGTGTCGCTATTTCCAGACTACTCCTTGGAAGTACAAAAGAAGAGGGCGCGTTTTCTTGATGTGAAGCGGCGACTGAGGAACCTGAGTCTTCCATACTCGATGATATATCCGGCTAAGCTGAGGATCGTGGCGGCGGAATCAACTCATTTCTTTGATATTCCCAAGGAGGCAATGAAATGGTTGGATCGAAATGAGAGTCAACTTAGAGAGGAAGCGATTCAAGACCAATGACTGGTTTTGTATATTCTTTTGCTGCCTGCTTGATCAAACCTGGGCAGTTTGCCTTATGTTCTATTATTGACATGCTGTGCACGCGTATCGTCTGACCGCAGAGAGACGTATTTGATATTATATTTGAACTGCACTTGGATGTTCTGTTATATATATCTACTAATTTTCAGGGAGCGAGTAGATTTTCTGCATTCTTGATATGTGTGAGGGTTGAGGAATACTGGGAGTGTGGAGCATTTCAGTTTGATTACTGTTTTGTGTTCTGTTGACATCTAGTCAATCTGGGATAATCCTTTAAAGGTTAGGTTGGGCACTGTTGAGGTTGCTCTCCTGGCAAGACGGTGTTTTACCCACGGGCTCTGGTGCTGGTACTGGAGTGTTACAGTGGGGGCTTGCTTGGGAGATCACTCATGTTTGCATTGGGGGTGGGGGACGGATCATGGTCTCTATGGGGGTTTTTGTTATATTAGGGTTTTGCTGGCAAGGCAATCTGTATGTCTCAACCATATGGGGTACACAGTTAATACGGTTTGCTTGTACTGTGCAATGTGTGTCCAAGGATGGGCATGGAGCGTTGTGGGGGCAGGAGCGCTGCGGTGTCCTGACTTATTCCCTAAGTTGTCATGATGGCTGATAAGATTTGTTTTATCAGTTGGAATGTACGAGGATTGAAAGAGCCAACTAAGCGTAGAGCACTGTGGGACAGTCTGAAGCAGTACCAACCGCTTATTTGCTGTCTGCAGGAAACGCACCTGATGGAGAAGCAAACTACGTTGCTGTCCGCGGCATGGATAGGCCATGCTTACCACTCAGTGTACTCCACATATGCGAGAGGGGTCAGTATTCTTGTGCACCGCTCTATAGTATTTCAATGCTTGGCTAGTGAGGTGGATCGGGAGGGCTGTTATGTCTGCCTCTTTTGTAAGATTTTTGATGTTGACTGTATAGTAATAGGGATATATATACCGCCCCCTTACTCTTCTGCCGTGCTATATAAAGTTCTGAGATTTGTTGCTAGATATGCTAATGTGCCGGTTTTGATTATGGGGGATTTCAATATGACTCCTTGCCCTCGGTGGGATAGATTTACTCCGCAAGGGCAGTCGTTGCCCATGGAAACATCTGTGCTGGGGAGATTGTTGGAGGAGGCCGAGTTACTAGATCTATGGAGATGTAGGAACCTCAATGCCCAGGGTTTTTCTTGCTGTTCTAGTACATACCGGTCTTTGTCCAGAATAGACTTGATGGTTGGTAATGATAAGATGGGCTGTCTAGTGCGGGATGTCCAATATTTGCCTAGACGGATTTCAGATCATTCGCCTATGATACTATACGTGGCCCTGCTGCCTCCACGCCTTCGGGGTGGATCGCAGTGGAGATTTAATCCGTTCTGGCTACAGGTCATGGAAGATGCCGAGGGCATACGGTATAAGATTGTGGAGTTCTTTAATGTTAATAAGGGCACGGCCTCAAAAGCGGTAGTATGGGAGACAGCAAAGGCATACATTAGAGGGTTACTTATGGCAGAAATTAATAGGACTAAAAACAAAACCAAAGCTAAAACTAGGGACCTGGAGTCTACGCTGCAGTTAAAAGAAGGAGATTATTTAGCTAACCCAACGGAAGATGCGGCTAGGGAGTGGCAAAGGGCTCAAAAAGATCTGGATGACCAATTGCTTACTTTGGCGGATAATAAGCGCTTTTTCCAAAAGCAAGCGTACTATGAGGAGGGAGAAAGAGCAGGGCGCCTTTTAGCTATACTGTCCAAACCCCATAGGAATACTGTTTATGTGGCAGCCTTACAAACTAGGAGTGGGACCTTGTGTACTCAGCCAGAGGAGGTTTTGGGAGTTTTTCATGACTTTTATGCTACCTTATATCAGTCTCAGGCGAATCCCACGGCGGAAGCATTAGACGCTTTTTTGACACCATTACCACTACAGAGACTGAGTGCAGAACAAAAGGAACTGTTAGAAGCGCCCTTTAAACTCCCTGAGTTGGAGGAGGCCTTAAAAGCTATGTCTAATAATAAGTCCCCGGGAGTAGATGGGTTACCTGCAGAATTATTTACTACATATGGGCCACAACTGCTTCCCCATCTGCTTGAGGTGTTTGAGGAGGCGGTTGAGGAGGGTAAGCTTCCGGAGTCTATGAATCAGGCCATCATAGCTGTACTCCCGAAGGAGGGTAAAGATTTATTGCTGGCCGAGTCATTTCGACCTATTTCTCTGCTTACGGTGGATGTCAAGTTGTTGGCTAAAATGATGGCCAATAGGTTGTCATCGGTCATCTCGCACGTCATACATCCTGATCAGGCAGGTTTTATGCCCAATATGTCTACAGCCGTAAACATACGTAGACTGTTCCTGAATATTCAGGCAGGCCAGGTCCACACCTCGGATGCGGCGGTTGCGTCCCTTGACGCGGCCAAAGCATTCGACAGTGTGGAATGGCGCTATTTATGGGCAGTGCTAGATAGGTTAGGTTTTGGACGGAAATTTGTTTCTTGGATACAGCTTCTTTATTCAGTGCCTACTGCAAGGATAAGGGCCAATGGCATGCTGTCCGATGTTTTCCCGCTTTTTCGTGGCACCAGACAAGGGTGCCCATTGTCGCCATTATTATTTGCGATTGCAATTGAGCCTCTTGCAGCAGCGTTGCGATCGGCGGCTGATGTGCAGGGATTTGAGTATGGGGTGGTCTGTGAAAAGGTGGCGTTATACGCAGATGATCTGTTATTGTTTTTGGAAGATTGGACACGGTCTTTACCACTAGCTATTAGTATTATTGATTCCTTTGGTGACCTTTCGGGGTTACGGATTAATTGGACTAAATCCGCCCTCATGCCATTTTATAGGCCTGGGAATGTGACAGCAGTGACATCCTCGGATTTGCAGATTGTGACAGAGATAAAATATCTGGGTATTAGGGTAACACTTAATGATAAAGATTACGAACGATTGAATGTGGAGCCTCTGCTGGCCTCCTTTCAACGTAAAGTGCAGGTGTGGACTAGGCTCTCGCTGTCCATGATAGGGAGGATAAATCTCGTTAAGATGGTCCTGATGCCGCAGCTGCTCTATGTGCTCCACAACGCTCCTAGGTGGATTACCGTTCGTGTCTTTCACAAGGGGAATGCTATATTTAGCGATCTCATATGGAAGAGGGGTGCTCCTCGTATTAAACTGGAAACGTTGCAAAGGGCTAAGTCAGACAGTGGTTTGGCGGTACCAAACCCCTGGCTATATTACCTAGCGTCCCAATTGCAGCATATTAGGGGATGGGGGGATGTAGAGAACCTAAATAAGTCTGGTAAGATTGTGCAGTTCCTTTTGGGAATAGACTCATTATTGGAAGCATTGGAGGGCGGTTTATTCTCATCTAAAAGTACTGTTTACCCATTATTATATACTATACATAGAATATGGTGGAAGGCTAGAGAGGTAGCTGACATAGTGGGATACTCGGAATTTACCCCTATATGGCCCAATCTTATGTATCCAGAGGTACAAAAGGTGGATGACTTATCATTGTGGAGGGAAAGGGGATTGATATATATTAAGCAGTTATACACTGGGGAGATACTCAAGCCCTTCTCGCAATTACAACAAGAATTCCGGTTGCCAGGCACTTCCTTTTTCAAATACTTACAGATTAGGCATGCTTTGCAAACTCAAGGGAAATCTGTCAAAATTGAAATGGTACCTACTAATTCAATTTTTACATTGACTAGTACTAGTGGAGGAACAGGGGGAGTTATTTCCCTACATTATACTTACCTACTGGATAAGTTTCATAAAAAACATCCTACGTCTCTATTGGATAAGTAGAAAAGGGATGTGCCTGAGCTGGATGAGGATCGGTGGTCCGAAATTCTGAAAAGCTTCTTGGATATTACAGTCAGTTAGGCGCAAAGGGTATCTCAGGTATTTCTCATACATAGGGTGTATAGGACCCCAAAGTTATTGAAGATTATGGGGTACAGAGTTGATGATAAATGCCCGAGATGCGAGGCCCCATCTGCGGGGTTGATCCACTTGATGTGGAATTGTCCTCGTCTCCGACGATACTGGAGGGAGGTGGTAAATCTGATTAGTGCTCGATTTCAGATACAACTGGAAGACTCCATCCTTATATGTATACTGGGCTGCGTAGGGTCATTGGATGTGGGCTGGGGGCACAGAATTGCTATAATGCGGCTTCTGTATCAGGCCCGAAAACTTGCCTTTCACTGGATAGATCCAGAACCGCCATCTATACAAGAGTTCCAGGGGAGAGTAAGACATTTGATCAAAATGGAGAAGTATGTATATAAGAAGAGGGGTAGCGTCAAAAAGTTTGAAAAAATCTGGAATCACTGGATAGAAAATGATCGCTCGGGAAGGTCGCAATAAGATGAAGGACAGCTCTGGGTTACAAAACTTAGGAGTGAGAAGGAATAGAAGAAAGGAGGAGTGGTAAACCTTTTTTTTTGGAAGGATCATCCTTGATATTGAATAAGGCCTAGTCGATCTAAATGTATGTGAAAGCATTGCATTGTTGTTGTTTTGCATGTAGACTTAAGGGCACACAATATGGTTTAACATCATAATTTTATTCTACTCACTGACATTAGAATGTTTTATGATGAATGATAATTTGCCTTGCCTGGTTCTGCCAGTTGTTTGGGAGGGGGGGGGGGAAATGTGAGGGGGGGAGGGATTGGGGATTATGTTGTACTATGTTTAAAATGTCTGAAAAACTCTTAATAAAAATTATCTGATTCAAAAAAGAATCCAACCTAGGACCCGGCTGCCATGAGCAAACATTCCCACAGACACACTCCAAAATCTTAAAGAAAGCCTTCCCAGAAGAGTGGCGACTATTTCTGCTGCAAAGGGGAGACCAACTCCAAATTAATGGGGTATCACAAATACTCCTGTAGGTGTAATGGGTAGGTGTGCCAATACTGTAAGTTTGCATATAGGCACTACAGCCAATCAATGGCATTCACTAGCAGATGATTGATTGATTGGCTGCAGTAGTCATGTGAGCAACAATGGGTACCAGTCATTACAGGTCTGATGGGGACCACTGGATGCTGTGCCGCGAAAGGATCCAGTGGTAATTAGACCTAAATTAGACCTGACAACCCCTTTCGGCTATCACTTCCGGAACACACTGATGAAAAAAAAAATAGAAAAAAAACTCTATAAAAAGTGTCTTTAACAGGTTAATCTGTTTCATGAAAATGATGAAATCCTAGCCAATCCTATTGGCCTCAGATAGGGTTACATCGTAGACCCTATAGATTTATCTAATTGAGTCTGAATATACAGAGCTGCAAACAAGGATGAAGATTCTCTCACAGCAGTAGCCAACCAAAGGACTAGAAATCAGCCCAGTCATCTGCACTTGTTCTTGGCACCGCTAGGCGTCTCTCTATACCAGCCGCTAGACTCCCATCCGCGGATGTTTCTCGCCAGACTTCTACAGTCGACTAATGTGATTGGAAGTTGGTGCTATTTCTCTTTTCCGGCGGCCATAGTGGACTGTGCAGCTGGGTAAGGAGCTCAGATATGAATACGATATGATATGAAGTCTAATCCTATGCAATCCTCTGCCGGAGAGCGCCTTTTCTTCCACGTTACAGTCTAAGGCCCCATTCACACGTCCGTATTTTTGCACATCCTGGAAAACGGTCAGTTTTTTGCGGATCCGTTGTTCCGCAAAAAACTCAGTTTTTCCAGGACATCCGTTCCGTTTTTCCGTAAAAAACGGAAAGGCTGTATCCATATGTCATCCATTTTTTGCAGATCTGCAAAAAAACGGAAGGATGAACAACATCTTTTTTTTTCACCCCTCCTGGAACGGAATCCGCAAATACGGATGACATGCGGATGCCTTTCCGCATGTCTTCCGCATTTTTTGCGGATCCATAGACTTTCATTGTGCTACGGACCGCAATTCGGGAGAAAAGTAGGACAGGAGGGTTTCTTTATGCGGACAGTCGGAACGGACACACGGATGCGGACACCACACGGTGTACTGTCCGCATTTTTTCGGGACCCATTGAAATGAATGGATCCGCATCCTATCCGCATAATTGTCCGCAATTGCGGAAAGGATGCGGACACATTATATGGACGTGTGAATGGGGCCTCAGTGTGTAGCGGAGACATCTCCGGTCTGCGGATGGACGCTATTTATGGTGTCTCGTGCATTATAGGGGAGCTTGATTGGATGGAGTAGTCCGCCGGTGTGTGACATTAACCGGCTCGTGTTCAGTAATCAAAGTGTAACCACCCCCCTCTGCTCGGCTAATGGTTCGTGCTCATGAGCGCACTTCCCTGTGGCATGGTGCGGGGCCGCTGCCTGACAGGGGAGTGAGGTAATAAACATGGCTGCTGTGTAATGCCTGTACGTGGAGCTGCCTGGCCAGGGGCTGCAACCTGTATATAGCATATACATACACTGCTGCTGTTCCCTATATATGTTACTATGCAGGTTGCCGGTGTGAAATACTGTATAAGAGACAGCCTTACCAGGGGCTGCAAGCTGTACATAGCATATACATACACTGCTGCTGTTCCCTATGTATGTTACTATGCAGATTGCCGGTGTTTAAAGCCTATGGCAGTGCTGTGAGGAGGCTGTCCCATAGCCGGGGGGTTATATATCATAATTTGGTGGATGTTAATGTCCTGTTTGTTTCTGCAGTCACCATGAAGATCAGTCCATTTGTTACCTCAGACCGCAGCAAGAACCGTAAAAGGCACTTCAATGCCCCCTCTCATGTGCGCAGGAAGATCATGTCCTCCCCACTGTCTAAGGAGCTGAGGCAGAAGTACAACGTCCGCTCCATGCCCATCCGCAAAGAAGATGAAGTCCAGGTAAGTGGCTCTCATAGGCAGTCATGCAGTCTTCTAGTAGCATGGGAATCCTGGGCTTCTATAGTAGTCACTAGCAAATCCAGTATCTCTATGAAATGTCCTGCAACTTTTCTATATACCTGTAGTTCAAGCCCTGTTTGCTGTCATTGAATGGAAGCCGTCAGAGGACCTTTCAGCATACAGACATCGTGTTTTTCCCCGGACCTATGACCATACTCCTCACATCTGACCGTTCTAACAAGCAGGACCGTTGGACTTCATGCACACGGCAGTGTAATTTACGCAGATTTTGCTGTTTCTGCTCGATTATTCACTTCTGTTACTTGCACATCTCAGCCTCTGCATTGCACAGTGGAATCTGCACTGAAAACCTGCAAATATCATTGACATGCTGCCGATTTCAGACACAATACGCATGTAATGGCCATCTTGTGCATGTAGCCTTATACATTGTAACAGACTATCAGCGCTGAAGGTTTGACAGACATTTTTTTTTTCTCCTCCGTGGATCAATCAGTCTTCGGATTATTTGCAGAATATAAGGCTTTCTCCATGTGTCTATTCATTTTTCCAGTGTTCTGTTGTAGGATCAGAAAAACTAAAATAACAGAGCACTGGATCCTGTGGCTGACACGAGCTACAGCCCTGGACCCCACTGATTTATATTGGGTCTGTTGGGATGGGGTTTGTCATTTTTAATGGGAACAGCATATTTGTCAAGTATGAGATTTCCAACTGAGCTGTCAGCGGAAATGTGAACAGAGCTTAATACTGCAGCATGCTACGGTATTCTGAACATCGAAAAGTAGCTGAAGCCTGATGGGAAAAGAAGTAATGCAGGTGTGAACAGAGGCTTAGGCCTAGTTAACGTGGCAGCGTTTAGTAGTGATTTCTATCAGTGATTCTGAACTAAAACCAGGAGAGCAGCCTCCACAGGTAAGGTAGAATGGAAAGACTTGTACCTGTTCTGTGGCTTTTTTACTTGCACCTGGTTTTTGCTCAGTCACCGATAAAACGTTTAACTGACTTACTAGTGTGTGAACTAGGCCTTGTCCTCTTTTTATTATTGATGAACTAACCTCAGGATAGGTCATCAATATCAAATCAGCGGGGGTCTGACACCTGGCACCCCTGACGATCAGCTGTTAGAAGAGAAGGCATCACTCATATGAGCACTGCCTTCTGTACTCTGTTTACCTGCTCGCCGCAGCAATTGCAGTAGTGACCAGGTGTTGTTACAAGTATGGCGCCCCCATTTACTTCTAAGGGATGCCTGTCCATTCAAGTGAATACTACAAAGTTTTCCCATAAAAGTGAATGCCCGGGCACACTGCACTGGGAACACGCCTGCTGATGGAGGATCCTGTCCATCAGCAGCCTCCATTATCTTATATCAGGGATGGACTGTGCATGCGCTAGTTTCCCTGTCTGTCCCCAATATAAGGGACTGGTGGCCACTGATGGAGGGAACTCTCTATCAGCTGCCATGATCCCAGTGCAGGAGACGTGTATGTAAACGTGGATTATGCAGACATGAATAGCACTGATAGCACTAGCTACATGTACCACAGCACAAGTACAGCTAGTTAATATAAACTAGCCAACCCCTTTAAAAGTATCATGCTGGGCCAAAGTTTTACATTGTGCCTAGTGCTGGCCCTGACTTGACAGGCACATGAAAGAAGAATTAAAAGGAAAACCAATGCATTAATCTCTGCACATCCTGTAATGTAAGTAGAGCATATGTGTGTATAGTTTAAAAAAGGGAGGGGGTCAGAATGGTATTTAAAAAAAAAAAACCACCCTGAAAAGCTGACAGTTCCCTGCCTTTCCAATTGATCTCTGTTCCTAGTCCCTCTTGACTTGGAGGAAATACTCTGCCATTCACTGACTGAGGAGTCTCCCAGTTATTTGCTCTTGGATACAATTGGTTCAGCGTTTTGTCTCCTCTGCTCTGCCTGCACAATCTGTTCTTTTTGCTGATTGGTTTGTGAAATAAGCATTTGTTGGTTAGAATTATAAGAGTCCCGTTTTTAGGCTGAGACACATGCACTTGTTACATGCAGACGTCATATACACCTGTATGAGCATTTTACGCTTTCCTACATTCTCGTTGCTGTTTCTCTGCATTGCTTTCCCTGCACTGGGAGTGCTCTGATCAGCGCAGCCATTGGTGGCGAGCAAGGAGACTGTTATTAAAAGGTCGCTTTACATGGGACGATATTACAGGAGATTGCTTCCTTCCCCACTATCTGCCGATCAACTGGTGGCACATCTTTACCTGCTCACCTGGTGGGGTTAGCAGCCTCTGGATGTTGGGCTGGGAGCCTGGAGTTAATAAGACTCTGGGTGGGTTGAAGGCACAGCAGCCAGGTATAGCCAAGTGATGAAGTGCAGCGTGGATAATCCAGTGTAGTGTATCTGACTCTGTATTTTATCACTTGACTGCTGTGCTGTGGTGTGCCTTTAACCCCGTGCAGGGTCTTGTTTAATACTCCTTAAATGCTAAGAGGAATCTTTTCACTCAGCCAGAAAATATAGTGGTGGCTTCCATTGTGAAAATCAGCTGCAGGACATGTTATGGGTTTGAATCTATAGCATACCCCAATAACTACTGACTTTTTTTTTTTAGGCTAGGTGTGAGACATTGGGGACACTTTATCAAGCCTACATTTTCTGGGCAGTATGCCTTAGAACCATGATGGTTCAGTGGGCAGCATCAGTTGCTTTAACTTGCTTGTTTGCTGCTTTGATTCACCCACGAGTCCTCAGTCACAAGTGTATGACTGTATCTCTGCACATATAGGACTCTGGCACCTCGCCACGTTGTAAATATCAGAGTGCCGAGGTCTGGCTGGAAATCTGCAAGGGACTGACCTCTTTCAAAATGCACATTGTTTACTTTCTTTTTATATCTGAGGGTAGATGGCTTTGGCTGAGAGTCGGCATTGAGTAGTAGTGTAATGTCTTCATAGCTTGCAGTGGTTTACGTTCTGTACAGTCATGGCCAAAAGTTTTGAGAATGACACCAAATATTATATTTTCACATGATCTGCTGCCCTCTGGTTTTTATGTGTGTTTTGTTCAGATGTTTTTATCACATACAGAAATATAATTGCAATCATATTATGAAGTAAACAAAAGCTTATATTGACAGTTAGAATGAGTTTAATGCAGCAAGTCAATATTTGCCAGTGTTGACCCTTCTTCTTCAGGACCCTCTGCAATTCCCCCTGGCATTGCTCTCAATCAACTTCTGGACCAAATCCTGACTGATAGCAGTCCATTCTTGCACAATCAATGCTTGCATTTTGTCAGAATTTTGTAGGTTTTTTGTTTGTCCACCCGTCTCTTGATGATTGACCACAAGTTCTCAATGGGATTAAGATCTGGGAAGTTTCCAGGCCATGGACCCAAAATCTCTATGGTTTTTGTTCCCTGAGCCATTAGTTATCAACCTTTGCTTTATTGGCAAGGTGCTTCCCATCATGCTGGAAAAAGGCATTGTTGATCGCCAAACTGCTCTTGGACGGTTGGGAGAAGTTGCTCTCGGAGGACATTCTGGTACCATTCTTTATTCATGGCTGTTTTTTAGGCAAGACTGTGAGAGAGCCGATTCCCTTGGCTGAGAAGCAACCCCCACACATGAATGGTTTCAGGATGCTTTACAGTTGGCATGAGACAAGACTGGTGGTAGCGCTCACCTCGTCTTCTCCGAATAAGCAGTTTTCCAGATGTCCCAAACAATCGAAAAGGGGATTCATCAGAGAAAATGACTTTACCCCAGTCCTCAGCAGTCCACTCCCTGTACCTTTTGCAGAATATCAGTCTGTCCCTGATGTTTTTTTCTGGAGAGAAGTGGCTTCTTTTGCTGCCCTCATTGAGACCAGGCCTTGCTCCAAGAGTCTCCGCCTCACAGTGCGTGCAGATGCACTCACACCTGCCTGCTGCCATTTCTGAGCAAGCTCTGCACTGCTGGTAGCCCAATCCCGCAGCTGAAACACTTTTAAGAGGCGGTCCTGGCGCTTGCTGGTCTTTCTTGGGCGCCCTGGAGCCTTTTTGGCAACAATGGAACCTCTCTCCTTGAAGTTCTTGATGATGTGATAGATTGGTTGACTGAGGTGCAATCTTTCTAGCTGCGATACTCTTCCCTGTTAGGCCATTTTTGTGCAGTGCAATGATGACTGCACGTGTTTCTTTAGAGATAACCATGGTTAACAGAAGAGAAACAATGATGCCAAGCACCAGCCTCCTTTTAAAGTGTCCAGTGGTGTCATTCTTACTTAATCATGACAGACTGATCTCCAGCCCTGTCCTCATCACCCACACCTGTGTTAATGGAGCAATCACTGAAACGATGTTAGCTGGTCCTTTTAAGGCAGGGCTGCAATGATGTTGAAATGTGTTTTGGGGGATAAAGTTCATTTTCTAGGCAAATATTGACTTTGCAAGTAATTGCTGTTAAGCTGATCACTCTTTATAACATTCTGGAGTATATGCAAATTGCCATTATAAAAACTGAAGCAGTAGACTTTGTAAAAATTAATATTTGTATCATTCTCAAAACTTTTGGCCATGACTGTAGATTGACTATCAATTGGTTAAGAGGAGTTCTTGGTCACCGACTTGGATTGATGCCCAAGTGGCTGGTGTTTTGAGGTAGGGCAATATGTCAAATTTATGGGGTTATTTGGTTCTGTCGCCGAACTCTCCAAGTCCTACAGTACAGTATCTCAGTATGGACCAGAAGTCTGGTTTTCTATGCATTCCAGAGACTAACTGAGAATCTCAAAGGCTTTCATAGAGCCTGCAGTTTCGGGTTCATAGATCATTCAGAGCGATATTGCAGTCCATAAATCTCCAACAATCCACCAGTAATAGAATTCATTGCATAGGTCTTGACGTGCCTGTCATCCACTTACAAGCAGTTACGGTAATTCAAGTGACAACCAATATGTCTGTACTTTCAGCTTTTCCAAAGAATATGATCTGCATATTAATCATAGTATTTTATTTTTTCACCAGAATAAAAAAAATGTAATATTTCGGACATCTGTTCTTCAGGACGAAATGTCACTGGGTTAAAAGTCCAGCGGTGTAGGAAATATGAATGGACATGGTACTCGGATGCAGACAGGACCATTTCCAAAACTATTGGACCTATTCTTGAACCCAGATGTATTCAGTGCCAGTGCTGTTGCCTGAAACATATTTCTATGACGGTGAAAAAAATCCTAAGATTAATACACCTACGTGAACCATCTCTGGGAGTACCCGCTGTCCACCGTGTGAAATTGGAACATTTAGCAATTCCTAATTCCACTATTACAGAAATCTCCTGCAACACAGGGCAGACATGATGGCCATGTCTGTGTTAGTAAATAGCATTCTCCATGAAATAACCGTGAAGCATCTTCTCATAACTCACCATTGTGATGTTACTATTATTCCTCCTAGAAATGTAAACTGTAAATTGACAGATGTTTTATAGGTCACCAGTCTACCACTCATCAGCACTGATTGGACACGGACACTGTTTATACACCCAGCTGTCAGTTTACATATAGTAAATATATTGAAACCTCTTACCCTGACCACATACTATGCACACTCGCCATCTCCTTTCCTATGCAGTTTTGGGTGGCTGTCTCAAAGGCGTCGCTGTACTCCACCATGAATTTATCACCTCAGCTGTTTGACAAGTTTCACTAACTATTCTCCTCTTTTTCTCCTAGGTGGTGATCACCAGACTAAGGCTCCGTCCATATTTGTGCACATCCTGGAAAACGGTCAGTTTTTGTGGATCCATTGTTCCGCAAAAAAACTCTGTTTTTCCAGGACATCCATTCCGTTTTTCCGTAAAAAACGGAAAGGATGTATCCATATGTCATCCGTTTTTTTGCAGATCCGCAAAAACGGAAGGATGAATAACATCTGTACCTTTTCTTTCTCCCCTCCTGGAACGGAATCCGCAAATACGGATGACATGCGGATGCCTTTCCGCATGTCTTCCGCATTTTTTGCGGATCCATAGACTTTCATTGTGCTATGGAATGCAATTCAGGAGAAAAGTAGGACAGGAGGATTTCTTTATGCGGACAGTCGGAATGGACACACGGTGTACTGTCCGCATTTTTTCGGGACCCATTGAAATGAATGGATCCGCATCCTGTCCGCAATTGCGGAAACGGAAAGGATGCGGACACATTATACGGACGTGTGAATGAGGCCAAGGGCTTGACAAAGATCGCAAGAAGATCTTGGAACGCAAGGCCAAGTCTGGCCAAGTTGGCAAAGAGAAGGGCAAATACAAGGAAGAAACCTTAGAGAAAATGCAAGAGTAACTTTATCAATAAAAAAACTGTTCAGTTTCTACAAAGTGTGGCTCTTTTTATTCTTCAGATCTGGCTAGTGGAAGTTCTGAGGTTTGGGCCCTTGCTGTAGCCTGGAACTCCCATAAGCGATTATAGATATTAGTTTAGGCTGTGTCCACATGGGGCTGGATAGCTGTTCAGGCTGGATGATGCGTGGTGATGCAACAGGCGATTGGGTCTGGGTAAAGGGCCGTTTCTATGATGGAAATGATAACTGACCCTATCCTCGCCCTAAACAATAATGCCCTGCCTATAAACGGAATAGCCGCCCCGATAGGGGCGATCCCGTGTCAGGAACCTCCTGGGATCCCTGATGAGGCCCTGACACAGAGATAGCCACCACCACAATCCTAATTGTAATAGAAGAAACACCACACCAGTGACAAGAAAATAAATACCAAAAAACAAAAAATAGTTAAAAAAAGAACCGATATCCTGTTGGTTCTTGTATTCTGGAGTCTTTATTCCATAATCTTGATTAACAATAAACAACCTATATCAATGCCCAACGCGTTTCACCTAATTTTAGGATCATCAGGGGCACAATAGTACCAGAGTGATAACAGGTTATATTATAGATAAATTTAAAATGCAGAAAATCGATAATAAATGTCTAATCCATCCGATAATGTGCCGCTTTGAGACCACTCCATTTTGCTGTATCACGCCATTGCTGTGCACATACAAGAACCAGACATGGGGCACGCAAGTAGAACCACAATGATATCTGTACTCATCTATCTGTACAGTGGTTGCTAGATTTTATAAATGGCACACTGTTTCAATGGTATTCACTGTACTATATTTAACCAGTATTGTTTGACGGTGATCTGCACAGGGTTTGCTATATATGTTTATCAATGGTATATTTATGTCAATGGCATTCACTGTGCTACATCTAACCAGTATCGTCTGATGGTGGACACTGTGTATATGTCACCATAGTTGTTCCTATTATAACCGTTATAACTGGTGATCATAGGTACTCCTAATACATCTGTATATCTTGGTGGTTCTCAGTACTGGTGCTTGTAGTTCTGATGCACATATGTATATATCTTGTGGAACTATTCATCACACTACCTAAGGCATTCTAGTGGTCACAGTTATACTATATGTAGACTAGTGAGCTATAGAGGACATACATTATCGGATGGATTAGACATTTATTATCGATTTTCTGCATTTTTAAATTTATCTATAATATAACCTGTTATCACTCTGGTACTATTGTGCCCCTGATGATCCTAAAATTAGGTGAAACGCGTTGGGCATTGAATATAGGTTGTTTATTGTTATATCAAGATTATGGAATAAAGACTCCAGAATACAAGAACCAACAGGATATCGGTTCTTTTTTAACTATTTTTTGTTTTTTGGTATTTATTTTCTTGTCACTGGTGTGGTGTTCTTTCTATACAATTAGGATTGTGGTGGTGGCTATCTCTGTGTCAGGGCCTCATCAGGGATCCCAGGAGGTTCCTGACACGGGATCGCCCCTATCGGGGCAGCTATTCCGTTTATAGGCAGGGCATTATTGTTTAGGGCGAGGATAGGGTCAGTTATCATTTCCATCATAGAAACAGCCCTTTACCCAGACCCAATCGCCCTGTTGCATCACCACGCATCATCCGACACACGGGAATTTATCTATGGTGTTATTCTTTTTGTTTTTTTCTTGATTTTGCGTATTAGAATTACCAGTTTTTTTTTTTAACGTATATCTAATAAAGTTTATTTTTTATGGTATTTTTTCTGTGAATTTTTTGCTAGCTGGTCAATACCATATTTCTATTGGTGGATCTGGCCCTTTACTTGCTAGAACAGTGACTTCTTAGCTGTTCAGGCTGCAGACTGATTTGCAATCTTGGTACAGTTGCTCCAAGGAAATCTGTGCAAGAGGTACACACATTTCTAAGAGTGTTTTTTTAATACTCTACAGGGTTTTTCTTTTAAATTTCTTTTTAGATTTGATAAAATAAGGAAACTGCCTGGAATAAAGACAGTTGTTCAAAGAGGGGTCATGGGGTACCAATAGAGTGCTATGAGGTCTGTTGATATCCTGTGACCGTTCGATATCTTGTCAACTCTCCACATGTAGTAACTACTCAAATCCCCTTTGTAATAATTCTGGAGAATCTATTATCGCTGTTATGGCATTACTCTGTTATTCCTGCTAGAATTTATAGATTCATTTCCAGCAGTCTGCAAAGAAGGTCCAGCTAGGTGTTACCATTTGGGGGCGTGTCACTACACAGTCTGATACTATCCAATCGGTGCTGCCAGTACCAGACTGTGCAGGGAAATACCCAACACCAAACTGGACTTTCATTGCAGACCACTGGCAATTCATTGATAACTTCTAGTGGGAATAATAGAGGAATGGCACACCATAGTCATAAGAATGAATGCTCCAGAAATAAGAGGATGGTGGAAGAAATACAAGTTGCTGAAACGGACATGTTAGGAAAACAAAGGGAAATCTTCATACGTCACAGTATGAATTAAAAGGATTCTCTAGGCTTATATCTTTTAACCTGTGGAAGCATGATCTCTTCAGCAGTACTTTCCTCTCTGTCGCACCTCTGATTCTGCCATCTCCACTGCACTCGTGTGACTGCCTGGACTGACTGTAGGTTTTTCGGCTGAGGTCCCGATCAGATGTGCTCCTGAGTCTTCCCATTCATCTGCATAGTGTAACTGCAGGAAGCACATCTGGTTGGGACCTCAGCTGAAGAGCCAGGCGGCCATGTGAGCACAATGGAGGCTGAAACAATGTTTCAGGTTCGAAGACAGAAGGATTTTGGTAAAAGCCCAGAGAACCCCTTTAGCATTAAAAAGAAAAACTTCCACCTGCAGTACCCTGGTCATGGGTGGAAGGATATTGGTTGGAGTCCAGTACCATTCCTGTAAACACTGAGTTCAGTTCTAGGGGAATGTGTGTGTGCAACTGGAATAATCCAGGGGGCCAATTTCTTCTAAAGGTTTATCAGGTGGTCTCAGGTCACGGTTGAATTGTCTATAAATGTATTTGGGGTAGCCATGAACATTGAACATGTACATTTTATGAACATTCGGAGTTCCTCAATGTATTCCGCCGCTTTGCCCAGGGGCGTACATAGAAATTGAGGGGGCCTATAGCGAATCTCAAAACTGGGCCCCCCACCCAAATATAAAGTACAATTATTGTAACTGTATATGTATAGCATATAATAGCAGCAACCCTCCTACAGACGTAGAATGTCCCACCATAGACACAATTGCGTGTGTGTATGTGTAATATATATATACATACACACACATATACAACAGACAGTTGTATATGTGTGTATACCTGCAGTCCTATTTAAAACCACAAGTAACACTAGTGCTGATAATGTGGTAGTGTTACCTGCAGTCCTATGTAAAACCACAGATAACACTAGTGCTGATAATGTGGTAGTGTTACCTGCAGTCCTATGTAAAACCACAGATAATACTAGTGCTGATAATGTGGTAGTGTTACCTGCAGTCCTATGTAAAACCACAGATAACACTAGTGTAGATCATGTGATAGTGTTACCTGCAGTCCTATGTAAAACCACAGATAACACTAGTGTAGATCATGTGGTAGTGTTACCTGCATCCTTATTGTGCCTCCCTGTTCCTCTCCCATGGACTCCATGCTGGGGGCGCTGTCTCCTCTTCCGTCTTCTTCTTGCCCCCACAGAACGTCCTGAAGCAGCTGCGTCAAGACATAGGAACACTGTGGGCATGGTGACGGTGACACACACAGGGACAAGGACACACAGGGACAGACACCCAGAGACCGACACACACAGGGGGACAGACACACAGACACAGGGGGACAGACACACACACACAGGAGGACAGACACACACACACACACAGGAGGACAGACACATACACACACACACACACACACAGGGGGACAGACACACACACACACGAGGACAGACACACACACACAGGGGAGCATACACACAAACACACACACACAGGGGGACAGACACACACACACAGGGGGACAGAAACACACACACACAGGAGGACAGAAACACACACACACAGGAGGACAGACACACACACACAGGAGGACAGACAGACACACACACACACAGGAGGACAGACAGACACACACACAGGGGGACAGACACACACACACACACACAGGGGGACAGACACACACACACAGGGGCAGACACACACACACACACACACAGAGGAGCATACACACAAACACACACACACAGGGGGACAGACACACACACACACATACAGGGGGACAGACACACACACAGGGGAGCATACACACACACACACACACACAGGGGGACAGACACACACAGCTAGGCCTCACCAAACTCCAGCTCCTCTCCGTACAGGAACACAGCTCTCTGCTCCTCTGGCTCCTCCCCCACTGGTCACATGGGCGGATGACGTCAGGAAGGTCCTTTAGCCCACAGCACCATGGACTGCAGGGGTGAGGAGACCTACACTGGACTGCAGGGAAGACGAGACCTACACTGGACTGCAGGGGTGAGGATACAGACAGTGGGGATATGGAAGACTAGGAAGTGAGGGGTGGGGCCATTCAGCCCTTCCGGGCCCCCCAACCTCACGGGCCCCATAGCCATGGCGGTACGCCACTGTCAAGGCCTATACACCACAACTGTGGCGTAAAAAAGTCGCACATTATGGCGCACAGCATGTATGCACTATAATTTGTGACTTTTTGAGCTTCTCTGCACTTTTTAAAAGTGCTGAGAAAAAGGGGGTGTTGCTTCTCGCAGTCACCACATTTATTATAACTTCTGCCAGAAAGTAGCGGACGTCTAATCCAATTAGCCAAAAACTGGGATATGATACAGTTGTGTGCATGGGGCCTAAGCAACATGTGGAAGTGAAATCGGCAGTGGGGAGAAATGCTTTATGCGATTGTCATGTCGTAGTATGTCGCAGTGCGACACTATAGACGGTCATTATAAAAAAAAAAAGTCGCCTGACATTACTGTGACTTATTGTCTCATGACAAATGTCGTCGTTTAGACTTACTCTAAGGGTATGGCGACACTGGTCGTGGCCATGATTGCAAGGTCATTGCGGTGTAGCCAGGGCTGTGGAGTCGATGTCCATTTTGGTGGAGTCGGAGTCGTTCTAAAATGGAACAACTTCAGAAATATATAACAAATTGGTACAGTTAGTTCAATGCACTATGCAGTAAGAATTTGGGAAAATTATGTAATGTCCTATAAATGTCTGTTCTATTCCTGAACTATGGATCTAGGCTTTTAGTTGAGATGAATGTGCGCTGCCCTTTATGTAGATGCTCAGTAGTGAAGCTCCTCCGCTACAGATCAGAGGAAAAAGGCACTGGGAAGGAATGGCTGCACTCATCTCAGATCTGCTAGAGAAAACAGGATTAAATAGGTTTTCTCACTAGTTACAAAGATTAGCTTTCAACATAAAGGGACAATTAAAAGAAGACATTTTCTAAATACATTGGTCAGTAGATTTTACTTTAGTCATGAACTATAAACAGTTCAGCACATCTCTCACTGCACACAGGTTTCTATGGTAACTTGCAGACCAGAAAGACTGTTATCTAATTGGCTGAGAGCAGGAGTGACCTCACCTCCACAGAATGATGGGTCTGAGTGATTACCTGCAGTAATCAAATGGTCCAAGTGTTGTGAAATCACAATCTCGTGCTCTGTCAGAGTAAGTTAATATATGCTAATAACTGCTGGAGACACCCCCCCTTCCCCCCACAGCCTGAGGAGATAGGGTGAGTGCAAACTGCCTGTCAGCCAGTGACTTAACGTGCTGAGAAAACCCCTTTAAGGCAAGTACTTCTTAGCATAGCTAAACTTTCAATAAACTGGGCATAGGGGTCAATTGTCCAGTGCATGTTCTCTCAGTATGCTTTCTTCTGAGCTCATGTTTGGAGAGGTTAGCTGCTCTGATGGCTTCTATACGCTATACATAGAATATAAGGTGAAAACTGTTTTCTAACATCTCAAATTCAGAAATACAGAAACACACGTGAAAAAGTACTATAGGTGTAGAAGCCATTGCCGAGCCTTTGTTATCAGCACTGCTAGTAGTAACACCTACGGTCTTATGTATGAAAACTGTCCCATAGAAACCAATCAGAGCTCCCCTTTCATTTCATATGGTGCTCAGAAGAAAGGAAAGGGGAGCTCTGATTGGCACTTGCACACGACTGTATGCGCTCCGAGACGGGCCATATGTCCCGGAGCGGCATAGATCGTGTGCACGTCAAGCCGCCCGCGGGGACTAATGTCCCGCACTCATAAGATCATATGAGTGCAGGACAATAGTCTGTCTCGGAGCGCATACGGTAGTGTGCAAGGGCCCTTAGACCTAGACAGTTTTCATACATCAGGCCCTTAGTGTAGCCAGAGAAAAGCCTGATACTGAAAGTTCAGAGTAAAGATATCTAGTAAAACATCTATTACAAACTTTTTTTTGTCATTACATATCTGTACTATTGATTTATGCAAAGTTTGTTTAAAGAGAGCCTGTCACCTAATTTTCACCAATATAACTAAGAGCACTGCCCCACATAAGATTGCAGACACATCCCAGACATACCTGTGTGCACTGTGTGTCTGTATTACATGTCCAGGAAAAGAACTTTTATTCTGCAGGAAAACAGCTCCCAAGTGCCTAGCTGAAAGTGAAACTAAAAACAGCTTTCTCTCCCGACTCAATTTCTAACAGTTATATCTTCTGATATAGTGGACATAACGCTATGATTCTGGTATCGTTTGAAAGGTTTCTAGTGGCTACCAATCCCAATATATGAGCAGCTAAAGCAGCCCTCCCCTCTTCAGTCTGGTTTGCTTTGGGCACTTGCAGCAGCAGAGCCAGGCACTAGGGGCTGTTTTCCAGCAGAATAAAAGTGCTTTTCCTGGACATGTAATACAGACACAAAGTGCACACAGGTACAGTGCTGGCCAAAAGTATTGGCACCCCTGCAATTCTGTCAGATAATACTCAATTTCTTCCAGAAAATGATTGCAATCACAAATGCTTTGGTAATAATATCTTCATTTATTTTGCTTGCAATGAAAAAACACAAAAGAGAATGAAAAAAAATTAAATCATTGATCATTTTACACAAAACTCCAAAAATGGGCCGGACAAAAGTATTGGCACCCTCAGCCTAATCCTTGGTAGCACAACCTTTAGACAAAATAACTGCGAACAACCGCTTCCAGTAACCATCAATGAGTTTCTTACAATGCTCTGCTGGAATTTTAGACCATTCTTCTTTGGCAAATTGCTCCAGGTCCCTGAGATTTGAAGGGTGCCTTCTCCAAACTGCCATTTTGAGATCTCTCCACAGGTGTTCTATGGGATTCAGGTCTGGACTCATTGCTGGCCACTTTAGAAGTCTCCAGTGCTTTCTCTCAAACCATTTTCTAGTGCTTTTTGAAGTGTGCTTTGGGTCATTGTCCTGCTGGAAGACCCATGACCTCTGAGGGAGACCCAGCTTTCTCACACTGGGCCCTACATTATGCTGCAAAATTTGTTGGTAGTCTTCAGACTTCATAATGCCATGCACACGGTCAAGCAGTCCAGTGCCAGAGGTAGCAAAGCAACCCCAAAATATCAGGGAACCTCCACCATGTTTGACTGTAGGGACCGTGTTCTTTTCTTTGAAGGTCTCTTTTTTTCCCTGTAAACTCTATGTTGATGCCTTTTCCCAAAAGCTCTACTTTTGTCTCATCTGACCAGAGAACATTCTTCCAAAAAGTTTTTGGCTTTCTCAGGTAAGTTTTGGCAAACTCCAGCCTGGCTTTTTTATGTCTCTGGGTCAGAAGTGGGGTCTTCCTGGGTATCCTACCATAGAGTCCCTTTTCATTCAGATGCCAACGGATAGTATGGGTTGACTCTGTTGTACCCTCGGACTGCAGGGCAGCTAGAACTTGTTTGGTTGTTAGTCGAGGTTCTTTAGCCACCATCCACACAATCTTTCGTTGAAATCTCTCGTCAATTTTTCTTTTCCATCCACATCTAGGGAGGTTAGCCACAGTGCCATGGGCTTTAAACTTCTTGATGACACTGTGCACGGTAGACACAGGAACATTCAGGTCTTTGGAGATGGACTTGTAGCCTTGAGATTGCTCATGCTTCCTCACAATTTTGCTTCTCAAGTCCTCAGACAGTTCTTTGGTCTTCTTTCTTTTCTCCATGCTCAATGTGGTACACACAAGGACACAGGACAGAGGTTGAGTCAACTTTAATCCATTTCAACTGGCTGCAAGTGTGATTTAGTTATTGCCACCACCTGTTATGTGCCACAGGTAAGTAACAGGTGCTGTTAATGACACAAATTAGAGAAGCATCACATGATTTTTCAAAGGGTGCCAATACTTTTGTCCACCCCCTTTTTTATGTTTGGTGTGGAATTATATCCAATTTGGCTTTTTGACAATTCTTTTTGTGGTTTTCCATAGAAGACAAATTAAATGAAGATATTATTACCAAAGCATCTGTGATTGCAATCATTTTCTGGAAGAAATTGAGTATTATCTGACAGAATTGCAGGGGTGCCAATACTTTTGGCCAGCACTGTATGGATGTCATGTTGAGATGCTTATTTAAGGAGCCAAGAATCAATTTATTAGAATTAGCATACATTATTTATGTTTCATTACTATTATTATTTTATTAATTTTATATAATGTTAAGTGCTGATATCAGATAATATGATATGTCTTGTTTGAGATCATGTGACACACGGAGTTAATTACCTATATATTTGGGTTTATTGATTATTTGCTATTATATTGTATAGCGCTGTCATTTCATTTTTTTGCAGCCCTATTGAAATGAATGGTTCTGCATACAGGATGCAAAAAGACCCAGAACTGACAAAAAATACGTTTGTGTGCAAGAGCCCTTACGCTGTTTTTTTTCCAGATAAAAATCTGAACAGAAAAAAAGAACGTAATCCGCAACCTGTGCAATTAGCCTTTTCTGCATTAATCCCATTTTGGTTTAATTGCATTGAAAAAAATGTTCTGAATGCCAAACATCCCAGTATTTTACATCTACATTTATGACTCTAGCATAGGAGTGTACCACATCCCCCAGTGTATCTCATGTTGGCCTTATGTACATTCCTATAAGACGTGTTTTTACAGCTCACAAGGTCGCAGGTACCCGTCCAGTTCTACTTGTACTGTACCCAAAACACAGGACAGACCTTGAAAATTCACCGCAGTCGCCATTTTTTTTTGGTCTCCGGAAAAATGCCTACGTACAGTTTGTCCTCTGGGGCTCGTGTTACATTCCTCAGGCGTGGGCAGGGGGAGGAGCGTGCGCTTCTTGTCACATGACGGTGCTAGGTGTAGTCACATGACTCTGCCACTCTCAGAGCAGTGTCTGGAGCTGCGGAGTTTTCAGCTAGTCGTCCTGAGTCCTGACGTGACAACATGGCCTACCCCGGGCTCCTCGTCCCTATAATCGTCATGACCGTGTTCTGGGGCATTGTGGGCGCTGTGCTGCCGTGGTTCGTCCCCAAAGGACCAAATCGAGGGTGAGTGTGCACTGTAGTGTAAGAAGTTGTGAGTGCTGGGGTAGGTCAGAGACTTCTGAATTCCTCTGAACCACCGGCCACTTTTCTGTTTCCAAACACTGAGTAAGCCATCATTATGTGCATGGTTTCAACGGGGAATTTCATTGTGAATAGGTTTATTGAATGGTACATTGGTAAGACAGCGACTCAGGTGTTATCTATTGGGGCTTGCCAGCCAGCCACTCTGCCCTGGTCAGGGTATTTACCTACAAGGATAGGGCAGCAAACTGAATTTATACCCCTGGTAAAGGAAAGCCAGGCTACAACCCTGATAATCTGCCAGTCTGATGGGGGTTGTAGTTATCAGGGAGACATTTATGGGAGGGCTGTGCATGATCTCTATCCACAACTTCCTCATATCCGTTCTTCTGTGCAATATACAAGTCCTTATGAGTCAGGGGTTCCTAGAACGAGGGATTAATCACAGGCACCAGGAGACTTAATAGTGCAGCATGTGTCCACATGACTCCCACCACAGATTGGCACCCCTGGACCCTTTACCAGTCTTACTATATATTTGGATGTTGCAATTGTACTGTTGTTGCACTTTACTGTGAATTACCAGTTTTAATGAATTAGCCTTCCAGCTTCACGTGACTGCAGCAGTGGTATCTCACTGCCATATATTGTGTGGCATTCGGGTATTATATTGTGGCAGCAGCAGTGCTGGAGTGGAGGGGTTTGCATTAGGGTGCCTTCACTCACTGCAGATTTTGTTGCAGAAAATCTTCCAGGGTGGAAAAACGCTTCCATTCATGTGAATGGGGTTGTTTTAGCTGCAAGCACCATTCAGGTAAATGGAACTGATTTTTCAGTCACAGAAAAGTTTCTGCAAGAAAATTTGCCATGTGTGAAGGCACCCTTAAAGCGGTATTCAAAGATTCCTAGCCTGCCTAGCAACAGGTTCAAAAGGGGTAAAAATGGCAAACACGTCTTTTAAATATTCCTACCTCAGACTAGATATTCCATAATTGTCTAATATATATTGGTCTTACATCTGGAGGAAACCCTGATGTCTAAAGCAGGGGTCCCTGATGCTTCCAGGTAATGGAAGGGTTGCTGTGGATATGCCCTACACTAGGTATACCACAGTATATAGGTTTTTCCTATCACCCTCTTAGGCTCTACCCTAGGTATGCCGCAGTATATAGGTTTTTCCTGCCACCCTCTTAGGCCCTACCCTAGGTATACCACAGTATATAGGTTTTTCCTATCACCCTCTTAGGCTCTACCCTAGGTATGCCACAGTATATAGGTTTTTCCTATCACCCTCTTAGGCTCTACCCTAGGTATACCACAGTATATAGGTTTTTCCTATCACCCTCTTAGGCCCTACCCTAGGTATACCACTGTATATAGGTTTTTCCTATCACCCTCTTAGGCTCTACCCTAGGTATACTGCAGTATATAGGTTTTTTCCTATCATCCTCTTAGGCTCTACACTAGATATACCACAGTATATAGGTTTTTCCTGCCACCCTCTTAGGCCCTACCCTAGGTATACCGCGGTATATAGGTTTTTCCCATCACCCTCTTAGGCTCCACACTAGGTATACCACATTATATAGGTTTTTCCTGTCACCCTCTTAGGCCCTACACTAGGTATACCGCAGTATATGGGTTTTTCCTATCACCCTCTTAGGCCCTACCCTAGGTATACCGCAGTATATAGGTTTTTCCTATCACCCTCTTAGGCCTTACACTAGGTATACCATAATATATAGGTTTTTCCCATCACCCTCTTAGGCCCTACCCTAGGTATACCGCAGTATATAGGTTTTTCCCATCACCCTCTTAGGCTCTACACTAGGTATACCACATTATATAGGTTTTTCCTGTCACCCTCTTAGGCCCTACCCTAGGTATACCGCAGTATATAGGTTTTTCCCATCACCCTCTTAGGCCCTACCCTAGGTATACCGCAGTATATAGGTTTTTCCCATCACCCTCTTAGGCCTTACACTAGGTATACCACAGTATATAGGTTTTTCCCATCACCCTCTTAGGCTCTACACTAGGTATACCGCAGTATATAGGTTTTTCCTGTCACCCTCTTAGGCCCTACCCTAGATATACCGCGGTATATAGGTTTTTTCCTATCACCCTCTTAGGCCCTACCCTAGATATACCGCGGTATATAGGTTTTTTCCTATCACCCTCTTAGGCCCTACCCTAGATATACCACAGTATATAGGTTTTTCCTATCTTGATGTTTTATGAGTTTTCATGGCGGTGGTGTCCTAGTCTCAATGCCTGTAAGAACACACTATTAGATCACCATTTTGCATCTTCTTCATAAACCAGTGTACATATCAGCGGGGGCTAGTTTGTAGTGTAAACCTTCACCTCCCATACCTGTTTAGGCAACGTGAGACCAGAAATGTCTAGATGTCTCCAGCAGGAAAGAGACCTATACTGTATACAGATAAGAAATCCCTCTCCACAATTATACGGAATAGAAAAATAGGATGCAGATACTTTGTTTACCCCAAATGTGCCCTCTTCAAGCAAATGCCACGGTATTCAGCACAGCAAAAGTGTTTATTCCATGAAATCTTTTTGGGAATTTTATTTTGTTCTTTACAGTAGCGATCAATGCAGAGAGAGTGAAATGTATGGGATCTTTTGATCTGAGCTAATCAGTGGGGGTTTTGGTTTTCAGGCCCCCACCATAGTGATGGCTTATCCTGATAATAGGTCATTACCATACAATTCTGAACTTATGATGTTATTATAAGCTGACTTACACCTTACAGCCATTACACAGGGTGTTACCCTGATTTTCCAGACCCTTAGTCCAGCTTCACACAAGTGTATTCAGTCCAGGTAACACGCTCAATGTGAGGGCTGTATTCCCCGAACTGAACGGTGCTCCTCTGATGCAGACTCACAGGATCCTAACGATGTATGATGATGTGAGTTCATGTCTGAATGCAGGTCTATTGAACTCATAGAATACCGTGTATCAGATCCTGAGGATAGGTCATCAATATTAAAAGCCTGGAGAACCCCTTTAAGCTGCTAGTCTGTCATATTTGTGCAGATGAGTTCCTTTATTCCTTCTTCTGTATAGAAGTAGTAGGCTCTGTCTTTCTCCGGGATGCGGAGGTACGATATGACAGTGTCACCTACAGTAACCAGAACCTATTCAGTAGCAACCTGTGTAGAATTGTTTATTAGAGAGTCTGAAATACTCCATGGTGAATGGGCAGGAGTACTCTAGTACTTTTATGTAACGGTCTACTGTAGGGTGAAGGGCAGAGCCACAACCCCCCCAAAAAAAACGTAAGGAGTGACAACACCAATGCCCCCTTAGTTTCTCCCCACAGAGCAAGAATGCCCTTACAGTGCCATCTAACAATAATGATGTCTCTTAGTGCCCTTCAGACAATATGATATTCTCTTTAGTGACCCTACAGAGTATGATGCCCCCTAAGTTCCCCCTTACAACAGAGTGATCCCTTGGTGCCCCCACACAATAAGATGCTCAGTTAGTGCCTCCCCACATAGTATGATGCCCCTAAGTGCCACCTCACAGTAGGATGATCCCTTATGTGCCCCCCACACACAGAATGAAGCCCCTTAAATGCCCTCAGAATAAAGTGATGTTCTCAGAGTGCCACCCTCACACAGTATGATATTCCCCTCACAGAGTGATACCCCTTAAAGGTGTTTTCTGGTTAAAATGATTTAGTGGCCCCCTCTCACGGCTGTGCCCCCTCTAGCGAGCCCCTCTCACGGCTGTGCGCCCTCTCACGGCTGTGCCCCCTCTAGCGGGCCCCTCTCACGGCTGTCCCCCCTTTAGTGGCCCTCGCAGGGTTATTTTCCCTTAGATGGCCTCCTCCCCCAGTGTAAATACTCACGACCCCGTGTTCCCCCAGCATGTAGAGCACGTCTGTTCAGCTCTGCGCTGCTCTGTCTGTGGCTCAGGTAAACACACAACTAACCTAATTTTTTTTGTTTTTAAGGATGTTTTATGACAAATAGTCTTAATATTAATTTCCCAACCTTGTGTGCCATGTATCTGCTGATGAAGTGACCTCTTTTTTCCAGGGTCATCAACACGATGCTGGTGACGTGTGCGGTCTGCTGCTACTTGTTGTGAGTATAAACAGCCGTGTTTAGAGTGCAGTGACTTTGATACGCCCTTGTCCCAGCGTCTCCCACATACCTGCCTGACAGCCCTAAACAGCGCCCTGTCCACTGCTCAGCTGTGGAAGATTTCTCGTTTAAAATGTACCTACCTGTATATATCTGAGAGATGAATTCACACTCCTGACATGACTGCTGTAGAAAATAACTTTATTCCACACTAGCTGAAGGACCCGGCTTCGCCCGGGTATATTTAATTTATTTCTTTTACTGTTTGTGTGTCTGTGTTGTTAAAAGATATCGAGAGTGACCTCTACAGCGGCCCGCCACCTTTAACAGTGACCTCTACAGCGGCCCGCCCCTTTAACAGTGACCTCTACAGCGGCCCGCCCCTTTAACAGTGACCTCTACAGCGGCCCGCCCCTTTAACTGTGACCTCCACAGCAGCTAGAGTGGCCACTGTCTTCACCCCAGAAAGCCAGACCTCACCGGCCATTCCTCCAAACGTGAAACAGTGCCCCCAGTTCCCATGAAGACACATCACTAAGCATGAGGCCACGCCCCCCCTGGCTCCGTGAAGACATGGAGGAGAAGCTGTCTGAGTGTGAGCTACTGAAAGGGTGGTCATCCCTGTGTCTGTCCAGGCACTGCGTCGGATGGAGAACAGGTAGCCAGAAAACTGGACTGTCCAGCCTAAAGCCGGACATCTGGCCACCCTAACATCAGCCTGCCCCTAGGGTGGCCAGAGGTCTTGTTTTAGGCTGGACGGTCTGGCTTTCAGACTCCCTGTCCTCTGTCATGCGCAGGGCCTGGATGGACACAGCAGCAGCACTCTCAGCAGCAGCACTGTGCAGTCTGAGCAATGAGCTGCAGGGAGAAAGTCACCCTCCCCCCACCCCTGCAGCTGACAGAAGGTGATTTTTACCAATATTTTTAATCCCGGTCAAATGTAGCATGGAAGGGGCGTGGCCTGACTGAGTCAGGGGCGTGACTTAGTGGGATCTGGGGGTGGTGCTTTTAAGTCCTTCTCTTGACGGTGGCCAGAATTACAGGTCGATACCATAGTAATTTAGGAGCAAGGTGGGTAGCAGTGGAAGAAAACATCTTTTATTACTACTGAACAGTAAATATGTAAAATTTACATTATATGAGGTAATGATTGATGATAAGTTAGTCTAAAACATAAGTTATAGTTATGGTAGCCGGGAATACCCATTTACCATTGTCATCCACTGTGCTCTGCCTCTTTAATGCAGACCTAAAGCAGTGAACTGGCTAGGTTGTCATAGAAACCTGATGTGTGCCTGTGAGCTTCTATTGGCTGATAAGGGTCATGTGACCAGGCTACTATTGGCTAATGCATTTTTTGGGAATATCTCAGGAACGGTACGTCCTGGAGAGTTGAAAACTGTTCTAAAACCTTCCCGGACACCTGATGTACATGTTTGCCAAATTTTGTGATTGTAGCTGCAGCGGTGCGGATTCCTTTAGCGGACATATATACACACACACACACACACACACACACACACACACACACACTCAGCTTTATATACTAGATTAATCACCATTCTGGAACATCTATTTATATATGCTTTTGCTCTAATATTCCTGCTAGAAGTCTATGAATGAACTGTCCACCTATGGGACTCGCTCCTGTCTCGAGTGGGACCCCATCTTATATGGAATCTATTGTATCACACTGACAGCATTATTTTAGTGTAATTCAATAGATTCCAGGTTTCACAGGGCCACACAGCATTATAAATCGTATAATATTCTACAATCCTCACACTGACGCACGCTGCGAGTTCCTCGCATTGAACTCGCTCCTGTGTGTCTAGCCTAAAAGTGGGTTTACATGATCCGAGGAGCAGACGATTATCTGGAAGGAAGCGTTCCTTCCTGACAACTGGCTGGAGATGAAGCGTTCCATTTACATGCAGCGATCACCTCCACAGTATGAGGACGAGGCACGGCTATTGCTCATACCTCTGCATTAATTCTGGACAGCAGATAGCTGTTTAGACAGCTAAATGATAATCTAGATGCCTGCACGAACAACAGGATCACTCGATGAACCAGTGTTACACTCATTAACCAGGTGATTGGCCGCCCCTTTAGGGTTCATGCACATCGCCGTTGGCATTTTTGCAGTTTGCAAATTGCAGATCCACAAGACTGATACCGGCCGTGTGTTCTCCGCATTTTGCGGACTGTAATGCGCTGCCCTCTGTAGAACAGTCTTATCCTTATCCGTAAAAATGGACAAGAATAGGACATACGGATGCAGACAGCACACACCTGCGTCTTTTGCAGCCCCATTGATGTGAATGGGTTCACATCCAACCCACTACAAATGTGAATCGGATGCAAATATGTTTGTGTGCATGAGCCCTTAGATTTTGGGAACAAGCGTCTGTAGGAACATTCGTCCCCAATAATCTGCCTGAGAGTCGTGCTTTGGCTTTTGGTGATTGTGTTTACAAGGTTGGCTCTTTTGGAGCTTTCCCGGGAATGTCGTCTGTGAAGGCTGGCAGGAAGGCATCTAAATAAAGGTTAAAGGGGTTGTCCGAGTTCTGAAAAAAAAATATATAGCACTGTAAATCTGATGGGCAGCAATATATAACTAAGTTAAGCAAGTTTTAGGCAAAAAAATCTATATTTCCTCCATTCCCTGGTTCTCTTCTGGCCTTTGTTTACCTGCAGTAATAACAATCTCTGCCCCTCCCCCGGACCCCCCCCCCCCCCCGCTCTGCAAAGGGAGTGAATACAAGAGCTGCCCTGAGTGACATGTCTGACTGCTAGAATACTCAGCAGCATGTTGTATGTGTAGGACACACAAGAACTTCCCCCTACCTTTCTTGTGCAATACTTTGCAGAGTTCCTCTGTGCCCAGCATTTGTCTCCTCGCTGGCTGCAGCTACTGTTATAAAGCCTTGAGCCCTGTTGTTCTGGCTGAAGGGGTTAATGTTTTATCTGAAGGAATCCAGGGAGAGAGCAGATAGCAGCCGGCAGTGCAGGGGGGCATGGCCAGCACAGTGACATCACAGAGCAGGGAGATAAGCTGACATCACAGGTCATGTGACCCTCAGTAAAATCTGAGAAACCAGCAGCTTTAGAAGCACAAAGTGTATGGGAAAGTTGTTATATTTGACAAGTTAGAAACATACAAAGAACAAAAAAATAACTTGAACAATCCCTTTAATTGTAATAAGGAAGCATATAATGTACTTGATAAGATCTCTGCAGCTTCTGGTGTAGGTGGAAAGCTTCTCTGCCCCTGATAGAAAGCAGGCCAGCAGGTTGTCATGAGATGAATGTAGTCCAGACTCCTGGCCAGCTCCCAGTTTCCACCACACAAGCTCTGGCTGAAGATTCGCATTAACCCCTGCTTCTTCTGGCTTTGTCTAGCAAGTCCCTGTCTTACACCACAAAGAGCTGGTCTTTATTGGGAACATCGTGTTGTGTGACCTGATTTATTGCCAGTGACTGCCTGTTATGTAAGAATGTAGTCCTGCTAGTGTATTAGGCTGCGTTCACATGTGGAGGATTTTTTACTAACATTGAACATCCAGCGCAAGTAAATGAATATGGGATATGAATGGAGCAGCCGCAAGTAAGCCTCATTCACACTTTCATATCTGTACTTAAATCCGTGAAGATGTCCGTGATAGATTCGTGTTGGATCTGCGTGTCTGTTTTTTTCTGTCCGTGTGTCATCCGTGTTTCAATGACACTGAGCAGCTGAAAAATTATTTTCAAATCTTCTCTTCCTAATGATCCATACAGACGTGAATGAGGCTTTAGGCTCACTGATTGACGATGAGGCTAATCTTCTTGCAGATCCGCCGCCACATCTGCAGCAGAAATTGCTCCACATTTTAGCAACGGATTCTTGCTATGACATATCCTATGTGATTTGCAGGGAGGAACACTAGCCCGATGCTGTATGACAGTGGCATAAAATTACTGGTCCCAGCATGTCCAGAAGCCTGTTTATTGAGCGGGTGCCAGTGTATGGAGGCAGAATTAGGGAGCTTTATCTTTCAGAACCCCGGGTAAAGCAGAAATGGTTTGAAAACTGACCGTCACCCAGCTTTCCCAGAAACAGATATAGGTAGGAATATGAGAGATATGTGATGTGTCGGGATCTGTTCAGGAAAAAAATGATGGCTTTCCACGCAAGTTCAATCAGGTTTTTTTATACGATTGTATTCAGTTTGTCCGTTTTCTGCACGGATGCAATCAGTTTTTTTATGCACATGAAATAAAACTGAAGAATAATGATCTATATCTCCTAGTAACCATCAGTGAAAAACGTATTGTATCTGGATGCCTTCCGTTTTTCATGCAAGCCCCATTCACTTCTATGGAGCCAGAGCTGCGTAAAAAAACAGCCAATATAGAACGTGTTGCGATTCTTTCCTAAACGCAGAGATGATGCATGAAAAATGTATGTACACAGAAGCAGTGAGATGAATGGGTCAGGATTCAGTCCGCTGGCTATACGTTCACTGCATGCATCGCATCTGGTTGTAAAATTTGCTGGTGTGACAGAGGTCTTAATAGAGTATTAAAACTCACTAAGCATAACCCTAATATAGGGGTCACATGTTGTTCCATTCTCATCATCTGTGACCCACGACGATGTACTCGTCTAGTAAATGTCAGTATGTGGCTCTATAGACTGACGAGTTACTATAGTTACATGTATTACTGCCGTGCATCAAGCCTCTCCTGCAGGTCACCTTTAAAGGGGAAGTCCAGCCAGAAATAGATGCTTATAAGAATATCACACTGCTGGGTTTCTGTTTTTCTGCAGCCCCAAACACGTATGGACCAGATGAAGGTATATTGAGGCTCCTATGTAAGAAAAAATGTGATCAAGAACTCCAACCCAGCCCTGACCACCTATTGCAGTCACATCTGGGAGTGATGGCCATATCTGCCTGCAGCCTGGTCCACAGAAGTCTATCATAGATATCTAGACTGCTAATCCTATAACTCCCTTAGGCTAGGTTTCCACATTCAAGTTTTTTGATCCAATTTTTGCGTCCAAAGCCAGAAGTAGATTCAAAGCAAGCAGAAGATTTAGGGGGACATCTATTAAGAGCATAGTACACGCTGGTCTTAATCTGTCCCCTACTGGCGTCAGATGCAATACAATTATTAAGAAGTGCTTGTGCTGTATCTGTACAAGTCTGTGCACCAAAATGGCAGCTAGGAGGCCTTTATAGATTTCCTGTATAACCTAGGCCAGTTTCCAGATGTGGCAAGCAGGGCTCCAGAACCCCAAAAAAGTCCCAAACATTTGCTCAACTATGATGTGTGCCAAACCTAGTGACTTTTTCCACAAGTCTTCTGGCTAAACCTGAAGATGGAAACCCGCATGCATGGGCACTCCTCCAGCCTGGAGATGAGCTGTGCTTTAATACTACTGTTAATCCTTGCCCCCACTACTCAACTGTTCCTCACAATCTAGTTGGGGTTTGTGCAACCAATTCAGAAGAACCAGTGTGGGCAGGAAAGTGGGTGGTGGAGGCTCTAAATTTCTGGCCCTCCACATATTTTGATCAAACCGCCATTGATTTGAAGGGTCTTCTAGTTAGATTTCTGCTGATGAAAATCTCTCTCCGAGACATTGGTTGGGGTGCTACTTAGAGAAATGTGCAGCCTGACTGGAGGGAGTCTGCTGTGATTTCAGCAGGATGATTCAGCTGTATTGGAGGATTCACACATCGTGCATTTCTTTCCCATATATGTAGGGAATTGCGCCTCCGGTTTGGATGTCCCAAGGGTTAATGTATTCTGTTAATGCAATATATAAATGTTTGTTCCTGTTTGAAGCCTAGCAGTGACATGACTATATGTATAAGGTGTGTCACCTTCGTGTTACATCCACTGCCATCACAATAAGGAAAAGCCGTCATCTCAGCGGTGAAGTGAACCAAGGGATCCATCTCGAGGAGCTGCTGGAATTTCTGGGGCAGTGTTACATAACCACGCTCTTTCCTACAGCTCTGCAATCTCTGCCTAGCTCGCTCTGTTTTTTTTTTTTCCTAAACCCTGCAATGCAACAAAACAAGGCTGGAAAGTGCGGTGTATAAACCCATGAGGATGCCGCGCTGACAACACTAGCAGTTGACTTTTCAGATGCCGGGTAACTACACAGTGCGACGGATGTTTAGTTCAGTAGCGTGACGTCTTGTCACGTACATGATGTAAGACATGCGCCATAGCGTAGATCCATTTTCATGCTTTTTTGTCTCTGAGGCTTTTATATTGATATATACCGTGTAGTACTTTATATAGGAGGGGGTAGCCCAAATCCTTCCTAAGTGTTTTACATGGGGATTGCAATCCTTGGAAGGCCCTGAAAAGTGTAGGACAGCCTATGCCTGCTGCTCAGGTCACCAGAAACAGCAGCAGTTCATTTTCAAAGAGTCCTAGTTTATTTCTGTGTGTGAACCTACAGTGATGTGACATCCAGCGTGTGTCATTATGGGTTCACATCACGTTCTTGCCATCCGTTTAATGGATGCTTCTGACTGATGACATACTGTGGCATTGTAATAAAAATATATATGCACGTTATCGTATACGTTTTTGACAACCTATACGTTAAACAGATGGCAAAAAATGTGATGCTCAAACCCGTGAAAAGTTTGACTGTTGTCCCCCAGCATAGTTTTGGGTTTGCTGCACATCTCTATCTATCCTGTAGGCTTCACAGGTTTACAACACTATAGATTTGGTTGCTTGATGTCTGGTCATGATCTAATGCGTCTCGTGTTTTCTCACATACAGCTGGCTCATTGCAATTCTGGCCCAGTTAAATCCTTTATTTGGACCTCAGCTAAACTCTGAAGTGATCTATTACCTGAAAGCCCATTGGCCTTAAACCAGTTTGCCGTATCCAGGTAAGATATGAAGGTGATTTCATAGAATATGTAATGATGGAGGTGACAGATTTCAGGCTTCTAGTTCCTCTCCTTTCAACCATATTGGGGCAGATTTACTAATACTGTCCAAGGCCTCAGTCACACATCCCCATGTGGACCCATTCACGTGGCTGCAAAAATCTGGAAGCACGCATCGTGCTTGTGCTGTCCACATCCATGGGGCCATGCTGCAAATTATAGAACGTGTCTTATCCTTGTCAATTTTGAAGACAAAACTCCGCACGCAGCTGGTATTTGCGTTTTGCAGACCGCAAGTTGCATATGGCCTGTAAACATAGCATAATTTTTAGACACCCTGTTGTGTTGGATGCTGTGGATGCATGAAATACTATCTACCAACTCACCAGGGACTTTTCGTTTTAGGCCTCATGCACACAACCGTGCCATGTTTTGCAGATACACAAAACACGGATGCCACCTGTGTGGGTTCTGCAATCTGTGAAACGGAACGGGCGCCCATAATAGAAATGCCTATTCTTGTCCGCAAAACAGACACGAATAGGGCATGTTCTATTTTTTTGCAGCCCCATGGAATGAGGCTCGGATGTGGAACCAAGCCATTGTCTCCTCCGACAAGTTCTATTATCCAAAATAATACATGTATAGAGCATCTGCTGGTGACTCCGGATCAGTAATGTGTATGTCAGTACTCCATCATTCCCCTACTATTCCCCCACAAACCAGCCATGGTACACAAAGAGAGGACTTTTCCTGGAGTGCCTTCCGTTGTGTGCGCGTGCACAGGGCTGCTCTCAGTGTATTTCATGGCTGGTTTGCTGAGGGAATAGGGGTGAGTATCAACATACAAATTAGGCCTTGTTCACACGTCAGTTTTTTTATCACTTTTCAGCCAAAACCAGATGCAGGTCAAAACACAGAACAGGAGCAGATCTTTTCATTATACCTTATCTCTGTGTAGCCTCCACTCCTAGTTTTGGCCTACAATCACTGATGGAAATAACTGTGAACAAGGTCTTACTGATCTGGAGTCAGCGGCAGGTGTTCTGTACTTGTATTACTGGACACGTTAGAACCTGCCGGAGGTGACTGGCTCCCTTTAATTCTTTAAAGGGGTTGTCTGAGTTATTTTTTTGTTCTTTATATGTTTCTAACTTGTCAGGTATAACAACTTTCCCATATACTTTGTGTTTCTAAGGCTTCATTCACACGTCCTGTTTTTCTTTCCTGATTCGATCCTGATTTTTTCAGGACCCATTGAAATGAATGGATCCAGATCAGGATCAGGATCGAATCAGGAAAGAAAAACAGGACGTGTGAATGGAGCCTAAAGCTGCTGGTTTCTCAGAGTTGACTGAGTGTCACATGACCTGTGATGTCAGCTTATCTCCCTGGTCTGTGATGTTTCGTGCACAAGCTTCAGAATTCAGATAATAGTCTGTACACCAGACTTCACTGGCCACGCCCCCTTTCTTTGCTGCTATCTGCTCTCTCCCTGGATTCCTTCAGATAAAACATTAACCCCTTCAGCCAGAACACACTGGGCTCAAGGCTTTACAACAAATAGTAGCTGCAGCAGTGAGAGGAGACAAATGCTGGGCAAGGAGCTATAGAAGAATTGTATTGTACAAGAACAAGTAGGGAGAATTTCCTGTGTGTATCAGCAGTGTCATTGTACAGCTGGGACTTGTAGTCCTACACATACCACATGCTGCTGAGTATTCCAGCAGGCAGACATGTCACTCAGCACTGATATTCACTGCATTGGCAGAGGGGGAGGGGCTGAGATTGTTGTTATTGCAGGTAAACAAAGGCCAGAAGAGAACCAGGGAAATGAGGAAATAGAGATTTTTTTTTTTTGCCTAAAACTTGCTGAACTTAGTTATATATTGCTGCCCATCAGATTTACAGTACTATATATTTTTTTCATAACTTGGACAACCCCTTTAAGGTAACCTTATCAGTTGTCACTTATATTTTCCAGAGTCAAGTGTAACTAAGAAATGGTGGTTTAGGATTACCATAAGAACAATCAAAACTTACATTCAGTGGTGAATATTTGATTTTAGTTTAAGAAGTTTTATTGATTAACAAAATATAGTACAGAATAATGTATGATTGCGATTGGGATAAAGCCCCTCACAGAGGGCAGAAATATCTGATCATGGGGTGGGGGGGTGGGGGGTCTGATACCCAGTACTCCCCGTAGTCAGCTGCTTCCTCTTCATTACACTGCCCGTCCTCTCAGAAGTTTCAGTGGTGCAGTGTAATTACAAGTACTCTCTTCAGTCACGTGAGCAGAGTGAATACTTGTAATTACACTATGCTGCTGCTACAGGGGAGACAATGTTATATTCATTTCTGTTTAAGTTGTTTCAGTATCATTAATTTCTAATTGTCTGTTTTATTCTCCCTTGTTTTCCAGGACAATAACCAGATGAAGACTTGCCTTAATGTTTTCCACTACCTTAAATGCCTTAATACTTGTGTTACTTGAATTTTCTCAGCTGTTAATGCAATCCTAATACTTGGACACCATGTTGCCTTTCTTCGCTCTAAATATCCACATTGTACTCCATGAGTCACATTTTATCACATTTTATTTCGGACCCTAAGTCTAGTAATTCTGTTATAGTGTACCTGACTGATTTATTATAAACCGCATTCCAAAAATCAATAGTACAAAGGAAGATGATATACCCCCCACCATAAATGTTCATTCACTCTGAATTCACCACTATAACCCATCTCCAGAGAAGAGAAGGGGTATATGTGGAGGGGAGGAGGCAGAGAGGCACACAGATGCTGCTGAAGGCTCTAGTACGTTTTCTATGTCACCTCAGTGCTGGATTCACAGCAACATTGCTCAGTACTGCTGCATAATGGCCTCCATTACTGCTGTTTTTCCCCTCCCTCTGTCCAAGTCCCAGCTACCCTCGGTCATCAAACAATTTTTAGACCTAAATACCCGAACAGACCTTGCACTCAGTGGGTGAGGGACTTTTTATATTTTATATATTTTATAAATTATTGGACACTAATGCAGGCAAAAATAAGTGTTTGCTGTCTTTCTCTTTAGTACTCGGTGATCTCCTCTTACGTGTGTCCTATTTTCTTAATATTTTCACCAAAGTACATGCTGTTCCTGGTCCTTATCACCACAGCTCACTGTGTGCCTTTTAATCAGGCTCTTGGAACTCGTGTTTTTAGAAGAATAAAAAAATAGTTGTATGAAAATGCTGATTTTTTTTTTTGTGTATGTTCTACATTGAATGTCATTATCTGTTTGAATGTCATTATACTGAATGATTAAAAATGGTTGTTTTTCTGATTAAATAACAGATGTAAAAAAGAAAACCTGAAAAGGAACTGCCACATGCTGCGTTAGAGTATCATGCGGTCAAAAGGGCAGCAGCCTTTCTGTATTGTTAATGGTTGAGTGGTGTTGACGGTGCTGCGCAGCCACTAACAGTACAGACCCATTGAACAGTGTGGTCTTCATTAGTTTAATTAGAGCCTGCTGCAGGCCCTTTGGCTGCGCTGTACTCGAACACGGCACAGTTGCAGCCATGATACCACTGCGCCATGTGTTCGTCCACCAAATGCATCATCTGACATACAGTACATCAAGCTTGCAATCAGGCAGGAACTCACAGCATTAGAAGTCATTCTGATGCTGTGAGCTCCTGTCAAAGAAGCGGTGTTCAGTCAGGGAAATGCAGCCATTACACAGAGCATGTTACAAAAAGATATAAAATAGGGCTCTTGCGACTTTTTGACCTTCTTTTCAAATAAATGTGCTGAGAGAGCAGGAAGTGCCTGAGTATCTTGGGGCAGGAGCAGAGCTGCAGGGTCTAAGGAGACCCTGATCAGCTCTGCCTGTGTGTCATGCCCCCACATCCTGTGGATGCCCCAGTTACAGTGGAAACAAAAAAAAAAAAAAGTCAGTGTCCTCCAGAGGTCTTTTAATGGCCTCCTGGGGGACATATTATGTGCAAAAAATTAAATGAAAATAGAAGTGAAAAACAAAAAATGCAAATTAAAAAAATGAAAAATGCTGTCGCTAACGGAAACCGTCACCATAGTCTCACTCAAAACTATACATGTTACATATCAAAATGATTGTCACAAAATAGGGAACCCATTGTAATAATTTTTGTCAGTTTTAATTAAGTTATAATTAAAAAAATGACTTAGAATTAGCGTTTTTTTTTTCAAACCAAAAAAAAAAAAGGAAAACAAATCTCTAAAAACATCCCAATAAGTCCTAAGTGTCAAGTAAAAAACAACTCAAAAATTATTTTGGTAGTCAAACAAAAAAGAAGCCCTTTTCAGACAAGCGTATGTCTCGCAGTGCAGCACCCAGCCTGGACTTCCAGCACTGCAGGGGTCACATAGCATTATATTGTTGATTTATGATGCTATGTAACCTCTTAGGGTTACATAGCGTCATGAATCAATATAATGCTATGTGACCCCTGTAGTCCTGGAAGTCCAGGCTGGGTGCTGCACTGCGAGACATACGCTTGTCTGAAAAGGGCCTTAGGGTCACTAAACCACAAAAAAATGCCTGTACTTTCATTTCGACCCGGTCAGGAAAGGGATATTTAGTGTTACTTCAGATTTATCACTGCAACTTTTTTAGTTACTCAGTCACTCCAGTAGCTGACATAGCATTTCTAAACAAAAGTGTTAGCTTTAAAGTGGTTTTCCAGTTTGTATCAACATCCTTTAAAATAATAATTTATAAAGATAGCTGTAATTGTGTAATATATTTCTTTTACTATTGCTCCTATCTTCTGTTCTGGGCTGGGGTCACATGACCATGTCTATGCAGCGGGGTTGTATTAGAGGCGATGCTGAACCTGCAGTAGAAAAGAGAGAGGTGCATCATGGGTTTGGTTGGATACAGGAACAGGATAGAAACCAGAGTGATTGGTTTGCATGCTTAAAGAAGAACTCCCGCAAATTTTTTTTTATTCTCTGACCTGTTAGAAAGGTGCATGATATAATCTGTAGTGAATGTCATCTTCTTATCAGAAGCTGAACTTTCCACTCTCTTCTTATTGTGGCTGGGTCATGTGACCAACTCCCTGACCTCCAACTGACCCAGGACAGAAAGCCAGTAACTGCTCTATTCATTCCTATGAGACTGAAAGTGAGGCTCCCATAGGAATGCATAGAGAATTAGACTTCCTGACCACACATAAGATTCTGTGTGAGTTGGTGGGTCTGATTACTGGTCACATGACACAGATGAGAAACAGGGAGCTATAACTCACAAAGCCATTGGTAAGAAAATGACATTTACTACAGATTACATCATGTACATTTCTAGCAGGACATGGAATAAACATTTTTGTGGGAGTTCTTCTTTAAAACAGGTCAGGAGAGTCCAAACTGAAAAAAAAAGCGTGGAGAAGTATGCAGCTACGCAAGCAGATCTGTTTAAAGCCATAGTAATCCCAGAAAACCTGTTTAAAAATTTGATAATTTTTACGCAAAATACACCAATGCAGGTTCAAGCAAAACTGACTTAAAAAATGACCCTCATCATAACTTTCCCCTTATATTCGCAATCATTTACTGTTATGGGACCCCTTTAGTACATACAGATTACAAGCTGAGCAATCTTTAGAGGGAATGTGTCGCATAGAATTTGTTTTCTGCCAGTTAAAACCAGATAGTGACACATTGTGTATTTTTTTTCCTAATCTATTTTGCATGCTCTGTGACCTGTGCAGAGATCATTATATAAGGAAAGAATAGATATTATATATATATATATATATATATATATATATATATATATAAAATGTAATATGGCTCACCTGAAATGGTGAATCCTACAGTGCTGAGAAGTATCACCTGCGGTTCTTCAGCTTGTTCACAAACACTGGATTAAATGTTTTACCATGTACTTCCTAGCCAAGACTGATATTACATGACCGACTTCTCATTGGAAAAACCCTGAATATCAGATTTCAAAAAATGTCCCCTGAAAACATTCCCTGCACCAAATAAGAGAGCCCTTGCAGGCTGCAGAATTTTTTGCAGAAATGTCTGTGTCTGAAAATCAGCTCCATCCGTTTGAATGGTGTGACACATGGATTTCTGCAAGCCCCATTCAGGGGAATGGAACTGATTTTCAATCGTGGAGATTTCTGCCGACTGCGCTGTGTGCCAGCACCCTCCCTCTCAATTAATACTGTCACGCTATGGAAGGCAATTTTCTACAAATTACACCGATTACAAGGGTGTGTCCAGACGTTTGCCTCACCCTATATATATGTGATATGTGTCATTCTAATTTTGCCTGTGATAAGCAGATAACTGCAGTAGAGTGATCTGTACAGGTCAAGAAGTGGCACCTAATATTGGGCTTAGGGCTCATGCATACGACCGTTGCCTATTTTGCAGTCTGCAAAACACGGATACCACATTTTATGGAACGTCGGGCCCATAATAGAACAGTCCTATACTTGTCTGTAATGCGGTTTAGAATAAGATAAGTTCTATATTTTTGCAGGGCCACGGGGAGTACTGTCCGCATCTTTTGCGGCCCCATTGAAGTGAACGGGTCCACATCCAATCTACAAAAAAAAGCGGATCATATGCGGACAGAAATATGTTCATGTGCGTGAGCCCTTAGTGGTCAGTGTGAAAACTGCAGGGTTTTAGGATTTTTCAAAAAATATAAATAATGACATGGAAAATTAAATATAACCACCAGAAATGTTTTAAAGCGACTATCCAGGCTCCCCCTAGCAAGGCTTTTATTTTTCTCTCTGGAGGGTTAATAATCTGGCTTTGATCTCATAGGAATCCACTGACTTGATGGGCCTGTGATAAACTTGTGATCCTCCAGGAGGCAGAGTGCAGCAGCCTGAAACAAAGAGGAGGCACAAGGTGTTCCAGACTACCTTAGACTCCCTGCAAGGACTGTAGTGGCCCATAATCAGTATTGTATTATAGATCCATGGTGCACAGATCCTGTACCTACATATGCTTCCACTTTTATATGGAATTTATGCAAAATAGAAAATTTGACATGTTCTAACACATGGCATATTTATGGCATATTCTCCCCTCAAAGCACTGGTCGGGATTTATCATGAGGCAGGTATTTAAAGTCTGTCTTGCAGGAGTCAGTGTTGCTGTCATTTGCTCCACATTTCTCAAACGATGTTAGAGCATATTTAAAGGGGTTCTCTGGGAAGTAAGAAAATAAAGTTATTCAAAATGCTTAAATATGACTTTATTATAAATATATTCCCAAATACCTTTCATGAGGTATAATGACTTGTTTTGTCTGGGGAGCGATCATTAGGAGAAATAAAATGGCTGCCGCCCTATTAGTACAACAAAACCTGTGCTAATCACACAGCAGGACAAGTGACTGCAGAGCACTGAGCTAAAGAGCTGCCTCATCCTCCTCTCTGCGCTGCTTGTCAGGGATTATGATCCTGAATACAGATGATAAAATCTTCAGATTAATCTCTGTAGGAATGGAGTTCATGAGGAGACATGAAGTACAGAGAGGACAGACAGGACAGACTGTGGTAATGGAGACTGCATACAAGTGCTGCTGCTCATTACCCCCACCCTCCTCTCTGTACTACATGTCTCCTCATGAAATACAGTTCTACAGAGATTCAGCAGATATTATTAGCTGTATTCAGGATCATAATCCCTGACAAGCAGAGCAGAGAGGGGGATGAGGTAGCTCTTTACCTCAGTGTTGTGAAGTAACTTGTTCTGCTGTGTGATTAGGACAGGTTTTGTGTGTACTAATAAGACAGAGGCCATTTTATTTCTCATGATTGCTCCCCAGACAAAACGAGCCATTATGACTAATGAAAGGTATTTGGGAATATATTTATAATAAAGTAATATTTATGTATTTTCAGTTTCTTCATTCCCGGAGAACCCCTTTAACACTTCTGTCGTCAGATGTCACTGCACTTTCTACACCACCTCTTTACTGTTGTTGTAATTTGACATTTTTAGTGACTTTTTTTTTAAAAGCCTCAGTTGATTTAATCAGCTCGACAAGCTAAACATGTCCACTTTCCAATCTACTCTTTAAAACTTGAGTATGGTAGAAAAAGAGGAAATAAGTACAAAATGTTGCAAAGCTGTATTTTGCAACTTTCTGAAACCAGAACTCTGGATTGTATAGCTGGATAAATTCCCTCCATTGTTTTCAGATAATTCAGTACCTCATGTGGATTTACAAATCCTTAATAAAGATCTGTAGGGACCTTGTGTGCAGCCAGGTGCTTCAGCCCTCACTTCCTCATTATTGTGCATGCTTGTTCATTAGCTTTAGGAAGGCTTATCACAGTTCTCTAAGACTTTCCACAAGTGTCACTAAAGGGGGGGGGGTGTTATTGCGTAAGATGACATGAAGAAACTGCCGCTGGAAAAGTTCATTGCATGAGGAGCGATGTGGGCCATTAAAAGGGTGGTGTCACTTCAGTAAGTGGCATTTTATCATGTAGAGAAAGTTAATACAAGGCACTTACTAATGTATTGTGATTGTCCATATTGCCTCCTTTGCTGGCTGGATTCATTTTTCAATCACATTATACACTGCTCGTTTCCATGGTTACAGACCACTCTAGAATCCATCATTGGTGGTCGTGCTTACACACTATAGGAAAAAAACATCAGCCTATTTGGTGGCAGGAACCATGGGAGCGCACATAGGCTGGTGCCTTTTCCTAGGTCGTGTAAGCACGACCACCACTGATGGATTGCAGGGTGGTCTGTAACCATGGAAACAAGCAGTTTATAATGTGGTGGAAAAATGAATCCAGCCAGCAAAGGAAGCAATATGGACAATCACAATATATTAGTAAGTGCCTTGTATTAACTTTCTCTACATGATAAATGACACTTGTTGAAGTGAGACAACCTCTTTAAGGTCCACCCTTTGTCTGCTACCTGTCCTATCAGCTATTTCACTGCCAAAACAGAAGGGATCAGTAGGATATGAAGGTGTTTTTACTGGATTTTTATGAGGTTGTTTAGTCCAGGGTCTTGCAGAAAGTGCTACAGGCTCACAAATAGAGGGGGAAGATTATCCCATTATTGTCATCATTCATTTGTAGGTTTAAAGTGGTATTCTGCTTAGATCAAAGGGGTTATCGGGTTCAGAGCTGAACCCAGACATACTCACATTTTCACCCAGGCAGCCCCACTAAGATGAGCATCGGAGCATGCGAACATCAGGGGGTGGGGGGCTGTCTGGGTGAAATTCTGAACCCGGACAACCCCTTTAATCTAACTAGAATACCACTTTAAACCTACAAATGAATGATGACAATAATGGGATAGTCTCCCCCCTCTATTTGTGAGCTTGTAGCCTACAAATGAATGTTGATAGTCCTGTGGAAAGGGTTTAACCATTAGATCGGTGGGGGTACTACCGCTGGGACCTCCACTAATCAGAGGAATTGGTCCCCATACCGCCTGCAGCCCCCTGAAATGAATGCCTGACTCGCAAATTTGTTCATTTCAGGGGGCTACAGGGAGTACAGTGACCCCTTTAACATGAACAGTGGGGGTCCCAGTGGTAGGACACCCACTGATCTAATAGTTATCCCCTATCTTGTGGATAGGGGATAACGTAATCTAAACAGGATACCCTTTTACTGTCCCTTTAAAGGGGTTTTCCAGGACTTTCCTTAGGATAGGCCATCAATCTGTAATTAGTGGAGATCTAATAGGGACAAGCCCCACTGATCAGCTGAATAAAGGACTAGCTGTGGAGCAACCTGGTCCCGTCATTCAAATGTTTGGGCAGGGGGTTTGGTAATCAGACACCCACTGATCAAATATTGATAGCCTATGTGAATGACGCTTCTGGAAAACCACACAGTAAGAGTTTGGTTGCTGGAACCCCGACCAGTCGCCTGTATTTCCTAAAGGCTGAAGTAGTAGGTTGTAGCCATACAAGGCTATCTACACATTTCCTCTCTTCTGCAGGCATCGTGGAAGGGGCAGGGTACCCTACTGAAGTACAGATCGGTGGGGTTTTGACTCCCAGCACCCCCACAGATCAGCTGTTTGCAGAGGTAGTGCTGGTCGTGCCAGCGTTGCTTCCTGTGCGCCATCTCCTACGGGGCTGCCATGTAATTACAATGCACTTGAATGGGATGAGCAGTTGTAATTGCACTGCCTCTACAAGTAATACAACGTGCAGGTAATTCTGAAGCGGAAGCAGGGCTCGCACGAGCGTCACTACTTCTTTGAACAGCTGGGTGCTGGGTGTTGGACACCTGGCGATCTAATACTGATAACATTGGCGGGCCCAGTGCAAAAGTCCAACTTCCAAGGAGCAAGTGATCAATCAGAGAACAGGCAGCATCAGTTCTGGCTACTGTGATGTGATGGAATGAATGCAACATAATGTACTATTATAACATGAAAGATCACAGTTCTCTGCAGGACGTGTATTGCTCTTTAGCTGGACTGTCCGGAAGCAGCATGGTCTCCTTCCTTCAGCAGCTGAGGCTGAGCTGCGCTCCATCTTCTCACATTGCTTGCTAGCTGCCCACTGGCGTCACCACATTGCACTCCCTGCCTCTGTGACACCATTGGCCACTGCCCAAACAGACCCTTTCTAAGGCAGAAGATGGAAGTGCAGCGCTAACAGCACTAATTTCAAAAAAATCCCACCAACGCTCCTTCCCCTACATATGTATACGTGTGCCACTGAAGCACACTGACAAACACCCTCTTCCCCTGATTTCAGGTTACATCAATCCTATTCAGCATTATATTAATTCTGAAAGCAGTGAGCTCTATAGTGGTATTCTTTATGCACACTATAGTAGTATTCTTCATGCACTCTATAGTGGTATTCTTTATGCACACTATAGTAGTATTCTTCATGTACTCTATAGTGGTATTATTTATGCACACTATAGTAGTATTCTTCATGCACTCTATAGTGGTATTATTTATGCACACTATAGTAGTATTCTTCATGCACTCTATAGCGGTATTATTTATGCACACTATAGTAGTATTCTTCATGCACTCTATAGTGGTATTATTTATGCACACTATAGTAGTATTCTTCATGCACTCTATAGTGGTATTCTTTATGCACACTATAGTAGTATTCTTCATGCACTCTATAGCGGTATTATTTATGCACACTATTGTAGTATTCTTCATGCACTCTATAGCGGTATTATTTATGCACACTATAGTAGTATTCTTCATGCACTCTATAGTGGTATTATTTATGCACACTATAGTAGTATTCTTCATGCACTCTATAGTGGTATTCTTTATGCACACTATAGTAGTATTCTTCATGCACTCTATAGCGGTATTATTTATGCACACTATAGTAGTATTCTTCATGCACTCTATAGTGGTATTATTTATGCACACTATAGTAGTATTCTTCATGCACTCTATAGCGGTATTATTTATGCACACTATAGTAGTATTCTTCATGCACTCTATAGTGGTATTATTTATGCACACTATAGTAGTATTCTTCATGCACTCTATAGTGGTATTCTTTATGCACACTATAGTAGTATTCTTCATGCACTCTATAGCGGTATTATTTATGCACACTATTGTAGTATTCTTCATGCACTCTATAGCGGTATTATTTATGCACACTATAGTAGTATTCTTCATGCACTCTATAGTGGTATTATTTATGCACACTATAGTAGTATTCTTCATGCACTCTATAGTGGTATTCTTTATGCACACTATAGTAGTATTCTTCATGCACTCTATAGTGGTATTATTTATGCACACTATAGTAGTATTCTTTATGCACTCTATAGTGGTATTATTTATGCACACTATAGTAGTATTCTTCATGCACTCTATAGTGGTATTATTTATGCACACTATAGTAGTATTCTTCATGTACTCTATAGTGGTATCTTTATGCACACTATAGTAGTATTCTTCATGCACTCTATAGTGGTATTATTTATGCACACTATAGTAGTATTCTTCATGCACTCTATAGTGGTATTTTTTATGCACACTATAGTAGTATTCTTCATGTACTCTATAGCGGTATTATTTATGCACACTATAGTAGTATTCTTCATGCACTCTATAGTGGTATTCTTTATGCACACTATAGTAGTATTCTTCATGCACTCTATAGTGGTATTATTTATGCACACTATAGTAGTATTCTTCATGCACTCTATAGTGGTATTATTTATGCACACTATAGTAGTATTCTTCATGCACTCTATAGTGGTATTATTTATGCACACTATAGTAGTATTCTTCATGCACTCTATAGTGGTATTATTTATGCACACTATAGTAGTATTCTTCATGCACTCTATAGTGGCATTATTTATGCACACCATAGTAGTATTCTTCATGTACTCTATAGTGGTATTCTTTATGCACACTATAGTAGTATTCTTCATGCACTCTATAGTGGTATTATTTATGCACACTATAGTAGTATTCTTCATGCACTCTATAGTGGTATTTTTTATGCACACTATAGTAGTATTCTTCATGCACTCTATAGCGGTATATATGCACACTATAGTAGTATTCTTCATGCACTCTATAGTGGTATTCTTTATGCACACTATAGTAGTATTCTTCATGCACTCTATAGTGGTATTATTTATGCACACTATAGTAGTATTCTTCATGCACTCTATAGTGGTATTATTTATGCACACTATAGTAGTATTCTTCATGCACTCTATAGCGGTATTATTTATGCACACTATAGTAGTTTTCTTCATGCACTCTATAGTGGTATTTATGCACACTATAGTAGTATTCTTCATGCACTCTATAGTGGTATTATTTATGCACACTATAATAGTATTATTCATGCACTCTATAGTGGTATTATGTATGCACACTATAGTAGTATTGCCTTTCTATGCCACCCTATAGTGGTATTCTTTATGCCACTAAGTAGTTTCTTCATGCACTCTATAGTGGTATTCTTGATGCACACTATAGTAGTATTCTATATGTACTCTATAGTGGTATTCTTTATGCACACTATAGTAGTATTCTTCATGCACTCTGTAGCGGTATATATGCACACGATTGTAGTATTCTTCATGCACTCTATAGCGGTATATATGCACACTATTGTAGTATTCTTCATGCACTCTATAGCGGTATATATGCACACTATAGTAGTATTCTTCATGCACTCTATAGTGGTATTCTTTATGCACACTATAGTAGTATTCTTCATGCACTCTATAGTGGTATTATTTATGCACACTATAGTAGTATTCTTCATGCACTCTATAGTGGTATTATTTATGCACACTATAGTAGTATTCTTCATGCACTCTATAGTGGCATTATTTATGCACACCATAGTAGTATTCTTCATGTACTCTATAGTGGTATTCTTTATGCACACTATAGTAGTATTCTTCATGCACTCTATAGTGGTATTATTTATGCACACTATAGTAGTATTCTTCATGTACTCTATAGTGGTATTATTTATGCACACTATAGTAGTATTCTTCATGCACTCTATAGTGGTATTATTTATGCACACTATAGTAGTATTCTTCATGCACTCTATAGTGGTATTATTTATGCACACTATAATAGTATTATTCATGCACTCTATAGTGGTATTATGTATGCACACTATAGTAGTATTCTTCATGCACTCTATAGTGGTATTCTTTATGCACACTATAGTAGTATTCTTCATGCACTCTATAGTGGTATTCTTTATGCACACTATAGTAGTATTCTATATGTACTCTATAGTGGTATTCTTTATGCACACTATAGTAGTATTCTTCTTGCACTCTATAGCGGTATATATGCACACGATTGTAGTATTCTTCATGCACTCTATAGTGGTATATATGCACACTATTGTAGTATTCTTCATGCACTCTATAGCAGTATTATTTATGCACACCATAGTAGTATTCTTCATGTACTCTATAGTGGTATTCTTTATGCACACTATAGTAGTATTCTTCATGCACTCTATAGTGGTATTATTTATGCACACTATAGTAGTATTCTTCATGCACTCTATAGTGGTATTATTTAGGCACACTATAGTAGTATTCTTCATGCACTCTATAGTGGCATTATTTATGCACACCATAGTAGTATTCTCATGTACTCTATAGTGGTATTCTTTATGCACACTATAGTAGTATTCTTCATGCACTCTATAGTGGTATTATTTATGCACACTATAGTAGTATTCTTCATGTACTCTATAGTGGTATTATTTATGCACACTATAGTAGTATTCTTCATGCACTCTATAGTGGTATTATTTATGCACACTATAGTAGTATTCTTCATGCACTCTATAGTGGTATTATTTATGCACACTATAGTAGTATTCTTCATGCACTCTATAGCAGTATATATGCACACTATAGTAGTATTCTTCATGCACTCTATAGTGGTATTATTTATGCACACTATAGTAGTATTCTTCATGTACTCTATAGTGGTATTATTTATGCACTCTATAGTGGCATTATTTATGCACACCATAGTAGTATTCTTCATGTACTCTATAGTGGTATTCTTTATGCACACTATAGTAGTATTCTTCATGCACTCTATAGCGGTATATATGCACACTATAGTAGTATTTTTCACGCACTCTATAGTGGTATTATGTATGCACACTATAGTATTCTTCATGCACTCTATAGTGCTATTATTTACACACTGTAAAGTAGTATTATTTATGCATTTTATAATGGTAATATGCATGTACTATACAGTGACACCATGTATGCACTGTATAGTAGTATTATTTATGTACTGTATAGTGGTATTATGTATGTACTCTATAGTGATATTATGTACACACTGTATTGTAGTATTATTATGCACACTATAGTAGTATTCTTTGTGCACTCTATAGTGCTATTATTTACACACTGTATAGTAGTATTATTTATGTACTCTATAGTGATCTTATGTATGCACTGTGTACTAGTATTATTAGTGCGCTCTACAGGGTATGCAAGTATTGAGGTGCAGTGCAGCACTGTTATGTATAGCCCTCACAGACTGCACCCCATATATTGGTTCTCCTGTCTGTCCTGCCTGATGTCTAGATTTGTCAGTCCAGTGTCCTAGTGACAGCAGACATTACTTGTGATGACAGAGATAACTGTCCCTCCCTAATAATAGCGCTTCTAGAGAGATCTGCCATTGTGTAGGCTGCAGCCCCCTCCTCACTATGTAAATGAATGAATGGCGACCCCTCCCACCGAGGGATTCCCCGCTCCGCACACAGATGCCAGTGCCAGCAGTGAGCGGGATGACACCTGGCAGCACGCTGGGGCACATTACATAGCATATACTATTACACTAGGACGGGTGTCCATTACGGGCGCCGGGCACCTCTCCCCGGAGCTGATGCTGACACATACTAAGCGCACAAGGTAAGGGAGTGGCGGGGGAGGGTGGGGGGGGGTTGCTTGTGGTCAACGGGCAGGGCACCGATTGGTACCCCGGGTTCTCTGGTGCCCTCTTCCTGCTCGGGACCCATCTTCACTTTACACCTCCCCTCCCCCTCTTATATTTCCACCCCTGACAGCTGCGCCGCTGATTGGCCAGGCTCAGGTACCAAGCGGCGTTCATTGGATCTCCACCTGGTCACGTGGGCGAGGAGTCACGCGCTTTCCGGGAACCCGTCAGGAAGGAAATAAACAAAACAAAGCAGAAAGCATGGAGACCGTCCGAGGGGCTGAGCGGCGACGGCGGCAAAGAGACGGCTGACGGGGCGCACAGAACACGCTCTGACCTCCCCTGGTGACGGGTGAGAGCTTGGGTTGCTTGTGAGGGTGGTGCCAGTCACCTGCATGGTGGCAGGACGGGGGCAGTGTGTAGTGCATGTGGCAGCAGTGTCACCCTGGCTTCTAGCTGTACCAGGGCTGCATATAGGCAGGAGTCAGGTGTAGGGGGCGTGGTGCCCCATTCACACAATGCAGTTCTCCCTGCATTCGTTACCCAGGATAATGACCTCTGCCCACAGGATATGTGCTGCCCTCTATCACTCTCCATACTGATGGGTAGCCTAGCTGCGTGCCCACAGCCCCTAGACACAGAGGTGGGCATCTTGTTGTGGCCGCCCGGCCTGTTGTTTACATGCGGTGATGGCTGGGCAGGGGGTGTGTTGTTGGGTAGAGGGCTCTGCATGTCCAGGGGGTGTGAGCTCTGAGGGGAGGAGCCTGTGTTTTACATAACTGGAATCCTCCATTGCTAGCTCCTGTGATGATGCGGGGGGAGGAGGCGGCATCAGCAGCGGCGACAGCAGCAGCTCTCCCCTCTGCCTCCCGCCCCTCATATTGAATGGAGCAGGAGATTGTTTATGTGCTAGCTCACAGCAGCTTTGCTGTAAGGAAGAGGGCGGGAGCGTCACGTTGAGTGACACTGCATGCTGACCAATCAGAGCCCTCGCTGCAAGCCTGCCGTCCTGTCAGCTGAAGCACTGGGATTGACGCTAGGTTAGGCTGCCTCTTAGCTGGAGCTGAGGCCATGTTGGCTGTGTACACCAGAAAGGGGTGTGTATGCAGGGCTTCATGTATGTATCTGTGTGTGAGTCCAGTGCAGCATTGCTGGGTACCTTCATGTCATTGGCAGTCATTCTCTTCACCCCCAATCTGCTGCTGTAACCTGTCTGTGTGTATTATGGGCACAGTCTGCAGTGCCAAACTTCTACCGTTCTTCTGCAAGTGCTGGCTGGTCCTGTAGGGTGTGCGCCCAGCTGTGTGGCACAGAAGAGGTTACTGACCAGCAGCATTGAGAGGAAACATTGTAACTTTTCTGTGTGTGTATTTTGGAGAAATGTTTCTTATTCTGTAGCTATTTGTGAGAGGTTTGGCACTGGACGCTTTTGTACTGGATGTTATAGTTCAGAAATGCTAAATAAAAGGGGGTCTATCTCCTCCAAAACCGGTTACTAAGGCTGCTTTCACACAGTCAGTGTCTGGTCAGTGTTTGGTCAGTGATTTCCATCCGTGATTGTGGGTCAGAAACACAGAACAGAAACAAATCTGTCATTATCTCTGATCTCTGTGTAGGATCCACTCACAGTGACTAATGGAAATCACTGATCGAACAGTAAGGCCTCATTCACGTGAACGTATTTTCTTTCTGTGTCCATTCTGTTTTTTTTTTTTTATGGACTGTATGCTGAACCATTCATTTCAATGGATCCGCAAAAAAAACCCCGAAGGTACTCCATGTGCATTCCGTTTTCGTATGTCTGTGTTTCTATTCCGCAAACAAATAGAACATGTCAAATAGAATATTGTCAGCATTATGGACAAGGATAGGACTGTTTTGTTAGGGGTCATGCACACGACCGTATGTATTTTGCGGTCGTAAAAAATACGGATGGCGCCCGTGTTCATTCCGTATTTTGCGTAATGGAACAGCTGTCCCCTAATAGAACAGTCCTATCCTTGTCTGTAATGCGAACAATAATAGGACATGTTCTGTTTTTCTGCGGAACGGACATATGGACATACGGAAACGGAATGCGCACGGAGTAACTTTGTTTTTTGTTTTTTTTTTTGCGTACCCATTGAAATGAAAAAACGGAACGGACACGGAAAGAAAATACATTCGTGTGCATGAGCCCTTAGGAGACCGCTGTTCTGTTCTGCAAAATACGGAATGCATATGGACGTCACCTGTATTTTTTTCCGGATCGTTTTTGCGCACTGCAAAATACATACAGTCGTGTGCATGAGGCCTAACTGTGTGAAAGCGGTACGTTTTTCACTGACGTGTGCTATCCTCATTTTCCATTGACAGCACACGTACTCATTGGTTTTTATGTATTTGCTCACACATCAGTGATTTTCAACTGATCATGGGTCCGTGAAAAATCATGGAGATAAGCACTACTATGGTCCGTCCTGGGGACCAAACACGCCTGTTGAAGTCTGTGGATCACAACACGGATGGCATCCGTGTCTTGTCAGTGTTTCACAGACCATTGTTAGGAGATGCTCCGGAAAATAATTTTTACCTCATCTAAGTAAGTGGGATATGGATGACACATATGGACCAAACACTGATTCTTCATGGATGAAACACGGACGGATTTTCCACAGACATGGGGGATGTGAATGAGGGCTAAGTATAACACCATGCAGGGTAGGTGCCTAAAACATACATCGGTTCTGCAAAGACTCCAGTGTTCTAACCCTGAAACTGCGTCTTTTTATATCTATGCAAACATGGCTTTCACTGCACCGTCACTCCACCAGTAACGCTACCCAGCACCTTCCCTTTTCTTTAGTTGACAGTCCCTCAGATTTCAGAGCCAGTACCAATGACACATGGGAGGCCAGGTGCACTGAATGGAGTGACCCCACCAAGAGTGCACGGAAAACTTTATTTACATAAAAATAAAAAGATGCATTTCTTAGGATTAGAGAACTGCAGTTTCACACACAAAGTATGATGGCGGTATGCTTACTGTGAAACTGATTTCAGAGATGACAGACTCCTTTTAAGCAACTTTATGAATAGTATTTATTACAAATTAGCTGCTGCAGAGAGTATGTCAGTCCTTCACCTAGCTGCTTGTGCTGCTGAATCTGACATTAATCCAGGATAAACAGATGTAGCCACGACATCCACGTTCAATGTTCCATCTTAAAGGGGATGTCCGTGATTTTGACATTGATGGCCTATGCTTAGGATAAGTCATCAGAATCAGATGGGTGGGGTCTGACTCCAGGCACCCCACCGATCAGCTGTTTGAAGAGACCGTGGCCCTTCATTGAGCACCCCGGCCTCTTCCTAGGCTAGGAATGGTCTAGCGTAAGCTAGTGAATCAGGATGAGCTGCAATATCAAGCAGAAACCGCTATCCAATGGATGACGCTGTGCTTGGTAAGCTGCAAGGAGGCACCATGGCCTCTTCAAACAGCTGATTGGTGGGGATTCCAGGATTTGGGCCTCCATCGATCTGATATTGATGACCTCTCCTGAGTATAGGTCATCAATATCAAAATGTCAGACAACCCCTGGTTACAGCTTGGTCTGAAAAAAGATCGGTCTGCAACTAGGGGTTGAAATGTTGTCGTTTCTTTGTATGTAAGTTTGGAATGAATAAAGATGGGACATTGAACGCTGTGGCTTCATATATGTGTCCTGATACAGTGGGAGTGAGGACACACAGACATTCCTGGTGGTCCGTGCTGTCCTATACTGCTTACCTGTCTGACATCAATCTCTCAGGCTCTGCTCTTGACTCAGCTTTCCTCCTCTCTCCAGTAGATGTGTGTAGAGAGAGCGGGAAATATCCTTGATCTCCCTTGGATATTTTTACAAAGACTGAAATTTTACACCTGTCTTTGTTTTCCTTTTGCACTGGTGGAGAGTGCTCCTTGTCATAAATTGGACGCGTCCTTCTGCTATGTGCGCCTGTTGTGAAAAACGACTCCACTCCCTGAGTGGAAAAGTTTACGGATGCTTTTACACCTAAAACGGGCGTAAATGTAAGTAAATATGCCAAGGCCATTGACCTGACACCCACACCCTCAAGTGCTGCCAAGTGGAGAGGACGACGTAAAAATGCTTGTGCAACAAAGTATTGTCACACAGGCATTTAAAAAGACGCAAAAAGGGGTCTTGCGTCTATTTTTACACCAAAAACAAGCATAAATGACATTTTTCACAAATGTTGTAAATAGGGAACAAGACACAAACAAGGAAGTTTGTTTAGGGGAGGCAGCAGCATCCTGGACACACAGATCCAGAATGTATTACTGGGAGAAAAACACACACATACACACGAGAAAAGTTTGAGACTAGGTGCTTGTTTTAAATAGAACATGGGGCTAACATGAATGAAGATTCCAGACTGAAACTTATGTCAAAGCTGTCCATAGCCTTAAAGGGGTATTCCAGGATTAAGGCTAGGCCATCAATATCTGATCACTGGGGGTCCACCACCCTCACCACTGCTGATCAGCTGTCCCTGAGTAGCTCAGCACTGGAACTACAGAACTTGGTCCACTACACATTGGAAGGAGCTGATTACTGCAGTGCTGCTCCCAGTAAGGTGAATAGGAGCAGTGCCACAATGGACGGACCTGTGTGGGTCCAGCACTGGAGCTACCCCGAAACAGCTGATTGGCAGGGCTGTGGGGTGTCAGACTCCTGTTGATCAGATATTGATGACTTCTCCTGAGGGTAGGCCATCAATAGTAAAATCCAGGACAACCCCTTTATAATGGACCTGTCACAGCTCAGTATAGCGTAAAATAATTCTGTAGTATTCTTTTTCTTAGAAATCTATGTTTTGAGGTGTGTCTTAGGGACACACCTTGTTGACAATAGAAATGGTCACAGTCAGTTGTCTTGTCAATTAATATATTATACGTTTCCAGGAGGAATAAGAAAGGACTGGCACAAAGCAGAATTCATAGGAAAGATGCCTCGGAATTAATATTTCATTAAGAATGCAAGTGTTTACTAAAACAGATGGAGGAGCGGACAATTACTCTTTAAAGGAGGAAAAACTTTTGTGTCAATTTTTGTTTCACATGCTTCATAAAAGTCACAGTGTAGCTCTGACTTTATTCAAATGTAAGTTTGAATCATATGTGTATCAGAGTTCTCCTTAGCGACCAATCAGGTTTCAGCTTTCATGTTTCTGTGTTAAAAATGAAAGAAGTGATCTGATTGGTTTCCATGGGCAACGCAGAAACTGTCTGTCTTCTGCCTAAGGCCCAGTGTGTGGACCTGGCATTACTGCCTGCGCTATATTTCAGGTAGCTCCACTGCTTGGCTGATAGGATGTTCCTCTTCTGTCAGGATTGACCTGGACATTACACAGGATCATGACTATGTCATTTTTAATCTTGTGGAAATGCTTAAAGGAGTTATCTCAACAAAACACCCCCACTCTCTAGGCCATGGGAACCCCTCCTCCCCGCACCCACCATTAGCCTAAGAGGATAGCCGTTCTGTCAGACCTGACCAAGTCAACTTTTACATTATCATCCATGGTCAGCATGTAATATGGCCAGCCCTGGTCATATTAGCTGTTCACTGGGAGTTTCAGTAGCGACCAAAAAAGGGGCTTGTCTACCTGGTATGCCCCTCTTCTGAAGATCTAAATAGGTCTGATGACCGATCTTCTGTGGGAAAGCACAAAGTTGTAATACCATGCTATCTTGCAATGGCCAGTTGCACATGTGGGACCTGTATTTGTCAGACTGAACACTGCTCCTCTTACCCAAACTCACAGCACGATAATGATTTATGATGCTGTGAATTCCCGAACAGATGTCATGGCTAATAGCAACCGTGGCATCTAGACAGAGGGAGCGTTCACCCTCTCACAATGGGCTGCCGATCGGTAGCAGTTGATACTCTGACGTCAGCGCTTGCGGCTCTGTAATCCGAGGCAAAGGAGCTGTCAATCAACGGTGAGTAGGTGTTCTGCACCGCTCACTTGACTCCAAGTGTCACTTTTGTGTACTTCACAGGGCGGTATTAAACTTCTCCTTCCAGTCAAAGGGAAATCTGTAGGGAGGAACAGGAGCATGGTTGCAATGCTGTTTAACTGTTCTATCAGGTCAGCTGAATACCCAAAAAGCTGATAACCGGTTCCCTTTATAGGAAACTAACTGAAATGGGTTAGTATCTGGTATTGCAGCCCAGCCCCACTGCGACTGTAGCGTGGCTTTCCAGTCATATTGTAATACCTGCACACATTGCAGATTACGCATGGATTTTTGTGTGGAAAAACTGCAAAGTAATACAGTACCATGGGAGGATTGGCCATAGACCCTACTGGGAAATTTCCTGGTGGGTCGATTCCCAGGGAGGCGCCCAAGCGCTCCTCATGACTGCCAGCCAGGTACATAAAGATCTGATGTTCTCAGCATTAATTAATGTAAGAACATCAAGCACTTACCTGGCCAGCTGCCATAGGTGCCCTCCTAAATTCAACTGTATTGCCATCCTCAGGAGGGCGGCCGTATTCTGTGCTGCCCTGTGCTGATTCTGCTAAGGCAGTATTTATTGCCGCACTGTGGTATCTGGTTCTGCGGAGGCAGTATTTATTGCTGCACTGTGGTATCTTGTTCTGCTGAGGCAGTATTTATTGCTGCACTGTGGTATCTGGTTCTGCGGAGGCAGTATTTATTGCTGCACTGTGGTATCTGGTTCTGCGGAGGCAGTATTTATTGCTGCACTGTGGTATCTTGTTCTGCGGAGGCAGTATTTATTGCTGCACTGTGGTATCTTGTTCTGTGGAGGCAGTATTTATTGCCGCACTGTGGTATCTGGTTCTGCTGAGGCAGTATTTATTGCTGCACTGTGGTATCTTGTTCTGCTGAGGCAGTATTTATTGCTGCACTGTGGTATCTTGTTCTGCGGAGGCAGTATTTATTGCTGCACTGTGGTATCTGGTTCTGCGGAGGCAGTATTTATTGCCGCACTGTGGTGTCTGGTTCTGTGGAGGCAGTATTTATTGCTGCACTGTGGTATCTTGTTCTGCTGAGGCAGTATTTATTGCGCACTGTGGTATCTGGTTCTGTGGAGGGCAGTATTTATTGCTGCACTGTGGTATCTTGTTCTGTGGAGGCAGTATTTATTGCTGCACTGTGGTGTTCTGGTTCTGCGGAGGCTGTATTTATTGCCGCACTGTGGTATCTGGTTCTGCTGAGGCAGTATTTATTGCTGCACTGTGGTATCTTGTTCTGCGGAGGCAGTATTTATTGCTGCACTGTGGTATCTGGTTCTGCAGAGGCAGTATTTATTGCTGCACTGTGGTATCTTGTTCTGTGGAGGCAGTATTTATTGCTGCACTGTGGTATCTTGTTCTGCGGAGCAGTATTTATTGCTGCACTGTGGTGTCTGGTTCTGCGAGGCAGTATTTATTGCCGCACTGTGGTATCTGGTTCTGCTGAGGCAGTATTTATTGCCGCACTGTGGTATCTGGTTCTGCGGAGCAGTATTTATTGCTGCACTGTGGTATCTTGTTCTGCGGAGGCAGTATTTATTGCTGCACTGTGGTATCTGGTTCTGCGGAGGCAGTATTTATTGCTGCACTGTGGTATCTTGTTCTGCGGAGGCAGTATTTATTGCTGCACTGTGGTATCTGGTTCTGCAGAGGCAGTATTTATTGCTGCACTGTGGTATCTTGTTCTGTGGAGGCAGTATTTATTGCTGCACTGTGGTATCTTGTTCTGCGGAGGCAGTATTTATTGCTGCACTGTGGTGTCTGGTTCTGCGGAGGCAGTATTTATTGCCGCACTGTGGTATCTGGTTCTGCTGAGGCAGTATTTATTGCCGCACTGTGGTATCTGGTTCTGCGGAGGCAGTATTTATTGCTGCACTGTGGTATCTTGTTCTGCGGAGGCAGTATTTATTGCTGCACTGTGGTATCTGGTTCTGCGGAGGCAGTATTTATTGCCGCACTGTGGTATCTGGTTCTGCGGAGGCAGTATTTATTGCCGCACTGTGGTATCTGTTCTGCTGAGGCAGTATTTATTGCCGCACTGTGGTATCTGGTTCTGCTGAGGCAGTATTTATTGCTGCACTGTGGTATCTTGTTCTGCGGAGGCAGTATTTATTGCTGCACTGTGGTATCTGTTCTGCGAGGCAGTATTTATTGCGCACTGTGGTATCTGGTTCTGCGGAGGCAGTATTTATTGCCGCACTGTGGTATCTGTTCTGCTGAGGCAGTATTTATTGCCGCACTGTGGTATCTGGTTCTGCGGAGGCAGTATTTATTGCTGCACTGTGGTATCTTGTTCTGCGGAGGCAGTATTTATTTGCTGCCTGTGGTATCTTGTTCTGTGGAGGCAGTATTTATTGCTGCACTGTGGTATCTTGTTCTGCGGAGGCAGTATTTTATTGCTGCACTGTGGTATCTTGTTCTGTGGAGGCAGTATTTATTGCTGCACTGTGGTATCTGGTTCTGCGGGCAGTATTTATTGCCGCACTGTGGTATCTGGTTCTGCGGAGGCAGTATTTATTGCTTCGCACTTGTGTGTATCTGGTTCTGCGGAGGCAGTATTTATTGCCGCACTGTGGTATCTGGTTCTGCGGAGGCAGTATTTATTGCTGCACTGTGGTGTCTGGTTCTGCGGAGGCAGTATTTATTGCCGCACTGTGGTATCTGGTTCTGCGGAGGCAGTATTTATTGCCGCACTGTGGTATCTGGTTCTGCGGAGGCAGTATTTATTGCCGCACTGTGGTATCTGGTTCTGCTGAGGCAGTATTTATTGCCGCACTGTGGTATCTTGTTCTGCGGAGGCAGTATTTATTGCTGCACTGTGGTATTTCAATTTGTACGCTATTCGTACACATTTGCATATAGATTAAAATATGCGTATGAATAGCGTACGAATTTTAAAATGCGTACGCAAATACGCAAAAATGGCACTCGAGCACGCTCTGCCGAGCATGCTCGCTCATCTCTAGTCATCAGTATCGGATTGGCAGGAGTCTGACTCCTGGCACGCCTGCCGATCAACTGTTTAAAGGGGAAGCAGCGCTCATACAAGTGCTACCTTCTCTGTTCTGTTCACCTGCTTGCTGTTACAACTACAGAGGTGAACAGGTGTAGTTACAGCTCCACTGTCCCTATTCACTTCAATGGGACGGCTCCTTCCTGTTCCAGTGAATAGGAAGGAGTCATCCCATAGAAGTGAATGGGCTGGCTGAGATGTAATTACACCTGCTCACCTCTGCAGTTGTGATGGTGAGCAGGTAAACAATGAAGAGAAGGCACTGCTCGTACAACCGCTGCTTTCTCTTCAAACAGTTGATCGTCAGGAGTGCCAGGAGTCAGACCCCTGCCGATCTGATATTGACCTGTCCTGCAGAAACTACATGTGTTTTTTGCTACACCAACACAGCAGAGCCGAGACATTTGGCAGCACCTAAGACCAGCTTTTTATGGAGACCCTGCGCTGTTGGAAGAAGAGCGTAATTTATGACAAGGCGCAAGCCTCATCATAAATCAGACAAACCTGGCCGTCTTTCTGCTTGGAGTGAAAACTACTCTATCTAGCCCCTGACTGGAGTACTTTTCATCCCTCTTTTACGCCTGTTTCCAGGCATAACTATGAGTAAATTTGTCGGTGTCGATGTCCCTGCCATGCCCCCGCCACTGCCCAGAGGCAAGGACAGTGTGAAAACGCCCATGTGACATAATTTTGTTGTCTGGGTATATAAAAAGTTGCAATGTTGTTATCCCAAAAAACTGGTATAGGCGTCTTAATAAATGATCCCTGCTATTCTGCAACTCACATAGAAGTGGATGGAAAAGATGTGTGCCTTATCTCTTCATTCATTCTCTGATTTGGATCCTCGGACATTAAAGGGGTTGTGCAGTGTCAGGATATTGATGACTTATCCTCAATATCAGATCAGGGGGGTAAAACACGGCACTGTGGTGTGCATGAGCCCTAAGGCTGCATTAGACAGCTCGATATGGCAGACGATTGTTGGGGGGAAGCGTTCCTTCTCTGCAATCTGCCCACTAGTGGAGGAGACCGTTGCTATTACATGCAGTGATCTCCTCCTCAGTATGGGGGGTAGTGATCACTATGCCATTGCTCGTCCCCATGCTGTGTAGTGGTTTGCCGCCGGCAGATCATGATTAGACTCCACAATTTGCCGCCGGTAAACAATGATTTTTAAGCGTGCTTGCTCGTTCATCGGGCGGTCGGCGGCAGCATTACACTGCAAGATGATCGCTAACAAGTATTCATATGAACGTTCATTAGCGATCATCTGCTGAAAAAGCGGCCGGTGTAATATAGCTTTTAGGAAATGATGCACTTATCAGTGTGGTGCTGTCATTGAGTCACTCACTCCCTTCTCTCTCTGGGTGTAGTAAATGGTTTAGGAAAGTCCAATACATAGAGGGGGTTTAGAAAAACTATATTCAGAAAAACATCCACCTGTGTTTTATTAGGAAAAAAGTTTTAAAAAATTCACATATATTCCGTGTACGGTGGAAGTCAGGACTTTAATCATGGCGCCCACTCGGCAATAACACCGATCACAGACTTTTAACCGCTTGAATACCATGGCCTATTGTGAAAACGGTAAAACCTGGGAGCACTGCACTCCAGGAGCTTAAACGGCTCCTCTGCAAGGGATCCATTTGGTTGCTACGGCAGTTCAATTCAAATCACCCTGTTTCCCCATATTAAAAATTAAAATTAAGCAATATTAAAATAATAATGATGATAGACATGACTGCATCCCAAAATACCCACACTATTAAAATATAAATGTATTTGTCTAATACGGTGAATGCCGTAACGAAAAACAAAAATCAAAATGACTAAAAAGTTAAGTGCTCAAAAGTTGTACAAACTCCAAAATAGTATCAACTGCCCCACAAAAAGAGCCTTTACACAGCCCCATAGACATAGATATAAAAAAGGTTATGTAACGAAAGAAAAATCAGATAAATGTGATATCCCTGTAATTGCACCGATCCAGAGAATGAAGGTAACGGGTCAATTTTACTGCATGTGGAACAATACGAAATGGTGCCATTGGAAAGTACGACATGTCCCTCAAAAAACAAGCCCTAAGTTCTAACTCTGGGAAGGCAGGGAGTTAAGGCTGAAAACGCAGAAACTAAAAATGGCTCGTTTGGGGAGGGCAAAAAAATGAATGGTAGTGTCCCTTTAACAGGGAGATGTTTTATGTGTATGACTAGTATTACATTTCAGAAATTCTGTGCTGAATGGATGGGAAATGCACTTATTGTGTTGCCTCCTTTGCTGGCTGGAAACAAGCAGTGTTTAATGTGATGGAAAAATGAATCCATCCAACAAAGGAGACAATATGGACAATCACAATACATTAGTAAGTGCCTTGTATTAACTTTCTCTACATGATAAATGCCGTTTGCTGAAGTGACACCACCCTTTAAAGAGGTTTGCCTGACTTTCTTTTATTCATTGAGAATGAAGAGGCATTTGGAATATAATGTTACACACATATACACTGTGTATATAAGTTTCTGCCGGTGTACACTGCACAGATACAGGTAGGTTGTGTAGGTAGCGATGTGCAGGTCAGTAGGCGGTGGAGACGATGCTTTGTTAAACCTGGATTGTAAAGCGCTGTCTTGAATGGGGTCCATTATCCGCATCCGGCGGTCTGTAGTGCTTCCGTGGAGTTCCATGCCTCAGTTCCACACCGCACCTACCAGTTTGTAGGCCGCAATATGGGCACCGGCCATAAGATCTTATAACGCCAAGAAAAGAAGCACTACCCTAGACCACCAAAGTTACCAGATTTAATTTCTCCCCTTCCTTAGACCACTTGGAAAGTTTGAATTAACAGAAGATATTTTTTTTCCAATTTCGGTTGTCTAAATTGGGGTGCGTCCTATAGTCAGGAGGGTCTTGTAGGCCCAAAAATGTCCCTGTTTTCTCTTACTAATATACTACTTCTTAGAAAGATGCAGCAGTTCTCTGATTTGGAACTCTGTCACGCGTTCCCTGACGTTTTGTAGGTCGTTTGATTTGGAGAATAGTTGACTCAGCCCTGTATGGCCGAGAGCAGTCTCCCTCGCCATTTGTGTCACCCAGTCAGGTGACCAGATCATGCTGAAGGCAAAATACAGCAGCTAGGCGTGAATCTGGATAGAAGAGAAGTGAAGAAGGGGACGTTGAGACTTATAGTTTTTCTTGGTGAAACAGCAGGTTTCACATTTGGAAACTAAAAAGTGAGTCTGTTATTTGGGGTGGGGTGCAGTAAGACATGGAAAATGCCAACTGAACTAACATGTCGGCATAGGGAAAGCCGCGTAAAAGTGGGTTTATTTTGTTTTTATTCATGCCTAACAACCCCTAGGCTGGGGCTACAGGGTTACTCATGCTGTATAGCGATAGAGTGAAGCATCTCAATGCTGCTCTACTGTACAGGGCGATGTAGTGAAAGTGACGGGGGTGGAGTTACAGCCAATCACTGTCCTCTGTATGTGCTGAATACCTCTACATTACCGCCGCAGTCTTGTATACAGACATCGGTAGGAGGGCGGGGGCTGCAACGCTTTGTTGGTGAAGAAACCGCTGAATATGCGTTTATTTTATGACATTTACCCCTGTCAACCCCTTTAACGCTCTAGTTCTTCATTAGTTTTGGCTTTAAAGCAAGAAAATGTAAAATCTAGTATATTTGTTATGTATTTTCATTACCTACACATGCATTGCAGGGTTTCTCAAGGTTTAATGGGGTATTCCGATAATATAAAGTTTTTCTCTATCCACAGTATAGGGGAGAACTATTAAATCAGTGGGGGTCCTAGCATTGGGTCCCCCACCGATCACAAGGGACTGGTACCCGATGCAGCTCCCCGAAAGAGTTGGATATTCGCACGGCCGCTCTATTCATTGCTGTAGGAGTTCTGGAGAAATGAATGGAGTGGCTGGCGTATACCCGACCTGCTGTTCTGTTAGTTTCGGGGGCTCCATGAGATAAGGGGTCCCTGTTCTTGTTATTGGTAGGGGTCCCAGATGAATGAATCCCTATGTTATGGATAGGGGATAACTTTTTATAACCGGCATACCTTACTGGTGAGGAGTCCTCTATTAATAAGTAGGGTGCAACTGGGGAGGCAGCTTTGTTAGAAGTGATCATAATTAAAAAAAAAAAAGGGGGGCGGAACAGCATTGTGACATCATCACAATAAAACACAGTCTAAGATTAAATCTATGGACTTGTGTTACATCACACAGGCTCATAACTGAAGTTGTGTGATGTGACAATGATAGACACTAAAAAAGTTCCCTAGTCTGACATCACAGTAGATAATGGCCTAGCAATAAATAGCTGTGACACCAAAGTGTCGCTTTGTTCATACCTTTTGATTAGTATTGTAAGGAGATTCGTCTCCGTACAGTATTAGAATGTATGGGCTCAGATGAGCTAAAGTAAGTTATTTGCAAAGTCGCGTGTGACTTCATTGAACAACTTCGGTAATTGATTTTTAAAGTGGAAAACCGCTTTAAAGCTTGAAACTGAACTTGGCTTCGGTTCCGACTGGATTCTATAAATTTTGCCTCATGCACACGACCATATGTATTTTGCAGTCTGCAAACTGCGGATCCGCAAAATTCAGATACCAGTTGTGTGCATCTCACAATTTCTGTGGCCACATTGTCAAAATGGACATTTAGATGCAGGACGGACATTTAGATGTGGATAACACACTAAACTTTATTAACAACTTGATAACATCACCTAGAGACATTCAGCCTTTTTACAACATCTCTTCAAGGCAAGCAACCGTGGAAATGCACACAGTAGTGTAGTTACCATTATGACCACAATAAAATGATTATTCCACGGTCCACCGCTAGTCACATGAGTGTGCCCTGTGTGCTGACCCAGTACATGTACATCTTCCTGAATGTCAGGGATTTTATCATGCGAAGTCTGTCACATGACTGATGCCATGGTTATATTACCAATGTCTGATACATGGCTATACCATTCTACTACATATAGGGGTGAACTGCCTGATATATGAAAGGTTTGTATGCAGAATTTTAAATACATGTATATTAGGAAATGGTATGATTTCCTATTATATAAACAAATAAATGTAAAAAATCCAAACTTGGCATACCCCTATTATCAGCATCTGTTCTGTACCTTTGCATTTTGACTCTCCAAAATCCTGCAGCATCTTCAGCGTGGTCACTCTCTCTATGTATTCTCTTTATGTATTCCTATGAAATGCACATTAAGGCTCTTTTGTGGGCATTAAGAACTTCCAGTCCATACTGAAGATGCTTTATCATTTGGAGGGTCAGTTATGTGGTATAACCAAAGGAACAGAGCACAGACTGATAATTCAAGAAGAATGATCACACTTGATGTGATGGTTGACTTGTTAGGAGATACTGTTGTTTGGTGGCAGTGTCGGACTGGGTGCCTTGGGCCCACCGGTAAAATTCATTCTAGGGGCTCACTATGCACCATGAAAATACTACCTTCTCACATCGTGGGTCCCTGCAACAACTTCAAGAAGGCAGGTTCCTCAAGAAAGAGGATGTGAGTTGGCCTTCTTCTGTATCTAGAAGTCATCTCTGCCACCTGATGTATCTATAATAATAAACTAGGTCGTTTTTAAATAATCTACCCAGTTTTTACATGGATACAGGCTGGTTAAGATGCTGTGCTGGGGGATTGGGGGCCCAACTTTGTCAGGGGCCCACCGGGGGATTCACCTATTCCTCTGTGGGGCTAGTCCGAGCCTGTTTGGTGGTGGTAGTTGTTAATAACACTACTCTGCACACTGGAACAGGTTTCTTATATGACCCATTTTGTTACTCTTTCTTTTCAGGATCTGTATGTGAATCAGTCTCCAGGTGGAGTTCCTGTGGTCCCCTTATCTTTTCTTGTAAATCGGTAATCTTCAGTGTATGTATACTTTTCTCGATACTAAAAAGGAGAAGCTGGTTAGAAGGTCCCTGGAGAACAAGAACACACATTTAGGCCTAAGTCTGGAAGACACTGACTTTGAGATGCCTCAGGTAAGTTTTTATTTTTCTATGCACTTGCAATAAGTTTAACAAGGAGATTTTGTCTGTTCACTAATCATGTGTTAGGGGGTAGTCCAATGTTTGCACATTACAACCATGCTATTTGGTTTCAACATATAACTATAGTCTTAGAAGTTGTCCTAACATGACATGTACTATATAGACAAAGGTATAGAGACACATCTGTGTTTCATAAAGTCCCATTGCCACAGGTGTATAAAATCCAGCCCCTAGCCATGCCGTCGGCCTTTACTAACATTTGTGACACAATATGTTGTTCTAAAGAGCTCACTAATTCCAACATGGTACTGTAAATAGGATGCTAGCATTCAAAGTCAGTCTGTAAAATGTATTGCTTTCTAGATATTCAACAAACTGAGATTTTGTGTTTTGTTTTTTTTTAAATACCATTGCTCATTTAGGTGCAAGTGGTGTTTCTGCACTGCCCCTTCCACTTTCAAAAAGGGGGTTGAGGCAGGGCCATCAACGCAGGCTTATGTATCATCATTTATGCCAGTTTTCTGCCGGTCTTGATAAATGACTCCCTTTGTGTCTATACTCGACTCTCTTCAGTTCCATAGTCTGAATGGCGCATCAGTGCCCATGCTCGCCTACATTACCCTTCAAACAGGGGACATAGGAACCTTTGGGCACAGTTATTAAAGGAAATCTGTCACATGATATGAGTGTATTAACCTAAAAGTATGGCTGTGTTCAATAAAGTACCTTGTGTTCAGCTGTAGTCTTTATTCTTAATTCGGACTTTTGGTTTTATTTTAATTCTCGTTTTTCTAATATGCAAATTTTAAGTGAAGGAGCCCAGAGGGGCGTTACTATCGATAAACGGAGCCCAGTAACGCCCCCCCTCCTGTGCCCAGCCCGCCTTCTTACTTCTATAAAGCGCTCCTCTTCAGAGCAGGAGTAACGCCCACATTTGCATTCTTGGCCGCCTCCCTCCCCTCAGCATCGGCACGGCAGCTCTAGAAACCACACCTCCAGCTGCCTGCCGCTCTCCTCCTAAGTGGGCGGTAGTGCGCCTGCGCGAGAATTCAGAGGAGAGTGGCAGGCAGCTGGATGTGTGGTTTCTAGAGCTGCCGTGCCGATGCTGAGGGGGGGAGGCGGCCAAGAATGCAAATGTGGGCGTTACTCCTGCCCTGAAGAGGAGCGCTTTATACAAGTAAGAAGGCGGGCTGGGCACAGGAGGGGGGCGTTACTGGGCTCCGTTTATCGATAGTAACGCCCCTCTGGGCTCCTTGCATATTAGAAAAACGAGAATTAAAATAAAACCAAAAGTCCGAATTAAGAATAAAGACTACAGCTGGACACAAGGTACTTTATTGAACACAGCCATACTTTTAGGTTAATACACTCATATCATGTGACAGATTTCCTTTAAGACCAGCGTTTTAGACGCCGGTCTTAATAAAGGTCCATAGGTGGCGGTGGATCAGCCGGAGTTATGAGGAGGCACCAGCCTCTTCAGAACTTTGGCAGATCCTCCGCTAGTTCTAAATGTAAGACATCTTCCTAGCTGTCTTACATTTAGACCTTTTTCTATGCCTAAAATGGGCATAGAAAATTGTAAATGAGATGGGCCTCCCAGCCTGTCCCCTTCCATGCCAAGCCCACAATTTTAGACCATGCGTGAGCGGGGAGAAGTCGCAGACCTGCACCTGAAATACGCCTAGCTTAGGCATTTCAGATTAACTAATGGCCCCCCCCCCCTCCCGGTCTTGTGATTGATGGGGGTATGCGCAGTGCATGAGTCAGAAGTTCATCGTTTTCTAGAAGAAAGGATGGACATATATTGTAGTAATAGAATGTGTGAGTTTCCAGTGTATTCATACTTTTTCAGCAGAATGTGTGGTTCCTAGATTTATGCATATTCCACTAGAAAACTAGGCTGCAATTACATTTCTTCTCTGGATGACATTATTATTATTTTTTTTAAAACCAAGCAGTAACCTTGGTTAAAGGGGTTCTCCAAGTTAAATTTATTGCTGACCTATCCTCAGGATAGGTCATCAATATCAGATCGGCGGGGGTCCGACACCCGGCACCCCCGCCCATCAGCTGTTTGAAGAGGAGGCGCGCGCCGTACCAGCGCTGCCTCCTCTTCATTGTTTACATCCTAGCCGTAACAGGGGTAGTGGTGAGTAGGTGTAATTACACCTCACCGCCCCATTCATTTCAATGGGAAGGCTCGTTCCAATACAAGTCTACTCATGTTACGGCTAGGATGTAAACAGTGAAGAGGAGGCAGCGCTGGTACGGCACGCGCCTCCTCTTCAAACAGCTGATCGGTGGGGGTGCAGGGTGTCGGACCCCGGCCGATCTGATATTGATGGCCTATCCTGAGGATAGGTCATTAATAAATATAACTTGGAGAACCCCTTTAACTGTACCATATAAAGCAGGAGAGCATTGACTTGATATTAGAGAAGTATAGATATTTATTTCGTATCATTTGCCTCTCCCATTGTTTGTCACGTTTTCACTGAATCCTGGGGCAGTACCATGTTTTGCATGTACAATCAGCTGCTCTGAATTGGCGCTGCTATGCCCAGGCATATACCGTACAGCTGAAACATGCCGAGAGGCGGCCGGAATAAAACTACAGTACGCTGCGTTTTTTTGTCCGGCCGCCTCTCGGTTTGTTTGCTGTGCTGCGGCACATGGGGAATGGATAGATTTCACTCTCGTTTTCTGTCTCATTTTTCTCTTTATTTTTGTTCTCTCTCTTGCTCTGTCTCTCTTTAGTTCTCTCTGTTTTTTTTTTTTAAACTGTTATATGCTAGTCCCTTTAAATGCTTAGCGTCATCCACCATACATGTATGGTGAATGCCAGGTCAGGAGCCACATTGGTGCTTAGCCTGCCGTTTTATAATTGTTATATGAAACTTTTCAAATCAAGCCCAAATGCCCAAATTAGAAATTTAAAAAAGGCAAAAATATAGACATCCTTGGTATTAACTTGCCCACAAATGCCCAAGTTATTAAGTTATAAAAATACTTATCCCATACAGTGAACGCTGTAACACAATAATCACATATTTTTTTTAGCTTACCAATACAAATAGTGCCTTTAGAAAGTCCCACAAAAAACAAGCCGCCATACTGCTATATGAGCAGAGAAGTAAAAGCATTATGGCTCTTGGAAAGCAAACTAAAATGAAAAAATGGTTGTGCCACGTGTTTAAAAGAATAACAAGAAAATAAAATATTTAATGTACCCTTTGGTTTTGTTTGCTTGTGTTATTGACACTCTTTTATATCCCTCTTATAGCCAAGTGTTAGTGGAATGGATCCTCTTTTTGGGGAAGCCTTTCGCAGTCCAGCATTTGCTGAGCAGACTTTAATGAGCACAGAACTTCTGGCTAGCAGCTCAGACCCAGACTTCATGTACGAATTGGTAAGCTACAGTCACTGTATATCCAGACTACTCCAATCTGTGGGGTATGATGGCTACTTTAGATCTACACTTGTAGGTATGGTGGATAATTTTACAGATGTGATGTTAAAATGAAATGTCTTACATAACAAAGTTGATAGAACTGTATTTAGTTTGAGTTTTAGGTGGACTTCATCAAGGGGCCAATTGTTATCCCAGTTCCTTATAGTATTCCGGTAATCAGGTCTTATACATTTTATCATTGTTAGGTGATACTACATCATTAGCATGCCTTGTGAGGCTGGGAGCCTTAAGGCTGTATTAGACCAGCCGATTCTGCAGGTAATAGTCAGGAAGGAAACGTTGCTTCCCGGCAATCGCCTGCTCGCTAGCAGAGGAGACCACTGCTATTACCTGCAGCGATCTCCTCCTCAGGATGGAGAGAAGCAGTTGTTATACCATCGCTCGTCCTCATGCTTTCTAGTAATTTTCTGGCAGCACAATCTGCCAGCGGCAAATTGTGATCTTTCAGTATTCTGAAAGATCACAATTGCCAATGAACGAGCAAACGATAATTGGCAGCAGTATTAGACTGCCAGATGATCGCTAAAAAGCGTTACTATGAACGCTTATTAGCGATTATCTGGCAGGAAATCTGCCAGGGTACTACAGGCTTTAGGTATATAGCAGTCAGTGTGCCACAACTTGCCTACTATTTGTTTAGAACAGGATTGTGGCCATCTTTAATACTAAATATTTTGGGAGAATGGGGCGTCTCGTGACCCCTCTTTGTCACTCCAGAAAGTAGTAGATGAGGTGGAGAGGTATATATACATGAGAGGCTGTCTACATTGCAGTTAATACGAGTGGTATTGAAACTCTTCACTGTCTCAGCAACTCACATAAACTACAAGGTAGAGGGAGCAGCTGCACGTTTTTTGTTTTTTTTTTCTCTGGAGTGCAAATGTGGAGAATGGGACGCACATTCTATTGATAGGTGGGAGAGTCCTGGACGTAGGACCGACACCGATCAGGTATTTATGGCATATCTTTTCATTATGCCATAAATGTCACAGATTGTAGTTCCCCTTTATGTTTAACTGTGGCTCTTTGGATTGGTTTAATCTGACATTGTAGCCCTTGGACCGGAGGAGGTTGTGCATCAATTCTTTAGAACATAATATAGAACATAGTTTAGAACATTCTAGAAATAAAGCATTTGGGTAAGCGGTATTCTTACAGATTGATTTCCTTTATCTTCTCTTAAGGATCGAGATTTGGGCTACCAGCAGAGCCCAACAGATAATTTCCTAATGCTGGAAGACTGCAAAGATTTGGAGTCCTTGGAGTCCTTTGCTGACATCCTGGGGAGTAGTCCATCCCCTTCTTCTCACTGGGAGCAGTGGGACACTTATTGTGAGGATCTCACAAAGTATACAAAGCTAACAAGTTATGATATATGGGGCACAAAGGAGGTGGATTACCTTGGCTTGGATGACTTTTCAAGTCCTTATCAAGATGAGGAGGTCATCAGCAAAACACCCACACTTGCTCAACTTAACAGTGAGGATTCACAGTCAGTGGTTGACTCCTTTTGTTGTACAGAAGGCTTGTTAGGAGCAAAAGCCACATTTCTTCCAGGTAAGAAGGTGGCATCGGCAAGGGTAACTGCTCCACTTAGCGCACCTAAGACTTCTCCAACTGACGTGGCATTGGCTGATTGCTCCCTAAAAGCTGCCAAGGCAACTGTTAGTACACAGATGGCAGCAAAGACTAATATTTCTTGTCAGGAGAAGATCAATATTCATGTGGAATGCAAGGACTACGTAAAAAAAGCCAAGGTAAAGATCAGCACGGTACTTCCCACCCGACCGACAAGCACGGTGGTTGCACTAGACGCAGCCAAAGAAAACACCTGTTTTTGTGGAGCAATGGCCAAAAAGCAGGAAAGGACAATAGGTGAAACTTCATTAGGCCGGAAAACCTGTGCCATCTTGCCTTTCAGAGAGACTCAAAAGCTATTTTGCCCACCTCAGAATGTGGTGACAGTTGGCACCATAGAAGGGAATGTTACTGTATCAGCTTCTGTTTCTGACCCCTCACAAAAAGAGGAGCACAACTACTCACTTTTTGTCTCAGAGGGCCTTACAGAATCTGTTAAGAGTGAAGGACCACGGGATGAAGAGGAAGAAGATGATGAGGAAGTTGATTTGGATGAAGATCATGACGAGGGTTTTGGTAGTGAGCATGAACTCTCTGAAAATGAAGAAGAAGAGGAGGAGGAGGAAGAAGAAGAAGAGGAAGAAGACTTTGAGGATGACAAGGATGACATTAGTGACACCTTCTCTGAACAGGGTAAGAATACATAAAAATGAGTTGTTAGATTTGATTCTGAATGCTTTTATTCTGCCCTGGGAAATTAAGAGTATATCATCAGACATCTATGGGCATCACACTATAAAGCATGTTTTATTACTACATAACTGGGCCAGTGGGAGTAGGCAGCACTGCCAGTTTGTACCATAGGGGGCCTGTATTTCTAGGCCCTAAAGGAATAATTGCGTCTTGATAAAAAAAAAATTGGTCTTGATTTAAAAAATTCCTTTTGCTTTATGTCTAGACTATGCATACTCGTGGTAACTTTTGGGAATACAAGCAAATGATGTATAACATGATCCTGCAGTCATACTCTCTCCTTTTTGTTCCCTGTGTCCTGTAATTTACATTTAGCAAATTACATTTGGATGATATGACTACAGGATTCGACTACAAAGTTTGTTTTTTATATTCCCACAATCACCCAGTACATAGGAGCTGCAGACATAAAATGATCAAACTTTTCACAAAGCCGCTTCATTTTTCATTTTAGATGTACTAGATCGATTACAAAATGATTTTGAATGTTTATATATCCTTTACACACCTCCCAAGCACCTGATGTTCAAGGGATTGGCTCGTAAAATCACTTAGAAAAGGAGAGGTATATGTTAATGAGTCATTTGTGGGATGTTTGGTGGCTGTTCCTAGGTTGGGTGGTTGAATCTTAATATATCTTCTGGGTGGGGATCTAAGGCTGGGTTTAAACTTTGCAGTAGTGTGCTGTCAACTGTCACATTCTGACCACCAGTCCAAAGCTCGCCCTCCTGTGTAAACAGGAGGTCCGTCTCTCCTGTGTGGCTGACTTCCTGTGCGCTACATATACAACTCTCTCCTGGTACCTCCCCTCCTCACCAAACTCTATCCGTCTTGTTCCTCTGTATAGCCCTCCATAGTGATCTAACTGGAAAGTCCCTCCATTGATTAAAGAGGACCTGTCACCGCTCCTCACATGCCTGTTTTATTAGCTTCATGCATTCCCCATGTTGTAACAATTCTGAAGCATCTATTCTTATGGCTCTATGTTGTGCCATTCCTTTATTATTTCTACTAGAAGTTATGAATGAATTACTAGCAGTCTGCAGTAAGGGTATAGACGGGTGGTAACAAGTTGGGGGTGTGTACCTGCACAGACTCACTGTATCCAATCAGTGCTGCCATTTTCAGACTGTGCAGGTACACACCCCCAACTTGTTACCTCCCCTCTGTACCCTTACTGCAGACTGCTAGCAATTCATTCATAACTTCTAGTGAAAATAATAAAGAAATGGCACAACATACTGACCTAAGAATAGATGCTCCAGAATTGTTATTACATGGGGAATGTATTTGGCTATTAAAACAGCCATGTCAGGAGTGGTGAAAGGTCCTCTTTAACTACAGAGTTATAAAGCTAACCATCTGACCTTAAAGGGGTTGTTCGAGTTATGAAAAAAAATATAGCACTGTAAATCTGATGGGCAGCAATATATAACTAAGTTAAGCCAGTTTCAGGCAAATAAAAATGTATATTTCCTCATTTTCCTGGTTCTCATCTGGCCTTTGTTTACCTACAGTAACAACAATCTGCTTCCCCCCCCCCCCCCCGCTCTGCAAAGGGAGTGAATACAAGTGCTGAGTGATATGTCTGCCTGCTGGAATACTCAGCAGCATGTTGTATGTGTAGGACTACAAGTCCCAGCTGTACAATGACACTGCTGATGCAAACAGGAACTTCTGCCTACCTTTCTTGTGCGATACTCTACAGATCTTCTCCAGTGTACCTCTTTAATATGCAGCCACACACTGCTCCCCCATCTTCTGCTTGTAATAGCTGACAGAGCTAATACAATAGAGACTATCCATGCAGCGCTTACAGCTAGCACAGGAATGGGGTGTGAGTCTGGGGAAATTTATACATCTTTTCACACTAGGGTTCAACCCCCCTGCATCCTGCTTGTGATTGATAGGTTCCTCCTTGTTATCTATTATAATCAGAAAGCGGAGGAGTAGACTCTGCAGGGAGAGTTAGGAGACAGAATTTCTATGTCTCTATCACTTGCTACCCTTAGAGCACGAGCTGTCTCTAGCAAGCCGGGGCATAATAGGAAATGCATGCTGCAGATGAGACTGGTGGAACTGAGTGGAGGCTGGTCCTCTGCATTATTCTTTAATAATAGTATATGCTTACAGTGCTTCTTTATTGTGCCTGTGAACGGTGACCACTAACACTTACGTTTGGATGCTTTTGTTTCCTACTTATAATACAGTTTTTATTTTAGGTTATGAAAATGATTCAGTTGATGACTTAAAAGGGATAACTGCTGTGTCATCGAGAAAACGGGGAAAACGGCGGTACTTTTGGGAGTACAGTGAGCAGCTATTGCCGTCTCAACAAGAAGGAATCCTGAGACCATCTGAGTGGAACAGAGACACTCTGCCTAGTAATATGTACCAGAAAAATGGTCTACATCATGGTAAGTACTCTTTTCAGCATTCTATCTACTTTAGCTATAATATGCTTGGTTGTGCTACTTAGATTTGCTTTCAGATTCTTAGATTCATGAACTTGAAGAATCTGTAGCATGCAAAAAAGTTGCTGTAGATGAGTATGTTTGAGTACCACTACTGTTCAGACCAGTGAATAAAAATCTCTCTTCAGTGCTTTAAAAGGGTTTTCCAAGATTGTTGTTCTGATGACCTATCCTCAGGATCGGTGGAGGTCTGACACCTGGGACTCCCGCCGATCAGCTGTTTGAGAAGGCACTGGCGATCCTGTGTTCACCCCGGCCATCTCGCAGCTTACCAAGCACCATACATTGTATAGAGGCGGTGCTTGGTATCATTCTCAACTTCTATGGGGCTGAGCTGCACCTAGTCCACGATGAACGTGTCATCACTGGCCTAAGAGGAGCTGTGAGAAGGCCGTGGTGCTACTGCGAACCCCGGTGCTTTCTCGAACAGCTGATCGGCAGGAGTCTCCAGGATAAGTCATCAGTATTAAAATCTTGGAAAACCACTTTAAAGCTATTTTCCAAGGCTTTTATATTGATGACCTATCCTCAGGATAGACCGTCATCAATATCTTATTAGCAGGGATCCAACACCCTGCACCCCCACCAACCAGCTATTCTGCAGTTTCTCCAGCAGCAGAACTACTGCAGAACAGCTGACTAGCAAAGTTTCAGATCCCCACTGATCAGATATTGAAAGTACTGGAAAACCCCTTTAAAGCTATTATATTGATATTCCATAAGTGTCTGATGATGATGATAAATCAGGCCCTAAGAATATAACAGACTTACAGCACTTTATATTCTCACTTCTCCTGATGATAAAAGACACACAAAAGGTAGGTGTGTACTGATTTCCCCTGCCCCTACCTAGAGCTGTCAGCAGTTTATCATGGTCAAAACTACTGACAGATTCCTCCTCCTGTTTTCTTGATTGCATATTACAATATTAGGAGTTGTCTCAGCGTAAGCAGTGGTGACACATATTTTGGATATGTCAGGAAATGTCTGCTCTGCAAAAGAAAACACATCAAAACTAATCAACAACCCCATATTTTATAATATTCATTTATTTCAATATATTAAAATTCACAGACCTATATGGTGGTGGTCCGGTATTACAGTAGATAGGTAACAACACAGAACAACCACAGCGGTCCACAACATCAACACAGTCTATTGCACGTAGTAGTATGAGGACTATCTATCCACATGTATGCAGCATATAAGTAAATAAAGAGATCTCCTGATGAAGCTGTGAGCGAAACGCACGTCGGGATAACATACTCTATGTATACTTGTACTTTAAATGTTATAATGTCTTAGTTTGAGATTATGAAGGACTTGTAATATGGATTTTTGCACGTGCACTTTACTTATATGCTACATACATGTGGATAGATAGTCCTCATACTACTATGTGCAATAGATTATGTAGATGCTGTGGACCGCTGTGGTTGTTCTGTGTTGTTACCTATCTACTGTAATACCGGACCACCACCAGATATGTCTGTGAATTTTAATATATTGAAATAAATGAATATTTTAAAATATGGGGTTGTTGATTAGTTTTGATGTGTTATAATAGAGGGCTCTCTTTTTATATGTGTACCCCAAGTTTTTTAAGGTTGAGCATAGTGCCCCAAGTGTTGGTATATTAAAGAAGAACTCCCGACAAAAATTTTATTCCATGTGCTGCTAGAAATGTACATGATATTATCTGTAGTGAATGTCATTTTCTTACCAGTGTCTGAATTTTTGACTTATATCATCCTGACGTTTCTTATCTGTGTCATGTGACCAGCAATTAGACCCACCAACTCACACATAGACTTATGTGTGGACAGGAAGTCTAATTCTCTATGTATTCCTATGAGACTGAAAGTGAGGCTCCCATAGGAATGAATAGAGCAGTTACTGGCTTTCTGTCCTGGGTCAGTTGGAGGTCAGGGAGTTGGTCACATGACCCAGCTACAATAAGAAGAGAGGTTTTTACTCACAGAAACAGTCACTGATAAGAAAATGACAATCACTACAGATTATATCATGCACCTTTCTAACAGGTCAGAGAATAAAAATTTTTGCGGGAGTTCTTCTTTAACTCTGCAAAAGAAAAGTGGAACAGCCCTAGGAAAACAGCATGCCATTTTGTCATCTGCTGCTTCGCTTTCTTCAGAGGCCTCATGGTGGACCCATTATAATTAGGCACACCTCTTCCCAGTGCTGTTGCCACTTTATTCTGCTGCTCACACATTGGTAGCACACTCTAACCGTATCCCACCAATGTCTATGATGTGACAACATGAGAGCACCTGCTAATAACCCGTCCTTACTGTAATCATCCGTAGCATTGTATTTGTGATCTGAATGTTTGTGTGTTTTTATTTGCTGACTATTGTACTACTATTGTAATGTTACCAGGCAAATATACTGTGAAGAAGTCTCGCAGGACAGATGTGGAAGACCTAACTCCCAACCCTAAAAAACTTCTGCAGATTGGAGGAGAGTTACGTAAACTTAACAAAGTCATCAGTGACTTGACTCCTGTGTCTGAGCTTCCAGTAACCGCCAGGCCTCGCTCTCGAAAAGAAAAAAACAAATTGGCTTCAAGGTAACCGTATTGTACACTGATTGTGACATACTGTAGCCTTTTGCCTTTGGCTCTGTCCTCTGCTGCGGTTTCTGCAAATAGCTGCTTGGTGGTGATGCTAAGTTCCAGACTCCCACAATTTGATATTGATGACCTATCGGTCTATTGCCGCAGCCTCTTCCAAGGCAATGTGACGTCACTGTACATCGGTCACATGGTCTAGTTGCGGCTCAGCCCCATTCAAGTTGATGTACGGTGCTGTGCTTGCTCCAGTGAGTGCGGCAGCTCCCTGAAACAGCTGATCGGTGGAATAGGTCATCATTATCAATTCCTAGATAACCTTTTAAAGTGGGAATTTGGGATTTGGCGGAAAATTTGATGTTTTCCAGGATTTTAATATTGATGACCTATCGCCAAGATAGGCCATCAGTATCTGGTTGGCGGGTGTCCTTCACACTGTACCCAGCTTATAAGCTGTTTCAGGGTAACTGCAGCTTACTTTAGTGGGAGCAGCACTGTATTTACCAGCCCTGTCCACTACACACTCTGACACTTGGATTTTTTCATTGATGTTCTGCCAATATGCATCAGATCTGCATGAGTATTAGCCCCATATGTTGTAAAGGGGATGATCCTCTTCTTTGCCTTGCGGAAGTCATGAAAGTAAGTAGCAAACTCTTTTCCATGGCAGAGGTTTTCCAAGGTTTGCAGAAATACTCGTGTGAGATGTGTATTGTTGTCGGAATTAATGTAGGTCCAACGCCTGTGGATGAACCTTTAGACATATAAACAGAAGGATAGATCTTCCTACTGTATATCTTGGTATACAGCATAGGACGCCCCCAACTGAGTCTTACAACTGTTTTTACGCTGTTCTGGTGAGGTGTGCCTGAATCTGCCTTCCTGGCGTTTTGGAAGCTCTTTATTAAACGTACAATATGCTGCATTCTTTTCTGACCTTTCTGACATCCCATGATTTTATTTGTGAGAAGACGCGATAACTTTCTTGACATTCTTTGCTTATCGTTCTAATGCAGAGCCTGCCGGCTGAAGAAAAAGGCACAGTATGAAGCTAATAAAGTAAAGCTGTGGGGCCTGAATACAGAATACGGTAAGCTCTTAACAATACTATATGGCATATTGAGTTTCTGAATAATATGTGTGCTGGTGTTGACATCTATATATAGGTCAGCAGAACTGTTTTATGTATATATTTTTTTTATTATTTCCATTTTACAGATAATTTGCTGTTTGTGATCAATTCAATCAAACAAGAGATCATGGCTCGTCTGCAGATTCCCTGGGAGGAATGGTCAGCAAGCATGGAACAGAAACTGGATAACCTTATTAAGGATACACTTGGTATGTGGCGCACAGCAATTAGTTCTGATTTAATGACCACGTCCTGTGGATGGACAGCAGGGAGATGCTGCCACATGAGCTGTAGCACACACTGGTGTCCCATCCACAATTACTTTGCCCATTACCGTCTACTTTACTGGCCTTTAGTCACGTTGTACCAAATATCATAAAAACGGCTCTACGCCATATTTGCCTTTACGGCTCATTGAGGGTTAAATGTCTAATGGAAGTTCAGAAACCTCATGTGCAACTACTTAAATTTCATGAAGAGGAAGGTGTGTGGGAATGTTTACTCGCCATTGTAGTGTACACAGTAGTTTTGAAGCATTTTCCATTTAGTAGCTTGAGAAGTTTGTACTTCTCCACATTTGAAGTTAAAGGGGTATTCCCATCTCACAAATGTAGTTTGTATAGTTAGATATAGCCATACTAATATTATTACTAATAGAAAGTATTTATATAAAATGTACCGTTTAGAAGATTTCCCTATTTGTATATCCATTGTCCCACACACATCAGTCAGGCCGTTGCCCCTAGTTACGACCACCGCGGCCATGTAGTAGTGGTGACCAGCTTGCTCCTTTTCAAACCCGCTCTGAGGTAACTGCTGTATTGTGAACGCACATTGTATGAGCATGCGCAGACACATCTTAGGGAACTTTCACATCTGTGTTTTGGACGCTACCAGTCCATAACGCAATGGTCAGGATCCGTACAAAACGCAGACTTTATAAACGGATCCTGCTCCATAGAGATGAATTGATCTTGGAACAGGATCAGTTACTCTGCATTTTGGAAGCGCAGACAAAAATGCTACAACCCTAAGATGTGTCTCCGCATGCTCATGCAATGTGCGTTCACAATACAGCGGTTACCTCAGAGCGGGATTGAACAGGAGCAAGCCGGTCACCACTACTACATGGCCACAGTGGTCGCAACTAGGGGCAACGGCCTGATTGATGTGTGTGGGACAATGGAAATACAAATAGGCAAATCTTCTAAACGGTACATTTTATATAAATACATTCTATTAGTAATAATATTGGTATGGATATATCTAATTATACAACCTACATTTGTGAAATGGGAATACCCCTTTAATACAAGGCACTTACTAATGTATTGTGATTGTCCATATTGCCTCCTTTGCTGGCTGGATTCATTTTTCTATCACATTATACACTGCTCGTTTCCATGGTTACAGACCCCCAACAATCCATCCACGGTGGGCGTGCTTGCACATTATACAAGCTCCCACGGTCCCGGCCACCAGAGAGGCTAGCACTTTTTCCTATAGAGTGCAAGCACGGCCACCTCTGATGGATTACATGGTGGTCATAATCATGGAAACGAGCAGTGTATAATGTGATGGCAAAATGAAGCCAGCAAAGGAAGCAATATGGACAATCACAATACATTAGTAAGTGCCTTGTTTTAACTTTCTCTACATGATAAATACTATTTGCTGAAGTGAGACAACCCCTTTAAAGTTGACGGGCAGTATATCTTTAACAGATGCTGCACTTAGTAAACTCATGTTTGAAAGAATCATTCACCCAGCCAAATAGCCTTTTCATACAAATCGATGTCAGTAAGGCACTATGCTCAGAACATTTCTTTTGTCACTACAACATTAAAGGGGTTGTCTAAACCCCTCAGCATGATATATGTTCACACCATGGATCTGCCTTTCTGAGGCTACCTGGTCCGTTCTCTACTCCCTGCTGACACAGGGACATGTCATTGCTGTAGCAGGTCACCGCTGCGGCTGGAGCAACCCCTGTGAGGTGCATTTCCAAACTTATCCCTCACCAGGGAAATGGTTTGCCCCCATCACAAAATTGATGGGTTGTTAGAAGGTAGTGATGACCCACGTTTATTAACCCCTTCACGACCGCCATACGGCTATATACGTCCTATCTGCACATGCCCCGTGCAGATAGCACGTATATAGACGTGCAGGCGGCCCTTTAATCCCAGCGCTGATCAGCGCTGGGATTAAAGCTCCTGCAATCTAGCAGGAGCAGGTCGGGTCCCGGCTCACAGACAGAGCGGGGACCCTGAGGAGAAGACAGGAGCGGTTTATTACCGCTTCTGTCTTCTCCTAAGCCGGAGGAGAGACTTACCTCCTCAGCGGCGCAGCAGGAAAGAAGCGGCAGCGCCGCTTCCTGTGTTAGACCCGGCGGTCACGTGACCGCCGGGTGTCTCGGGGCCAGAGCAGTGCTGCAGGGTCTAAGGAGACCCTGATCAGCTCTGCCTGTGTGTAATGAGCCCCCAGGGGGCTGTTTTCCCCTGTAACTGGGGCTCCTGTGGATGCCCCAGTTACAGTGGAAACAGTGGGAAAAAAAAGTGTAAAAAAAGAAAAAAAAAAAAAGTCAGTCCTCCAGAGGTCTTTTAATGACCTCCTGGGGGACATATTAGTTGTCAAAAATAAATTAATATATAAGTAAAAAAATAAATAAAAAACAAACAAAAAAAGTGTAAAAAAAAAAAATTAAACACGCAGTCGCCAATAGAAACAGTCACCATAGTCGCCCCGTCAAATAAAATCTATACATGCTATATATCAAAATGATCGTCATCAAATAGGGAACCCATTGCAATAATTAATTTGTGCGTCAGTTTTAATATTTAAAAAAAAAATCTATAATTAAAAAAAATCCTTTTTTTTTAATAAGAATTAACGGTTTTTGTCTAAATTAAACCTAAAAAAATATAAAATATCTTTAAAAAAACCATTCTAATAATAAGTCCTAAGTGTCAAGTAAAAAAAATAGCAAAAATTATTTTCGTATTCAAACGAAAAAAAAAATTAGGGTCACTAAGCCACCATGTGCCCAAAACACAAAAAGTTGCCTGGACATCCAGGCCTTTTATTGGTCCGGTCATGAAAGGGTTAATAATGTCTTAGCCTAAAACTTTCCAATGTCCAAATTATTTGCCAACTAAGGGCATAAAATTCAATTTCTAAACTCTTTCTGGTTATTTCAGGTTCGTCAGTAGCAGGCCAGACTTCTGAATTTGTAAATCAGGTTTTGGAGAAAACTTCAGAGGGAGATCCCACTGGAGGCCTAGTGGGACTCCGTATCCCCACTTCAAAGGTGTGACGCCTTTTCTTCACAGCCAGTGCTAATGCGTCATCATCCCATGTCTTCTACGAAGTCTGCACTAAAAACTCCCTTCGATTTTGCATGTATATCCTCTCATCATCTGTTATGATTATATTTAGCAGGCTTGTTGGGTGGAATAAGCAAACTGACAGGTGCGAGAACCCATTGCATGGAACTCTGTGTTATCACAATGTCCGGTTGTTAGTGGCTGTTTGTTCATAGAGTACTATTGGCAGCAGTTCTATCATTGCCATACAGTTTATATATTCAATTTAAATGTGCAAAAACATATAGGCAACATTTATTGTATTTGTAGTGTTTGTCTTAGAGTCAGAAACAGATTATTTTTTTTTTAGGTTCACATAGTTTTAAGCTAATGCCAAAATTAGCTGGAATAAGTTTCAGACGCAAGTGATAATAAGCCACTATCTGAAATGGGAGTTAGAGACGTGATTCCTGTTCTAACTGTAGAACTTGGATGCAAGTTCACTGCGCGAAATGATGCAGTAGAAGTGTAAATGTCAACAAGTGGCTTTACAGAACATGTGTATATGTCGATAAAATAACATTGCGATAGTTGAGTTTGTCGCAAGTGAAACTATGATCTTAAAAGACTTATCTTTGTGCCTTGTAATTTACGGAGTGAAAAAGACTCTTCGACAGCTTAAAGCCGTTAAGGATTTTTTTTTGTATGCTTTAAAACATTATAAGATATTTTAAACCTTGTAGTGTAGTGGCCTAAGATGCATAGTTTGGTGCATATTTATGGGGTTAAGTTTAAATGTTAAAAAAAAAAAAATCCTTGTGACTTCCTCTTTTTTCCGAATGTACATAGGAACATGTTGAAAATGTAGATATGTGCCACAGAGTCTGTGAATTGTAATAGAAACATAAAAAAGGTTAAAAAAAAAAGAAAACAAAAAAAAGCATAAAAAGCAACAAAAGATTAAAAAAAAAAAAAACAGAAAAGGGTGGCTCTTGAACTATTAGCCGCACTTTTTTTTTCCTTCTTTGTTCTTTTTCTTCTCTTTGGTACTTACTTAAAAAAGAGAGAAACAAAAATTGCACATTACTTTGATTGTTTTCTTTTTGTTTTGTACCAAAGAAAAACACATTGAGGTGGCAGACTGCCTGTCAAAGTAAAGATTTGCACAGCTTATAAGATACTGTAATGAATGTAAAAAATAAATACAAATATAAATATATATATATAAATATAAAACTGAGGTCAGCGGAATTCTGGGATAGCTAGGGAATTTAATAAACTGTGAATTTTTTTTTTCTTTAGTGGTCCAATTTTTCGAGTATCAATTCGTACATTTGGAGGGTGCATTCACAGTCTTGTGTCTTTAAAAGACTGATTTCCCTTTGTAGATAAAGACTATTATTTTTTATGGAAATATTGACTTTTCAGATTTTTGGAGGATAGGTGGAGCTGCTACATTTCATTTATCTAGTTGAACTTCCAGAATCTGATATTTCTCATCCTAGCCAGGTGGTGTGAAACTTGTAGGCCCATTGGCACTGTAAAAGAAAATAAATAAATAAATATATATATATATAAAAATATCTATTTTTGCTATTGTAACATGCACCTGAATATATTAATCTTCAGACCGAAGGGGGAGAGAGAAGTAGAGAGCAATTGAGATATTGTAATATTTTGCCAATATTTTTTTTTTTTCCTTAATGTTCTTGATCATTCAGAGCACGACCTGATATGAAAGATTAATACCTTTAAGATGTTTAAAAAAAAAAGTACAAAAAAAAAAGAAAAAGGAAAAAAATAGATTTTATATTTTTGTACTAGTACGGCAGGAATTGCTTCTTTGGATGTTAGGGAATTTATTTCATGTTTGTTAATGTGTATTTTTTTTTTTTTTTTTATCCTGCATGTAGTATTTTTGCAGATGCATGGAGTCTAGTAATACTCCTTTCTTGGTAAAAGAGCGTTACAGAAGGGGAATGGTTCATTAAACTTTGTAAAAAGGAAAAAATGGAAAACACATTGAAGTCAGTTGGGCAGATTTACTAATCCTATAGATGGCCAGATTTATTACAGGGGCTCAGGTTGGATGGTACATTTGGTACATGGCTAGATATGTTTGTCTACTTGATATCAACTGTTGATTTGCTTTGTTTGAGACAGAATTGTGGCACTAAATGGTGCTTATTAGGCCATGTCCATTTCCAGGGAATCCACATTGCTTTTGCGGTAAGCCACACCCTTATCAGACTATTCACAGATAATTTGTCTAAAAGTAGATGCGCCAAATTGCGCGATTTATGCCACAATCTAGGCACACTGACATTCATGGGCCAGTGAGTTGAAGTGGATGTCTGTTCTGGAGTCAGTCTCTAGTTTGCTCACTCGTTCTGGCTGTGCTTATATTTCCATTTCCAACCCATGTCAGTAGTGACTGATGAATAGTGCTGCATTCTGTTCCCATTTATTCATAGAATTTCTTGAAGTGTATGCCATAAATGATAGTTGTTGTGGATTATACCTTTTTTTAATTTTATATGACGTTCCTGCGGTAGTTGTAATGCCAAAAAAGAGAGGTGGCTCTCCAAAATGTGCCTTACATATTTTGTAACTTTGGAGGTTGATTCTGTCTTAATCCTTTAACATGACATGTGATGCAGAAATATGCGCCACATTTTCCTTCCTTACCTTGAAAACACAGAATATGTAGAATGCAGGCACAGTATATGATATTGCTAGTATCTGGGGTACATACAAAAGGTTGTAGTTTTATCACCTTGGTTTGTGTTCAGTTTGATACTTGTAGACTTTGCTATAGTGATAGCTTGATCAGTGGGAAGTTTTGGGTTGCTGAACGTTAGCCATATAGCCATAGCAAGCTGTATGTATGGTCAGGTGGCCTCTTTTGAGACAAATGTTTAGGTCAACATTATATGCTTAAAGAAGAACTCCTGCAAAATTTTTTATTCTCTGACCTGCTAGAAAGGTACATGATGTAATCTGTAGTGAAGGTAATCTTCTTACCAGTGGCTGTATTTGTGAGTTATCACCTCCCTTCGGATCCTCACCTGTGTCATGTGACCAGCAATCAGACTCTCCAACTGACACAGCATCTTGCGTGTGGACAGGAAGTCCGTTTCTCTATGTATTCCTATGGGAGCCTCAGTCTGAGTCTCATAGAAATGAATAGAGAAGTAACTGACTTTCTGTCCTGTGTCAGTTGGAGATCAGAGAGTTGGTCACATGACACAGGCTGCTGAGGATCAGAAGGGAGGCTATAACTCAAAAATACAGTCATGGATGAGAAGTTTATTTTTACTACAGATTACATCATGCACCTTTCTACTAGGTCAGAGAATAAACATTTTTGCGGTAGTTCTACTTTAATTGGTGATTTTTTTAAGTTCCACTTGGGGCTAATTTTATACAGCAATATTGTTAGTCTGTGTTCGATTGATCGATTCACACTTTTGTCAAACCCAAATCCTTGATATATGCAACTGTATGCCATTCACCCATTGACCCAGTAAAAAATAGTATACTGCATGTATACTTTTCTTTCTGAACCTGTCAATTTTGGCGGGACTAGCTGACTAATGGGTATGTTGATTTTAACTTCCCCTTTCTTTTGTACTCAATGAGATAAGCCACCAATAGAGGTGTCTGGCAGCAGTTTCTTTCCTTTACTGCATGGTCATTTTATACTTCAAGACCTACCTGCAATGCATATTTTTTTCTGAAAATGGGGTTTGATCACAGAAAATGAATGAAAAAAATCTTTAACACAGACTAAAATTAAGACTGTTTAAAAAGCCATTAAAATATGTTCATGCTTTGCAGGCATTGGGCAGCAAGTATACCACATTGGCATATGCCACCACTTTTAAAGGGCAAATCTAGTCCAAATAACCTTCTATTATAATTTAGATACATATGAGAGCCACCAGTCATTTCAGAATAAGGGTCCATTCACATGACTGCAAGACATGGATCCTGGCTGGTAGAACTTTAGAAATGTCTCTCTCATTGGTAGAAATGTCCTACCCTTTTCCCCAAACGGAGAAGAATAGGACATGTTCTATCTTTTTTGCAGGGCCGCAGAATGGACATACGGATGTGGGCAACACACATCTTTTATGACCTCATCCGATCTGCAATTTGGATGCGGAAGAAAAATACGCTCATGTGCATGGACCCGAAAAAGACACTGTAAATCTGTTAAACAGTTTTGTCAGAGGATCAAACACTTTATGGAGCAACAGTCATTGAAACTTGTGATCACATATTTAGAATGTGGGTCCTTTCATTCTGGAAATTTAATGTTTATCAGAGGATTCACCGAGATGATCTGATATGTATTTATGTCTGTTTGTACTGATGGTGAGGGAGGTTCTATTCAATGAAATGAGAGAGTCCTCAATGTGCCATGTTATAGGTCTACTGCCACATGTGATGGCATTAGCATCGCCTAGCATATTGATACCATAATCTACTGCAATTACTTTTCAATATTTACTGAGCCTGTTAATTTTGGGATTTCCGGTGTTACAATTTTTTGACCCATACCCCTGAGAAGACACCAAGCTTACTGGATGCAGGATAAATGCTTATGGTACAGAGAGAGAGCTGGCCACGCGCAATGCAGTTTTTGTTAATGATTTCTTTCTACTGTAACAGCAGACATTGTTTCACAGGATCAGAATTCCAGATACTTCATGAAACCGTTTTCCAGTGCGTTATCAATGCAAGCAGTCATGTTCCATTGCAGGCAGTGGGCATTGAAACTATCTTTTCTACATATAAACAAGCGATAAACGGTAACACAAATCGGTAGCTTTAAAAGATACCGTATGTGGTAGGTTCAATTGTAGCCAAATGTCCTCTCTGTTAAATTGGAAAAATAACAAAATTTTTGCCTAACTTAAAGGGAATCGGTCAAGTCTTCTGTGCTGCCCTACCCGAAGGCAGAACAGGATAGAAGGGCAGATGCTGAGCTCTGGGGGTGGGGTAGGGGGAGCAGGACAGGCATTTTACATAAAAATACAGAAATCTATGTATCTCTGAGCTCTACCTCTCATCCTTTATATTATGGTGTAGTCAATCCAACAGCCATTGTAAGGCCTCATGTTATCGACCATGTCTGTACTGTGGTCCGCAAACTATAGATTCGCAAAATACGGATAATTTCCATGTGCACGCCACATTTTTCTCACTCCAGTCTCTAGGAATTACTATTCTTGTCTGCAATATGAACAAAAACAGGACATGTTCTATAATTTGCAGAACTGACATACAGATGCAGACATAGATATTGGACATGCTCAGCCACCTTTCTGTTTACATCAGTGGGAGTTGTGGAGAGAAGCTCTCGATCCTTTAGAATTCAATACAATTATGAAAGTCATCTCCATCATAATTGGTAGATTGCTTAGTAGAAAAGGATCTTGCCTTCAGGAGATTAAGTACTTTGCATCCCCTAAACACTGTACTGCATTTCCCATTGATGTAAGTAGCAAATACTTAAAGTCCCAGCCAATTTTCAGATCTCACGTTGAAGTACCATGTCCTAATATATTATGTGTGTGCCTGTTGGCCCACAAACTGAAGAAGTCCTCTTCAGTAGCTGCTACATTAATGCCCAACTGTGTTTTGGGAGGTGCTCCGATTCTTTTGCACTTTGTTGTCCGATAGAAGGCCAGATCCTTCCTCATGACATTTCTGTTTTAACTTATTGGTGATTACATTCGGGAGTTGGTGGACATTTTGGAGTGCCTTATAACCATCTGGTGTTGCTTCCTTGTTTGCTTCCTCAAGGATTGTTTTTGAGGAAAAAAAAATGGTTTCCTTGATAAACTTAGAACCCAGATTTCTTGAGTATATGTTGTCTCTGATATTCTTCTCTTTAGCTGCAAATGTGTTCTGCTGGCTTTTTTCATATCCTTCTTGACATAGAGGGCAAATAGATTGACATCTGTCAGCTGATGTTTGTCAGTGCAGCGCACAATTATAATGCCAAAACCCTTTCCCATATGTGACTGGGTATTCTAATGTACTGTATATTTCAGCCCTTTACTGCTGTAATAACACCCCAAGCCATTTCCGTAGAAAATTTCAAAACTCATCACGACTTCCACAGATCCTATACTTTGGGTTTTGCATCTGCTCTATGACAAAAACAGGGCTATGTGAAAAAAAACACTCCAACCATCTAACAGATAAACCTTGCTACCTACGCTGGTGTCCAACAAAAAAAACCTGCTCTGATGTCCTTAAAAGCACAAATGTCTCAGGAAACACGCTAATACAATTCAATATTGTGGGCTCTTCTCGCTAGGTATGATATTTATCACATATATATTGTTGTAAAGGAAACCTGCATAGCTTGACGGTCCTAAGAAACCTATATGTAATATATCCTAGATTGCTGTTGGACCGGAGTAAGAAGTGTGGCTATACAGCCTAGGTTTCCTCTGTTATAGTTGATGGTGTTGATATGCCTTTGCGGTTGCTGTGCTTTTTTTTGCAGTTGCCTTGTCGAGATTCTTGACTTGTACATGCTTTACTTAGAAAGGGATTGTTATTGTGTTTAGTGTGTGTAACCATCATGAGTAACTCAAAGGAAACAACTTTACTTTTTACTTTCTGTTGAAGCCTATTTGAGGCAGAAAGTTTAACACAATAGGTGCCTAATTTTAAAACTGGCCTTGTTTCCCACAGCAATCAATCAGAGTCCATGGTTCATGTCTCCAGGGCATCCTGAGAGATAAAACCAGATAAAACTTTGGTTGCTATTGAGCTTTAGCAAAACTAGTGTATAAAGGAAAACTGGCTTAATTGCCCATATCAACCAATCAGATTCCACCTTTCATTTTTAAAGGAGCTTTGAAAAATTAAAGGTGCAATCTGTTTGGTTGCTATGGGCAACTAGTTTTCCGGGTTTTTTTTTTTTTCTATTTTTACCACAAGACCCAAGGATCATATTAAAGAGCTAGTTACAGCACAAGCTGGCAACCGAATATACATGCACCTAATAATCTTAAAGGGTCACTTTTCTTTCAGTAAACTTTTGTACGAGGGGAGAGAAATGCTTGCTTAATGCTCTCTTCCTCCTCATTGCAGGACAGGAAAAACTCTATGGGCCTATCTCCGTCTTGTGCAGCGAGGAGAGAGAACAAGCTAAGCGAGTCCTTCTCTTCCATGATTCTAGAGATCGATGGGGGTCTCAGCACTCAGACCCCCACCGATGAAAACTTTTGTTATGTCAATATAACATATCAAAAGTTTTCTGAAAGCACAGTGACCCTTTGAAGGAGTATTCCCATCTCAGCCTTTATGTATCAGTATAAGTGCTGGCCAGGGGTGGCCTAAGTTATGGAAATATCCAAGCTGGCTGGGCTCCACCGTTTCTATAACTCCCATAGCAGTAAATGGGAACTACGTAGACGGTGTAGAACAGCAAGTCTTTCTGCTTCTGCCAACTCAGGAGTTACCAACAGCTAGCTGTTGTACGCTGTTTGTGTAGCTCCCATTCATTCCTGTGAGGGTTACAGAAAAAGTAAAGTGCAGCCCACTCGTCCATTTCCATAACTCCACCTACCCCTGGCCAGAGCTTACTCTGGTTATTCCTATCTCGGCCATTAAAGGCCTTCTGCAAGCGACTATGGACCCCATTTATCAACATTGTCTGACAGTAAAGCTGGCCTTTTTGTCCATAGAAACCAATCACAATGCAGCTTTCATTTTCTAAACTGTTTTTGAAAATGAAAGCTGTGCATTAGTTGGTTGGTATGGCCATCGCTCTGGTTTTACTGTTAGTCTGGAGGCACCGTTAGGGGCCCCTCTCACAGGTTCTATCAAAAATACCAGACAAATTAGCGCAGTACAATTTTGTCCAATGAAATGATGGAAACCTGACAGACCAATCGGGTCCATTGGGTGCCGTAGGTGTCTTATGTGACAGATCAATTTTTTTTGCTTTGCTCTCATTTTTCTGTTCCACTGATGGTATATAAGACCTGAGTGCCTCATGGACATGTGAACTCTGCCTTAGACAGTTTTGATACATGTGGCCATATTTATATGCCCTCTATATACATAACATGTTTGCAGTTTACTGTTGTGGACAGCATAATACTTAAAGGGTACCTGTCACCTCACATATGCCATTTAAACTCCCCACAGTACCTTATTCATGTGTTTATGGAGCTCTGGAATTAGTTCTTGTTGTAGTACATGTACTTTATACAGATTGGCCTGTTCAAGTCAACAAGGACAACATTTTCCTTCTCCAAGTTTCCCCTCCCGCCCCTCCTTCTGCAGCCTAATTGACATTTCCTTAGGCAGGGAACGTCACCCCAAGCTCGCATTAGATCCTGCACATGCTCAGTTACTGTACTCTCTTGCGCATGCCCAGTAAATGTGGTTTTACTTCTGCAGACTTAAGGTCTTCATGGTACATGTGCCAGAGTGCAGGAGTGGTCTTCTCACGTACATAGCTGTACATCTACATTCACTGGGCATGTGCAGGAGAGTACAACAATGGAACCTGCACGGGATCTAATGAGACCTGGGGATGACAATCCCTGCCTGAGAGAATGTCAGTCAAGCTGCAGGAGGTTGGGGCGGTGTGGGGAAACCTTGACTTTGAGGAACAAAACGCTGGCCTCCTTGACTTAGACTTATTTGCCTACAGCAGGAAGAAGATGAAGGGTATGTTGACACAGACTATTTTTGACGCCTTTTTTGGAGTGGATCCCGTGCCTAAAATCTGCACCAAAAACACATTCAGAACTTTTCCATACGGTACTGTGGGCAGCTGAAATGGCATATCCGAGGTGACAGGTTCCCTATGATTGGGCCGTACATTTTAGATAACTTTGATTTGAATCTGCCAATTTTGGTGGGACCGTCTGACCATCCTATATGTTTGGGGCCTCCTGACTCTCCCGATATCAGATGTCATAGGAGATAAGGATTGGGCAAATGATTGGATTTGAATTGCCTGATCCTTTTATTGTCTGAGGATAAGCCACAGCCAGAGGAGTCTGACAGCGGCCTTCTCTGTTGTCCCATTCAGGACACATAAATGCTCTGCTGTATTGAGGGGACAGGAACGATAGCTCGGCCAACGTTGTCTATCTATTGCAGGCATCAACAACCTCCTGCACTCCAGCTGTTGTGAAACTACAACTTCCAGCATGCACGCTTGCCCAAGTGTTTTCTCATAGACGTGAATGGGGCATGCTTGGAGTTGTAGTTTCACAACAGCTGGCGTGCCAGGGATTTCTGACTCCTGATTTCTTGTGTCCCTAAAATTGCCTTCACTATTTTGGCTTTTTGGAAAGGCATAATTAAGGCATTTAAGTTAAAGTGGTTTTCCAAGATTTTTATACTGATGACCTATCCTCAGTATAGGTCTTCAGTATCTGAACCGTGGGGTCTGACACCCGGGGCCCCCGCCAGTAAGCTATGAGAAGGCCAAAGCTCTCTCAGATACTGATGACCTATCCTGAGGGTAGTTCATCAGTATAATAATCTTGGAAAAGGACAGAACTACCATAGCCTGGTACTTTTACTAGGAGAGAGTGAGAGACCAGCTTAAAATGCATTAGTTAAGCCTTTCTGTGAAGCTATAATAATGTACCCTCTTATAGTAGTAGTCTGAATTGGGCCTTACTTTCCTACAGATGTGTGTCTTTTTGCTACTGGATAGCTAAGGGCAATTGTTTGCTCGTATAAGAGCTAAAGGGTTTACTTTTGGCCAGAACCTTGCACCCTTGTATCTTCATAGCCCTCTCCTATTTACCATATACATTTCGCATTGCTTCTCCTGTCTCTAGATGGCCATGCAGTGTTATTGCCGGCTTGTTTAGAGCGCAGGCTTTATACGATTTTATGTTTCCAACTGACACTTTATTTTGTAAGTATTTATGTGTATATCAGATAAGCACTTTGTTTCAAGTAAAATAGATTTGTTTTACAATGAATATATATATATGGTTTCCTGCCAATTGCTGCTAACTCTGGACTGCTCTGTAAACTGCAGCAATACTTGATATAAGATAAATGCTCCTGGCAGTTAAGATACAGAGGGACATTAAGCCTCAGGTTAGGCTGAAATCACACGGTTGTCTATTTGACTTTGTCATCGGCATATGGTCAGACAGTCCATCATTTTGATATTACTACTTTACAGGTCCTGAATGATGTGGTTTTAACCCCTTAGGAGTTTCTATGTTGTTCTGCATGAGATTTCTTTTAAGGATAATGTGCAATCTTTGATTGTTGCTAATGAATAGGTGGCATGGTAGTTTACTTAACATATGTTTACCTTTAAATGTTCATTTACACTTTAGGCATCGATAACATGTGCATATATAATGTTGAGTAACTTGCGTAAATCTGCTGCTTCCTTTTTCTTGATGGTTACTCTAGGAAACAGTCTACTACAGTTGTCGATTTCTGACTGAGTGCCTAAAATACAGGTTTTGTAACATTTGCTAATTCTTCCCATGTTGAAAATGATCGTACCAATCTATATGTACAAAGATTGGGGGTCATGTACGAAGACTGGTATACCAGTAGGAGGGAGTGGTACACAATTTACTTATTCCCCAGCTCTGGAAGAGAACGTTTAGTAAATCTTCCGCCTGAAGGCCATGGCTTTTTTTTGTCCTGACACAAAGCATTTGGAAAATAATAGAGAACTGCCATGTATATGACTTTCATTATGAATGGCATTTTTTCATTACAATGACACAAGATAATTGCAGTGTTTGCCATGATATACAATCTCCATTGAGTCTACAAGAAATGCTGAGATATTTTAGATCTGAATTGAGGATACAGTATAGGTGTTACCAGATTTTAGTACAACATTGTATTTACCAAGTTACTCAACTTTTTATGCAGATTAAAGGGGTTTTCTAGGAGTAGAATATCGATGACCGCAGTATCTGATCTGTGGGGATCTGACACCCGGCACAACCACTGATCAACTTTTGAATAGGTGTGCGGGCTCCTCACAGCATACCTAGCACAATGCCATGCATTGTGTAGTGACCGTGCATGGTATAGCAGCCCAGGACTGTTTACTTGAATGGGACTGAGCTGTACATAGCCCATGTGACTGATGAAAGTGAAGTCAGTTGACTAGGAAGAGACTGGAGCGTCATGGCTTCTTCTAACTTCTGAAGAGATGTGGGGGGTGCCAGGAGTTGGACCCCCAACGATCAGATATTGAACCTTGATTTTGAGGATAGGTCATCAATAGTCCACTCACAGACAACTCCTTTAATTTTGAAAATAAATGGTGTTTAAAGGTGACCATAAGATTTAAGACAGCATATGTGCATAAAGAGCATATGTGTGACTATATTTTCCTCAAAGCTCTTATCACTAAATCATAGCTACTTAATACTATATTTTTGTTGGACTTTTCCAGTTTTAGAGAATGCTCACAAAGCAACACCCACGTCCTCTTCTCAGGCCAATCTAGTATAATCATTGTAACCTAGGACCAATATGGCTATAAAACCTTTCAAGTAGTAGACTGTCTGAGCCTGGCCCAGCCCACCAGGAGCCACCGTGCACCCTCCACACAATGACACAGTTTTATAGGAAAGCTGTGCGGCTTTACACATTAACCAGGAGACTCTGTGGTATTTAAAAACAGTCTAGATATGGTTGTACTTTGATGCCAGTAATATTCTGCTTCCTCTATGGTCATAAACAAACATATATACATATATTATATTGTCAATCTTCTAGTGTAATTAATGCTGTCATGAAAAAAAATCAATGTAAAACTACAATATATGTGTTGATTTCTGCATTTTGTGTACATTACTTTGGGGATAGCCAGATTCCAGCTACATAAGGTGGCATAGTGGTGGGTTCAACTTGGATGTGCTCATCCTATATAACTCACCTCTGTGTGTTGTTAACATGTTAAGACTCAATGTTTCATTTTGCACAGCATGCACACGTCACGCAAGGCTGAGTTATGTCACCAGAAGAATTTTATACCTAGGGATGTCATCTCTAAGGTTTTCGATCTGGTTAAACTTGATTCGGGCAGTTGTGGGTCTAAGAATGTCCCTCTATAGGGAAAATCCTGAATTGTAGAAACTTGTCACTTTAGAGACGACTACCAGTTTGTAATTTCTCAATGATCTTATGGTACTTGCCCGTTATTTGGTGCGTTTATTATGGTGGTCTCTCACTATTGTCTAGATTGTGCTCTGAATGCCTAATTCTGAAGCCAACAACCAAATTAAGGTTATTGGGCACAAGCTCTATTCCAGTATTACTGTATTTTCTCTAGATACTGCTGCAGTAGACCCACCAGGTCTCAGAACTGTGTACCTTTTTGTTTGGATGGTAATGTATAGCACCTACGTCTTGCCTGTCGTGCGTGTGATGTGGTTTTTATAACTGTGCCTTACTTGTACATTCAGAATAGAAGTAGGGCTTGTCCTAGGCCCTTGTTGAATTGGACCATTGAAGACAAAAACTTCAAAATGTATGTTTTATGGACTAAGAAAAGACTGTATATCTGAGTGCCTCTCTCCTGTCATGGGCAATGCTTGCAAACAATCTCAGCGATCACATAATGAGCGGAATAAGGTTTGAATACATAGATGTTGTATGCCAGGTTCCGTTTTACGTCATTTGATGTGGGCATATGCATTTATGTCACTGTTCTATCTCTTCCACCTTTTCCGTTGCTAATAAACATGACGTCTGTTAATAGTGTATGTATTGTTGAAGGAAGGCTGTATACTGAGTGGTTAGCTAAAATGCTGGTGACTGCAGTATCACCTATGTCATTTTTACGGTTTTGTTTTATTTGCTTTCCCCCATCTTGAATTTAGTCAATCATCTATTATTAATACTCATGATTTCTAATTTTAAAAAAAAGCTTTGACCATTGGGAGAGAGTTGTATTATAAATAGTTCCATAATGTAACATAAAAATCAGAAATAAATTCCAACTCTAGGCCTGCAGGGTTGTCTTTTTCGTGCCGCTTGCCTACAGGTGTTTTCAGCCACAAGACTTCACCGGGAGGAGATCCATGCATGTGAATTGCACCTGCATTCAGCTGACAACACACGCAGGGAAACGGCTAGTTATATAATGTCCTTCAATATCTGAATCTCTATGATCTGTGCACGATTCTAGGAATGATGCAATATTAGGCAATTACTCATAATGCAATGTCCTAATGTCATGATAAAATGGCTACAAATTTGAGCGTTGTTTTGCAAAGGATTACTCCACCCAAGTAAGAAATATCTTGGTTGTGGTCATTGAAGTTTGGCGGTATGGATGTAATAGTATTTACAAGTACTTTCTACACTGCTTGTTTCAGTGCCTCTCTACCCCTCATGTTTTATATTTTTTCATCTTCACCTTTAATTTTAATTTCATTTTATACAACCCAAACTGTGGATTTTATCTATTGAAAATTCACTCAGATTTCAGTATCATTTCCCAGGACTGGATATACTCTGGAAGCTCTTCTTGACGCTGCTACAAGTCATTATGCAGACGCATATGATAAACTAACCTTACCCGGCATTCATAGGTCTTCATATTATTTTTGCACATGATTTTGCAGAAGGCACTTTAAAATGTTAGAAGTATGTTTATTGCTGATTTTTTTTCTATTGGTCTTGACCCATAATTTAACTGCAGACTCTTTATTTTTTTGTTATTGCTGTACTGGCTATTAACAGGCTGCTAAATGGTGTCCATAATTGTAAGCCGTGTTACGCATCATTTGGCAGAAATTCAGGCAACTCCTCCCAGCGAGTGTCATTACTAAAGTCCTATGAGAAAGGTCTTGGTTTCCTTCTTGCACTAGACCTTGCATACTTTTCTTTCCTTGATTTAGCAGCCTTCCATTCCACAATAGGTAAAGTATTCATTTTGATCGACTTGCTCTGTGTTGTTTTATTGTGTCTGTGTCATCATTGTACCACTCACTGTAGGACTTTATCCCATAGACTATAAACACACAGGAGGAGGATGTGTAGCTGGAACCGAATCTGGAGTTTGTAATGCAAAAGTTAAGATACTGTAAAAAAAATATTGGTATTTAAGTTTATTTTCAGTCTGTTATCTTCTGTTTGCCTTTTTATTTAATAAAGCTGTTTGTCTCTTCACAGACAGATTGTGTATGCGCTTTATTATTTCTGTCCACTTGTATTTATTTGTTATCAAATCTAACTTTATTGAAATTTTAACAGCTTAGGCTAGTTTCACACTAGCGCTAAATTCTTCTGGCAAGCTATTTAGTCAGAGCAACAATCAGTTGGAAGACATCGTAGTCAGCTGGAGCACCGCAAGGCCCCATTGACTGTTAATGGGACTTAGTGGGGATCCGGCCTGTTTCTCGCACTAGTGCTGGGATTCGGCCAGACAAATACCACTGCAAGCAGCGTTTTTTGTCCGGCCAAAGTCCTGGCACTAATGCCGGAAACAGGCTAAATCCCCGCCATGTCCCATTATAGTCAGCAGAGTCAGGTAGTACAATGTCATCTGGCAGGCTGTTTCTCTGCTGGAACAGCTTACCGGAAGAATTAACTGCTAGTATAAAACTCGCCTAAAGGCTGTATTAGACCTGCTCATCAGGTTCTATTACATGCAGCGATCTCCCCCACAGTATGGTGAGGAGAGATCGCTAATACAGTCGCTCGTCCTCATACAGAATCATTATTGGCTGGCAGCAGAGCATGACCAGACAGCAAGATCTGCCACCAGCAATGATTTTTAAGTGTGCTTAAAAATTGTGATTGCCCGATGAAGGATCGTTTTGTTGGGTAATTGGCGGCAGTATTACTCAGGCAGATCATCGCTAGCAAGTGTTCGTACAAATGGATGTCGGCGATGATTTGTCTGACAGTTGCCTGGTATAATCCAGGCTTTACAAAACAGAGCAAACCCTCATGACCTATGCCCTTCCTACCACCAGAAAGAAAAAGAAAACATAAAGTATGTGAAGTGCCGCACCATTTCCAGAGGAAATGTAAGGTCAATTGCCTTGTTATAACTTCTACTTTTCAAACACTAGTTCAATGGTCAGGTACCTTATGCTGCCCTCTCTGAGTGTAGTAAATGAGACACTGATTTCTCGTAATGATTTCATTTGTCTGTGACTTTATAAGTAGTTTTTGAATACATCCCTGGTAAACTGGGCAATACACACCAAACATGGAATATCCAGGAGCTACTGATTGACAGGTTTCTCACTGTTACTGTGCGTAGGAAGAAATCTGTCAATCGGCATATCATTGGACTCCTTGCTGACTGCAAGCTGCATAGTTGTAACATGGAAGTACTCAAGAACAACTTCACATTAACTCATCAACGATATTATGCTGAATACAGCGTGTCTGTCAATATACTATTCTGCCCTCAGTGAGAGCAGCATAAGGGATCTAAAAGGTTCCCTTTAGGGCTCTTTCACACGAGCAGATTTAGGGCTCTTTCACACGAGCAGATCTAATCTACAATAAAAATTAAGCAACTTTGCAAATAGTCTTGATTTAAAGTGTTTTACCATTTTATGTCTACAGCATGTATGCACACTTGTGTCTCCATGGTTACAGACTACAGACAGACCCTTCTGCAGTCATACTCCTAGCTCTTGCCAACCTCACAAATGTATGTTTGCATTGTAGGATCTGAACTGCTTTTGGCTTAAAATTTATGACATTCACACACTCTGAGACAAAAACAAGATTGCTACCCAGGAATTAGAAATTATTCCTGTGGGAACACAGACCTTAGACACCATGTATAGGTCACAGGGGACAGGTCATATGTCTTCTGGCCACACAGTCACCTGGATCCAAAGTGTGCAGGTAAAGTTAAATATAAAAAATAAACAGTTCAAGAAAGTAGAAAGCATGGCACTCACCATATGGTAAAACTCTTTATTGCAGGTTCAGTAGATGTGGATAAACAGAAGCAATGGCCGTTTCATGCACTGCTGCATTTTATCTGGTCTACCAGACCGGCACCTCTGTTTATCCTCATCTGATAAACCTGCAATAAAGGAAGGTTTTACCGTAAGGTGAGTGCCATGCTTTCTACTTTCTTGAACTGTTTACACTTGGCATTGAGCAACACTGAAGATTAGTGAATCAGTGGAGCCTCAAACATTGAAACACTGTGTAACTAGGAGAATCAATAGGCCAGCCTCTTGTGGCTTAAAGTAAAAGATAACAAATAAGATCAGTAAAATCTATATGAACTAAATTGTTCACGTCTATCAAGTAAAAAAAACTGTATTGTATTTGATGGTAGTTAGTAGAATATTTTCAGATGCTCAAGCTGTGATGTAAAAACAACAAATGGCAGTAAGTCATGATAGATGCATATGTATGATGGCGGCAGGACTTGTGTAGTCCTGACATCTTTAAAGGTCATCTGTCAGCAGATTTGTACCTATGAAACTGGCTGACCTGTTATATGTGCACATGGCAGCTGAAGGCATCTATGTTGGTCCCATGTTCATATGTGCCTGAATGGTTGCTGAGAAAAACAATTTTTTAATATATGCAAATGAGCCTCTAGGAGCAATGGAAGTGTTGCCTTCACACCTAGATGACTGCAGCCCTCACTGAAAAGAACCAGCAGAAACAAAACATCGTCCAAATTCTGAGGCACTCCCTGACTGGAGATACCATGCTAGGGAGAAGAACGGGTACTGTTCTCTGTTTTTCAGTTGACCAAGGGTTTAGATTTCTTCGGAATGATGAGAATGAGCAGAAGAACACTTGGTAAGCCGCTGGTCGGTCAAACAGCCGCATCTCCCCCAATACCTTCATAGTCTATACCCAGGTGACCAGGTTGAGTACACCACAATAGACCGCCCTAGCATACATTGTGCTGTGGGGATCACCAGACTGCCTAGACCTATAGTGCCTATTAGACCAGCTGAGGTGTGGCTGGAGGACCAGACAGGTCCATCCAAAGCACCTGGCCTGTACAAGACTCTAGAAGGTGGCTTCAAGTATGGACCCATCTTCCGGCCTGGAGCTTGAGCAGTACATTTGGTCTGAGCATCAGCTCACCAGCCAGAGATTCCTCGAAGCACTTTGGGATCCAGCAACACAATAATGATCTGGTTATCACCATTTTGGCAGGACAGACTCGGCTTATGTGGTGCCCTGAAAGCTGCTGGAGGTTCAGAGAGGATCCGTTGAATACTGTTGCACCTTCTCTAAAAATCTTCTGCATCCTTGTTGATACCCTTCTTACCTCCAGAAGCCGCTGTACCAGCCCATCTCAGCACAGGCAACAAAAATGTGCCTGTTCTTGTTAAACAGGTGCCACCCCAGCCTTGCATGATCACGAGAAGGCGCTAGGATTCCACAGCTAAGCTGCAGTTACCAACAGATATTCCAGAGCCCTGTTCTATGCAGGCAGAAAAGGAGCCTGCTACAGAGGAGCCAGTGAATGCCATCCAGCTACAAGCCAAGAGAAAAAGTAAAAAGGAGCCCAGAACACAGGGTAAGGGATTGGCCTTGTGTTATTGTTGGCCTATACAATGCCTGCCCTAGAGGTTTTCTGTTACTTGCATCCCAGTTGTTCACTGTTCTCACCTACCCTCCTTTCTTGGGTTACAACTGAAACCTGACATTCGGTTAAAGCACTTGTACCCAGAGATGGACTTTTTGCCTAAAGCCCTCAGAGATTTAAAGTTTATGCAACATTCCAAATTGACTGCCAGTAGAGAAAATACTTTAACATTGCAAAAACTGCTCAGAGGAGCTTTGGTATGTTAAAGTATCATACCTAGGGAATAGACTTGTGCTATTAAAGAAGTTATCTCACTTCAGCAAGTGGCATTTATCATGTAGAGAAAGTTAATACAAGACACTTACTAATGTATTGTGATTGTCCGTATTGTCTCCTTAGCTGACTGGATTCTATATATATATATATATATATATATATATATATATATATATATATATATACACAGTGCATTGCGAAAGTATTCAAACCTTTTGCCACATTTCAGACATCAAACAAAAAGATATAACATTTTAAATTTTTGGTGAAGAATCAACAACAAGTGGGTCACAATTGTGAAGTGGAACGAAATTTATTGGATCATTTAAACTTTTTTTGTAATAAAACTGAAAGGTGGGGTGTGCAAAATTATTCGGCCCCCTTGCATTAACACTTTGTTGCGCCACCTTTTGCTGTGATTACAGCTGCAAGTCACTTGGGGTATGTCTCTATCAGTTTTGCACATCTAGAGACTGAAATTCTTGCCCATTCTTCCTTGCAAAACAGCTCGAGCTCTTTGAGGTTGGATGGAGAGGGTTTGTGAACAGCAGTTTTCAGCTCTTTCCACATATTCTCAATTGGATTTAGGTCTGGACTTTGACTTGGCCATTCTAAGACCTGGATACGTTTATTTTTGAACCATTCCATTGTAGATTTTGCTTTCTGTTTGGGATCATTGTCTTGTTGGAAGATAAATCTCCGTCCTAGTCTTTTGCAGACTCCAACAGGTTTTCATCCAGAATGGTCCTGTATTTGGCTCCATCCATCTTCCCATCAATTTTAACCATCTTCCTGTCCCTGCTGATGAAAAGCAGGTCCAAACTATGATGCTGCCACCACCATGTTGACAGTGGGGATGGAGTGTTCAGGGTGATGAGCTGTGTTGCTTTTATGCCAAACATATCGTTTTGCATTCTTTCCAAAAAGTTTGATTTTGGTTTCATCTGACCAGAGCACCTTCTTCCGTATGTTTGGTGTGTCTCCTAGGTGGCTTGTGGCAAACTGTAAACGAGACTTTTTATGGATATCTTTGAGAAATGGCTTTCTTCTTGCCACTCTTCCATAAAGGCCAGATTGGTGAAGTTTTCGACTGATTGTTGTCCTATGGACAGACTCTCCCACCTCAGCTGTAGATCTCTGCAGTTCATCCAGAGTGATCATGGGCCTCTTGGCTGTATCTCTGATCAGTCTTCTCCTTGTTTGAGATGAAAGTGGGACGGCCGGGTCTTGGTAGATTTGCAGTGGTCTGATACTCCTTCCATTTCAGTATGATCGCTTGCACAGTGCTCCTTGGGATGTTTAAAGCTTGGGAAATCTTTTGGTATCCAAATCCGGCTTTAAACTTCTCCACAACAGTATCACGGACCTGTCTGGTGTGTTCCTTGGTCGTCATGATGCTCTCTGTGCTTTAAACAGAACCCTGAGACTATCACAGAGCAGGTGCATTTATACCGAGACTTGATTACACATAGGTGGATTCTATTTATCTTCATCAGTCATTTAGGACAACATTGGATCATTCAGAGATCCTCAATGAACTTCTGGAGTGAGTTTTCTGAACTGAAAGTAAATGGGCCGAATAATTTTGCACGCCCCACTTTTCAGTTTTATTATTACAAAACAAGTTTAAATGATCCAATAAATTTCGTTCCACTTCACAATTGTGACCCACTTGTTGATTCTTCACCAAAAATTTAAAATGTTACATCTTTCTGTTTAAAGCCTTAAATGTGGCAAAAGGTTGAAAAGTTCCAGGGGGCCGAATACTTTTGCAAGGCACTATATATATATATATATATATATATATATATATATATATAAATAAATTATATAATACATTGTGTTTAATCATTCATCTCAACTTCCAAATCTAATCAAAATATCATATGTACAGCAAAATGGTACCAATGAAAACTACAGCTTGCAATGCCACCATATATATATATGATATGATCTAATATGGTCAATGGGTCAGGTACAGCATGTGATATCCATTCAATCACCTCTCTCCAATACTCCTGAACCCGCGGACATTCCCATACACAATGGAAAATGTTTGCCCTCAAGAGTGAGCATTTAGAGCAGGCGTCTAGCCTATGACGAGACCCAGGAGTAACCAGCAAATTGAAGGCACACATGGCAGCATGCTTTAGTTGATACTGCGATTACACCATCTCTCGCATACTAGCACTCCTCTAAACCTGGTCCAACCCTGAAGAAGGGTCTCCACAGGAGCATAGCTATAGGGGATGCAGAGGTAGCAGTCCCTACCAGGCCCAGGAGCCTGAGGGGGCCCAAAGACTCTTGTACCACATAAGACGACACCGGTATTATAGAAAGTGCATGCTGGTCAAATTATACCTCTGGCTGGAGGGAAGGGGTTAGCTCAAGAATTTGGTATGAGGAGGGTTTCAGTTTTTCCTTAGGCATCATGAAGGCTATGCGCTTCCCTACCCCTCACCACACAGCACTGAGGGAAGGGATATAAAATAATAAAAAATGTTAAAAAATACAACTCGGTCTCAAAAAAGACAAACTCATGTAGTATAATGTAAATGTCAAAAAAAGCCATTGACTCCATCGATGAGAAAATAAAGTTATTGATCCTAGAATATGAGGATGCAAAAACAAATAATTTTTAAGTGTTTTATTGTGCAAAAGTAATAAAACATAAAACATATTGTGAATCACTGTAAGCGTATGAGCCCTAGTAATTAATGTAACATGCCACTTATACCACCGCATGGCGAATATCATAAAAGAAATGCTGTTTGATTTCTTTCCCTCCCCTCAAAATAATAATTAGTATAACCTCCTGTAATCAGGTAAACGTGTATCTACTGATAAACCATTAGGGAAACCAGTGAATAAATAAAAATTAATTTCATTTTCTCACGTTTTCCGTCTCTTTTACACAAAAGTCTTTTGTACGATTACTAGGGATGCGCCACCTCCTTTCACACGCTAGGTGGCGTTAGAGCACAAGGCTGTAAACTAATCATTGCTCTCTGCCTTCCTTACGAATGTGCCACATCGCGCTCCGTAGCTGGAAGAACAACAGTAATGGCGTCTTCCCGTGATGTCCACGTCGAGATCTGTCACCAGGAAATTGTCAAGTATGATCTGGAGATCAAAGCGCTGATCCAGGTACAGAGATGCCTTGTGGGGATGGAGCTGGCCCTCCGGTGTTAGCTGCAGGGGCTCTGCTAGTCATATGTGTGTCAGCTGCCACCCAGAGGTCTGATGAGCCCTGAAAAGGAATGGAAGTTTTAGTTAACATAAAATGCATTTCTCCCTCATGTCAGATTGTCTTCAAATGAAAGTCCCTGAGTTATCTTCTTCTGGGAAAGCTGGGTGACAACCAATTTAGCTGACAGTATAATTGCCAAATGCTTGCCACCCATTTGTTCTGGACACCTAAATAGCTAGTTATTCAATGATATATAAAGGGGTGTCTCTCATCAGGCAATTGGATACAATTTTCCAGTGAGCAAGAGGAAACATCTAATAACCAGCAGTGGCACTTAAGATGTTCATGTAATACCACATTTCACCTGTAGTGGTCACTGCAAACTCATCTGACGCATATCAGCCTGCCATATGCCACAAGGTCTACATTAGGTACATGGGATCCTTGAGATACATTTGACATCTGTGCTGTGAGCCTTCCTGGCGCACATGCCAAACACAGTTACAAAACACTATGTCATCCAATGAGAAGGAGAAATGCCAGTGGAAGGAACCAGATTCTTCCCGTCAGAGTTCAGCTATAAAGCTTTCATCTTGAACCCTGGCGGCAAGACTCTGTGCCATTCGTCTGGTGGCTCCAACTGCTTATGTAACCTTCTCATTGGATCAGCTTTGCTTTGGAGACATACGCAGCTGCCTGCCATACGTGGTATTTGCCATGTCGCCTTCATTCATGGTATTAAAAAAGTCTTACTCACTGCTCAGCTTCCCCTCAGCAGCCAAGTCAATAGCCTTACTGCTCAGTTGAGGTAGTCGTAGATGTGAAGTGGCAAGACTGGCTCTGATGTGTCTGACTGCTGACACGTCAGACTAAATACTCAAGACTGCCTAAATCCCCTTATGACCAGTGGCATCATAGCCGCCTCCAGGGCCATACACCACTGTCCCTTTTATTTCCCAACGTAAATACACTGAATTTAATTTATAAAAGGTGAACTAGCATCTAAAAAAGTTACTGAAAGGACAGATTCAGCACACAACTGAGCCGAACTGAGCCTATGGACCCCATAGACAAAAATGGCTTCCGCTCAGAGGATTTTCATCTGCTGCTGCTGTGTGTTTTACTCTCTCACCCCAGTGTTGGATTCACAGCTTAAAGCCTAATTCACATTTCCGTGGAGCACGGTCCGTGAAATCCCGGGCCATGCTCCTTCTGAGGACAGGAGCGCACGGCGTCATTGGTTGCTGTGACGCAGTGCGCTTCCTGAGGCCTCCGCTGTACAGTGATACAAAGTGTATAACTGTGCAGCGGCGGCCTCAGGAAGCGCACGGCGTCATAGCAACCAATGACGCCGTGCGCTCCCGTCCTCAGAAGGAGCACGGTCCGGGATTTCACGGATCGTCCCGGACCTTGTTCCACGGAAATGTGAATTAGGCTTAACTCTTCATTACTGCTGTTTAATGCCTTCTGTTGCTGCTGCTTCAGAGAGGAAGGGGGGCAAGACCTCCCCTTGTGTGTGATGTATATGGGAGACCTCATAGCAGCTAGTCTACACACCACTTCCACTCTCCATAGACCCCTTTAACAAGATATTTTACAGTTTTGCTTCTATTATTGATTTATAGAAAGTCGGATAAAATCAGGGGTACACATTAAAATAGAAAATCTGATTAGAAAATGTAGTACCTTTTAGACAAAAATCTGAAGCATCAATTGATCTGTAGTGTGGATTTTGTATTCGCAGCATGTCGATTTGCATAGGTTGAAATCTGTGTCAAATCTGCAGAGACATTTCCAGCAAATTCTTAGTGAAATCCGCTGTGTGTGTCTGTACCCTGAAGGAGAAAGTGAGCTTCAGTTCTAGATCAGAAGAGAACAAATATAAATTAAAGGGGTTGTCCAGGTTCAGAGCTGAACCTGGACATACCCTTAAACTTACCCAGGCAGCCCGCCTGATGTTAGCATCGGAGCATCTCATGCTCCGATGCCCTCCCTTGCCCTGCGCTGGATCACGCAGGGCCACGGGCTCTTGTGTTTACATAATACACTGCCCGGCGGAAGCTTCCACCTGGCAGTGTGTTCGGTGACGTCACCAGCTGTAATGGGCCGGCTTTAACACTGCACTAGCCATTTTACTGGCTAGGGCAGCGCTAAAGCCCGCCCATCAGTGACGTCACCGTGCTCACTGCTGGGCGGAAGGCTAAATGCCTTTGCGCAGGGCAAAGGACGGTATCAGAGCATAGGATGCTCCGATGCTAATATGAGGCAGGCTGCCTGGGTGAAATTAAGGGTATGTCCGGGTTCAGCTCTGAACCCGAACAACCCCTTTAATCTACCATTCACTCCAGAACTCAGGTCCCCAGACAGATCATATATTGTGGAGTTCCTTAATCCTGCAGAGTTCTGTCCAGGCACCCGTAAATTCCACCGGTGATTTCTCAATAGGAAATCTATAAAGGTGTTCTCCGGGGCTCCGAGGTAATTTCCCGCCAAATTCTAGCTGCCCATATACTTTACGTTTGTAAAACAAACGGCTTACCAGTTTTGCTCTGTTTCCCCGAGCCAAAACCTGGTCACATGACTCAGCTGACCTTGCTTTTTCTACTTCCTGTGAACCATTCAAGCTCCCTGACCTTGTTTTCGGGCTAGTCCATTGAACCGCACATCACTTATGATGTTACAGGGGGCTGGCCATCGCATCCGGAGTTTGCTGAATTCAGTCCTGTGCATATACAATAGCTGTACTCATTATTTTTTGTGTTCTTTGCACTCAGTACTTGGTGGATGCTGGGCATTTCTAGGGCTGAGTGAGAAAAGAGCACTGTGAAAAATGGGAAGAATGATGTCAGTGCCCGGAAGTGACGAGGCAGGAAGTGAACAATGACCTGATCATGCAGAGTGGCATGCAGGGGAGTTGGCTGAGCCCTAGTTGGTCAGAAAATATATATGGGGGTAGTGGGCACCGCAAAGCTCTCCTTTAAAGAGGACCTGTCACCGCTTCGGACATGCCTGTTTTAATAGCTTTATGCATTCCTTATTTAATAATTCTGGAAAATCTATTCTTATGGCTCTATGTTGTTCTGTTCTTTTATTATTGCAACTAGAAGTTATGAATGAATTGCTACCAATCTGCAGTAAGGGTACAGAGGGGTGGTAACAAGTGCTGCCATGTTCAGACTGTGCAGGTACACCCCCCAACTGGTTACCTCCCCTCTGTTCCCTTACTGCAGACAGATAATAAAGGAATAGCACAACACAGAGCCATAAGAATAGATGATCCAGAATTGTTATTACATGGGGAATTCATGAAGTGATTAAAACAGGAATATCAGGAGAGGTTACAGGTCCTCTTTAATATTCAAGTCCTAGTTTTCAGAAATAGTGGAGATGATTTACTTGTCCCTAGACCTGGTGTCCCCTCTGTTCCCTTCACCCATACTGCCCCGTAGCCTGCCCTGTTCTCGCTGGAAGTCATGCCAGGTAGAGCATGAGTGCATGTGCACAAGGCAGCAGGGGTGGATCAGGAATCCAGGGGAATCCGATCTTCATAGACAAGAGCTTGTAAACTGAGTTATTACAGAACTACTGTCTGAGATTCCATTTTACTTATAATGACATTTCTGCTGTTAATAGGATATTCGTGAAAGTACAGGTCCGATAACTACACTGAACGATCTCAATGCACAAGTGAAAGACAAGTTCCGACTGCTGAGGTTGAGAATTCAGGTAGGATGGGAATCCGTTGATATAGATCTCTACCTAATTTGCATCAATGTCACACACTGACACTGCAGATGATAGTTATGGCTTGACCTCTGCTCTTCTCTGGTGTCAGACGGACATCTTTCCCTTTATATTAGGGATTTTCAGGGTCTCGGAGGTCAGAACCCAACTGATCAGAGTGTTATGGCATGGGAATGAAAGGGGTTACCCATGACTATAAAAATCTGCCCCATATGTCGGCCCCTCACAATAAATATATTTGCCTAGCTCTCTGCGCCGCTTCTGGTCCCTGCACTGCCGCTGCAGCTTCTCTGTGTGTGTCACATCCAATAGCAGGCGGTGACGGGGACAAGCCTCTCTAGCGTCACCCGCGATGCTAGGGAGGCTTGTCATTGTCCCCACCTGCCATCGGCTGCTCCCCCGCCCCCCCACCCCCCACCCCCAACACCGGTTGTTCATCCGTGCACAGGGAGAAGCTGCGGTGCACTAGGAGCGACACAGGGAGCAAGGTAAGTATACTCAATGTGAGGAGCCCGGCATATGGGGGGGCATTTTGGATAACCTTGGATAACCCCTTTAAAGGGAAGTTATTTCTTGAACAGAACCCACTGTGGAACCCTAACCTGTTGCCCATATGTACATTTTATACTAGACTGTGGAAGTTGGGTCATTTGTAATAACATTACTCCTTTGGAAGAAGTAGTTGGTGAGCATAGCTGGATGGTGTTGTAGAATAAGGGGGCACATTCAATAATACTAGCATAGCCATGACTCCCCAGAAGGTGGGTACAGTGACCATATGGCTGTGGGGTTCTGCCATTACCATTCCCTACCACCCTGGCACCCCCATTATTGCACCCTGTGATTCTGAGGAGCCCATTTTTTGAATTACTTCTCTAGAGAACACATTTACTCTTATTAAACTGCCCACCAGGGGGTTAGACGGTATCTTGCCAGTGCCACGTGTATCCTACCAGTCTTTGAGCTCTCTCTGGCTCAAGGGGGCTCATGCACACAAACATTGTGTCCATTCCTTTTTTTTTGTGGCTCGTATGTGGAACCATTCACTTCAGTAGGGCGGCAAAAAACGGAAATGACTGCCGTGTACATTCTGTGTCTGCATGGCTGTTCCGCAAAAAAATAGACCATGTCCTATAATTGTCCACATTACGGATAAGAATAGGACTGTTCCATTAGGGGCCGGCCCTTCCATTCCGCAAAATGTGCAATGAACGCTGCCGGTATCAGTGTTTTGGGGATCTGCAATTTGCGGACTGCAAAACACCCAATGGTTGTGTGCATGAGCCCTTAGTCAGAGAAAGAGATGAATCCAGAATTTCAGCTAAACACAAACTTGTCATTGTGTTCTTTAGTTACCGTACCTGTTTAAAGTTATTCCACATGATGTCCTGTGACACGGGAAAACTGTGATGTTTATCACCTTGTGTATTTTTTTACAAGGATCTAGAGCAGATGGCCAAAGAACAGGACAAGGAGTCTGACAAGCAAGCATTGTTGAAGGAGATGGAGTGTCACAAGAAGCAAATGCTCAGGTGTGTATTAGATTGGGGCTACATGACGACTCTGGCCATATATGGGGTCCCATTGCAACCCACAAGATGCCGTAACCACGACCAGACAGTCGCTAAAAATGCAGCAGTGTTAGATTTTTTTTGGTACTGTCAGGTTACAGCAGCTTACATCACTTGCAGTACAAGCAGAGGTACACAGCAGTTGCCTTGTAGCCACAGCCATATAGTGTCTGTAGACCTTTAATAAGTGCCTTCCTAACAATCTAGCAGCTAACAGCAACCAAAAGGTAATTCTCTCCCTACTTCCCCGTACATATACAAGCTCGGCTGAGCATTTATGTGTTTTCAGTGGGGCGGGGAGGGGGAGCCCCTGCCAAACCCCTCTGGTAATGGCTTATCTCCTGAGAAAACAAAAGCATTGGGTGAAAAAATTCAATTCACTGGATTCTTCTCACACCCAACGTAATCTGAAGATTGGGAGAATTGAACTATGTTGGAGCCCCCAGGCACACCCGCTGGGTTCATCAGAAAATACACTGATGTGCATTGGGGTCTTTAGGCTTGCTTCATGCGATTAACCTGACAGAACCACAGGTGTTAACAATATTTGTTTTGTGGTCCACAATTTCCCATTCCGCACGTCCCGCACGCGTTCCCAGGGACAGAAAGGCTTCCCCGCACTGAGATAGGAGAAACCGTTCATTGGTGGTGATAGGCTGGAGCCTGTACCAAGCTACCAGACCTATCACAGATATATTTCAGTGTAGGCCTGCGGGTTGCTAGTTCTGCATTGGGATATACAGAATTTCTCTACAAACACTACTGTATTGGCACAGTAGTATATAAGAGAAGCAATCTAAAGATGGCATGTTCAGGTTCCCTAAGGGGGCTTAAAAAAAGTAAAAAAAAAAAGTAAAATCACCCCCTTTCCAATAATAAAAATAAGCAATAAAAAAATAAAACTCATGTGCATTATCGCGTTCTAAAATGCCCAAACCATTAACCCTTTAGTGACCACCCATACGCCTTTTTACGGCGGTCACTAGGCTGGACCGCCCTGCAGCTGAGAGCGTGGGCTCAGCTGTCACATGAGAGCTGCGCTCCTGCTCTACCAGTCTGGGCCTGCTGATCCAGGCTGTTTAACACCCTACATGCCACGAGCAATAGCGCCGCATGTAAATGGTGACAGAGGGAGCGGACTCCCATCGGCACCCCGCAAATGCGATTGCCGGATGCAGATGTGTGTATAGGCTGTCTGGAACCCGGTGTAGGCCCCAAGCCTCAGCCTCTTAGGCCGTGAACGCTGTAACGGTAAAAAAATAAATAAATCAAATTTCTATTTTTTTTAATTCTTTGTTGCTTTGCCTCCAAAAATTGTCACGTAAAAAATAAGCCCTCTTACAGCTCCATAGATGGAAATATAAAAGTTATGGGGGTCAGAATATGACAATGCAAAGAAAAAAATTCCAAAGTTTTTCTTTTTTTCAATATTAAAACACAATTAAAGCTATATAAATTGGTATCGTTCTAATTGTACTGACCCAGATAATGAAAGGAACAGGTCAGTTTTACCGCGTAAGGAACGCTGTAAAAATGAAACCTATAAAACTATGGTGCAGTTGTGTTTTTCCCATTTGGGAAACTAGTCCCGGAAAAAGCAAGCCGTCATACATCTATATGAATAGAAAAATAAGAAAATTATGGCTCTGGGAAGGCGGGGAGTAAAAAATGAAACCGCAAAAATGTAAAATTGCCTGATCCTGTAAGGTTTAATAACCAAAACATTCTGGACAGTTGTTGTGATACAATAATAGTTTACCTTGGTGACGCAAATGTTGTGTGTATGTGCACAGAAAATGAAATGCTCACAATCTGCCTCCTGTAATCACTTGTACAACTTCTTCATTGTAGCAATCAGACTGTTTGGAGGAAAGCAAATCTGTCCTGTAAACTGGCGATAGATAATGCTGAAAAGGATGAACTTCTTGAAGGAGGTGATACTACAAGACAGAGGTATGCTCCCTTCATTTCCCTGATGAAGGAAGATTTCAACTAAATCATTAAAGATGGCCGTAGTCAACATTATTAATTATCATAATTTGTATTAAAGGGAGCCTGGCATGTCATTTTCACCTGTATAACTAACAGCAGTGCCCACAGAAGATTGCAGACACATCCCAGACATACCTGTGTGCACTGTGTGTCTGTATTACATGTCCAGGAAAAGAACATTTATTCTGCTGAAAAACGTATCCCAAGTGCCCAGGTGGTTTGCTATCCCAGGTACCCAACTGGACGGGCTTTGCTATTTCAGGTGCCCACCTGGGCAGACTTTTCTGTTCCAAGTGCCCAGCTGGGAAGGCTTTGCTGTTCAGAGTGCTCAAGCCCGCCACCCTGTTTCTCCCCTAACTTCCCAAGGCTTCCTTCCCTCTCCCCTGACATCACATCGAAGAATTTCAAAATCTCACACACGCTTGGCTTATTCCCAAGCAGTACACGAGATTTTAAGATGCTGCACCATGATGTCAGGGGAGAGGGGAGGAAGCCTTGGGAGGTTAGGGGAGGAGCAGAGTGGCCAGCTTGGGCAATTAGAGCAGCAAAGCGCACCCAACTGGTTACTTGGGAGCCGTTTGTCAGCAGAAATGTCATAAATACCCTAATTACACACAGGTCTGTTTGGAATACTTTTGCAAACTTCTGAGAAGCAATGCTGTTAGTTATATTAGTGAAAAGGATGTGTCAGACTCCCTGTAATATCACTAATTAATATAATATAAATAACTATGTTTTTGGTTAAAAGTCTGACCCATACTGAAGAATAGGCGCATAACACCGCCTAAAAATAAAGGTTCAAGATGTGTCTGTGTGCATGGCATCTCGTATTGTACACAACTGAAGAGGCAAAATATCTGGTTTTAACCCCTTAAGGACGAAGCTACTTTTACACTTAATGCCGAAGCCACATTTTTTAAATCTGCCATGTGTCACTTTATTAATTCATGACTTTGGGATTCTTTCACCGATTCGACTGATTCCAAGATTGTTTTTTCGTGACACGTTGTACTCCACGACAGTGGTAAATTTGAGTCAATATAAATCACCTTTATTTATAAAAAAAATCCTAAATTTACAGAAAATTTGGAAAAATGTGTAATTTTCAAACTTTGAATTTCTCTGCTTTTAAGGCAGATAGTGATCCCTCACAAAATAGTTATTACTTTACATTTCCCATATGTCTACTTTATGTTGCCATCATTTTGTAGATGTAATTTTATTTTTTGGGATGTTAGAAGGCTTGGAATTTTAGAAGCAATTCTTAAAATTTTTAAGAAATTTTCCAAAACCCTTTTTTTAAGCACCAGTTCAGTTCTGAAGTCACTTTGTGGGGCTAACATAATAGAAACCACCATAAATTACCCCATTTTAGAAACTACACCCCTCAAGGTTTTCAAAACTAATTTTACAAACTTTGTTAACCCTTTATGTATTCCACAAGATTTAAAAGAAAATGGAGATGACATTTCAAAATTTCACTTTTTTTTGCAGATTTTCCATTTTAATCCTTTTTTTACTGTAACACATCAAGGGTTAATAGCAAAAAAAAAACCTCAAAAACTATTACCCTGATTCTGCGATTTACAGAAACACCCCACATGTGATTGTAAACTACTGTATGGGCGCATGGCCAAGCGCAGAAGGAAAGGTGCGCCAGATGGTTTTTGGAGGGCGAATTTTGCTGGACTGGTTTTTAGACACCATGTCCCATTTGAAGCCCCCCGATGCCCCCTACAGTAGAAACAACCAAAAAGTGCCCATATTTTGGAAACTAAGGGATAAGGTGACAGTGTTATTGATACTATTTTGGGGAACATATGAGTTTTGATCACTTTATATTACACTTTTTGTTAGGCAAGGTAAACAAAAATGGCTGTTCTGGCTCAGTTTTTATTTTAGTTTTTTTACTATGTTCACCTGAGGGGTTAACTAATGTGATATTTTTGTAGAGCAGGTTGTTATGGACGTGGCAATACCTAACATGTATAGTTTTTTTTATTTAAGTTTTACACAATAATATCATTTTTGAAACAAAAAAAATCATGTTTTAGTGTCTCCATTGTGAGAGCTGTAGTTTTTTTATTTTTTGGGCAATTGTCTCAGGTAGGGGCTCATTTTTTGCGGGAAGAGGTGACGGTTAGATTGATACTAGTTTGAGGGGCATACGCCTTTTTGATCACTTGGTATTACACTTTTTGTGATGTAAAGTGACAAAAAATGGCTTTTTTGACCCTGTTTTTATTTATTTATTTTTTTTACGGTGTTCACCTGAGGGGTTGGGTCATGTGATATTTTTATAGAGCGGGTTTTTACGGACGCGGCGATACCTAATATGTTAAGGTATTTTATTTTCTTCATTTTTAATGGCAGCGATGTCGGCCGTTTGGAGCAGAGTGTCAGCTGTATGCTGACACTCTGCTTCAACCGCTCGGCCATCCTGACCGCTCGGCCATCCTGAAAAGAGGGGGAACAAGTTAAAAATAATAATCTGGGAAAGGAGGGGGGATCGGGGGGGGTCTGCACAACATTTAGAAGGATCTGATCCCCCAGTCACGGACTGCGGGGATCAGATCCTTTCAGCCAGCACGCGTATCTTGTGATTGGCTAGTCTGAACAGACTAGCCAGTCACAGCGATCGCTGGCCCGGGACCGCCCCCATTGGTCCCGGGCTGGTTAGGCGACATGGTGACGGCAGGTCAGCAGACATGGTGACAGTTTAATGCCATGACGTGTATACTCGTCATGGAGCACTGCTATTTAGCGCTCCATGACGAGTATACACGTCATCGGGCGGGAAGGGGTTAAGCTAGAACTGCAAAAACAACTTTCTGAATATAATACACAGATTACTCACCTTAGGGCTCATGCACACTGCCATTGTCCGGCAGTACACACAGCGGGTCTGCAATACACGGGCACCGGCCGTGTGCACCCCTCATCACAGATCGCAATCCCAGAGATGCGGTGCGGAACGGAGGCATGGAACAGAACCCCACGGAAGCACTACAGAGTTCTTCCATGGTGTTCCTGTCCGTGCTTCCGCTTCGCGTCGGGTGCAGATCGCGGACCTCATTGAAGTGAATGGGTCCGCGATCCGCATGCGGAAGCCCCCAATTTGCGGTCCGCAGCACAGGCACGGCTGGCACACGTTCGTGTGCATGAGGCCTTAAAGGGTTTCTGTCACCAGTTTTTTCGGTATGAATCAGGCTGACATTAGAGATGTGCTAACCTGATTCCAAATATATATATCGGTTTTATTTACTGGTGCCCCCATTTTTATATAAAATGAACTTTTATTTTATTCTAATAAGGCTTCTAGGTGCAAAGGGCGTTACTTCTGCTCCTAGAGGCTCTGTTGATTGACAGGACCAGGCAGAGAATAAACACTCCATTCACCATAGCTTTCAAGGACTTTCAATGATGTCATGACCATGTGATCAGTCACATGGTTTAGGAGGAGACAGGCTATTTGTGTGATCCTAACCATGTGACTGATCACATGGTCATGACATCATTGAAGGTCCTTGAAAGCTATGGTGAATGGAGTGTTTCTTCTCTGCCTGGTCCTGTCAATCAACAGAGCCTCTAGGAGCAGAGGTAACGCCCCTTGCACCTAGAAGCCTTATTAGCATAAAATACAAGTTCATTTTATATAAAAATGGGGGCACCAGTAAATAAAACAGATATATATATTTGGAATCAGGTGACATTAGCACATCTCTAATGTCAGCCTGATAAATACCGAAAAAACTGGTGACCGAAAACCTTTAAAGTGAGAGTAAAACAAGACCTATATATTTCCTGAAAGCAGACTACATGACAATTGTTGTCTTGATGAGCTCTTGACAACCATGTACAACTGCATGTTACCTTGTGACAAATAGTAATAAAAAAAAATTAAAAATTAAGGCTGAGTTCACGCTCCTGTTCTGTGGTTTTGACCCGCATCTGGTTTGAGCTCACAATACCTGATGGAAATAACTGTCCAAATAACTGAAGTGTGAAATCAGCCTAAAGGCTAATGCACTCGAATGTATGCGGCCTTTGCCCGTATCACGGCCTGCAAACAGTGGGTCCTCAATCGGCAGGCACTTGAATAGGTCCGCAAGATACTGTGCGATACTGAGCAGAGGCATGGAGCGGAAGCCCACAGAAGCACTACGGAGGACTTCCCTGGGATTTTAGTCCGTGCATCCACACCACAAAAAAATAGAACGTGTTCTATTTTTTTGCGGAACGGACTGATTCTTGTGGATCGTGGTCCAATTCAAGGTAATGGGTCCACATCCGCAAATGGTGGGCACACAGCTGGTCTTGGTGCATGGTGAACCGCAATTTGCAGTCCAACATGGGCCATGCACGTTCATGATCCCTTACTCTTACATTTGCGCCTAAAAATCACATCCAAGCAGAGGCTTACATTCAAAAGCAATGTAAACATAAGAGATTTCAATGTTTTCAAAGTTTTTTTTTTATCCACACATATCTACTACATCAACAAGATCTTGTGCGTTCTAAAACATATGCCATGAAATATTTGACCTTTACCTCTGAATGTGATAAAAATACAAAAGGCACACACTAAAGAGCTACTATGCTACCACAATGCACAAAGTAGGCAGCAGAGAACCCACAATTTATACACACAAGCACCTTCATACAACTTTGCATCAAACAGCCATTATTGGCAAAAAGTACATCACAGTTTGTCCTCTTCTGACTGCTCGATGCCAGCACTGTCCACGCTGGTCTTCTCTTGGCATCTTCACACAGGCAGAATCAGGAGCTTCACATCTAACCTGGGTAGGGTTGGGCGATATCAAAAATATTCCCACGATAACGATATTAAGAAACTTATCGCGATAACGATATATATCGCGATAAATACCCATTTAAAAGAAAACAAACACTTAGGGCCACAAGGAGACGTTATACTGTATGGGGGCAGCCACAAGGAGACGTTATACTGTATGGGGGCAGCTATAAGGAGACATTACACTGTATGGGGGCCACAAGGAGACGTTATACTGTACGGGGGCGGCTATAAGGAGACGTTATACTGTATGGGGGCGGCTATAAGGAGACGTTATACTGTATGGGGGCAGCTATAAGGAGACGTTATACTGTAAGGGGGCAGCCACAAGGAGACATTATACTGTAAGGGGGCAGCCACAAGGAGACATTGTACTGTAAGGGGGCAGCCACAAGGAGACATTATACTGTAAGGGGGCAGCCACAAGGAGACATTATACTGTAAGGGGGCAGCCACAAGGAGACGTTATACTGTAAGGGGGCAGCTATAAGGAGACGTTATACTGTATGGGGGCAGCCACAAGGAGACATTATACTGTAAGGGGGCAGCCACAAGGAGACATTATACTGTATGGGGGCAGCCACAAGGAGACATCATACTGTATGGGGGCAGTCACAAGGAGACATTATACTGTACGGGGGCAGCCACAAGGAGACATTATACTGTACGGGGGCAGCCACAAGGAGACATCATACTGTATGGGGGCAGTCACAAGGAGACATTATACTGTATGGGGGCGCTACAAGGAGACATTATACTGTATGGGGGCAGCTATAAGGAGACGTTATACTGTATGGGGGCAGTCACAAGGAGACATTATACTGTAAGGGGGCAGCCACAAGGAGACATTATACTGTACGGGGGCGGTCACAAGGAGACGTTATACTGTATGGGGGCGGTCACAAGGAGACGTTATACTGTATGGGGGCGGTCACAAGGAGACGTTATACTGTATGGGGGCCACAAGGAGACGTTATACTGTATGGGGGCAGTCACAAGGAGACGTTATACTGTATGGGGGCGGCCACAAGGAGACATTATACTGTACGGGGGCGGTCACAAGGAGACGTTATACTGTATGGGGGCGGTCACAAGGAGACGTTATACTGTATGGGGGCGGTCACAAGGAGACGTTATACTGTATGGGGGCAGTCACAAGGAGACATTATACCGTATGGGGGCAGTCACAAGGAGACGTTATACTGTATGGGGGCAGTCACAAGGAGACATTATACCGTATGGGGGCAGCTACAAGGAGACATTATACCGTATGGGGGCAGTCACAAGGAGATGTTATACTGTATAGAGCAGCCACAAGGAGACATTATACTGTATGGGGGCAGCAGCCACAAGGAGTTAATCCATTACAGTGGGCTCAGCAGCCACAAGGTGCTGCCCCCCACATGTCTTATGGCCGCCTGTGACAGTCTGCCACCACCATACAGCTATTCCTACATGTCAGGGACCCGGCTGGCAGCTGTAATATATATAGGGTCTCTCTCCGCATTGAAAGTCAATTCTGTGGGGTCAGACAGAGTAAGTTCACAGACTTTCCCACCACTCACTCCAGTCAATCCTGCGCTGCTCAGCCTCAGCGGCTTCGCCCGGGCGTCATCTGATTTTGACGTTAGACGTCAGTGGGCGGAGACTGCACCATGGGGACCAGCGAGCAGGAGCCTGGGCGGCCGCTGCGGAAGATGAACAGTATGTAATGTTGTAAAGGCAGGCGGCCGTGGGATCAGATTTTGAAGCGGTCAGCGCACATGTGCGCTGACCGCTTTGATGACGTCACATAATACCGCGGTTATTAGGAAACAGCGATATCACCATATCGCTGTTTCCTAATACCGCGGTATACCGACAACACCGGTATATCGCGCAACCCTAAACCTGGGTAGATTCTTGGATTTAACACAGGACCAAGGTTGCTTCTCCAGCTGAGCTCTAACCTGCACTAGAACCATTTGCGGCAAGGTAGTATCAGTGCTTTGCTGCCAGGACATACAGTATGAGACACATTTTGACACCATGTCATTATTACGTCTAAATTCAACTGATTAATTTGTTGATATATCTTTATCAGGGTCAGTGTTTTTTTGCTGAAGATATATAAAGATATACAAAGAAATGAATTGGGACAGAATTTTGTAGTGTTTGTAGTAAATTACTTAGTCCCTACTACTACTATGTCAGGTCGGCCGGCGCACAAAGACTCCATATTTTCATGACCATTATATCTATGCATAACGGCCATAACCCTACACAGAACTTTCTCAATTTCAATATCTTCTTAAGAATTTTTTTATTTCCATTCAATCTTACTGGATATGTGTTGTTATTTCTGTGTTAGAAATGAAACCGAAACTGATTATTTTAACCTTTTTTTTTATTTTCTGACAGGAAAGTAACAAAAGAAAACCTGGCTCAGTCTGCAGGTGGCATCACAGAGAGTCTTATGAGCATCAGTCGAATGATGTCCCAGCAGGTGCAGCAGAGTGAAGTGACCATGCATACTCTAGGTATGGCATCATGGAGATGAACGTAAGAAAAGCAGAAGCAAAAGTGTATCAGAACAACACCAATTTTTACTAAAAAATTAAAAAAAAAAACCATACTGACATAAAAAGAGAAGCAGTCCGGAGATCAACATTCATCCCAGGCTCATTGCAAGGATTTCATACGTGAAGTCTATCATGACTACAGTTCCTGTCTATATGACCTCTTAGGGCATATGGATGTCATAGGAATGGGGTCCTGGCTCTGGGAACCCCTTAGACAGATCAGTTGTAAAGAGCACCTCATCTGGTCATTTGCTACTGTCACTTACAATCGTAGCTGATCATTGGAGGTTGTAGGAATCAGTCCATGGCGATTAGCTGATTGCAGAGTGAGCTTACTAGTGAAAAGCAGCTGACTTCTAGGTTCACACATTTTAGGTAATGGAAGTATTATAGTAGTCTTAGGCCCCAATATTGCGGAATAGTTGCGGCCCCATTCACCTCTATGGAGCGGGGAGCTGCCGCACGGAGCTAGCTCCGTGCGGCGGCTCTGATGAAGCATGTCCTATACTTATAGGCATTTTGAATGGGGCCCGGCGTGTGTTCCGAGCGTCACATACTCTACACTATGTAAGTGATACCTACCCCCTAATTGTGGAGTTGAGGTGTTTCAGCTACACTTATTGTAAACAAGCACATCAAATCTATGGACAAACATTAGTAGTAGTATGGCTTTATAGTGTACATTTTATGGCATGGTGATGTGACCCTTTCCCAGCTTTGATCATCTCTCCTCGGAGCAGAGTAGTGTACAAGCTTATAGGTAGTCTATGACTTCATTTTTTACAAGATTCATGGGATAACCTCTTTGAGAGTAGGCTTTCACATTCCCTAATGTTACTCTTCTCCATTCACCCCTCTCCCTTTAACCTCATTCTCCAGAGCCTGATCCATCATCCATCAGTATCCACCACACCCCATGCACTCAGAAGCACTACAGATGTTGGCTGATAACGGCTCATGCAGCTTTATATCTGCTCCCCTATTTAGTTAATGTAATGTCTGATGTATTTTGTACAGGAACCCTCTGATTGTAAAGCACTGCGGAATATGTAGGATCACTAAATATTAAAGGGGTGTCTCACTTCAGTAAGTGGCATTTATCATGTAGAGAAAGTTAATACAAGGCACTTAATAATGTATTGTGATTGTCCATATTGCTTCCTTTGCTGGCTGGATTCATTTTTCCATCACATTATACACTTCTCATTTCCATGGTTACAGACCACCCTGCAATCCATCAGTGGTGGTCGTGCTTGCACAATATAGGAAAAAAGCACTAGCCTAGGTGCACTTCCATGGTCCCGGCCACCAGAGAGGCCGGTGCTTTTTCCTATATTGTGCAAGCACGACCACCACTAATAAATTGCAGTGATCTGTAACCATGGAAACGAGCAGTGTATAATGTGATAGAAAATGAATGAAGCCAGTAAAGGAAGTGATATGGATAATAATAATACATTAGTAAGTGCCTTGTATTAATGTTCTCTACATGATAAATGCCACTTACTGAAGTGAGACAACCCCTTTAAGATTTATCAATAACTAAAATTCTATGGTCATGATTTTTCGATAATGCAAGTTTTACAGCAGCCTTTATCACATAGAATATATGGAAACTCTTCCTAAATATATATATTTTTTTGGGGGGGTCATTTAGCAAACAGAAATACGCCTAAATTAGGCGTATTTCTGGTGTAGATTGCGGCGCAAAGGTCCTCTGAGCTCACGCCAAGTCTAAAAAAGTGGGCCTGGTGGGGAAAGGGACAGGCCGGGAGGCCCATCTCATTTACCATTTTCTATGCCTACTTTAGACGTAGAAAATTAGGTAAATTTAAAAGTAGAGGCCAGCGTCTCTTTATAAATTCGATGGATCTTCCGCCAGATATAGGACTTATTAAGACCAGTGTCTAAAATGCCAGTCTTAATAAATGTGCCCCTTAGTTCAGATTTTAGTGCAAGGATTTTTGCCCTGATCCCCACTGGGACTGCAGCACCCATGTTCATCATTCACATGACTGCTGCCGAGAATCAATGGTCACTCAAAGTCTCCATGACAGCACAACCTGGAAGGATATGCTGTCATCAGAATTTCATTGTATTGATGCCCCCTTAGTCCTGTGAATGATCATATATTAGCATACAATTACAATATTAAACATGTATACTTTCCTTATTATTTCTTTTCAGCCACCTCATCCAGAACCATCCAAGAAGCCAATGAAGAGTTCAAATCCATGTCTGGCACCATCCAGCTTGGGCGAAAACTTATTACTAAGTATAATCGTCGAGAACTGACGGACAAGCTGCTCATTTTCCTAGCACTCGCCTTGTTCTTAGCAACTGTACTTTATATCCTAAAGAAAAGGCTGTTTCCATTCTAGCAGCCACTGTGTGCTCACTTATTTCCAGGACTTTATTTAAGGATGGCTGCTAGCATAAACCTGTGAGCTTGTTCAAACGATCGTCAGAAGACAGTGATCGTCAGTACATTCAGAGTGGGTCATCTCCACTACGGTTCTTTCATGTCTTAATCAGAGATTAAGTGGCAGCAAAGAAATCTGGATCCACCATCTCAATATAAATATATATATATATATATATATATATATATATATATATATGTATCTATATATACAGGGTGGGCCATTTATATGGATACACCTAAATAAAATGGGAATGGTTGGTGATATTAACTTCCTGTTTGTGGCACATTAGTATATGAGAGGGGGGAAACTTTTCAAGATGGGTGGTGACCATGGCGGCCATTTTGAAGTCGACCATTTTGGATCCAACTTTAGTTTTTTCAATGGGAAGAGGGTCATGTGACACATCAAACTTATTGAGAATTTCGCAAGAAAAACAATGGTGTGCTTGGTTTTAACGTAACTTTATTCTTTCATTAGTTATTTACAAGTTTCTGACCACTTATAAAATGTGTTCAAAGTGCTGCCCATTGTGTTGGATTGTCAATGCAACCCTCTTCTCCCACTCTTCACACACTGATAGCAACACCGCAGAAGAAATGCTAGCACAGGCTTCCAGTATCCGTAGTTTCAGGTGCTGCACATCTCGTATCTTCACAGCATAGGCAATTGCCTTCAGATGACCCCAAAGATAAAAGTCTAAGGGGGTCAGATCGGGAGACCTTGGGGGCCTTTCAACTGGCTCACGATGACCAATCCACTTTCCAGGAAACTGTTCATCTAGGAATGCTCGGACCTGACACCCATAATGTGGTGGTGCACCATCTTGCTGGAAAAACTCAGGGAACGTGCCAGCTTCAGTGCAAAAAGAGGGAAACACATCATCATGTAGCAATTTCACATATCCAGTGGCCTTGAGGTTTCCATTGATGAAGAATGGCCCCACTATCTTTGTACCCCATATACCACATTATGGGTGTCAGGTCCGAGCATTCCTAGATGAACAGTTTCCTGGAAAGTGGATTGGTCGTCGTGGGCCAGTTGAATGGCCGTCATGGTCACCACCCATCTTGAAAAGTTTCCCCCCTCCCATATACTAATGTGCCACAAACAGGAAGTTAATATCACCAACCATTCCCATTTTATTTAGGTGTATCCATATAAATGGCCCACCCTGTACATATATATATATATATATATATATATATATATATATATATATATTAAAAAATTTTTTTTTTTCCATGTAGACTTTACCTAAAATACAGTCTGCCGTAGAGAAAGCAAATGTATATTTCGTCTTAGGTGATAACACTTTTGTCTGATGTCCCTCCATGTTTACAAACCTCTTTGGTTACTTTTATGGATGTCTTAAAGGGATACTAAAGCTAGAAGGAGAACCGTTTCCTGGCGTGTATGACTTTCTGCAAGCTCCTGAATCTGATGGAGAAATCAGGGATCCTCTTGGTCACCTCCATCATTGGTTGATGTCTAGGCTTGTGTTGATAGAATGAGTGGATGATTTCTTGTGTGGCATGCTACTTCCAAACCTAGCTGATCTCACCAATTTCAACAAGTCTAATGTGTATGGTGACCTCTTGACTCTCCTCTGACAGCAGATGTCTGGGGATGTTAGGTTTCAACTGCCCAGAGAGATAAGCGGCTGCCAGCTCTTCCCTCTTCCCACCGAAAAATCATGCATGCTCGGCTGAGATGGGGAGTGATATCTGTCAAATGAACGAATGTTTGGCCAATAGCTATTCTATGTGTATGGCCAGCTTTAGGGAAACCCTCTTTACCATGTAAGAACTTGATAAGCAAATTATGCCTCTTATGTGCCATAGGCCTATAGTTCAGGATGAGCCATTTTTACGTACATGCATTGACACAGGGTGATGTATAGCATGCTAAATTGTATGATAGATCCTTCTTTTTTAACAGCCATATGACGTGTTACAGATCATTTTGGACACTCATGACAATGCTGGGGAACATGTGCGTGAAAACACTGAAAGAACACAATACTGACATGGGTAACACAAGAAATAGTGTCATTTTTCTATCAATAGTATGAATTTGGTTAAATCTTATTCCCATTATCATCATGTTCTTCTGGGAAACTGGTGTATTACATAGATTTATTCTAACAATGGTATAGTGTTTATTTTAATCACTATGGGGGAGATTTATAAAAACTAGTGTAAAGTAGAACTGGCTTAGTTGCCCATGGCGACCAATCAGATTCCATCTTTCATTTTTCTGAGCCCCTTTGGAAAATGTTAGATGGAATCTGATTGGTTGCTGTGGGTAACTAAGCCAGTTCTACTTTACACCAGTTTGATAAATCCCCCCGCCATGTGTTAGAGGTTCTCCATTTCCATAATGAAATGTATTTTAATCTACCCAAAGGACCCCAAAAGCTGTATGTTTTTCATAGGGCACTTTCACTGCATCCTGGCAAGATGTTTACATGGCTACCTGTTTTTCTCAGCTTCCTGCTACATTTTCTAACCAAACCCAACATGCTTTGCTCTGTAATGTGTCACAGGGCTTGCTCCACCTGCCACATCATTCTCTCTGCAGTAATCGTGCTCTTTCACATCCCTTCTCCATGTGAGTTAGGGCTTGTGCTTTTGTAAACATCCGATCCACATTTTTTTGCAGATCGGATGCGGACACATTCACTTGAATGTGGGATGCTGTCCACGTCCATATGTCTCTTCCGTGGCACCCCCCCCCCCTTAAAAATAAAAATAAAAAATGGAACATGTCCTTTTCTTGTCCATTTTATGTGCAAGGATATGACTATTCTATAGAGGGCAGGACGTTCCGTTAAACACACATGGCCGCTGTCCGTGTTTTGCGGTTCCACAATTTGCGGACTGCATAACAGACTACAGTTGTGTGCATGGGCCCTTAGGCAGAGCAAACCCTGTGAAATATTATAGAGCAAAAAAATGCTGGGCTTGGTTAAAAAAAAAAAACGAGCAGGAAGCTGAGGAAAATAGAAGGTTCTGCATGTAAACATCCTGCCAGGATGCAGTGATGCCAAGAATAGGGGAAGGAAAGTGCTGCCATGAAAAACAGGTATATGGGGCAAAAATATGCAATTTTTGGGCTACTTTGAACTAGGGTTGGGCGATATCAAAAATGTTCCCCCGATAACGATATTAAGAAATTTATCTCGATAACTATATATATCACGATAAATACCCATTTAGAAGAAAAAAAGACTTGGGGCCACAAGGAGACATTATACTGTATGGGGGCAGCAACAAGGAGACGTTCTACTGTATGGGGGCAGCCACAAGGAGGCGTTACACTGTATGGGGGCAGCCACAAGGAGACGTTATACTGTATGGGGGCAGCCACAAGGAGACGTTATACTGTATGGGGGCAGCCACAAGGAGACGTTATACTGTATGGGGGCAGCAACAAGGAGACGTTATACTGTATGGGGGCAGCCACAAGGAGACGTTATACTGTATGGGGGCAGCCACAAGGAGACGTTATACTGCATGGGGGCCACAAGGAGACGTTATACTGCATGGAGCAGCTGGGGCCAAGGTGACATTATACTGTATGGGGCCACAAAACATTATACTGTATGAGGCGGCTGGGACCAAGGTGACATTATACTGCATGGGGCAATAATTTTACCCCACCCCCAACAGTATAATGTCCCCTTGTTGCTCCTGTATGGTGGCAGCAGGGAGACATTATATTGTATGGGGCTTCTACTGATGGGACTCTGATACTCTGAGGGGCCGCTGATAAGCCTGACAGATATAGACCTTAATTCATCTTGCCTCATGTTCAGCTGTCGCACTTCCTCCGCCTTGGACTGTGGAGGCCAGGACCAGAACTCCGTGAGAGACTGGCTTAGCCTCCCTCACTGCCTGCTGATGTTGGCCGTGTGGCTCGTGCTCGCGGCCATTTCCAGACGTCGGTGGGCAGGGTCACGGGGAAGCACAGAGCAAGGAGGATGTGGCCGCTGCGCTTGTGGACATGTAAGCAGGCGGCTGGACATAGACATTTTAGGAGCGGTTGGCACACATGCGACCGCTCCTATGACGTCATTAAATACCGCGGTTCTTAGGAAACGGTGATATCGCCATATCGCCGTTTCTTAAAACCGCGGTATATCATGGACACTGGTATATCGCTCAACCCTACTTTGAACAGATAAAAATACATTTCTTCTTGAATCTGGAGAATCAGTTTAATAAAACAGGTCAAAATTGTATGCATTCCTAATAATTATTATTAGTATACTCCCTTTAGGGGTTAAGCCATTCTCGCTGAATGGCTTCTCATCTATTAGCAAAGTGAAAAGGAAAGGAAACCCAATAGTTGTATGACCCATTTATCACCCATTAAATGTAACCAGCCACTTCAATCATAGCAACCACATTCTGCTTCTAATTTGATATCCACCTTTAACGTCTTGTCAGAAAAGTTGGATAACTGTTCTTTGCAGAGCAGCTTTACTTGAGATAATGAGTAAGTTTCGTACATTAACTACTTGTTTCAGTATCTGTCACAACGTCCATATTGGGGATGGTTCTAGTATTGATGTGCTGCTTGAGGACACGTCACCACTGAAGCCAGATATTGTTTGTGCCGGTGCATGGGACCCTGTTCTTGCATGGAGTTTACATGCAGGGGCCGGAAGTACAGGGAAGACAGCCTGGGACCCGAAGATCCAGAACCAAGCGGTGGGAAGCAGGTATACTTCCCTTCACAGTTCTGGTGGTGTGAAATGTAACAAAAAAGAAAAAGTAAAACATGGACAACCCCTTTAAGTCAACTTTACATGACCATGCTCCATTCTTTTAAAAATCTTTTGGCTAAAAACAGGAACAAATCTGGACTTATGGATGAAGTGAAAATGGAATGTGAATATATAAAATACTGTAATACAAAAGAGTCAATATTCTGGAGTTTGTGCGTTTACAGGGTTATAAAGGTTAATTTTTTAAAATTTCAAAGCAGCAGTTTTAAGATTAGAGATGTAATCCAAAGAAGAGACTGTTGGATTCCAAGGGAAAATCTTCCTTATGAGGGAGCTCTACGTTAGCCGGACTTCCGATTAAAAATAGCAGGCATGTTGCAAGAGAAGAAACATTAATCATGTATTCATATGGCAGGGAGAATTTGTCTTCATTTCAACTCCCTTTTTACTTACTATGTATTCCGGATTTAGAAAAGCCGTTGTTGTTGACTTATCATATAATATTTAACTGTCAATCCAATGGAAGGACATGAGGTCAGACTTCCTGTGATCTAAAGGACCAATTCTTTCCTCTTGGAACTACTGATCTCCTGATTCTCAAGAAAAGGTTTAGTGCCTATTGCCTAACTTTTGTCATACCGGTTATAGTATCTAATAAATCATATTGATTATGGATGTCTTATGTTTTGTTACGTTGTATGAATTACTGTATTGTGGTCACAAGCCCAGGAGGTCTACTAAAAGGAACTAAGATCACCATAGAACCTGGAGTTCAGTTCAGTAGACCTGTTCTGGTCATAATATAGATGTTAAAGGGAACCTGTCAGCTGCAGAAGCCATCTCACGCCGCCAGCAATACCTTCAAGTAGCCGGCAGCTAGTTTCTAATGATGTTTTTCTTAGTGAATTCACAGGAGGCAGAAGTATGGAAAACGATCCTTTATCCTCCGTCCGCGCTACTTCCCAGTCAGGCTTGAATTCAAGGGGGCAGCGGCCTCTTTGCTTCAAGTCAAGGAAACCGCGCCCCCTTCCCTGCCCCTTCACTGTGTGTGACAGCGCTTATGCCCGACAGCTCGCTGGCTTTGCAGAACAGCCAGCTGTCAGTCACAGCGAAGGGGCAGGGAAGGGGGCGCGATTTCCTTGACTTGAAGCAAGGAGGCCGCTGCCCCCTTGACTTCAAGCCTGACTGAGAAGTAGCGCGGACGGAGGATAAAGGATCATTTTCCATACTTCTGCCTCCAGTGAATTCACTAAGAAAAACATCATTAGAAACTCACTGCCGGCTACTTGAAGGTATTGCTGGCGGTGTGAGATGGCTTCTGCAGCTGACAGGTTCCCTTTAAAATGTGTCTGTATTTACATCCATGTGAAACAGATCTTATGCTGCAGTTTTTGTGAGTTTTTTTAGCCAAACGATGAAGTGGATACAAAGCAATTGAGAAATACAAAGGATCGACTTAAAGGGAATCTGTCAGCTCCGAAACACCCCCTGAACTAGAGTAAGCGTTGTATAGTGTAAGTGATGCTGAATCCGAATATGTAAGTTTTATCTTCATACTCACTTCCATTCTGACGCTGTGCTCCCACGAACCAGTAGTAAAATGCATTGAGAGGACTCTTCTTTGAGTCCTCTCCATTATGTGAGTGAGCACTGGAGTCCTCTCAGTGCATTTTACTGCTGGTTTGTCAGAGCATAGAGTCAGAATGGAAGTGAGTATGAAGATAAAACTTACATAACAGGACTCGATGTCACTTACACTATACAACACTTACTCTAGTTTGGAGGATGTTTCAGAGCTGACAGGTTCCCTTTAAGCTTCCTGCAGGATCCACCTCTGGCTTTAGCTCAAAAAACTGTATCAAAACATACAGATCCCAAGAAATGCTGTATGTGAAACCACCCTAGAAAGATGAATGATTTAAAAGCAAGCACAACAGAGTTTGCAAGAAGTGGTGGTTATGTTCCTGAGGTTAGGTCTTGTTCTCCAGAATTATATTAAGTTGCCGTCCCTTTAAAGGTTGATAACCTAACGCTAGTATCTGGTACGACTGCCGCTGATCGCCGAATCACAGATGCTATGAAATCTCTCTCATACTTCAGCTCCTTTCAGCTCATCTTTTTCTTTTTGGAGGGTGCAGGATCAATACACTCTCTGTATTTGTTGCTTGACTAAAGTTTCCCCACTAAGCAGCTAGTGGCTTTGGAAAACTGTATTGATGTCACGGGGGAGACAAGGGAAGGTGCGCCCTGTACTGAATACCCCCCCGTTCTCTCCCTGCCTGCTTGCCTCAGTCGGCCCTAGGCGGCCGCGGACAACCACGGTGACGGTCCCTGCTCTGTATAAGTGCACAGGGAGGAACAGGGAACAATTGGAGAGACAAACACAGACGAAACAAACACAATATAAGAATAGTCAGCAAGCCGGGTCATACACAGGAGATAACGTCAATACCAGGGGTGAAGCAAAGAGAGGTCGAAGTCCAAGTCCAAGGTCAGGGTCAAACAGCAAATCAAACACAAGGTCGCACAAGCACTGATCAAAGTAGTAACGCTAATCACAGGCAATTAGGGAGGACAACTAGTGGCTTTAAATAGCCCTCCACTGGGTCATGTGACGGGGCCAGCGTCACATGACCTCATTTGCATACCGAGCGCTGGCCAAACGTGACCAGCGCTCAAATATGCACCAAATTTGGTCATGTGGCGTGGCCAGCGCCACATGACCCAAAACCAGGTATATAATAAATGTTCTGAGCGCTGGTTGCCCAGACCAGCGCTCAGATGTCCCCGCCTGCTCGTTTACTAGGGGGGCGGGGAGGACGCCGGACGCGCTGTATCAGTGCGCGTGCCGGACCCTCTCCTGTGAGTGTCGTCATGGAGACGAGGACGCATCCTGCGTCCTCGCTCCGGCGCACTCCTGGGAGACCGGCGGCACGGCAGAGGGGAAGCGCGCCGCCGGCTCCCCGTTACAGTACCCCCCCCTTCACGAGGGGCCACCGGACCCTTAGCTGGAGGAACCGGCTTTTCAGGATGCTGTCGATGAAAACTCCTAACAAGTGCGTCTGCATGCATCCTGCTCAGCGGTACCCAAGATCTGTCCTCAGGCCCAAATCCCCTCCAGTGTACAAGGTACTGGAAGGAATTCCGGACTTTCCTAACGTCAATGATTCTATGAATCTCGTGCTCCACTTGTCCCTCCACCTCGACCGGAGGCGGGGGCAGTTCCTCTGGACCAGCGGGAGCAACATAACGCTTAAGCAAAGACATATGAAAAACATTGTGAACACGAAGGGAGTCAGGTAAACACAATTCAAACGACACCGGATTGATCACCTTGGTGATCCTGTATGGACCAATGAAGCGAGGCGCAAACTTATAGGATGGTACTTTCATACGTAGATTTTTTGTTGACAACCATACCATGTCCCCCACCTTGAAATTCACACCCTTAGAACGTTTCTTATCGGCCTTAGTTTTTTGAATCCTTTGGGCTCTTTCCAGGTTCGACTGAACCTGTGCCCAAACTGTGCACAGTTCCTGGGAGAGAGCATTGGCCTCTGGGACCGCCGAAACAGCTGGAGAAAAGGAGCCAAAGCGCGGATGAAACCCCATGTTGCAGAAAAACGGCGATACCCCAGAAGACGAATTCACACGGTTATTAATCGCGAACTCGGCCAGAGACAGGAATCTGGCCCACACATGCTGGTTATCAGCAACATAACATCTAAGATACTGCTCAACGGACTGATTAAGACGTTCAGTCTGACCATTGGTCTCTGGATGAAAGGCTGACGAAAAGGATAAGGAAATATCAATCTTCTTACAGAAGGCCCTCCAGAATTTAGACACAAACTGCACCCCCCTGTCAGAAACAATATTCTCAGGAACACCGTGTAGTTTAACTATGTGGTCCATAAATACGGAAGCCAAAACCTTTGCAGAGGGTAATTTACACAAAGGAATAAAGTGACACATCTTGCTGAATCTGTCCACCACTACAAGAATCACGGTTTTACCCTCAGAGCATGGCAAATCCGTGATGAAGTCCATGGACAGATGTGACCAAGGTCTACCAGGTATGGGTAATGGACGCAACTCACCCATAGGCCGAGTCTTGGGATTCTTGGACCTGGCACAAGTATTGCACGCAGTTACAAAAGCCTGAACATCTCTGGAGATTGACGACCACCAATACTGCCTAGAGACCAACTCCTTGGTGGCATTGATACCAGGATGTCCACATAAAACAGAGCTATGGCACTCACCCAGCAGTCGCAACCGCAAATGAGCTGGCACAAATAACTTGTCATTGGGAGTACCAGTGGGAGCAAGATGTTGTCCTGCCGAGATTTCAGAAGCGAGATCAGATGAGGTAGCGGCTACGATGATGTCAGCTGGCAGGATGGGCTCAGGAGGGACGTCAGGAGGCTGATACGCCTGGAAACTTCGGGATAAGGCATCGGCCTTAATGTTCTTGCTTCCGGGCCTGAAGGTAACACAAAAGTCAAAACGAGTAAAGAACAAAGCCCACCTCGCCTGTCTGGGATTCAATCGCTTAGCAGATTCCAGAAACATCAAATTCTTATGATCCGTGAGGACCGTAATGCGGTGTAATGCCCCTTCTAAAAAATGACGCCATTCCTCAAATGCCCACTTGATTGCTAGTAACTCCCTATTACCAATGTCATAGTTTCTCTCGGCAGGAGAGAACTTGCGGGAGAAGAAGGCGCATGGCTTGAGATTAGTTAAGGTGGAAGACCCCTGGGACAGTACTGCCCCCACACCATCTTCAGATGCATCCACCTCAACTACAAACGGCTTATTTTGATCAGGCTGGATCAGCACAGGAGCATCAACAAAAAACCGCTTTAGCTTTTCAAAAGCTTCAATAGCTGCAGGGGACCAGTTGACTAAATCAGCTCCCTTGCGGGTCAAATCCGTAATGGGTTTGGCTATAACAGAAAAATTTTTGATAAATTTCCGATAGAAATTAGTAAAACCCAGAAATCGCTGGAGCGCCTTCAGAGAGGAAGGTCGCACCCAATCTACAATGGCCTGTACCTTACCCGGGTCCATTTTGAAGGAAAAAGGGGTGAGAATGTATCCCAAAAAGGTCACTTCCTGAACACCAAAGATACACTTCTCCCCTTTGACAAACAACTTGTTCTCACGCAACACCTCCAGCACTTGCCTGGTGTGGGATACGTGACTCTCCCAGTCTGTAGAAAAAATCAAGATGTCATCAATATAGACAATTACAAATTTTCCAATAAATGGTCTAAAAATGTCATTGACAAAATTTTGGAACACCGCAGGAGCATTACTTAACCCGAAGGGCATTACTAGGTACTCATAATGACCCTCCGGGGTATTAAAGGCAGTTTTCCATTCATCACCCTCACGGATTCTGATCAGGTTGTACGCCCCCTTCAGATCTAGCTTAGTAAACCAACAAGCACCCTGAACCTGATTCAACAAATCAGGAATAAGGGGCAGCGGGTACCTGTTTTTAACAGTAATTTTATTGAGTTCCCTGTAATCAATACAGGGCCTCAACCCTCCATCCTTTTTTCCGACAAAGAAAAATCCTGCCCCCATGGGAGAAACAGAAGGCCGGATGTGACCCTTGGCCAGACTCTCCTTGAGATAATCCCTCATAGACTGACGCTCTGGAGTAGAGAGATTATAGATACGGCCCTTGGGATATCTGGACCCCTCAATAATATCGATGGCACAATCATATTGCCGGTGAGGAGGGAGGAACTCAGTCTCGGACATGGAGAAAACGTCCGAAAAATCGTTGATGTACTCAGGTAAGAAAAGAGACTCAGTAGTACCTCCCAACTGCAATACAGATTTGCAACACTTGTCACAATTCAGGCCCCATTTTTCTAATTCACCTGTTGACCAATTGATTACAGGATTGTGGTCCTGCAACCAAGGTAAACCAAGAACTAGGTCAGCAGGTAAATTCTTTAAGACCCAAAAAACACATTTTTCGGAATGCGAAATCCCAACCGTCAGGGTCACACTAGGAGTACAGAACTCGATCCTCCCATTATTTAGGGGGTGGAGTCGAGGGCGATAATTTGAATACCCTCCCTTAAAGGGACCATCGGTAAACCCACAGACTGTACAAAATCAAAATTAATAAAATTAGCAGCAGAACCAGAGTCAACAAAAGCCTTTCCAGAACCCCTGAATTGATCATATGCAATGGAGATGGGTACTAAAATCTTTCTCCTTACCACTGCTGGGGTTACCTTACTTCCCACCGGAGATCTCCTAGAGGGCGGAAGTTTTGGACACTGCTGGAGCCAGTGGTTCACCTCACCGCAGTAGAAGCAGGCTCCCTTTAAACGTCTTTGGTTTTTCAGGATACCTCCTAACTGCATGGACTCCGGGACCTTGGCAGGAGGTGGACTCAGAGGAGGAAACTCAGGCAGGACGACAGCTTGAGGAGTACTTGATCGTTCCCTCTGTCTTTCTCTCACCCGTCGATCCAGCTTAATAGCTAAAGTCATGTTCGTCTCTAGGGAGTCAGGAGTAGGATAACTAACCAGAAGATCCTTGAGTTGGTCTGACAGCCCCACCCTAAACTGGCTTCTCAAAGCTGGGTCATTCCACCCTAGAGGAGACACACCACTTCCTGAACTCTGCACAGTAATCCTCTACTGGGCGGTTCCCCTGCTGAATGTTCCTGAGCTGAGTTTCTGCTACAGTGGCCCAGTCTGGTTCTTCATACAAAAGACCTAAGGCCTGGAAAAAGGCCTCCACAGACAACAGACATGGGGAGTCAGATGGCAATGAGAAAGCCCACTCCTGCGGATCCCCTTGCAGCAAGGAAATAATAATTCCTACCCGCTGCTGCTCAGAACCCGAGGAGTGTGGGCGTAAACGAAAATATAATTTACAACTTTCCTGGAAAGAACGGAAAGTTTTTCGGTTACCCACAAACCGATCGGGCAACCTTATATGGGGTTCAATAATGGAGGGAGCGGCTGCGGGTGCAGTTTGCAGCTGCTCCTGGTGTTGGATTCTCTCGGCCAGATCCTGGATCATCTGAGCCATGTCACCTATATGATCCGTGAGAACTCGCAACGGCTCCATTTAGTATGGCCTGTGATTCTGTCACGGGGGAGACAAGGGAAGGTGCGCCCTGTACTGAATACCCCCCCGTTCTCTCCCTGCCTGCTTGCCTCAGTCGGCCCTAGGCGGCCGCGGACAACCACGGTGACGGTCCCTGCTCTGTATAAGTGCACAGGGAGGAACAGGGAACAATTGGAGAGACAAACACAGACGAAACAAACACAATATAAGAATAGTCAGCAAGCCGGGTCATACACAGGAGATAACGTCAATACCAGGGGTGAAGCAAAGAGAGGTCCAAGTCCAAGGTCAGGGTCAAACAGCAAATCAAACACAAGGTCGCACAAGCACTGATCAAAGTAGTAACGCTAATCACAGGCAATTAGGGAGGACAACTAGTGGCTTTAAATAGCCCTCCACTGGGTCATGTGACGGGGCCAGCGTCACATGACCTCATTTGCATACCGAGCGCTGGCCAAACGTGACCAGCGCTCAAATATGCACCAAATTTGGTCATGTGGCGTGGCCAGCGCCACATGACCCAAAACCAGGTATATAATAAATGTTCTGAGCGCTGGTTGCCGAGACCAGCGCTCAGATGTCCCCGCCTGCTCGTTTACTAGGGGGGCGGGGAGGACGCCGGACGCGCTGCATCAGTGCGCGTGCCGGACCCTCTCCTGTGAGTGTCGTCATGGAGACGAGGACGCATCCTGCGTCCTCGCTCCGGCGCACTCCTGGGAGACCGGCGGCATGGCAGAGGGGAAGCGCGCCGCCGGCTCCCCGTTACAATTGACCTGCACGTCAGTTTTTGACCCATCATAGCCACAACTTGAGGTTCCAGTCTTAGGGAGCATACAAAATGGATGCAAATGTTGTCCTTGGGCCCTACCCACTTATCCCTCTCCTTGACTGACAGGGCTAGGCGTTATCAAAATTGAACCAGCAGTGCATGCGCAGTAATCATCCATGCAGCGGGGCATGCTAAATCAGATAAACTCCAGAGGCACTGATGGTTGAATTTTAGACGCAGGCACGTGATTGCAGGGGCAGGCGAGAGGATGCTGATGATGCCTGGCCCCCTGTCAAGGCGAGGGGAGAGTGGCCAGTTCTGGAAAGCAGAAGACCTAAAGTGCATCGAAGCCTGACCCTAGGTGCATTGAAGCCCTCATTTGCATAAGAATTGAAATTGGACAGTTTTCTAATCAACGACGCAACAGACTTTCACAGTAAAGGTATGTTTTTAATCAGTGGGATGAGCCTTAACAGGTACTTTGCATGGTTAAGTAAGGTTGATTCTGCTGAGAAATGTTCTTAAATATACTGTTTCTCAATGCCAATGTACTAAACATCACAGCAGGATCTAAAGCTGACCATACACTTGTGATACAAGTCAGCCAGCAATCTTGTTACAGAAGCCTGCCAAATGTTCTTTGGTGCGATTATTGATCCATACACTATGTGTTGTGAATCAATTTTGATTATATTTATTGCGTAACATCCTATCAAATCCCTATTTTACATTCAGTCCATGTTGAAAGGGCATTTTCTAGTGTTTTTTCTAAACATACATTTCTAGGGACAATCCCCTAATCAAAGAAAATTCAACTCCATATTCAACATGTAAAAAGAAAAGCCCAAAAATAACAAAATAGACCATGCATTTAATACTGTGGTAGCACAGTTCTATCAGAATATTAATTTTATTCTCGTTGCTAATATATTTTAAGGACTATTTTGGACTTCTTACTGACAACCTTTGATGTTACGGCTTCTTATCAGATAAGGGGTATGAAAGAGTGACTGAAGGACATATACAAGGAGCACACAATGTGCTTGGCATTGTTCCAGCAACCTGCACAAACGAGGACATGAAAGACTGGCCGTCGCCATACTGCCCGCTGATACAGATAGTTACAGTCAGGAATATTAATATACTAAAAGCTTCCACAATATCAAAGACTTTATAGATTACACGTGTCTTCTTTGATTCTGTCATCACTTGATATTTCATTCCCCCCATGACCGAAGCGACCCACCTTGACGTACTTGACTTTACTGTGTGTTAAAGTGGTTGTCCCATTACAAGAACTTATCCTGTAAGCACAACATAAGGCAGAAGTGTCTGATTGGTGGAGATGTGACCACTGGGGCCTCTGCAGATCACAAGAACGGGTGTCCATGTTGCCCTGTTTAAGTGAACATGCATGCGCGCTACCGCTCCACTCAGCTCTATGAGACTGCCAGAGACAGCCAAGTGCTTGTACTTAGCTATCTCTTGCAATCCCGGACTGGAGCAGAGGACACGCATGCGTTCTACTCATCAGACACTTATCCCTTGTGGATAAGTTGTAAAGGGAGTCCCAATCTTTACTGTAGAGAAGTTTCTAAAAAGAAAAATGGTAATCCCAAAGACCAGTGTACCCCATTTTCTTTTCTATAGAGGAAGATGTGGTTCTCTTTACATGCTCCCATTGTGATCCTTTAAAATCTTTCTCTGCTTTCATCCACTCGTTGGTTGGCTCATTATAAATATAGTTTGTAGAACATCAGTAAGAAGTGCCTAACCTTATTGCTTAGTTGTGGGTAGCTGGAGCTTCTGCTTCAGACTTGTCTAGTTAGTAGGCAATTGGACACTGTCCTCCTCTACTATGGCTCCTGGTCTTCACCATGGTCCTGTTGATTTGCGCCATGGCTCTGCTGCTTAGGTGCCACTGCAAAATAGTCATACAAAAGTGACATCAGGCTTGAAGACCTATTTAAAGTGGAATCATTCTCAATACCTTGCCTGGTGTTTGAGATTCATTCCTGTCCTGGCTCTAGTTCTCTGTGCTACTATTACTGATTTGACTACTGATCTTGACATTGTCCTGGATATTGCCTCAGGATACTGTAGTTAATCTGGTACCTGTTGTTCTACCAGCAGCTCTGATCCTTGGCTATGTTTATGACTACACTCCTGTCTCATTCTCTGGCCTGTTACATCCTGACCTGGCCTGTCGTTCTCCTGGTGAAAACCCTCAGCTCCATTACAGGTGAAACTACTACTCCATCAGTACAACTGTTGCTAATCTGTGACTGTTCTGGGACTACAACCTGAGGATCTGCAACAAAATTCATGCCTCATTGATGGGTTTGAGTAAAAACCCGGCAACCCTTTAGACTCTCCCATTCTAACCAAGATCAAGCAGATTTGGCATTGTATATATTTTTTTTAGTAAGGAGGTCTAGCCAATGGCCAAAATTGTACTGAAAAACCACCTAGATACCATTGGAATTTACAAAAGTATAGGCAATGAGGTATAAATGTAAATTAAATGTCAAATGTCTCTGCTAATTTTGCCTAAAATCATCAAATATTTTTGTTTCACACAGTTTTACATTGTCTTAAATTATTTCTCCCTGGAAGTCATGAAAAATTTCTCTGGGATGTTTTGTGGAACTCTCCTCATCTCCAGTACCATTGAGTCAGATATTTTCTTTAGTATTTTTTTTTTGTAAAATGGTAAATAAAATGCAACTAGAGTTCCATTTACATCCTGCTGTACCAACCTTAGTAGAGTTTCATATAATTGACTATACTAATGTTGTAACCTGATGACATTATTTGCTGTCTAGCCAGTCATTGGTCACACTGGTTCATTTATCCTACTGAAGACCGGTCCAGAGCCATGCATCTGAGTGAGGCCACTGATTTTGTATATCTAGGCATTATAGACAGATATTGTACATACAGGCCTGGAATATAAAGTAAAAAATAATGTGGAAAAATGTTTGAATAACTTGTTAAAAGACGGAGTGTTCGTAATATATTGTAATGTGGCGCAGCACCAACACTTCAGGATAGATGGATGTGCATGTCACCTGTAGGAGGAATTGAAGTTCTTACACAGAACCCAAAGGACAAAATCCCCCAATAAAGGTTGTTTATTGCATTATGCTCTTGAATACAAAGAGCATTTCTGCTCATTATATTGTGGAGTCTTGTTTTTGCTATTCTTTGGACTCAGAAGCCATAGACCCTGATTTATCAAGGTTGGCGTGTCCTCCAGCTCTCTGTGCTCTCACTGGAATGAAGTCTACGGAAGCTCCGAGTCATTATTTTTGCCAGTATCTGGTAACGATGAGTTAGCTGGGGCGAACCACACCCATTTTTCAAAGATTGGGTGAATGCGGTGTAAAATGCAGATTGACACTAAAAAAGTCACAAATGCATTGAAAAGTCTAGTGGATTTGCAAATTTTCTATGCCAAAAATGAGTAAGTAGAATGATAAATTCCCTCTATAGTGTTGTCCTCAATGTAGAAAAAAATATTAATGAACCCTTTAGCCCATGAGGGTTTCTTACCTGCTATTTACTTTGGCTGCTTTATAGTTTTGCTCCAGTAGAATATTAAGACTATTTATTATCAGTTATTACTATAAGGTTTAAAGGGGTTTTCCTGCAGTAAAATATTGACTTAAACGTGTCCGTGAGCAGACTAGGTAGGTGATATTTGAAATGTTTACATTATACCTATAATGTATTTGCACTATATTGTTTGCACTGGATTGTTTGCACTAATGTTTTTACCTTTCAGCAACGTTTTCAAGTATGTTGCCCATTGTGTGTATTTCTTTACAGGTACCGCAATGTGTCCTCATATTCACTTTATTGTATGGTGGATGGTTGTACTATGCACTTAGCCGGATAGACAGCACCTTACTTGTTCTACCTCAAATATACATACTGCCTATGAGGGCGATTTCAGATCTGACCATTTACTCTGGATCTGGCCCAGGGGTCCGCATGGTGTCGAAACAATGGCGCAAGCCTCAGATCACCTGCTGAATCACCTCCTTTTTATGCTGGTTCGGGTGGCGGTGTGTTCCATCGTAAATCGTAATCCTGCCGGTCCATCAGCCGGACTATGTATTTCAGCTGTGCAGCAGAGCTAAATGATGAGGATTGCCTGGATGCCATTTTCGAATATTCGCTCTGCCTCTGAGGAGTGCATGCCGCGGCCTCTCGTCGTGCGTGCCTGCGTATTACGTAATCGCATAGACAAGAGTACGCTGAGGATTCGTACGCTATTTGTACGCTCATGCGTACGTCTTCTAAGAAGTTGCTTACATTTTTTAAATGAACGTTCGTTATTAGTGCGCGAATGTTCGCTAATAGCACATAATAACGTATATTTTGTACGCAAATACAACAAATCTATTCGTCGAATATACGAATCTTAGGAAAAGTTCGGCGAATGTTCGGCGAATAATTTTTTGAATGATTTGCTCATCTCTACTGATGATCTATCAGTATCCGACTCCCGACACCCTTGGCTTTCAGGTGCTTGAAGAGGCCGCAGTGCTCCAATGTGCTGTGTGAACTCTTCCTAGGCCAGTGACATCACATTCACTGGTCACATGATCTATGTGCAGCCCAATCCTATTCATACGAACAGGCCTGGGCTGCAATACCAAGCACAAACACTATACTTTGTATGGCGCTATTCTTAGTATGCTGTGAGGAGGATGCAGAACTCACTGGAGTGCCACGGCCTCTTCAAACAGCTGATCATCAGGCGTGCCTGGAGTCAGACACCCAACAATGATATAATAATTATTACCTATCCTGAGGATCGCTCATCAATATTGTACTCCCTTTAATATCAGTATCAGCATTTTTTTTATTATATATTGAGTCAAATGTCCATATTTGCAGGTAATATAGACTAATTGACACTAAAATGATACTATATTATACTGTACTGTATATTACAGAGAAATATGTGAAAGTCAGTAGAGTTGAGTAGAGAACATATTTCAAAATCATGTTCTGCAGTACTCAGCAATATTAGCAAAATTAGGGTTATTTAGTTTAGAGAAATGACAACTAAAGCATGTCATCCGCTATACAGTACATAGCATATTCAGTAGATAAGTATACATATTACAGTCCAGCGTGCCCAATCCTTGTTTCCCTAATAGCAGACATTGAGAGACAGATGGACTGTCACACATTAGATTGTTGACAGGATCCTATTGACTACACTATCTATATGTGTATAACTATATCAAAAGTCAATAAAGAGATCTTTCCCATTATCTATTTAAACCCAGGACTCTGACAATGAGACCGCTTTCACACAGTCAGGCCTAATTCAGACATCCGTGGAGCACCGTCCGTACGAGTGTATCACTGTACAGCGGCGGCCTCACGAAGCGCACGGCGTCATAGCAACCAATGACGCTGTGCGCTCCTGCCCTCAAAAGAAGCACAGTCTGGGTTTTCATGGACTGTGCTCCACGGATGTCTGAATTAGGCCTCAGTGTTTGGTCAGTGATTTCCATCAGTGATTATGAGCCAAAACCAGTGGTGGCTCAAAAACAGAAGAGGTGCAGATCTTTCCACACCTGGTTTTGGCTCACAATCACTGATGGAAATAACTGACAAAACACTGACCGTGGAAAAGCAGCCTAACAAGGGGACATCCCTTATGTCTAGAGAAAAGAACAGAAGGGGGTTTGAATGGTTTTAGTTTACTCATCAGTGAAGCTATGAACTATTTTCCAGGGGAAATTGTGATGGTCCTGCGGCCCAGTTCTCCATGAGGCCCATGAACAATTGCCCCTAAAATTAGCCTTGAACATTACAAGTATAACAGAGGGCAGCGCAGGAGCACCAGGACCACTGGGTAGCAGAGACAGCTGAAAGCGGGACATACCTCCCCCGCCCGAGACTGTCCCACTGAAATCCGGGACTGTCCCACTGGATCCGGGATGGTTGGGAGGTATGGTTTAAGGCCTCCTGTACACGGCTGTATATTTTTGATCTGTCTGCTATACGCATTTTTTTGCAGATAGCCCACTGACTCATTCAATTCTATAGGACCATCCACACATAAGGTTGCCACCTTTCCCAACAAGGAATGACAGCCAAGTTTACATTGATAATAGGGGGTGTGGTTTGGGCGTGGCTTAACACGGGTGTTATTTGGCACCAGTGGTTTGATCATACTTTTTTTTCATAAATAAAAGTTATTTTTTTTCCTGTTGGGGACAACCCTGTGTATTTAACATTTATTAAGTCTTAGGGAGCTAATTACTATCCAGAAATATGTGTTTATTTCACCAAACAAGCCACGTGTCAACTCTATGAGTCTTTTTCAACTCCTGCAGTATCTGCTAACTTATGCTATTGGGGAGCCCAGCAGGCCGGGACTCAACACTGCTGGCACAGCCACCATAAGGTTTCTCTGGGAAACTTCAGTGAGTAGTGCTGTCTTACCTTTTTATGTTGCTATCCAGAAATATGCCTATATTAGGCGTATTTCTGGCACAGGTCTAAACTTTTCCCACTTATGCCAGGTCTAAAAAAGTGGGTGTATAGAGGAAGGGGATGGGCTGGTAGCCCTTTCTCATTCATAGTTTTCTACACTTGTTATAGGCATAGAAAATGATCTAAATGTAAGCCAGCAAGGAAGCTGGCTTACATGTAGGCTGGCGCTGGATATGCCGAAGTTATGTAGAGGCCAGCACCTCTTCATAACTTCGGCGGATCCACCACCAGTTATAGGGGTTATTAAGACCAGCGTCTTAAACGCCGGTCTTAATAAATGACCCCCTTTATTTTTAAATTGTCTCTGCCAGGTATTGAACTAATAACCTTCTACATTGAAGGTAAAAATTCTATCCACTATGCCATAGAGCTCAATGTTACCAAGTCAGTGATTCTCTGTGGCTAAAAACCTCAGAAGTATTTTTTGTATTATGTATTCACATATGCAACGTACTGAAATTTAAAATATATATATTTTTTCCCTGTTGGGGGCACCCATGTGCATTTGATGTATACTGTCTCAATTTTAAAGTTGTCTCTGACAGGAACTGAATCCATTATCTTCTGCACTGAAAGCCAATGCTCTAACCACTGAACCATAGAGCTCAGTGTTAGTGAGTCAAAGATTTTCTATGGCTAAAAATCTCAGTAGTATTTTTTCCTCTGTATTGTGTATTCACATATACTGTAAAATATTACATTTTCTGTTTTGAGAGGTCACCCCTGTGTATTTAACTTCCATTCCATCTCAATTTTCGAATTGTTTCTGAAGCTAAGCGAGCCAACAACCTTCGGCACTGAAGCATTGAGCATTGAGCTCAATACTAGTGAATGGAAAATTATCTGTGGCTAAAAACCTCAGTAGTATTTTTCCCATGTAACATGTATTCAAATGTTTAATAAACTGAAATCTAAAAAATATATCCCTGTATATACCAGGACATGGTATGGAAGTTTTTTTTATATAATATGCCAGGATATTTTATATTTTTTACTGATTGCAAAAAATAAATTACATTATTCTGGTATATACAGTGATATATCTGTACATCCAGTACATTATACATCTGAATACATGAGAACAATACTACTGAGGTTTTTAGCCATAGAATATTTGCCATTTACTAGCGTTCAGCCCTATAGCTTAATGGTTAAAGTCTTTGCTTGTCAGTTTGTGTCCTTGCAGAGACATTTTGAAAATCTAGACAGAATGAAAGTTAAATACATGGGGTGTCACCAGGCATACTTCCATTGCTTGGGAATACTCCCCCCTCCCTTTTCAGCGCATAACACTGACTCCAGACATGGACAAGGACCAGAGGAGGACTGGGAACTTAAAGCATCCCTGGAAAAAATACTAAAAGTGGCCCCGTTTTTTTGTTGGGTCTAAACTGATGGAAGGCAGGGCCAGCAATACCATATTGTGGCACATTATACCACCCAACAGAGCCAAATACCACAGTCCATCACAAAACACATCCCCAAAAACTTCCACTGGCCAGCTGTGAGGAGGGCTCAGGAAGCCCCCTAGGCATCGGCCCACTGGGAAATTTCCCTGTAAGGTCTATGGCCAACCCGCCCCTGATAAGGACACACAAGGAGTCAGAGAAGGGACTCCTAATTAGCAGAGAAAATACAGAAAAGCCTATGGGCCAGTAAAAAATACCGTACTGGCAGTCTGAGCAAATTAACAGCATAGCCGGTGGAATACTGGCCATGTAGCAACCCTATGCACACATCACAAATTATAGAACAGCAATGTGGACGAGAATAGTCCTTTCTCTTCATGGGAAGAGAAAAATGCGGAGGACGCACAGAAGGTATATGTATTTTGAGGTCTGCAGACTGAAATATAAACATGGCCACCGGCATGAAGCCTAAGGCTACTTGCACACTTGCGTTTGCAGGATCCGTTTGTGAGATCCGTCCAGGCTCTCACAAAAGGATCCGTCATGATAATACAACCGTCTGCATCTGTCCTGAACAGATCCGTTTGTATTATGTGTAACATAGCCAAGACGGAAAGTCAATGGAGCACGGATACGTTTTCTATTGTGTCAGACAAAACGGATCCGTCCCCATTGACTTACATTGGTCATGACGGTTTGCATCAGTTTCTTCATGCGGACACCAAAACGCAGCAAGCAGCGTTTTAGTGTCCGCCTCCAAAACGGAATGGAGACTGAACACTGAACTGAAGCAAAACTGATGCATTCTGAATGGATCCTTTTCAGGACCGTTGTGACAAAACTGATCAGTTCAGGACCGTTTGTGAGAGTCTGTGACGGATCTCACAAACGGATCCTGCAAACGCAAGAGTGAAAGTAGCCTTAAAAGAAAGAAAAGAAAGAAAAGTTTTGTTGCCCATTATAACCAATCAGGGCTCAGCTTTCTTTTTGTTAAACTGTGATTGGTTGCTTTGGCCAACAAATACAGTTTTTCTTTTAGGCTAGTTTCACATATGCGGCACAGCTCTCCAGCAGGCTATTATGGCAAACAACAGCCCACCGGAGTTCTCTGGATCCGGCATTGCCAGATTTTATAGGAATGCCCACCGGCCCCATTGACTGTAACGGGGTCTGCTGGAGATCCGGCTGCTACCTGGAAAATATAACAGGATTCAGGCTGCACATAACAGTTTTGTCTGGACTATTCGCGGCATTCTATGCCGGCACAGCCTCCTGGAGAACTGTGCCACAAATGTGAAAGTAGCCTAAATTGGTTAAACCTGCCCCAGTTTGTCGATACATGTATTAAATGATTTTTAATGAGATTCACCCTTTTACTAATCCCTGCTTTAGGACAACATATATGAAAAAATACATATTGTTTGGAAAATCCCCCCTTCACCACTGTGACCAGCTATTTTCTTAGTGCCATTCTCTGAGCTTGGTTCTTTTACTTTATCTATGAAGTAAACTTGGTTCTGTTACACCATGTATGCTCTATGCGTGGTCTAGTTACCCTAAATATAAACTGATATTGGTTCTGCTATTGTATCTGTACATTGGGCTTTGATCTGTTACTTCCTCTATGTGTTGGGCTTCATTCTGTTAACTTTTATATGTGTTAGGCTTGGTTGTGGCACCATACTTATACTTTGGGGGGGGGGGGAGGTGATGGGGGAGGCACACTTGCCATATAGCCTGGGGCCCATGGTACCCTTAAACCGCCTCTGATCACAAGATACACTACCTGTCATGATTACAAGGATAACTGATCCAATATCCAAGAGGTTATCCTATCATAATTGGAGCCAGGAAGGACAATTGGTTACAGTCCTTACAGATAATTAGATTTGTTTTACCTTCTTCTGGATCAACATTGCAGGTTAGGACTCATAAACACAAACTTATTTTTTGTCAGTGTCTGTTTTTTTTTGCGGCCGTATGCAGAACCATTCACTTCAATGGTGCATTCAGTGTCCGTATGTCTGCAAAAAAATAATAAATAAATAGATAAATAGAACATGTCCTATTCTTGTATTTTTTGCGGAAAAGGATAGGCATTGTTACAATGGATCCCCCAAAAAACGGATGCAACACTGACGTCACGTGGATGTCATCAATTTATTTTGTGGATCTGTGTTTTGAGGACCGCATAATACATATGGTCATGTGCATGAGCCCTTAACAGGATTCGTACTGGACCCCAGTGCTGCAGTAATTCTTAACGGGGGGTTGTCCAGGATGTTGACTCTGGCCTATCCCCAAGATTGGCCCTAAATATCAGCTTTGATATCAGCTAAATATCAGCTTTGTCTTACACTCCGCACACCTCCACCCATTGTATAGTGGATGGAGCTATAACCATTGAAATGAATAGAATCAGTTTTGCAGTAACCAGCATCATATTTGCCATATTTGTATGGACCTTCCTTCCAGCTGCTAATATTATGTATGCATTCCCGGTCTGTGGATTTGGAAAGTTCTGTCAACAGGTCACTCACATTTCATTGAACTGTTTCCTGTTGCAGACATCTATGAGAATGCTGTAATACACTGTGACTTTGATGGTAAAAGAACAGCTGCAATGTCCAGATTTTAGACATTTGTGACAAAGGATTAATTGCAATTAGCTCTTCAATTAGAGGACTCATGACCACAAGAAAACTTTTCACAGTAGATCATTCTAAATCACAGGAGCTATGGGATGGATAAGGCAAAACACTGACAAAATAGTCTGGCAGTCTGAAGACAAAGCGTCCTCCAGGGACTGATCCATCACACGTATGACATGTTATATCGTATGCTTGAGACGGACAAGAAATCTTCACAGGAATCCCGGAAAAATCTCTCATTCCCAGTCTGCTGCTCCTAAATAGAGAACATTGGAGGTAATAATAGAACAGAACTACTGGGTGACAGACTACAAACCATTGCTGATCTGAAGTCACAATCATCTTCCTGTCTGGAATAGGAGTCTGCCATAGCATAACCTATTACTTTCTGGGTCACTTCTCAATGACCTTTGACATATTAGTTGGACTGATGCCATCTTTTGATATAAAATAATCCATATCAACTGTTGCCTCAATTAAAGAAGGTATCAGACATGCTTCAATTTTTCCTTTCCATATATTCGAGGGGGCGCTATAAAGCAATGTGAAAATTGTCAACCATGAATTTCTCATTCAAAGCATGTGTAATCTCATTTATTACTAGCACCAGAGTATTTTTTCCTCTTAAAAAGGTCAAAGCAATAAATATAAACGTACATTTTTTGGTAGTTATTAGAGATGAGCGAACCTGCTCGTAACGAGTGGTTCAATGCTCGGATCCCCTGCACTCCCCTGCCCGCAGCCATCCGGATCCGTCCTCACCCGACTGTAAGTCAATGGGGATGGATCCATTTGGCGTCACACACTAGTCACATACCAGTGTGTGACACCAAACGGATCCGTCCCCATTGACTTACAGTCGGGTGAGGACGGATACGGATGGCTGCGGGCAGGGGATCCGAGCATTGAACCCCTCGTTACAAGCAGGTTCGCTCATCTCTAGTAGTTATTAACCTCTTAAGGGGGTTGTCCAAGTAATTTTTTGTGTTTTGTATGTTTCTAACTAACCAAATTTAAGCGATTTACTTCTTCTACAGTGGGCCTGTACTCCTAGTTAGCTGAGCGTCACATGACCTGGGATGTCAGCTCCTTTTCCTGCTCTGATGACATTCCGTGCACAAGACAAGCCTGAGGGAGCTCACTGTGAAGGCTGTGCTGGTTCTGCCCCTGCACGGCCTGATCTGCTGTCGTCTGCCCTGTCTCCCCTCCTACTGGATTCTTCAGTAAAGTTTAACCTCTTCTACCATCAGCAGCACAGACTCAGGGTTGCGGGCTCTGTCGCAGGTACTGAGCAGCTGCAGGGAGACAAATGCTGTGCACAGGATCTTCCCTCCGTCCTCACCCTGCAAACACAGGGCTGACAAAGAATGCAGGAGTTCTCTCCTCTGTACTCTTCTGTTGGCTGTCAGGAAGTGTCTGCAGAGCATTGCACACAAACAGGTAGGGGGAAGATTCTGTGTGTATCAGCATTGTCATTGTGCTGTACAGCTGGGATTTGTAGTCCCACACATACAACATGAGTATCCCAGCAGTCAGACTGCAGGCAGGGCAGCATTTTTATTCACTCCCTTTGCAGACCAGAGGGAGTTGCCTAACACTTGCTTAGCTTCTTTATATATTGCTGACCATCACATTTACAGTAATATATATTTGTTTACGTATCTCGGACAACTATATTTTTTTGTGATAAAATAATTTACAAAACACTAAAGCTTACCCCATCAATCTACAATCAATACCCCATAGTGAGAAAGTAAAAACAATTTTAAACATTTTAGAAATTTTTGCAAATTTATTAAAAAGGAAAAAATGAAATCTTGAATGCATGTATTTTGCAGACATCATTTACATAGACACATCACTATATAAGGTTTCACAGCTGACAATGCATATCAGAAAAAAACAAGCCATGAGGAGGAAAGAACTGCCCGTAAAGCTAAGAGACAGGATTGTGTGGAGGCGCAGACCTGGAGAAGGGTACAAAAACATTTCTGCTGCATTGAAAGTTCCCAAGAGCAAAGTTACCTCCATAAATATTAAATGGAAGAAGTTTGGACTCTTTCTAGAGCTGACTGCTACGTCAAATTAAGTAATCAGGGGAGTAGACCTTGGTAATAGGGGTGACCAAGAACCCAATGGTCAAGCTGGCTGAACTCCAAAGACCCTCTGTGCAGATGTGAGAGACTTCCAGAAGGTCAATCATCACTGTGCATGCAACCTATCTGGGCTTTATGGCAGAGTGGCCAGAAAGAAGTATCTCCTCAGTAGAAGTCACATGAAAGACCACCTGGAATTTGCAAAAAAACACCTAAAGGACTCTCAGTCTGTGGGAAGCAAGGTTTTCTGGTCTAATGTAATCAAGATTAAACCTTTTGCCCTCAATTCGAAGTGTCATGTCTGGTAGAAACCAGGCACTGCTCATGTGAAGTGTGTTGGTGGAAGCATCATGCTATGGGGGTGTTTTTCAGTGGCTGGAACAGAGAGACTGGTCAGCATTGAGGGAATGCTGAATGGAACAAAGCCATGGCCCCAAGGGCAAAGACAACACATGATTGGCTTAGAGAAAACTCTGTGAATGTCTTTGATTGGCCTTGTGAGCCCTGATTTGAAACCAATTGAATAGCTCTGGACAGGCCTGAAAATTGCTGTCCACTGATGATCCCCATTCAACCTGACAAAGCTTGAGAGGATCTGCAGAGAAGAATTGCAGAAAATCCCCAATTCCAGGTGTGTAAACCTTGTGGCACCATATCCAAAAAGACCGGAGCCTGTAATAGCTGACAAAGGTGCTTCAACTAAGTACTGAATAAAAGGTCTGAATGCGTATGTCAATGCAAGATTTTAGTTTTTACTTTTGAATAAATTAGCAAAGATTTAAAACATTCTGTTTTTATCATTATGGGGTATCGAGTGCAGAATGATAGGGAAAACTTACATTTTTATTTTAGCACAAGGCTACAACATAACAAAATGTTGCATTGTATATCAAAAGTCTATGCAAAGTTAGTGCATAAAATTATACAGAAAGTCCCCTCTGGTATAGTCACATCTTCCTCCATAATCGATCTCTCCCTCCGATCAGATCCATGATTTTATTAAAAACATATGTGGAAAATATACTCTTAGATATAATCACGGACAATTCAACCTTACAATGTAGTCACACCCTAAGGGAAAGATGGATAATAATATGCTTTAAAATGTGTAAACAGTATACAATTTCAGCATTCAGGGTTCACTCCCAGGTACATGATCACATCTAACTACTAACAGTCATATCCACCATTGGTCAAGGGAAAAAAAAGAAACATTAAAATAAAAATAAAACAACCAACCTAAACACACAGAAAAAATAGAAGAAACAACAAAGTCACAGCTGAATTAAATAAATCTGCTGACAACCAATCAACCCATTACCCAAGAGGTATTCCTGTATTAGACATTGATGGCATATAGTCATAAATATCAGATAGATGCTGGTTCCACCTCTGGAACAGGCCCACTAAAGTGAAGGTGAGCGCACAGCGCATGCACTGTGCACTCCATTCGCCCTTTGGGGGTTCTAAGAATACTGAAAATCATTCACTTTGGGGGCCCCAGTCTGTAGTTAAGAGCAGGTCCTAGAGGTGGGACCCGCATCTATCTGACATTGATGGCATATCCTAGCTACCTGCCAATGTCTGAAATGAATTAAATCCATTTTAGTTCCCTTTGGGCAAGTAACTTCTTCAAGTTGCTACCTCACATTTATCAAAACACGATCAGTTCATTGGATTTTTAATAAAGTCTCATTACAATTGTGGGCCATCTTGTGTTGTGGAATAGGTTTGAAATTTTTTATGTCCATACATTCCCTAGCTTGGCATATATTGGACAAGTTCCCTCGCTCTTTTTCAAAATTCTGTATATATAGTTCCCACATAAATTTTATTAAAAGGACATGTTGCATAGTCAATAACTGCCTGTGTATTACTGTTCATGTGATCGGTAATCCCATATTGTTTTCTTCCCATGGAGTCCACAAAAAACTGCTTTTTCAACATTTGATCACATGGATTACATCCTTATTTCAGCCCTTAGACTAACTCTAGCTCTAACGAGACTTTTGCGAGGATGGTAACTATGCACCAACTTATCTTTTTAATTCTTAGATCACCTATAGGAAACTAAAGGATTCCAAGGTCAGTCTTTACATAGTACCTGATCAGACAGTATGGGCCAAATTTTTTTCGGTGCTTCACATACCTCCCCACTCTTGGCTTTATAGTTGGTGATAGTTCTTACATCATTTTTGTTGGTAATTTCAACTGTAATAAAGTTGTTCTCTAACTCGTTTTGGCATGTGCAAATGCCCGTTTAATACGTTGCTGCCTATATCCCTTCTACTGGAATCTCTGTTTCAGATAGCTAGCTTGTTTAAAACACTCTTCTTCAGAACAAATTGGGCTTGTAGAAATTGATTGACCATGATGTTCTGCACCAAGTGTAGAGGATGTGAAAAAGGGAATTCACCACTGTACTTTTCTGAAAAATGTCTGTTTGTAGGAAGCCATTCGCATCCACCTGTAACTGTAAATTAAAAAAATCAATCATCGTCTTACTCATCCTATAGGTAAGTTTAATGTTACAATTATTACCATTCAAATTGGTCATAAATCCATGTAGTTCCTCCTCTGTCCCATGCCAGATCAGTAAGATATCAATGAAGTGACTGCAGAGGATCTTCTGATACTCTAGTGGGAAAGTCCACAATTGGATAAAGAAAGAAATCTACAGTATGTACAAGGATTCACAGATGTTGGCATTTTGTGGATTTATGGCAGTAGTAAAAAAATACAGTAGTTACAACAGTAGGTTCAGGAATTACGAGACCCTCCTTTTGGTGTTTTGTTAACACCACCATGCTGTAAGATATTCTCCAGCTGAATCCTATATTGAAAGAGGGGTTTAAATATTAATTTCATATAGCAATTATTATTCTGTAATAACATTTCTCATTCACACATCTTCACCGTCCAGATGACAATATTACCCTCGAAGGTTTTATAACTGCCTCCTTTTCTCAACCAAACATTGTCTTCTAGTCAGATAGTTCACACCAACCGACTCACAGATTTAGCTCAATTCCCAGTGTCGGACTGGGGTGCCTCTGGCCCATCAGTGAAATGCATTCTGTGAACCCACTGTACAGCTACATGCAAATATAACCTGCTCATACAGTGGCAGGCAGCAGTAAGAGGCTACAAGGTGGTTGATTATGGCTAGTTGGGATGCTGTACATTGCCTATGTGTATAAAGTCCAGTCGTTCCATTGTCACTTGTGCAACTTGTATAGGGGATGGTGCAATATGGGCCCACCTTGGATTTACCTATTCCTCTGTGGGCCAGCCTAAGTCTGCCAATTCCCCTGTTCTTCTATTATCCAGCTTTCTTCCAGTTTTCTCTTAATTTTTCTGATAGGATATCTGTTGGTACTGCTAGAGGAAACATTAGATTTCAAACCTGATGAAGAGACAGAACAAATCAATGCCAATCTTTGTCTAAATGGTTTGCTATTATGCTTCCAACGGCACAGCCTCATTGTTTGTGAATCAGTCAAGTCCCTTTGAAACGTCTGAAGGTGGATTTACAAGGGTCAAGGAGAAGCCGATTGTAAGGAAGGAAACGTTCCTTCCTGACAGTCAGCTGCTCATTAAGTGTAGGGGAAGAACTGCATTTACATGCAGCAATCACCTCCACAGTATGAGGAGGAGCGATGGCTACGGTTATCACTCGTCCCTATACATAATCATTGTTTCTTGGCAGCAGAGGCTGTTTAGACAGCAAGATCTACAATCTGGGAATGATAATTGAGGCGTCCACACCTCCGATCATTTCATCTGATGAACGAGCGTTTCCAGTTGATCTGCAACAGATTTATATGGGCCAATTATTGGAAACGAGCTTTCGTAGGAACGTTCGTTCCCGATAATCAGCCCAATTGTTTTTTGTTCTTCTCCCACTCCTTAAAACATTTTTTCAACTCCTCACCTGAGAGTTCAGCTTGTATTTTTTCTTAAGTTCTGCAATTTCAAACTCAGCTTATGTCTCTAGGTACTCTTAAATCATTGTATAATAAAAAAAACTTCTACAATCTTGAATCTGAAATACTTTGTGTATCAATTTCTTCACAATGTTCAAGATCTTTGCTTGCTGTTCATGGAAAGAAACATTTTTGTTTATATTCAGTGGCTGAAAACCTGTACAAACCTAATGCTTCTGACAACTAAGAATTTGCTACAATTGTATCCAGACAGAAATCTCTCTCTCCTGCCACAATGTATCAATTTACCTACAAAGCAGTCGGTGTGTCAACCAACCGGTTTGACTTTGGGCTAATCCTAAGGGTGTTATCCTGGCCGCTCTCTGATATTCACCCTTAAACCCCTTTACAAAAATCTAGACTTCACTGCAAGGGACCATCATACCGCTACCTCCTGAAGTACTTCTAGTGTGGTTGACAGCTGACCCATGGGGGTCAGAGACATCAGTGCAGGGCATGTAGTGAATAACTGGCAGAGGTCAGGGGACAGGCAGAATGTGTGAATCCGTAAAACAGGTTAGAAGGCAGACAGCACAGGGTCAAATTAAGCACAGGTCAGAACAAGCAGCAGAGGGTCTACATAGGTAAACAGGTAGGGGTTGGCACAAAGGCAGACAAAAGAACTTCATACCTTCACAGGATTTAGCAAGCTAAGAGACAAGGGAAGGTAACTGAAGTACCCCAGGGCTCCCAGCCATTGACTAGTGAAGATTGCGATGCACATATGCTGGAGGGAGTCATAGGGAGCACACTCATACACCCTATGGGAGCAGGAGAAAAGGAAAGCTGGCAGACAGGCTGCGGCCTACACAAGGAGGCAGAGCGTACCTGACGGCCGGACCCAGCCTGAGGATGAGGGTAGTGGGAGGTGGGTTTCAGAGGGCAGCTGTTTAGTTCAGAGGGTTGTTTAAACAGGACATATTGTAACAAACTTCCAGGTGTGAGAAATATGACTATATGGGATTTTAGGCTTTTTAGTATAAACTGGAGCAAGCAGGGATCGTGAAAATGGTGAGCTAAGGCTGCACTAAGTATATTTAAAGATCTCAGAACTTTTTTATTGTACGATTATTATTCAGCTACAAACTTTATTTACATAAAGAGCCTTTGACTTTATGCCATAATTTCTGGTATGCCTTTTAAGACGAATAAGGGACTGATTATTTTTGAATCGCCTTCAGGGTATGTTCTCATGTGATGCAAATGCTATATATTTGCTTCCACAGATTGTGAAATCTCTGTATAAATTCGCAGTGTTTCCATAACAAAACCCACACAATTTGATGTGGATTATGCCGCTGCAGATTTCAGCCAGGTCCACTGAGAAATTTCCACTAACCCTTTGGGAACATACCCTAGCGGGGTATCCTGTTCAAAATAATTTTTCTCCTACCCACTGCGCTCCCCACAGCCGCAAGACCATGGCTAGGAGAGTATAAATACAGAGGTGGTCAAACATTCTTTGTACTGCTTGACTGCATTTGACAGTACTACAGACTTCAAATGGTACATACTCAAATACTGCTACACTCAGACTCCACCTAGACACAGTATTTATATAGCGTCAATATATACCACTGTGCTTTACAATTAGGTATGGAACATAGCACTGCTATATGCATGGGCCATAAGTAAGCCCTCTGCTGATAGACTTCACTTACAAATAGGTAGCTATAAATTGTTGCTTGTTAACATTTGACAAATGTGTTTCAGCTGCCGCTCACATCAAATACTTCACTGGCTTCTGATGTTCATTAAGACGTCTTCTTCTACATCTTCATCCTTACTGCGGTGGACATATGATTATGTATAGGGCTGCAGCACAGGAAATTCGGCAGCTGTGCACAGCAATCTTCAGAGCAAGCCTCCCAGTAATGGAAGAACCATTAGGACCAATGAAGATGTATGGAAATGTGTATGCAGCATTATAAATCAGATTATGCAGACATGAGAAATCCACTCTTTGCTAGAAGATGTGGCTTTACTATTAATTAAAGGAGGAAGGTGTTGGGTCAGAGGATACAGGCAGCAGTTTAGAAGATGAGAATAGTCTGCTTGTCAGAAAATATTGAGATGCCTTTAATCAGCGTTATCTGCTCTTCAGCTAGTCTGTCTCATAACAACGCTGCAATGATTTGCTTGGTTTTGGAAATGAGATGGTTTTTCTGGATGTAGAACAGGGTCTCTATAACCTATACTTTTGTATGAAATGCTACAAGTCAGTGGCAGAAATTTCAGCTGAACCAAACATGCATGTTTATGGTGGAGTTGGATAAAACAGGCCAAATGTTATGTCATCTCATGAGTTTATGTACTATGGCTGCCTAGGCTGTCTAGTTTGGACAATCCATTTTAAGATTGCTAACCCTAACACAACCTGAGTAGCTAATATCAGTATGAAATCATTCAGATTATTATCCCTGACTTCACTGTAATCATTCCCAACCAAATGGCATGTTATTCCTAAGGTATGAGTACCCGCTAAGCATATGTTTAGTCCAAATAAAAGATATTTCCCTGCTTCCAATCCTTGTTTATCCCGATGGTAGACAGTGGGTATGGTCTGCTGGTCACCATAAGCTTAAGATCGTCTGCAGATGCTATTGATATTGACCAATGAGTATTAGGCCTCATGCACACGACCGTATGTATTTTGCGGTCCGCAAAAAACGGATCCGCAAAAAAAACCGATGACATCCGTGTGCATTCTGTATTTTGCGGAACGGAACAGCTGGCCCCTAATAGAACAGTACTATCCTTGTCCGTAATGCAGACAATAATAGGACATGTTCTACTTTTTTGCAGAACGGAAATACGGACACACCTTCCGTTTTTTTTGCGGACCCATTGAACTGAATGGTTCCGCATACGGTCCGCAAAAAAAATGGAACGGACGCGGAAAGAAAATACGTTTGTGTGCATGAGCCCTTATTCTCAGATACTTGGAATCCTCCAGCAGATAGATATCAGTTTAACATAATTTGCAAAGGGTTTATGTAAATATAAGTAAACACTGATCTATCATATGACGAGTTAAAAAAAGCTACATAGATCACAAGTTTTTTCGGTGATGACTAAGAATAAATTAGCAATTCTGCCACTTATTTATTTATTTTTTTTTACAGCGTTAACCGTAGGGGATTATTCACATGATATTCATGTAGTGTGGGTCGTTATGGACGCGGTGATACCAAACATGTGGGAGAGATTTTATTTTTGCAATTTTTTTCATTGAAAAGCGCATTTATTTTTTATTGGAATTTTATTTCTTTATTTAAAGGAATTGTGTCCCCAAATATCTTATCTGCCAGTTAAAAAGAGATAGTAACACATCTCCTTTTTTCTAATCTGTTTTTATGTTCTGATTGTAGATTTTTTAAATTCTATTTGAACATTATTATGGGGTGGCCATCTTGCCTGAGCTGTTCTTAACAGCATTTACACAGCATTAAAAAAATTGCTCTACAGCAGCCATAGGGCCATAAACACAATGGTCAGGAGGGGACCTTATTGACTTCTATAGGAGAGTTTTCTAGGCATGCTCTGTGACTTGTGCAGAGGTCATTGTACAAGGAAGGAATAGATAAGCTCTGACCTATTGTGAATGGTGGATCCTGTCTTACCTGTACACAGAGGTGATATCATTACAGGCAGGACTAGAATGAGTTAACCACAGTAAAGTAATCTGTATAAACCAAGAAGTGGTACCAATTATTAGACATAGTGGCCAGTGCAAAAAACATAGGATATTTGGTTTTAGTTTAAATAGAAAAAGTGACATGGAAAATTAAAAATAACGTCATCACAAGTTATTTAAAAATATGTTAAACATAAAAAAGTGATTAAACAGCAGGTAATTTTCTGATGGCACATTCCCTTTAATAAACGTTTTTTTTTTTAACTTTTTTTTACCACTTAATAGTCCCACAAGGACTATCAGGCTGCGCCAGAGAGGCTAATGGAAAACGCTCAAGGCTGACTTGGGGCCTATACCAGGCCCCAGCCAGCCTTTACACAAATCGGCACCCCACGATCGCTTTTGCTGGGTGCCGATGGGAGGCAGATTAAACGGACTACCTCTGTCTCCCATCAGCACCCAGCAAAAGCGATCACAGGGTGCCGAGGTGTATAAAGGTATGGGCCCCAAGCCAGCCTTGAGTTTTACATTCATGCGGGCGCCATTGTCCGTGGCATGTAGATGGTTAAACAGCCCGGATCGGTACTCCAATCCGTTTTTTTTTTTTTGTGGACCCTACGTTTTCGTGCAACAGACGTGGAAAGCACATGGAATATCCATTCCACAAAAAATAGAACATGTCCTATTTTTGGCCCCAAAATACGGTCCACAGCCCATTGAAGTCAATGGGTCTGCAAAAAGACAGATGCAACATGGATGTCATCCATATTTTGCAGAGCCGTGTTTTGGGAACCGTGAAGTACATACAGTCGTTTGCATTAGGGCGTACAGTGACTATCAGTTCACAGTAATTGCTGCTTGTGCTCATCTCACTATTCTGTACAGACATATATTACTTATAATATTATTATGATTTTCCAATGTGCTGTAAAATGTGTTGGCTATCCGTGATTTTCGGATAAGTAGAAATAAGGTTGGTATCCCTGGTGGTGCAGCAGTGTCAACACTGGCTGTGGAATGTCTCGTCTGTAACTGACATGGAGGTGGCTGTGATTACAACATGCATGCTATTCCGGGCAGGTACCAATCTGGCGGCAGGACAGGCTCGATCTGAGGGATACTTGGCTCCTGTGATCCACAGCCTGTGATAATGCTACATATGTCTCCCTGTCCCCCAGATAAAAAGGAGAAGGGCAGGCTGGTTGGAAAGGGCGCCTTTGTTGGGATCAGCACACACTAGGCCAGGGAGATAGAATATCTTCTATGTATGTGACACGGCGGAAAGTGTTTGAATGTCTTCCTTTTTTTAGTGGTGTGATATTGCTGCATCATACACTGTGACCTATTTTATTTCTCCTGACCTTTGCAGAGAGTTTGCTTCTCATGTGAAATGCACAGATTATATTTTACAAGTTGTTCTCGCTGAGAGATCAGAAATCAATGGGATTTAGTCCTGCTGTGCTATCGATTAGATGAGATTATCATCTTTACCCATTATGTATTGTGTTGGTCTTTTGCGATGACCAGTCATAAAAGTAACCAAACCTCAGAAAATGGCAACACAAAAAAGGATTATTTCCTATTGAAAAATGCTTTTATTGTGTAAAACTATGCAAAAATAAAAAAGACATATTTGGTATCACCACTTCTGTAACGACTTGGTCTATCCTATCATTTATCCTATCCTGGTGAATGCCATAAAAAATGAATAAAAATTATGCTATAAAATTATACCTCGCCACCCAAAAATCATAATATCAAATGATCAAAACGTCATATGTAGTCAATTCCTTTTTTAACCCTTCCCGACCAGCTCCGTACATGTACGGCGCTGCCGGAAGTAACTTCCCGATCAGCACCGTAGTACTACGGCGCTCTGATCGGGCGGGTGTAGGAGCTGTGCCCGCCCGATCAGCTGCGGGGGGCCGGCTGTTCCCAGTAGCCGGACCCCTGCTGCGTACGCCCGCATCGGTAAAAACACAGATGCGGGCGTATTAACCCTTCATGTGCCGCGGTCAGCGCTGACCGCGGCACATGCGATGCGGGCGGTTGAAAGGGGTGTCCATCGGGTCCCCGCGCTGCTGTGACGGGGACCCGATGGCTTAGATAGCAGCCGCATGCCTTCCTTAGGCATCCGGCTGCTATCTACGGAAGCCTGTGAGCCCCATGGATCTCACAGGCAGTAAGCTGGAAGTGTATTACTGTGTGTAATACACTTCCAGCCAATGCATTACAATACAGAAGTATTGTAATGCATTGTAAAGGGGATCAGACCCCAAAAGTTAAAAAAGTGTAAAAAAAGAAAGTGAAAAAAAGTGAAAAAATAAAGTTTTACAAAAAAGTTTCAAGTTCCAAAAAAAGCATCCTTTTCACAAAATAATATAAAAAAATTTGTAAAAAATAGTGAAAAAAATAAAAATAGACATATTAGGTAACGCCGCGTCCGTATCGACCGGCTCTATAAAAATATCATATGATCCACCCTGCCAGGTGAATGCAGTAAAAAAAAAAAACTGTGCCAAAACAGCCTTTTTTTGGTCACCTTCCCTTACAAAAAGTGTAATAGCAGGCGATCAAAAAGGCGTATATACCCCAAAATGGTACCAATCAAACAGTCATCTCGTCCCGCAGAAATGTAGACCCTACCTGAGACAATCGCCCAAAAAATAAAAAAAATGTGGCTCTCAGAAAATAGCAACACAAAAAAAAGATTTTATTCTGTTCAAAAATGCATCTAATGTGTGCAAAAAATGGCCTGGTCAGGAAGGTGAAAACAGGCCCGGGGTTGAAGGGGTTAAATTTAAAAGACAGCTTGCCTCCCCCTTTTCAAAAATTTTTTGGTGCCTCACTGCTGCTTTATGAGAGCCTACTACCGGAGATGGTTCATTCTGCTAGCTCTCATTTTGAATACTACCACCTTAAAACTACTACACTACCAATAAGTCCTTACTGAATCTACATCTCCCGATTATACCCTTAGAGGAACGTTGTACCTACTCCTCTAAATTGATCTCCACCATTAACAACATAAGGCTAGTTTCACACGAACGTTGTGTTTTACGGTCCGCAAATTGCGGATCCGCAAAAAAAACGGATGACGTCCATATGGCATCCGTTTTTTTTTGGATCAATTGTAACAATGCCTATCCTTGTCTGTTTTGCGGACAAGAATAGGACACACATGTTCTATTTTTTTTTGCGGGCTACGGAACGGACATACGGATGCGGCCCCATAGAAATGAAAATGCGGATCGGAGTCCGCAAAAAAAACGTTCGTGTGAAAGAGGCCTAAAACTGAAGACTGGGCAAAATCATTAAAGCTTTGCCATAAAGTGTTCATTTCATGTAAGGCCTCTTTCACACGACAGCATTTTTTGCGGGCTCCGATCCGCATTTTTCACATGAAAAATGCGGACCCATTCATTTCTATGGGCCCGCAAAAAATGCGGGCAGCACACCGTGTGCTGTCCGCATCCGTTGCTCCGTTCCGTGGCCCGCAAAAAAAAGTAGAGCATGTCCTATTCTTGTCCGTTTTGCGGACAAGGATAGGCAATGTTACAGTGGATCCGCAAAAAATACGGATGCCATACGGACGCCATCCGTTTTTTTTGCGGATCCGCAATTTGCGGACCGCAAAACACAACGTTCGTGTGAAACAGGCCTAAAGCTCAGGAAACCAACTATAAAATCTTGACACGTTGGTATCGTGTTCTGTCCTTATTACATCAATTGTTTCCATCAGTTCCAGATACCGTTGGCGGTGTGGATGGGCCATTGGCATGATGTCTCATATTTAGTCGGAACGCTCATTAAGTCAACCATCTTGGATCAAAGTTGTAGAACTTATACCAAAAAAATAGTTATTGTAGTTACAAATCACTTGGCCCCATTAATTCTTTGCATGCTACCGGATGCTCTCTGGTATAGATCGAGTGATCTTATACGCTTTCTAGTTTTAGGTGCTCAATCAGTTATTCCCAGACTATGCAATAATAATCATATCTCTGCTATATTGGAATTGTTTTGGGAAATCATATCCTTACAGAAGATGGAGTAACTGGTGGCAGACTCTGAGAATCCGTTACATTCTTGTGGGGTAACGTGGAGACCATGGTTAAAATTTGCCACCTCTCCAGGGACCTCACCTACACATAGTTTCAACACAACCGTGTGGTTGATCCTGGATTTCGCATCTCTTTGCTCATTACCCTAGGTTACCCCATCTATTTTTGCCCTCTTCTCAGCACACTGTTGGGGGGGCGCTTGGCACAAGGTAACCTTACTATTATTTCCAGGTACTCAGGTAGTTTCTCATGATTATTGATCATTTTCATTGTGTTTTGCGACTGGATGGCATCTGGACCGAATCCTGACCCATTCATTTCAATTGGTCTGTGTACATGATCAGCATGTTCTATATTGTCCGTTTTTCAAACATCCTTTGCCCCATAGAAATGAATGGGGCTGTATGAAAAACGGAAGGCATACAGATTCAATGCATTTCTCACTGATGGTTTCTAGGAGATATAGATTGTTATTCTTCAGGTTTTTTCAGGCGCATGAAAAACGGATGCAATGGGAACAAATGTTATCTGGATGGAGAAAACAGAAACACTGAACGCAATGCCAGACAAAACTAACTGAACTTGTGTGCAAAACCAGGAGAGATCCTGACACGATCCGTATCGCTCATGTCAAAGAGGCCTAAGGGTATAACGGCAAAGTCGTGTGGGGCTTTCGACACTCAAGTACAGCAGATGGCTGTAATTAAACTAATGAGAGCACACTGTTTAGTCATGGCTGTGTGGTATTAAAGGTGTTGCGCAGCATTTAACAATACAGACCCACTAAACACCGTGTTCAGATTAATTAGTGCCCACAGCAGATCATATCGCACCATGTGGTCATACCCTTAGAGGACAAGGAGAAGAACTAGAAGTTAGTCCCAACTATTGCATCTGGATCCAATTTTGTGTCAGTGCTAGACTGCATGCGTCAGAAATGTGACCATAACAAATGTTTCCCTTAAAATGTAAGATTATGTCATAGACCTGGAGAGCACTCTGAACATGTGTGTATAATGGGAATTCATCCTAAAAGCTGGTAACAATAATGAAGAATGAGGTACTCGTACCCTTAGCAATGGCGTACTGAATTCATAACCTAAATATTAGTTCAGCTGACAGATTGGCTGCTTCCATGGAACAGTCACTAGAGGCAATCTAGGGCTCTCAGAGGCGATGTTATCACAGAATCCACGTCACACTTTGGGTAAGAATCAACGCTTTCATTAACAATTTCAGGATGTACAAACTGGTTTCTAGAATGTAAGATAAATGGTGATCTGATCACTGGACCGATTCCATCACAGCTATATAATTTAACCCCTTCCTGACACTATTTTTGCAAAATCACTTTATGTGGTATTAACTTTGGAAAGCTTTTACTTATCCAAGCCACCATTTTGAGACACATCATAGTTCATGTTAATGGTAAATTTGAGTCAATATGTTTTACCTTTATTTATAAAAAAAATCCTAAAGTTACATAAAATGTAGAAACATTCGCTATTTTCTAAATTTGAATTTCTCACGTTTAAGACAGTAGATAGTGATACCTCATAAAATAGTTCTTAATTAACATTGATCATTAGGGATGAGCGAACTTCATATCATTATGAATATCGTGAATATCATTTTGGGGTTTTTTTAGGCTTATAATTTTGAAGTTTTGAAGTGATGCTTACATAAAAGAAACTACTTAAATGACCACATTTTAGAAACTGCACCTTTCCAATTATTCAAAACTAATTTTATTAACTTTGTTAACCCCTTCGATGTTCCACAAGATTTAAAGGAAAATGTAGGTGAAATTTTAAAAATGTCACTTTTTGGGAAGATTTTCCATCTTAATCAATTTCTTCCTGTAAAACAGCAAGGGTTAACAGCAAAACAAACCTTAATATTTATCACCATGATTCTGCAGTATATGGAAACACCCCATATGTGGTCATAAACTACTGTATGGGCGCATTTCAGGGCACAGAAGGGAAGGAGTGCCTTTTGGTTTTTGGAGGGTAGATTTTGATGGAATGCTTTTTGGGTCCCATGTCACATTTGTAGAGACTCTGAGGTAATCCTACAGTGGAAACCCCAAAAAAGTGACACCATTTTGGAAACTACACCCTCAAGGAATTTATTGAGGGGTGTACTGAGTGCTTTAACGTCACAGGCATTTCACAGAATATAGAACCACTTGGCTGTGAAAATGAAAAAAAAAAAAAAATTTCTTTTTTCTATTTTACATTTTTTTTCAATAAAATTTTGCTCCAGATTATTCAATTTCACAAGGGATAACAGAAAAAAACACCCACAATTTGTTATCCATTTTCACCTGTATATGGCAACACTCCACATGTGGTCGTAAACTTCTGTTTGGGCACACTCCAGGGCTCTGAAGAGAAAGAGCACTATGTGCATTTGGAGTGAGCATTTTGACACCTCAGGTATTTTGCAGAACTGAATGCACAGTGACTCATGCAAAATGGAAATTGCAAGTTTTCAATAGCTATTGGCATTTCAGTGCCCAATATCTGGTGCCCAGCTTGTGCCATCTGAGACTCACACCACACTACTTAAACTGCTAGGTTTTACTGGAAGAAGAAATGCCATAAATAAGAACGTAAGCTGCTGTATGGGCACACAACAGGGCTCAGAAGGGAAAGAGGCCCATTTGGCTTTTGGAGCACGGATTTTGCTTAAATGGTTTTTGGGCATTACATCACATTTGCAGAGCCCCTGAGGTACAGTACCCATACAGTGAAACCCCCCTATACGTGATGCCATTTTAAAAACTTCACACTTATTTATCAAGGTATTTTGCAGAATGTAATGAGCAGGGGACTGTGCAAAATGAACATTTCAAATTTTCCACAGATACAGGATTTCAGGGCTCAATATGTTGTGTACAACTGGTGCCATCTAAGACACACCACACCCTTTAAACCTTGGTAGGCAGATTTTGTTGGTTACTGTACTAGCATAAATGTGGATATAAACTGCTCTTTGGGTATGCTGCAGGGTTCAGAAGGAAAATACCACCTTTTGGTTTTTGCAGCTCAGATTCTGATTGAATGGGTTATGGGTGCCATATTGCTTTTGAACAGCTTCTGGGAACCAATACATCCATTTTCTAAAAACAATACTTTTTTTTCTCTTGATGGAGTTGTATGAGGGCTTTTGTCATCATCATTGGTACTATTTTTTGTTTCATATGACTTTTTGATAACTTTTTATTTCATGTTTTGGGAAGCAGGATAAAGAAAAGGCAGCAATTCTGTTGATAAATCTTTATTCTGTTGATAAGTACACCTACAGAGATACCAATTTTATATAGCTTCTTTTTTTTTTACATTTTGCCACCTTTACAAAAAGTATCTTTGAAAAAAAAACATGTTTTTGCATTGCCATTTTCTGAAAGCCATTTTTTCTGGCGATAGTCTTGTGTGAGGGCTCTTTTTTTGTAGAATGAGTTAATGTTTTCATAGGTACCATTTTGGGGTACATACAACTTTTTTCATATTCTTTATCTGACAAGAGGTTTGTGTGACCCAAACAAAGGATTACAATAATATCAAATAAGAAATAATATCAAACATAGGAATATTAAGACAATAAAATTAAGTATATGTATATCAGGTATAACAAGCAAGCAAGCTGGTACTAACACATTTCTCTAGATTCTAAAAACAGAGTAAGGCTACTTTCACACTAGCGTTTTTAAATTCCGGTATTGAGTTCCGTCACAGGGGCTCAATACCGGAAAAAAACGCTTCAGTTTTGTCCCCATTCATTGTCAATGGGGACAAAACTGAACTGAAGACAACGGAATGCACCTGAAAGCATTCCGTTCCATCTTCAGACCGGAGAACAAACCGCAGCATGCTGCAGTTTTCTCTCCGGTCCAGGCATCCGCACCAAGACGGATCCGGAATGACACCCAATGCAAGTCAATGGGGACGGATCCGTTTGGTGTGACCACAATGGTAAACGGATCCGCCCTCCATTGACTTTCAATGGAGTTCAGGACGGATCCGTCACCACATACATACAGACAGAAAGACAGATATACATACACACACATACACACAAACACATACATACATACTCCAGGCAGGCAGGCCGCACGTCTTCATGCCCAGGAGGCGCGCCGCTATGACGATTTCCTAAAGCGCCCAGCAGAGGGCGCTGTGGGGAATCGTCATAGCTGTGCGCCTCCTGGACGTGAAGACGTGCGGCCTGCCTGCCTGGAGTATGTATGTGTTTGTGTGTATGTGTGTGCATGTATGTATGTCTGTATATGGTACTGTGGGACATGTGTGGGGCCGGAACGCGGTTCCGGCCCCACACATGTCCCTGCGGCAGTCCGGATCCGGCGGCACCCTTCACCTGCCGGATTCGGACTGCCGCTAGTGTGAAAGTAGCCTAAGATCTCAATACTTCCAGGTAAATCAGGATAAGAACTGGGACCTTAAACAGCTCAGCAAATAAAATTCGCTTGTGTGAAATTAGCTTAAAGGGGTTGTTCAGGTTCAGAGCTGAACTGGGACATAACCCCTTCTTCACTCATTCAGCATGAATAAATGGAGCATCGGAGCAAGGGTGTTTTGTTTGGATTCTCACACTGCCAGGTGGAGGCTTCCGCCTAGCAGTGATCCCGGTGAAGTCACCAGCACTAAAAAGCAGTCTGTAACTCTGCCCTAGCCTGCTAAAGACCATCCATTAGTGCCGTTGACATCATCAAGCTGCTAGGCGGAAGCATCCATCTAGCATTCCCATGCAGAGACCCGTTACATCACTGGAGGTAAAGAAAAAGCCCTTGCCCTGCGCAATGCAGCACAGGTCAAGGGGGAGCATCAGAGGAGGAGATTCTCCAGTGCGCCACTCATTCATGCTAAATGAGCGAAAAGAGGTTATGTCCGGGTTCAGCTCTGAACCCGAACAACCCCTTTAAGACTTTCATGCAACTATGTTTTCCATCCAGATGCAATCCTTTTTACAATGGATTGCATCCAGAGTGAACCCTGATCCATTAATTTCAGTGATTATGTGTACATGAGCACTGTTCTTCACTGACCATCCGTCTGTTCAGGAAAAACGCAGAATGTGTTATTTTCAACCATCTTTCATGTAGAACTGATCAGTCCTTTTTCACTGATGGTTGGTAGGAGATGCTGAGTGTTATTCTTCAGTTTTTAGTCATGCACGTGAAAAACATATGCAAAACGGATGCAATCCTAATTGGAAAAACCAAAACACTGATTGCACTAGAAGATAAAAATGACTCAACTTGCATGCAAAACCAACAGACCCTGACACATTTTGTATCACTGTGCAATACATAAAATGAACACTAGGTGGCAAAACAATCCTATTTGACAGCACTAGAGTGAGTCTCAGTGCTGTGGATCGGTGAATTGGATCCATTAGTAACTGCAATTGAATCAAAAGTAAACTAACAAGAACAAATACTTAGGTAACATTTCAGAAAAATCGACCCTTCAGACTGAAGTTGTTGTTGAAGAAACACATGGCATTATACGGAAATTCAAATGTGAAGTCATTCAACAATGTACTTGTATATTTCAGATGAGCACATAAGGTACATGTACAATTAGCAGATTTACTGGCAGTGTGCTGAAAAAACGCCTTCATACACACTTTTTGTCAGCTTTCTTTTTGCTTGTAAAAAACATTTTAAATCATTTTTTAACATTTGTTACATTTGTAAGTGCCCTTACACACATGAATTTGGTTTGGTGTTTTTCTACCACTAAAAAAAGCCTTAAAATGATGGTGTTTTTTTCCCACACAGCAATTGTGTGTGGTTTTTTTTTGTATACCACACACAGTCTTTTTGTAGCCTTTTAAGCTTGTGAAAAACGCCAGAAAATTTGTTAGAGGGTTCGCCTTTTAGTCACACAATCTTTTTCTGGGTGTTTTTTTTCAGTCTTTATTTTCTGCTCTAGAGAATTCAATGGGAAAAATACACCACACCACAAAAATTGCAACTAGACAACACTTTGTGTCCTGCATTTCAGATTTCCCATAGAGTTTCAGCTAAGACTTGGAGCTTACATCATAATGTCCCAAAAACCTTAGGTGCAAAAAACACTACTTTAAACAGCAAAAAAATGCTGAAAAATTCCACAAAATTCATTTGTGCATTTGCAGCCTAAAGCTAGGAAAAAAATGGAATGCATGTATATTAAAGAAAAACAAAAGGTAAAGAAAAAAATACACCATAACATAAGGCAACAGACAGTGACACGTGTTTTTTTAAGCAGGTAGAAAATAACCAATTGAGATTTGGCACAAAAATTGCCATAAAAAATTATATGGACCCATGAAACAAAGAGCAAGTAAAAAAAAACTCCACTAAAGAAAGATGTTTGTACTGCATTTTGTAATGACCGTTGACTTACAGCCAACATATGGAGGTACCCATTTTTCCATAAAAACATGGCAAATTTTTTTCTAGCATGCCTATTGATGTTTTACCTCTTTTCTCACATGCATATTTTATTTGGAAATTATGAAATTATGAAAAAAAAATGAAAAAAAAACATGCGTTTGTTGGTGCCACATATAAGTTTTGCTGGCTATTTTTTCTAGTGTAAAAAAACACGCATGAAAGTCTATGGGAAGTTTTTCCACCCTGAGGAGCAATTTTTGGGTCATTGGAATTTTCTGAAATGGCAGCATGCTCCTTGTGTGGCATTTTTCAGTTTTTTCCCCATAGGATTCTCTATGGAGGAAAAACACCAAAAGAAAATGCCAATCAAAACATTGTGTAACTACAAATTAACACCCCTAAAAATCTTTCCTGACATTTTGTACAAGCCAACAAAGGCTACAAAAAGCCAGTGTGGCAGCACCCACTAAGTTATGTTTTCTAACACTTGCAGTGTATATTGTGGGTCCAGTGGGTTTTTTAAATCACAGCAGGCTCTGTCTATGGCAATTTACCCCCTTTCACCTCAGGCCCTGCTAAGCCACACCCCTTTCCACCCATAAGATAAAGAAAATAAGGCTTCGTTTGCATCACCATCCATAGATCTGGTAGGCTGTACGGCAGTGATTTGACTGATTTCCGTTGCATGCAACTGTTTTTTGTCTGGCCAAAACCCAGCATTTTTGCCAGATCAGGCAGCTGGATATCTGAAACAGAGATGTGATTGCAGCCTAAGGCCTCTTTCACAAGGGTGTCACAAATTCAGTCCGGATGCGTTCCGGAAAATCCACACGCATCCGCACCAATCCGCACGCAATCGCAGTCAGTTTTGATTGCGATTGCGTACGTTCGTTCATTTTTTTCCGCGCGGGTACGAAGCGTTTTGATGCGTTTTTCACGCGCGTGATAAAAAACTGAATGTTTACAAACATCTCTTAGCAACCATCAGTGAATCACGCTTTGCATCCGCACTTGCGTGCGGATGCAATGCGTGATTCACGCAGACCCATTCACTTCAATGGGGCTAGGGCTGCGTGAAAAACGCAGAATATAGAACATGCTGCGATTTTCACGCAACAGCAAACTGATGCGTGAAATACATTGCTCATGTGAAAAGCCCCATTGAAATGAATGGGTCAGGATTTAGTGCGGGTGCAATGCGTTCGCATCACGCATTGCACCCGCGCGGAAATCTCGCCCGTGTGAAAGGGGCCTAAGACTGGAATCACACATAAAATTTTTGAGGAAGTTTTTGATACAGTTTTTACAGCCCAAAACAGGAGTGGTTAAACAAATTCAGTCCTTTCTTCATAGTTTTCTTTCTTTCTGAAGGTACATGCACATGATAGTATAGTTTATGTGGATTTTCTGTGTGGATTTTGTGGGGTTTTTGCTGCATTTCCACATGAAAATCTGCATTATTACTTTCAGATTTTGACATCAATTTGCCCCAGAACTCAGCCTTTGCATTGTAAAAGGTGAAATCTGCACAGAGAATATACACAAACAATTGACATGCCGCAGATTTTTAAATCTGTGTTCAGCAAAGAGTAAATGAGAATTTGCAAATCTACTTAGCTGGTACTGTATTACGCTACGGATTTTCTCTATGTGGAAAGCCTGAATGTACTGTGCACTGAGTACATATACCTTAAGGGATCCTTCACACAGTTATTACCTAGGGATTTAAGAAAATACATTTTAAAATGCCAGTGTTTTTAACATAGAATTTGTTTTTTTTAGTGTCATTTTGGTATGTGCATTTTACCTGATGGTTTTTCAAGTCCTATAAAGAAGCCTATGGTAAAAATGCCATACCCAGAGCATGCCTCGTTTTGACAAAAAAAAGGTCACTGACTCCAAAAACAAATGCCACAAACCAAAATGCAGTTTATGTAGATCATTTTTTTTCAGTATAAACTCTAAAGAAATATATGTACTCCGTGGTCTTGGCCAAGAAAAACACCATGATAAATTTAACACTTTGCACAAAAACACAATGTGGTGATTTATAAAAACTGTTTCGATTATGATTTACCCATTCATTTATCAGAGCTCCTTTGAAAAATGAAAGATGGATTCTGATTGGTTGCCATGGGCAACTAAACGAGTTTTTCTTTACACCAGTTTGATAAATCTTTCCTGTGAGTATGAAACCAGTCTAGGGCTGGAGTCACAGATACTCAGATCATTTTTTAGTTTTTTTTTTTTTTTTACATTTTTTTTACATAGTGTTTGATGGTTTTTGCTGGTGTTTTGCCATGCTTTTTAGGCTAAATAATGCCAGATACAATTTTTGAATGGAAGAAAATATTAAACACAGAAAAAAACAGGCTTTTGGTAGTGCCCTTTTCACCCTTGAGGTGCATTTTTTGGTCAATAGCATTTTTTAAAATAGTGGCATGCTAGGCATGCCAAAACACAATGTAAAATCTTTAGGTAATAGAATACACAGTATGAGGAAAAAAACACCTCAAAAACACCTACAAAAACATTGATCAAGTCAGGCATTTTTTGAGGATTTTTTTGACCAAAAGAATGCCAGGGAAAAAACTGTGTATGAAGAAACAGTAAGGCTAGGTTCCCACATATATAATTGTTTTGGCGTTTTTGCCTATTATTGTGATTTTTGCAGCATTTTTATATGCCTATTTGTGGTGCATTTTACAAAAAGAAGCTATTTTCATTTAGCTGTAACTCTATGGCAATGATAAAACACAGTACACATATGCATTTATCTCTGTATACACACTTACACAGAGTATGCCATCACCGGGCCTTATATGTGACTAATGTGACTAAATGTGGATACTAATAACATTGAGCGTCTCGTCATTCAACTAACCTTTTTCGTGTGCCGTGATTTATATACACGTATTAATGGGACTTCCCTATCACTGAGCACCGAATATACTGAGTGGTGTGTCAACCAAATATTGTGATATATCATTCACTGATAACACCTCCCACATGTACATCTATCAGTGACTGACAACTATCTATGTGTATATATTTACACAGAGAAAGCTTTCAAAAACTGATAACTCCACCCCAGTGTACAACTATCAGTGACTGACTGCTATATGTGTATGCACGCTTAGGGCTCGTTCACACGACCGTATTTTTCTTTCCGTGTCCGTTCCGTTTTTTGCGAAAAGTATGTGGAACCATTCATTTCAATGGGTCCGCAAAAAAAACGGAAGGTCTTCCGTGTGCATTCCGTTTCCGTATTTCCGTTCTGCAAGATTATAAGTCTTGTCCTATTATTGTCCGCAAATCACAGTCCGTGGCTCCATTCAAGTCAATGGTTCTGCAAAAATACGGAATGCATACGGAATACCCTCCATATGTCATCCGTTTTTGCCGATCCGTGATCTTCTACTAGAGTCTAAGTTAACTCATTCGTTGTTCCGTTTTATCTCCGCAAAAACAAGGAACAGCTATGGAAAGCATACTGAAGCCATACGGACAGTTTTTGTGGAATCACGGAACGGAAACGGAATGGAAACGGAAACACAACGGAACTCAAAAACGGAACAACGGATCAGTGAAAAACGGACCGCAAAACACACACAGTCGTGTGAACGAGCCCTTACACAGAGAATGCTACAATCACTGTTAGCACCTCCCCCATGTACAGTTATCAGTGATTGGCAATTATCTCTGTATACACACTTAAAAAGAAAATGCTATCAATTGCTGATAAAACCTCCCCTGTGCACAACTATCAGTAATTGACAGCTGTCTATGTATACACACTTACACTGGGAATGCTATCAATCACTGACAACACCTCCCCATGTAAAATTATTAGTGACTGACAGTTATCTATGTATACAAAGTTACACAGAGAATGCTATCAATCACTGATAACACCTTCCCTGTGTACAGATATATGTCAATGGCAATTATCTCTGTACACACATTTACACAGTAAACTCTTTTAATCACTAACACCTCCACCATGTACAACTATCAGTGACTGACAACTATCCCTTCATACTTTATTATTATTACTATTTATGATTATTACTATTATTATTATTAACCCTTTCACGACCGGAGGTTTTTTCGTTTTTGCGTTTTCGTTTTTTGCTCCTTGCCTTCATACAGCCATAACTTTTTTATTTTTCTGTTCACATAGCTGTATGAGGGCTTATTTTTGCGGGACAAGTTGTACTTTCAAACGCCACCATTTATTATTGCATATGGCGTAGTGGGAAGCGGGAAAAAAATTTGTGTGAAATTGCAAAAAAACCCCTATTCCGCTACAGTTTTCCGGGTTTTTTATTTACGGTGTTCGCTGTTCATTAAAACTGACCAGTTACTTTCATTCTACAGGTCAGTACGAATCCAGCGGTACCTAACATGTATAGTTTTTCTTGTGTTTTGATAGTGATAAAAAAAATTATAAAGTTGGTTTTTGGTTATTTTTTTGGGGGGTCGTCATATCTTGACCCCTATAACTTTTTGGCATTTATGTGTACGGAGCTGTATGGGGGCTAATTTTTTGTGGGGCGATCTGAAGTTTTTATTGATACCATTCTGGGGTGTGTATGACTTTTTGATCGCTTTTTATTTATTTTTTTTTAGAAAAAAAAGCGACAAAAAATAGCGAATCGACATTTTGACGCTTTTTTCCGCCACACAATTCACCATGTTGGAATTTTTTATTTTTATTTTAAAAGTACGGGCGTTTTCGGTCACGGTGATACCCATGATGTCTATATTTATTTTTATTTAGGTATTTATTTTTTAATTATACGGAAATTTAAACTTTTATATATTTTTTATTTTTTATATATTTTTTAACATTTTTTTAAATTTTTTTATTATTTGAAAGCTCAAATATGAGCTAATATATTGCACTTTTTATTTTTTCACTATGAGCAATCTCTGATTTTTAATCTTGAATTAAAACTCATGATTGCTCATTTCTTATCCTGGCCTGCCATCTAGTGGCCAGAATAAGAATTGCACTTTGAAAGCTGTAATCCTCACCAGCGAGGATTACAGCTGTCATAGAGTGTACAGACGGCCCGATTGGCCAATCGGGTCGTCTGTACATCACCCGGAAGCGAACCGCTTCCGCGTTCAGACGCCACCGGAAGTCTTCAGAAGGGCCCACAAGGAATAAGAAGCCCATCGGAAGACGCCGCCAATTGCGGTAAGTAGCCGCAAGTCTCTGCTGTTAAAAACAGCAGAGACTTGCCGACCATGACGCCCGCCGCACGGGCGAGCGGGCGTCATGTCCCCGCACCGCCCGAGCGCCGTACATGTACGGCGCCGGTCGGGAAGGGGTTAAAGGACCATTCATTCCATGGCGCGGTAAATATGAAAAGGGGTATGCATACATAATACAAACAATTGCAATAAGCATGAACAAGACAAGTTACAGACTGGTACAGAAGGAGAGAGATCGCTGACTGCGAAAGCTTACAATCTACAATGTATACACACTCAATCACTGATAGCACCTCTCCCGTGTACAACTGAAATCAGAAAATGACATACAATGCAACGGCACACTGCCAACCAGATAAAGTACAAAATGCCATAGAGATATGAAGTATTCTGGAGCTAATGCTATGCTTGTTTAGTAAATTAGAGATTCTTGGCAAATATATTTTGTACAAAATTATCTGGGCCCGTCCACCAAATCGTCATGGTGATCTCTGTAGAACGGGAACCTAACGCTATTTCCTACCTGTTATGTGCCAACCTTGGCTTCCGTATAATCAGGGGGTGTTGGTTCCACATGCATGCTTGGTCCCCTCTGCCTTTTGCCATTTGTAGTGCTTCAAAGGCCTCCACTAATACAGGGATGCAGGTACCAACATGCATGCCGAGTCCACTCGGCTTTATAGTTACACTAATTTAAATCAGCCTATGGGGCAGACGGGGCTAGTCAGGAGTGCATGACCAAATAGAGTAGCCACACCTCCAGTACAAACTTACAAAGAAAAAAAGGGGAATTTCAGTCAGCACATCCCAGTGCGCAGGTGCATGTTGCTATAGCTAAATGCACATGGAAAGGAAAATACATACAATGCAACGGCACACTGCCAACCAGATAAAGCACAAAATGCCATAGAGATATGAAGTATTCTGGAGCTAATGCTATGCTTGTTTAGTAAATTAGAGATTCTTGGCAAATATATTTTGTACAAAATTATCTGGGCCCGTCCACCAAATCGTCAAGGTGATCTCTGTAGAAAACACCCCCTGAATATACGGAAGCAAAGGTTGGCACATAACAGGTAGGAAATAGTGTTAGGTTCCCTTCTACTGAGATCACCTTGACGATTTGGTGGACGGGCCCAGATAATTTTGCACAAAATATATTTGCCAAGAATCTCTAATTTACTAAACAAGCATAGCATTAGCTCCAGAATACTTCATATCTCTATGGCATTTTGTGCTTTATCTGGTTGGTAGTGTGCCGTTGCATTGTATGTATTTTCCTTTCCATGTGCATTTTTTCTTTGAAATCAGAAAATACAGAGATATAAATGTATGGTTTAAATTACAAGTTTTATTGAATCTTTTCCCATAAAACTACTTAGCAATCTGCTCAGCTCCTCCTGCTCTATAACATCCTGCTTCAAGGGCGGACACAGAAAGCAGAGGGACCCTGTGCAAAGATTGTGCCTGGGCCCCCCCCCACCCCGCATGCCAAATTCTCAATTTAACCTATTCCCTCCTAACATTGCATACAGCAATACAAAACATAGGGTGAGGCTACTTTCACACCTGAAGCACTACGATCTGGCTGGACCCAAAACACAGCAAGCAGCGGTTTGTGTCCCACTGATTCTCAGCATTTTTGCCCGAATGTGTTATGATTTCTGCCAGACCCCATTATAGTTAATGGGACCAGCGGGCATTCTGCATCCAGCAGTGCCAGAGCCGGTGAATTCCAGCAGGCTGTTCACTGCTAGAAGAGCCTGCCAGAATCACTAACGCAGATGTGAAGGTAGCCTAATACAGCGCCTCATACCTCGTACATCCAGTGATGTCTTCTTAGATGTAGACGTTCTCTTTTCTCATCTTCTCCTTTCAGACCACACCACCATGATGATTTCTTTCAGCCATCTCTTCTCTCTGCAGAGTTTCACAGACATACATCTTAGTTTCCTACTTTTCCCATCATCCTCTCCCCTTCTGAACACCCCATCCTGCCACCCAGGATGGGGTGTTCAGAAGGGGATACTGTGCCCGCTGTGCTCCCCAGCACTATACTGCAGAAACGGCCCCCCTGAAAATACTAGTACCACACAGATAGCGCCCCCTTCAATAATTATTGGCACAGAGTGCCCTAAAAAATAACTGCACCCAGGAAACTGTGTTCTCTACACTAATAGTGTAAACATAATGTCCCCCAAAAATAATGATACAACAAATGCCCTGTTGTGTGACAGTAAAAAATACCTCCTCTTAGTGCCCCCAGTAGAGCCAATGTCCCTATAGTGCCCTCATAATGAGTGCCAATGCCCCTATTGTGTGCCCAAAAAAGGTCCCCACAGTGCCCCATAATTTTCAGCAGTAAAGAACACTCCTATATAGTGCCCCCAGTAAATGCCCCCCATAGTGCTCCTCCCCGTCCCATGGTGCCTGACATAACGTGCCAGTATAAAATGCCCCTATAGAGTGCCCCAAGTAGATGCCCCGATAATGCTCCTCTCCCCCGTCCCCCATAGTGCCCCCATAATGTGAGTATAAAATGCACCTATAGTAATCATCACCACCCCCACATTGCACATATAGTTTGTGCCAGTATAAAATGCCCCTATATAATGCCCTCCAGTAGACACCCCCAATACTGCTCCTCTCCCCTACTTCTCCATAGTGTCCCCCTTGTGACAGTATATAATGCCAATATATAGGACCCCCAGTAGATGCCCTCATAGTGCTCCTCTCCCTCCATGTGTGCCAGAATATAATGCTCCCTAGTGGATGCCCCATAGTGCTTCCCCCATCTGTGCCAGTATATAATTGCCCCTTGTAGATGCCCCCATAGTGTTCCTTTCCTCCCATGTGTGCCAGTATAATGCCCCCATAGTGCTCCTTTCCTTTCCCCCATGTGTGCCATTAAAATGCCCCCTAATAGATGCCTCCATAGTGCGCCTTTCCCCCCCATGTGTGCCATTATAATGCCCCGTGCTGTTGCATTGTATGTATTTTTCTTTCCTTGTGCATTTAGCCATAGCAACGTGCACCTGCGCACTTGGATGTGCTGACTGAAATTCCCCTTTTTTTCTTTGTAAGTTTGTACTGGAGGTGTGGCTACTCCATTTGGTCATGCACTCCTGACTAGCCCCGTCTGCCCCATAGGTTGATTTTAAGTAGTGTAACTATAAAGCCGAGTGGACTCGGCATGCATGTTTGGCACCTGCATCCCTGTATTAGTGGAGGCCTTTGAAGCACCACAAATAGAAAAAGGCAGAAGGGACCCAGCATGCATGTGGAACCAAACACCCCCTGATTATACGGAAGCCAAGGTTGGCACATAACAGGTAGGAAATAGTGTTAGGTTCCCGTTCTACAGAGATCACCTTGACGATTTGGTGGACGGGCCCAGATAATTTTGTACAAAATATATTTGCCAAGAATCTCTAATTTACTAAACAAGCATAGCATTAGCTCCAGAATACTTCATATCTCTATGGCATTTTGTACTTTATCTGGTTAGCAGTGTGCCGTTGCATCGTATGTATTTTCCTTTCCTTATAATGCCCCCTAGTAGATGCCTCCATACTGGGCAACAACGTAGTGTTAATAAAAAAAATAAAACAGTTATACCTCCATGAGCCTGTCAGCGATGCGATGCAGGCCTCTTCCGGCCTGTCTCCCGCACTATTCGGCTCAGGTGGCATGATGACGTCATCGTGCCGAATGACTTGGCCTCTGATAGGCTGCAGGCGCTAGGCCTGCAGCCTATCAGAGGAACAGGTAAGGGAAACGCCTCTCCCCTGCCTCGCCACAACAATCATCTGTATCGCTGTCCTGAGGACGGCGATACAGATAAATATGGAGATGACCGCTTCCACAATGGAAGCGCTCATCTCTCCCTGCCGCCGAACCTCCCATGGGCCCTCCTGCCGCACTGTGCCCCTGTGCAGCTGAACCGGCTGCACAGGCGTATGTCCACCCCTGTGCTGTTTGCAGACTGCACTGCTCCTCGGCTTCACTGAAAAATGTGTAATAAAACCCGCCCTCCCACCTACCATGTGCTATGTATGATACTAATGTCTTCTTACTGTACATGGCCTTTGACTGCTTCTTCTGCACCCCCTATAGCTATGACCCTATCAATGGCTGTAAAAAACTTTATGTTGCCAGCTGTGGCATGCTTGTAGGATCTGGAGCGTGAGTCTTCTCCTGTATTCTCCTGAATCAGCAGATATCAGATACTGGGCATGGCATTCCAGAGAGCCTCATTTGCTGAGATTTATACTTCTGCTCTTCAAGAGCACCGCACAAATCAATTGTGACTTCAAGCATATTGCTATGTGGACTGTACTTTACTGAAAACCCTTTTAGCACAGCTGAAGAGGGGGGGGTCGCTATTCTCGCTAAATATCAGAAGCTCTTCTAATGTCAATCTGTGATTACTGGGTACACAGGATCAATTAGGAATGCTAGATTTTAAACGGAGGCTGTTGTTTTTTAAGCAACTGCTGAGACACAGTATTAAAATTTTAAGGTGAAAGTCAGTGTGTGCTAAATAGTTTGAAAAGAACACAGTTGGCAGTATACATCTGGATAGGGTGGCCACCGGCTTCATCTCAAAAAGGAGGACATTTTCGGCCACACCCCCAATATGTTAAACCACACCCCAATCTGCTAAACCACGCCCCCAATCTGCTAAACCACGCCTCCCAATTGGCTCGTACACCGTCACCTATCACACCTCCGCTGGCTCTTACCACACATACACCCCCACCCCCACCACGTGAAAATTCAAGCCAGCAAGCCTAACTATAAAAATACCGCTCTAGTGTGGTTAGAATAAAGAGGATTGTTCAGTAATTAAAAATAAAATATGGCAGATGGAAAAGAAATCCACAATTCTCAGCTGTTCCCTCCCTGCCATTGAATGCTTTGGTTATATTGCTGCAGTGGTGACGCCTGTGACACGCTGGACTTTCTGGCATCATTGCTGCTGCCACGTAAACATAGACTGACAGGCATGTAATGGGCGAGTGTGCACCTCTGTCATAGTGCTGGTGATGTGCACACTGATGGGCAGGTGTATGGCATGTGACCACTGCAGCCAGTTCTCAGCATTACAGCACTGATTGGCTGCAGCAGTAACATACCATATACCGGCAGGTGACACATATCTGGATGGACATTACATTCACCAGCACCAGACATACCAGATGATACAGCACCACTTACCTCTTACATCCAGTGACGTCTTCCTGATGTAGATCTTCTCTTTTCTCATCTTCTCTATTTGGCCCACACTGCCATGACACTTCTTTCAGCTCCATCTTCTCTCTGCCACAAAGACATCATAGATTACCCACTTTTACTGTTATCCTGCTGCTGCCTAAAATACTGCCTAAAATAGTCCCATTAGTAATAGTGCCCCAATAGTGATAATGCTCCACCAGTATCCCTTTTTAGCAGTAGTGTCCTCCATATTGTACTAATAATAGTAACACCCCCAATAGTACCCCTGGTAGTAGTAATAATTCCCCATAATAGAAACCATTTTCCCATAGTGCCTCCAGTAGTGCTCCCAGAAATAATAAGGACCTGCTGTAATGGTCCTCAAATCATCCCACTGTGCCCCCATCAGACCTCACATCAGCCCACTGTGCCCCCATCAGACCTCACATCAGCCCACTGTGCCCCCATCAGACCTCACATCAGCCCACTGTGCCCCCATCAGACCTCAGATCAGCCCACTGTGCCCCCATCAGACCTCACATCAGCCCACTGTGCCCCCATCAGACCTCACATCAGCCCACAGTTCCCCCATCAGACCTCAGATCAGCCCACTGTGCCCCCATCAGACCTCACATCAGCCTGTAGTGCCCCCATCAGACCTCACATCAGCCTGTAGTGCCCCTTCAGACCTCAGATCAGCCTGTAGTGCCCCCTTCAGACCTCAGATCAGCCTGTAGTGCCCCCATTCAGACCTCACATCAGCCCACTAGTGCCCCCATCAGACCTCACATCAGCCCACAGTGCCCCCATCAGACCTCACATCAGCCCACAGTGCCCCCATCAGACCTCACATCAGCCCACAGTGCCCCCATCAGACCTCACATCAGCCCACAGTGCCCCCATCAGACCTCACATCAGCCCACTGTGCCCCCATCAGACCTCACATCAGCCCACAGTGCCCCCATCAGACCTCACATCAGCCCACAGTGCCCCCATCAGACCTCACATCAGCCCACAGTGCCCCCATCAGACCTCACATCAGCCCACAGTGCCCCCATCAGACCTCACATCAGATCACAGTGCCCCCATCAGACCTCAGATCAGCCTGTAGTTGCCATCATCAGACCTCAGATCAGCCTGTAGTGCCATCATCAGACCTCAGATCAGCCCACTGTGCCCCCTTCAGACCTCAGATCAGCCCACTGTGCCCCCTTCAGACCTCAGATCATCCCAGTGTGCCCCCATCAGACCTCAGATCAGCCCACTGTGCCCCCTTCAGACCTCCGATCAGCCTGTAGTGCCCCCTTCAGACCTCAGATCAGCCTGTAGTGCCCCCTTTAGACCTCAGATCAGCCTGTAGTGCCCCTTCAGACCTCAGATTAGCCTGTAGTGCCCCCTTCAGACCTCAGATCAGCCTGTAGTGCCCCCTTTAGACCTCAGATCAGCCTGTAGTGCCCCCTTTAGATCTCAGATTAGCCTGTAGTGCCCCCTTTAGACCTCAGATCAGCCTGTAGTGCCCCCTTCAGACCAGCCTGTATGCCCCTTCAGACCAGCCTGTAGTGCCCCCTTCAGACCAGCCTGTAGTGCCCCCTTCAGACCAGCCTGTAGTGCCCCATTCAGACCAGCCTGTAGTGCCCCATTCAGACCTCAGATCAGCCCACTGTGCCCCATAAAAAAAAAAAAAAAAAAAATCTTACCTTTCCTGGGCTGCAGCTCCGCTCCAGCGATCTTGTCTCTTCACTGCCCGCGCTGCACTGTCACCTGACTGCGTGCAGCGTCAGGTCAGAGTGCGCGCACTACGTCCTGACGCTGTACCAGTCAGGCGTGTGCAGCGCAGACAGGAAGACACCGGAGCGCAGGAGGAGCTGAGCGGTGAGTACAGACCCAGCTCCTGCAATGAGCGCTTCCATCTGTATTGATGGAAGCGCTCATTGCTTCCTGCGCCCCTAAAAAGGAGGATTTCTGGCCGTCCGTCCAGGCCTTTAGCCGGACGGAGGACCAGGAGTCCAAAAACCGGACTGTCCGGCCAAAAACCGGACGGATGGCCACCCTACATCTGGAACCTCAAAAAAGGTACCCAGATATATACTGTTGTTACAAAGCGAATGTGGATCCGCTGTGTCACTTTAACAGATTTGGCTTGGGGCTAAGCAGGGCTGTGGAGTCGGAGTCGTGGAGTCGGAGTAGGTATCCATTTTGGTGGAGTCGGAGTTGGAGTTGGAGTCGGTATAAAATGGACCGACTTCGACTCCAAAAATATAGAATAAATTGGTACATTTAGTTCAATGCAGTATGTGCTGAATATATTTTCATAAGAATTTTAGAAAATAAATTCCTATAAATGTTCTATTCCTGATCTAAGGATCTAGGATTTCAATTGAGATGACTGTGTGCTGCCCTTCATGTAGATGCTCAGAAGTGAAGCGGAGTGCTCAGAGGAAAAAGGCACTGGGAAGGAATGGCTGTACTCATTTCAGATCTGCTAGAGAAAACAGGATTAAAGAGGTTTTCTCACTAGTTACAAAGATAAGCTTTCAAACATAAAGGGACAGTTAAAAGAAGACATTTTCTAAATACAGTGGTCAGTAGATTTTATTTTAGTCATGAACTATAGACAGTTCAGCAGGTCTCTTGCTGCACAATGCTGCACACAGGTTTCTATGGTAACCTGCAGACTAGAAAGACTGTAATCTGATTGGATGAGAGCAGTGAAGAATGATGGGACTGAGCTCTGAGTCATTACCTGCAGTAAGCAAAAGAATCAATGTACTGAGAAAACCCCTTTAAGGCAAGTACTTCTTAGTATATCTAAACTTTCAATAAACTGTGCATAAATCAATTGTCCAGTGCATGTTCTCTCTGTATGCTTTATGTTTTAGTTTGCTTTTCTGATGTAAAACACCTAGGGCCTTATGTCTGAAAACTGTCTAGGTGTAGAAGTTTCTTTGTTGCCCATAGAAACCAATTAGAGCTCCCCTTTCATTTCATATAGTGCTCTGGAGAAATGAAAGCGGAGCTCTGATTGGTTGCTATGGGCAACAAAGAAAGTCTTAGACCTAGGCAGTTTTCATACATCAGACCCTTAGTGAGCTGTACCCAGAGAAAAGCCTGATACTGAAAGTTAAAAGTAAAGATATCTAGTAAAACATATATTACAAACTTTTTTTTGTCATGACATATCTGTACTATTGATTTATGCAAAGTTTGTTTAAAGTTATCACTTAAACATGCGCCATGTATGAGGGAGTCAGAGTCGGATTGGGAGTCGGAGTCGAGAGTCAGAGTTAGGGGAAATTGAGAAGTCGGAGTTGGAGTCGGGGCTTTGACTTACTGACTCCACAGCCCTGGGGCTAAGGGTGTTGTCTTTACCCCTTAACCCTTTACAAGGATCTAGACTCAACTGCAGGGGAACCACTAGTCTGCTAACTCAGAGTAATCTCTATTTAAGTGTCTGCTGACCCATGTAGGTCAAGGGACATCAGTGTGAATCACCGTGGGATCAGATAAAACCATAGTCAGGTATAAGGTCAGGGGAGGCAGAGATTGTGTGATCTAATAAACAGTCAGAGGTCAGAGCGGGCAGCTCAGGGTCAGTACGGAGATCAGACAGAGGTCAGGTCAGGCAGCAAAGGGTAAAATCCAGGAAAGAGCCAAAAGTCAGTACACCAGCAGATAAACATAGTCCTGTTTGCAGGACTCTAAGGAACTAGAACCTTTTGCTTAGGTACTTTTACACAGGGGTTGGTGCCTTAAGTTCTCCAAGATAGCTAGCCATTGGCTGGAGAAAATTAGGATGCGCACGCTGGTCCTTCAAGAACTAGAGAGAGCATGCACGCTACCCTATGGGCCGTGAGAGGCCTTGATGGCTATATGCAGGCAGTAGCCTGTGTGGGAGGAACACTACAGCTATTTGGGTGGAAAGCCAGAAGGTCTATGCCGCTGGAACATGGGAAAGGGGAAGCGGGTGAGCAGAGTGGCAGAGGAGCCCGCTTTTGATGCCATAGACTTCAATGGCTTATTCATGTGCCAAAATATCTTTTTAGACAAACATTTGGCAGCTCGTAACTGTACATCTTTTTTGATTGAATTAAAGGGGTTTTCCAGCATAACAAAGGTTGGTACAGCAAGATCAGAATGCATTAGAAACATAAAAGAACAATACTTACCTCCACTGATCCACCACGATTCGGATCAGACAATCACTGGTCATATTCAGGCATTTCCTGCATAACAAAAGACGGAAAAAAGGTGGCACAGCTCAATTCAGTAGCACCAGAGGATTATGGCAATCTATTGTAATCAGAACAACACGTTTCTGGGCCGAACCAGCCCCTTTGGTAGGTCAGTTCAACTGTTTGGTATTGAACTGAACTAGATAAAAATATGTTGTCCTGATTATAATAAATTGATTGCCAGGATCATCTATGCCACTGAATTGAGCAGTGCCTGACTTTTTCCACTATCCATTGCTACTGCATCAGGCCCAGCCTTGGGACCAGAGCCAGCAAATGCAGCAACTCACCTTTGAAAGCCTACAACAGTGTTGTACCTCTAGCACAACTTGCTAAGGAGAGCATCTAATTGGCATTTGATGACCTTATTCCATATTTCCTAATGCAACGTGTCACCCCCCAGGGCTGATCGTATCCCAGGTTCATAGGAATGCAGAGTGGAGTGGTGCAGTCCCAATATTTTTCGGTGTGTGTTACTGTGCTCATACCTGAATACCGTCGCTCTCCAGGGTTAATGTTCCGAAGCAATAAAAGGGATGAGTAATAGTGGAGGTGGAGAATAAGTTGAGTCCAGACTTTTAGAAAGTTCAACAGCATTGCTACAGTAAACTTTCATCCAGACAATATTCAGTCTTTCTCTTGGTTCCAGCAGGCTTTGGTATAAATTGGCAGGCAAACTTGAGTACTCCGTTTCTCTCTCTGTTGTGCTAAATTCAGCTCTATTCAGGCAGCTGGACTTTAGAACTGTTCTAGTAACTTTGTAGTGGGGTGCCTTTGGCTGTTGACCCCCTCACAATATTCTGTCTGTAAATCGATAAGGAGTCAGGTGCTCTATGAGCTGCTTCCCTCTGGAGAGACTCCTGGTGCAGGAGGGGGAACTTTCCCATCGCTGCTACATCTTGACATGTCTTTTCAGCTCCACTGTTTAGACTAGCCGGGAATAAACTAGAACTGTCTGCGACCCCTCCCTTTAGTAGGAAACAGGACTGGCCCACTTCTGCCCAAAGGGGGGGGGGAGGGGGGGTTGGAATGGTAAGTTCCATTCTATCTAAGGATCTCTCTCTCTCTCTCTGCCGGATGCACACCACCATCTGCTGGACAACCAGAAACATTTCATGAACATAACCGTTTCAGAGCCACATTATAAATGCACAGTGACAAAGGATCTGAAATCCATACACAGATGACATTGTAGTTAGCACTTAAAGACAGTAGCAGGGTGTAGAAATGGTAATACCACTCTGGGGTATTACACTACCCACTGCGCTTCCTCTTATCTTCTATTTGCATTGCTGAGTGTCAAGAAGGGAGCAGGAAGTAAAAAGCAGCCGGATCGGGAAAAGCATCGGAACAGAGATTGGTGAAGGTGTGTATAGTTTTTTAATGTTTTGAAGCCATTCTGCGTCCACAACTACCAATTTAGTTGAAACTTGTAATGAAAAAACCTTTCAGAAACATGGGCTGCTGGCCTTTTCAATAGGACTTTTTTTTTAAAGAGGACCTGTCACCTCTTCTGACATCTCTGTTTAAGTAACTACGTGTATTTCCAATCTGGAGAATCGATGCTTATGACTATGTTGTGCCATTCCTATATTATTCCTGCTGGATGTTTATGAGCGAGCTAACAGTTTGCAATGAAAGTCCATCTGGGTGATACCAGTTGGCGATGTGTCACTGCATTCATAAACATCCAGCAGGAATAGATGATGCTTTCATTCTCCAGGCCAGTATGATTACAGCGATACCACATATGTATAGTTTTTCTCGCGTTTTAATACTGAAAAACAAAAACCTTAAAAAAAATTATTTTTTCTTTTAATCGCCATATTCTGACCCCTTTATTTTGTAGTTATGTTTATGGAGCTGTTTGGGGGTCATTTTTTGCAGGGCGATCTGTACTTTTCATTGATACTTCTTTGGGGTGATGTATAACTTTTTGATCACTTTTTATTTAATCTTTTGTGGGAGGTGAAGCGACTAAACAACAGCGAATCGGCCATTTTGACTTTTTTTTCTGTTTCGCCATTTGCCATAAGGGATAAATATTTTTATATTTTAATAGTATGGGCGTTTTCTCACACGTCGATGGCCACGGTGTGTATTTTTTATTGTTTACATATTTTATTTACATTTTGGGGAAAGGGGGGTGAATTTGAATTTTTATATTAATTTTTTTTTATTTTAAAAAACATTTTTTTACACTTTTTGTTATAGTTTTATTTACATTTTGTCGAAAGGGGGGTGAATTTGAATTTTTATATTAATTTTTTTTTATTTTAAAAAACATTTTTTTACACTTTTTTTATAGTTCCCATAGGAAACTATAACAAGCAATCATTAGATTGCTTCTCTCATACAGTCCAATGCACTACTGGAGTCATTTATTATGACCGGCGTTTTAGATGCCGGTCTTATTAATCCTTATGTATCCCACAGGCAAGGGCTCCATAGGACCTAATGTGCATCTGAGCTTCTGTTCATTCAGGAGGACAGAAGCTGCCACACACTGTATCCTGTCCCCGATCCTCGCCAGGGGGAGCCAGAGCACACCCGGATGAGGGTGCTTCTGGGTTTTTGCTCCATCAGATGCCATGGTCATGTTTGATCCCGGCATCTGAAAAGGCAAAAGTCTGCGATCGATGTTAGCGCTGGTCCTAGGTGCCTGCTGTCTCATTTTTAAAGTCCTGGCCAGCGCCGTACATGTACAGCACTGGTTGGGAAGGGGTTAAAGGCTTTGCTTCAACTGAGACAATTATGGCATATTAATAAGATATGCCATAAATGTCCAGTAGGTGCGGGTCTAACATTTGGGAACTGCCCCTTCTCAAGAACGGGTCCCACAGTGAATAGAGAGCGCACTACACATTTGTGGTGTCCTCTCCATTCACTGCTATGGGACTTCCGTATATAGTTTAACCAGCTCTCACCTATTTTCATAAGTCCTATAGAGCTGAACGGAGGGGTGGCTGGACTTATGCGGCTTGCTCTCCATTCACATTGGGGCCCCATTCTTTTTTTTTTTTCTTTTTTTTTTGGCAGATGATAGTGTTTTTTTTTTTATATTTATCTTTATTTATTTTATAAACAACACATTACAATAAAAAAAAAAAACATACAACAATGATTTCGAATACATACCCCAACCCCAGCCACCCATCCCTCTCCCTCCCCCCGTCCGAGTTTTATATATGACAAAGATGTAATAAAATTAAAACTTGGCTAAATAGCCTATGATTTATTACTATACTTTAACAATTTTCTTCCAGTATTTGATGTCTGGTGCTACCGGAGACATCCACCACCTCACTATTGTGTATCGTGCTTTAAAAAGTTTTTTTAATATCCTTATTTTATTTTCCCTTCTCATATCTATGTCGTCATCTAACCCCAACATAATCCATTTTACTGACCAATTTATATTTTGTTGTTCCTCTTTTCCTATCTCTTCTAAAACCTTATCCCAAAAATCTTTGACCATAGGGCATTCCCACATTAAATGGATTAGGTCTGTATCTTCCTTCCCACATTTAGGACACTTTATGTAACTTTATGCAATTTACTAGGGGTATAATAAATCCGATGTATCCAATTATACTGTATCAGCTGGAGCCGTAGACTCTCCGAGACTTTCCTTATGTTCTTATATATTAACCTCCATTGTTTTACTGAGATTACTCCAATTTCTTTCTCCCATTCTTTTAATCCTTTAAACTCTCTCTTAGTTACTTGAGTTGCTATTAATTTACGGTAAATTTTGGATAAGCTATTTTTGAATATTTTTTTCTCTTTAATATCTTTTACCAAACCCATTGGTTCACTTGTATAGTAACTTTCTTCCTGTCCTGATCTCTTAACTGTGTAATATAATTTTATATATTCATAATAATCTTTATTTGTTACATTAAACTCTCTTCTGATATCATTCCAATTTTTCAATTGTCCCTCGTTAAATGCATCCTTCATTGTTCTAATTCCTGCTTTTGCTAACTTAGGCTACTTTCACACTAGCGTTAGCACGGATCCGGCACCTAAAGGGTGCCGACGGATCCGTGCTAACGCTATACATGTGTGGAGCCGGAGCAGCGCTCCGGCCCCACACATGACACACAAAAACAACACACAGACATACATACAAACAAACATACAGACATACATACACATACAGATACATACATACTCACATACTCCCGGGACGCCGGCAGAACGTCTTCACGCGCCTCCTGCGCGCAGTGATGACGATTCCCCACAGCGCCCTCTGCTGGGCGCAGTGGGGAAATGTCATCGCAGCGCGCAGGAGGCGCGTGAAGACGTTCTGCCGGCGTCCCGGGAGTATGTGAGTATGTATGTATGTATGTCTGTATGTTTGTATGTATGTCTGTATGTTTGTTTGTATGTCTGTGTGTATGTATGCATGTCTGTGTGTATGTATGCCGGATCCGGAATGACCCCCCATTGGAAATCAATGGAGGACAGATCCGGATTACTGGTGTGTCCACACCAAACGGATCCGTCCCCATTGACTTGCATTGGGGGTCATTCCGGATCCGTCTTGGTGCGGATGCCTGGACCGGAGAGCAAACCGCAGCATGCTGCGGTTTGTCCTCCGGTCTGAAGACGGAACGGAATGCTTTCAGGAGCATTCCGTTGTCTTCAGTTCAGTTTTGTCCCCATTGACAATGAATGGGGACAAAACTGAAGCGTTTTTTTCCGGTATTGAGCCCCTATAAACGGAACTCAATACCGGAATTTAAAAACGCTAGTGTGAAAGTAGCCTTATCCAGTACCTTCAGCTTATTAACTTCTTTCAAATTTCTGTTATTCCATAAGGGAGCAAAATCATACATTCTTGTTTCGTTCATCATTTTTTTCATGATTTTCCAACTTTTACTGAAAACATTACTTTCAATTGTCCTGACTCCAATAGTTCCCATATACTGATCTCCGACCCTCCAATTTCTCTTAACAAATAAGCGAAGTATGGATTTTTTTCCCATTCCAAAATAGATTGTAGTTGATATGCCAAAAAGTATATTCTAAAGTCAGGGATTGCTAGTCCCCCCCATTCCCTAGGGAGACACAGATTATCTATTTTTAATCTCACACGTTTCCGGCCCCATATTAGCCTATTCAATATATTTTTTATTTTTTTAAATATGAATTCTTTTGGCCAGGTCAGGGCTGCTGAGAAAACGTATAGAATTTTAGGTACTATGACTGATTTTATTAGGCATATCCTATCTGCCTTGGATATCGGAAGTCCAAGCCACACTTCGCTTTTCTTCCTAATTTCCTCTACTACTCTCATAGTATTATGTTTATGAAACTCTGATGTATCTGCTGAAATCTCCATACCCAAATATCTGAATGTACTCCCTCTTTCCATTACGCTTATCTTTTCACTTATGTCTCCTACGCTATCTCCCAATGGCATCAGAACAGATTTCTCCCAATTAATTAAAAGCCCAGAGACTTCACCATATTCCTCTATTGTCTTCATGATCTTAGTTAAAGATATAGCTGGGTCCTTCAGAAACATCAGAATGTCATCTGCATACAGAGTTAATTTGTCCTCTCCCCCCCCACTCCGAATCCCGCCATTTCTGGGTCTTTTCTGATTTTAATTGCTAGAGGCTCAATAGCCAATGCAAAGAGTAGGGGGGAGAGAGGACAACCCTGTCTAGTACCTCTTGTAAGATCAAAACATTCCCCGGGAACCCCATTCACTATCACAGAGGCCCTTGGCCTATTATAAAGCAGTTTAACCATTTCAATATACTTCAAGCCAATTCCGAACCGCTTCATCACTTCCCAGAGGTGGTCCCACTCCACCCTGTCAAACGCCTTAGTTGCGTCTAATGACAGGATGGAGTGGGACCCCCCCTGTTCTCCTATCTGAATGTTATTTAATACTCTCCCAAGATTGTTCCTGGTTGACCTACCAGGAATGAATCCGTTCTGGTCTGGATGAATAAGATGTGTCATGTATTTCAACAACCTATTGGCTAGAACCTTAGCATATAATTTATTATTCACATTTATTAATGAAATAGGTCTATACGACTGTACTTTTATGGGGTTCTTCCCCTGTTTCGGGATTAATGTGATTCTAGCCTCCATCATTGAGTTTGGTAATTTCCCCTCCCTAATAGATGTGTTAATAACTCTTGAGTGGAAGTCAGCCGTTGGTAATTAAAGTATCATGGCCCTGGCAAGTTTCCCTTTACCTGTCTCAAAGCTGCCCAAATTTCTCCCGGGGTTATAGGTGTTTCCAATTCTTCCCTTTCTTCTGTATTTAATTTAGGTAGATCAATTTGGTCTAGATAGTTTCCTATCGCCGTTAGGGGTTTTTTTTAACTCCGTACTATATAGTTCCTTATAATATAAACTAAATTCTCCGCTAATCTTCTCCTCATCCTTTATTAATTCCCCTTCTTTATTTTCTATCACCGATATTCTCCTATTTTGATTTTGACCGTTGATAATGGCCATGAGGTACCTATTTGGTTTTCCTTCCTCCAAAAGTCTCTTTTTTCCCCCGAATATTACCTTATTTCTTGCTTTTTCCGTTAACAACTCCTCATACTCTTTCTGTTTATTTTTACATTCTATGTATTCCTCATCTGATCTACCTACTAAATACTGTTGTTCTAATTCTTCCACTTCTCTACTAAGTTCTTTCTCTCTAGTCCCTAAGGTCTTCTTTAATTCTATTATTTTCTTTATCACGCTACCTCTAATCCATGCTTTTATTGTGTCCCATACGGTCATATCGCTGGCTGTTCCCCAATTAATCTCTAATATTTCTTTTAATTCTTTTCTTGTTGTTTCATTGAAAGGAATCAAGTCTAGCCAATGGGAATTCAATCTCCACCCTTTATAGCTCCTAGTTTGTTCTACGTTTATAGTTGTGACCACTGGTGAATGGTCCGAAATACTTCGTGGATAATATTGAATTTTTTTTATTATTCCTACATACTCCCTATTACATAAGACTAGATCAATTCTAGACAGCGATTTTGCGGTTTTATTAAAACAAGAAAATACCTTTTCATCTGGGCTTTGGTTTCTCCAGACATCATCTAATCCAATTTCCGTACAAATTTTATTAAGTGGTGTATTACCCCCTCCCTTTCAATTACCACTTGTCCTATGTATATCTTTCTCATTATTCATCAAACCATTAAAGTCACCCATAATTAAACAAGGACATTCTTCTATTAATGTATAGTAGTGGTATACCTTCTTTAGTAATTCTACTTTGAAGGGTGGCGGTATGTATAAAAAAATAAGTGCACATCTTCGAAATCCTCCCGTGTAGGAATACAAATTATCCTTCTTCATCTAATTTTACTTCATATAATTCCCATTTTACTCTTTGATGTATCATCACACTTCCCCCCCCCCGTGCATAAGTCGAGTAATGTTAGTGGTACTGTGTGGGGTACCATTTCTTATATAAACATTTTTGTGTATCTTTCGTTAAGTGAGTTTCAGTGATAGCCACAATATCTGGTGAGTGACATTTAATTAAATCAAAAATTGCAACCCTTTTGATTCTGTCCCCTAGACCCCTCGTGTTCCATACCATAATCTTAATACTCATAATCTATCCTTGTGTTTATATAGACAACAAGAGAAGAGAAGCAAAAGGAGAAACAAAAAAAAAAAAAGAAAAAAAAAAAAAAAAAAAACACCTCCGCTCATATATTCTACATTTTTCCCTTTTTCTGTTACATTTTTATATCTACCACTCGGACTCCCACCCCCCCTTACGACTCGTTTACGAGTCCCTCACTTGAGCATTACTCAATCCGACCAGGTTTATCAATACTTCACATTTTCAGCCCCATAGAGTCCATCCATGAGGTGGCTTCCTCTGGGGTATCAAAAAATTGTGTCTTCCCATCCATTATTATTTTCATCTTGGCAGGATAAAACAGAGCATATTTTATGTCATTTTTCCTCAAACGTGATTTAACCCCAAAGAACGAAGATCTTTGCTTCTGTGTCTCTGTTGCATAATCTGGAAATGCGAATATTTTTTCATTATTGTATTTTATCTCTCCCATTTCTCTTAGTTTTCTCATGATGATCTCTTTATCATTGAAGTTGAGGACTTTAATCAGTATCGCTCTAGGTCTACCCGCTATAACTGGTGGTTTTGCTGGCATGCGATGTGCCCTTTCGATAGCAAACTGTTGCGACAAAGTTTTTGCTCCTACTGTGTCTTTTATCCAACTTGTCACATATTTTTTTATATCATTCTTTTCCACCTCCTCTGGAAATCCGACCAGTCTTATGTTACTCCTACGCGACCTGTCCTCCAAGTCAATAATTTTACGTTTCAAAAAACCGTTGTCGGTTTTCAGAGTATTCACCTCCTTTTTTAATTGCGTCACCTCATCCTCCATGTTACTTATCCTCTGTTCTGCTTCACTGCATCTTTCCCGGATTTTACCAAATTCTTCTCTCATCTGAGATAATTCCGACCCCACTACCTCCACCTTGTTAGACAAATCACTTATAGTGTCTTTACAGCCGTTTATGGCGTCCAGTATGTCATTTAGCCAAAGGGGGGGGTTGTTTAATCCCTGTAGTTTTTCCGCTGCTCCTGTATTACCTCTATTCCTTCCTGCCATATTGCTGCTGCTACCCCCTCTACTTTTATTTGGACTAACAGACTGCCTTTTATAGGCCATTCGTGATTTTTATACTCTTAAAGTACTTCACAACTTATTACGACCAGAAGGAAAAGCAGTAAGGTATTACAACCATGGAGCAACAGAGTGTAGCAGCCCAGGTAAGCAGCAGAGAAATCACAGCCAAAAGAAGCTTCAGAAATTGCAGACAGAGGGAGCATCAGAGTATTACAGCCAGGGAGAGGCAGCGGAGTATTATAGCCAGGGGGAACAGCAGAATATTACGGCCAGAGGACACAGCACAATGTTGCAACCAAGGAGTACAGTCAGGGTATTGCTGCCACTGAAAACTTGCAGGATCTTACCACCAGGGGGTACGCCAGAATATTACAGCCACGGGGGGCCACAGAACATTTAGTTCACTTGGTAAATTTAGTTCACTTGGTAAATGTTACTATTACCGGTTACCAGTATCAAATCTTGGTTTTTAAAGAGATTCACTGGAGGGCCAAACTCCCACTTTAGCCGTCCAGGTAGTTAGTGATTAATAATGGTTAGTTGGTAGCCAATTCCCATTAGTAGCCAGTTCACATTAGTAGCCAAATCACATCACTAGCCAGTTCACATCACTAGCCAGTTCACATCACTAGCCAGTTCACATCACTAGCCAGTTCACATCACTAGCCAGTTCACATCACTAGCCAGTTCACATCACTAGCCAGTTCACATCACTAGCCAGTTCTCATTAAAAGCAATTCACATTAGTAGCAGTTCAAATTGGTAGTCAGTTCACATTGGTAGCAGTTCACATTGGTAGTCAGTTCACATTGGTAGTCAGTTCACATTGGTAGTCAGTTCACATTGGTAGTCAGTTCACATTGGTAGTCAGTTCACATTGGTAGTCAGTTCACATTGGTAGTCAGTTCACATTGGTAGTCAGTTCACATTGGTAGTCAGTTCACATTGGTAGCAGTTCACATTAGCAGCAGTTCGCATTAGCAGCAGTTCACATTGGTAGCAGTTCACATTAGTAACCAATTCACATTAGCAGCAGTTCGCATTAGTAGCAGTTCACATTGGTAGCAGTTCACATTGGTAGCCAATTCACATTAGCAGCAGTTCGCATTAGTAGCAGTTCACATTGGTAGCAGTTCACATTAGTAGCCAATTCACATTAGCAGCAGTTCGCATTAGTAGCAGTTCACATTAGCAGCCAATTAGTAGCCAGTTCACATTGGTAGCCAGTTCACATTAGTAACCAGTTCACATATGTAGCCAGTTCACATATGTAGCCAGTTCACATATGTAGCCAGTTCACATATGTAGCCAGTTCACATATGTAGCCAGTTCACATTAGCAGCCAGTTCGCGCTAAAGGTCAGTTCACATTAGTAGCAGTTTGCATTAGTTGTCTAGGGATTCCCCAGTCTACTTGTTCATAGTCCTGTTCAGGCTGCTCCTACTCACCCCTCTCATGGGATATCCGGGTCGTCCCTTCCAACGCTCTCTCCGCTATCGGCTCCAATATCTTACCTCCCTAACGGCTGTTTATCCACGGAGGTCTCCAGTACCCCCTGACGTCGACTCCTGCGCTCTCGTCACTATCCACTATCCTCCCACAGTGTCAATCCAGGCTTCAGCGTCTCCAAGGTCTGCTGGCTCCAGCATTCTCCCGCTGTCCATGCTTGTGCTCTCCTCCCACGAGACCACACCTGCTCCCTTCCTTCCCCAATTCCCCGGCATCCTCATCAATCCATGGCCTTCTCCGGAAGCAGGGGGCCTGTTCCCGGGTCGCCGTTTCACAGGCTTGCTTTTTCCCAATAGTGGGGGTATTATTCTCAGGCTTGATCCACCTCAGGAGCTCCACAAATTTTCCTGGTCAGACGAGCAGTGTGCTCACTAGCCACGTCCCATGCTCACACCTGCCCAAAGCTTCTGGGGGGCCCCATTCTTGAGATAGAAGCAGGTCCCAAAGGTGGGACCTGCACAGATTGTTCATTTAAGGCACAAAAATGTATTGCAGACATAAAATGAGAAAACAAAAAATGAACCCGGAAACAGAAAGTAATAAATGCCTATAGCTTGGAATGCTACCATGAACATACAATTTGTTACCTTGCAGCCTTGTGCTAAGATAAACAGTTTTTTCCCATCGTTCTTGACTCAAAACTCCATAGAACTAACTGTTGTATACTCATTTCTAAGCATTTTACACCTCAACCGACAAAGGGAGTGACTTTATGGGGAAATGGGAGTAGCTTTGCTGGAAAAGAGGTGTGGCCTAAATGAACCTCTGTGTGCCAAAAATGCATTTAAATTTTGGCGTATTTTTAGAGTGAACTATGCCATCTTAGGCCCCTTTCACACGACAGTATTTTTTGCGGACTCCGATCCCCATTCATTTCTATGGGTCCGCAAAAAATACTGAGAGCATACGGTGTGCTGTCCGCACCCGTATGCCCATTCCGTAGCCCCGCAAAAAAAATAGAACATGTCCTATTCTTGTCCGCAAAACGGACAAGGATAGGCAATGTTACAATGGATCCGCAAAAAATACGGATGCCATACGGACGGCATCCGTTTTTTTTGCGGATCCGCAATTTGCGGACCGCAAAACACAACGTTCGTGTGAAAGAGGCCTTATAGGTGATGTAAACTCAAAGTAGACCGTTTTTTGGGTGCATGGACAAATTTTAGGTGCACAGTTGAACTTGGCTTCGTTAATAAGGCCCAAACCGAAGTTCGGCTTTGGATTTTGAAACAGTAATGTATGCTCAGAACCAAACTGTAACGTCACAGGCATGAGACTAAGCAAGTGTCTTGCGTTACATGTGGCTAGAAGAAGAGGGCCTTAGCAGAGCCCATACATTTTACTGTGATACAGAGCGCATATTATGAACTATGTTTTGAAAGTAATCGGGTTCAGATAGAGCAGTCTGAACCCAATTTGCTTAACTCTAATGGACACATTTTTGGTGCACGTATAGAATTCTAGTGTAAATCTGGGGCAGGATTTATGAAACTTCAAATTTACAAAGGCCCATGTGCCAGAATAGTAAAATTGTCTAATATTAAGGCTATGATTCCTATTCTTAGACACAGGGGCGTAACTACCATAGCGGCAGACCATGCTATGAGACCCAGGGCAAAAGGGGCCCAGTCTTAGTTGGGATTATCTGGAGGTGAAAACTTGGTCAGGACTCTACCCTTTAAAGGAACAACATTTAGCAAATAAAGCAGTGGAAAAATGGCCTAATGGTCATTGAAAAGGATTTAGGCAGAAACCCTTATGTCCTGTGTGGGGAGCCTGGTTTGATCCTTGCTATGGGGCCCTTACTTCTCTATGTTTGCCACTGCTTAGACAGTGCAAAGTATGACGCTTTTAGTACATTTGCCCCATTGTCCCCATTGAGGTCCAGAGCACTCTGGATCAGGTTTTTATTGAAAAACATTAAAAAACACCCCCATGGCATGATGCTACCACTACCAGCTTCTCTGTTGGTATTGGGCAGGTGATGAACAGTGCCTCCAGGCATGAAGTTTAGAATTGAGGCCAAAAAATTTCAATCTTGGTTTCATCAGACCAGTGAATCTCTGTTACGTTTTGTTTTGCTTTTTTTTTTTGCAAACTGCAGGAGGAGCTTTTTTCTGGTGGAGTGCTGCAGTTATGGTTGACTCTCAGTGTACTAAAGTAAGCCACTCATACTTTGTAGCAATTTACGAGGGGCCAGGAAAAGGGGAATAAGTTACCCCAAGCGTTGGCTTATCTCCCTTGAGAACAAAAGGATTGGACATGTTGAAATCCAACATGCTCGAGTCTTCTCTTTCCCAACATTTGTTACTGTGCTGGCAGTGACAAAGGTCGACAGGTGACCCATGCAGTGCATGTCTTGGATCACCAGAGAATCCAAAGAGGACCACGTAAGGGCAACAGTAAGCGTAGCCTTCCCCAGGGTGGGAAATATTTGCAGTTTAGTGTTTGGGTAGGTGAAAAGAATCAGGCATCATTCCATCCCCTAAAGCTAGTTACTCTTCACATATCTCATAAGCAGCTCCTAGGTCCCTAGTTGTTATTTAAAGGGATATTGTTCAGAGATATACCCTGAGAGACTACATGTGGGAGAGAGGTGTATGGCTGAAGACAGGGTTCATCTCAGATTGTTGGAAACCCTAAGAGATGTATGAGCAAAAGGGAGACTCCTCTCACACATGAGTGTGGCCAAAGCCAGGGTTAACCCAGAATTGTTTGTTGAATGTTGCTTCCTGCTTTTCTAAGTTTAATTCATTGTTTACTGCTAGCACACAGCCAAAAATTACCCATATTCTTCTGCAGATGTCTTGAACCTTATACGCGTGCAAGTGGATGAGAGATGTCTTTTTTTTTAAATTTCTATACACTAACAATATTCATTATTATGTCCACTATGAGGACATATATACAGGGGGCACTATGAAGAAATGTATACATGAGACACTATGAGGACATATATACTGTACATGAATCATTATAAGGACATATATACAAGAGCTTGCTATGGGGACATATATACAGGAAGCACTTTGGAGCCATTATATATAATGGGGCACAATAGGGGCTATTTTAGATACTGGGGGGACTAAAAAAGCCATTATATGTCTAGGGGACATTACAGATGGGCATTATATTTACTGAGCCAAGGGAGAGCATCGCAGCATGAAATGCTCCAATGCTAACATCAGGGGGGCTGCCTGGGTGAATTTATGGTATGTCCGAGTTCAGCTCTGAACCCGGACAAGCCCTTTAAAGTTAGTACGGCCTGCTAGTTATTCTAGGTGATGTGTCTGACCTGTTTTCCTTCACCGGAAGCAGGGTCTGTAAAGCTGGTCTCTGCTAGTTATTCTACAGACTTTATCTGCTGTAGCTTTTGGGAAAGCTATATCTTGACTTTAGCTATCTTCCTGGACTAAGGGTCTCACAGGAGAATAGTATCAGGGTCTTTGAATAGGAGCTCTTGCATATGCTTCCTTCCTCCACACTCTCTACTCTGGAACTCCCTCTCCTTGCAGGAAGTAGAAGCAGCCCACTCCTACCAAGAGGGGAGAAACATGGTGGTTATCCCTGTTCCTGCCAACCATACCTCTTCTTGCTTGAATATACAGCTAAATACAAGAATAACATAACATAGCAATAACAATACACAACATACATAACCCCACTACACAGAGGGTGGGATTTAAAAAAACAAGCCTATGAAATTCACCCATTTTTGATTGCCATTTTAACGGTCGTTAAAAACTGATGCTAAACAGCCATAAAAAATGGATACATGGCCAGAGAATGGATGCACACTCAGATGCAAAATGGCCATGAAATCTGACAGTGTATCCATGTTTAAGGGCCGTTATTTTTCACATTATTTGTCATGCGTATATATCCTTAGGGCTCATGCACACGCCTGTATGTATTTTGTGGTCCGCAAAACACGGATCAAACAAAAAATACGGATGACGTCTGTGTGACATCTGTATTGCATCTGTTTTTGGTGTGTGGATCCATTGTAACAATGCCTATTCTTTTTTCTCAAAACGGACAAGAATAGGACATGTTCAATTACTTTTTGTGGAACGGCCATGCGGACATACAGAAACGGAATGCACACAGAATCATTTCCATTTTCTTGCGCATACAGGCTACAAAAAATACGTATGTGTGCATGAGCCCTTAGGCTTAAGTTGGAGGATTCTCAGGACGCACATGCAAGGCACGGATGTGCCCAGATTGTGCTTTTACTCTGCCACCTGCTGTGTCACCTGTCACCATCATCTGAAGACCACTAATCGGGTTAATGTCTTCACAACTGCACTGGAGGTCAGCTGCTGCTAATTCTTTTTTTCCCTCTAGATTTCCTTGCACATCCTCTCCTCTGCTCCTTACGGAGACCCTCGGCAGGAGATGAGTGAGATCCTGACACCTGTAGATCAACATAAACTTGACCTTTCAAAAAAGCAGATTAATCATCCTGTCCAAGCCTGGCTGATTTTCCATTGCTGAGCCTAAACAGAGGGTAGAATCTTCTCCACTAATATGAAAACACCTCCTCTCCAGACGATTAAATGTCCTCTGCCAAGGTCAAGAGTCAAAGCGATAAAAGTTCTCAGCATCTTAAATCATTTCCTATATTAAGGACTAAAGATTTTGTTTTCAAGATCAATTTACTTACAGACAGATGAAGCACTTTCCAGGTTTATGATCATAGGACAGTGGTGAGCCTTTACACTTTGATTGCTTGTTTTTTTACAAACAAATGTACAGGATATATGCTTTATATTGTAGATAATGATTTTACATGTCCGTTGTGGACAATTTCTGCTTGATGTCGGTGAATGTTTTTTTTTTTCTACACTGGGCTCCTGTGAACAAGGCAGACATAGCAGAGCTGGAGAGGGTTCAGAGGAGGGCAACTAAAGTAATAACTGGAATGGGTGAACTACAGTACCCAGAAAGATTATCAAAATTAGGGTTATTCACTTTAGAAAAAAGACGACTGAGGGGAGATCTAATAACTATGTATAAATATATCAGAGGTCAGTACAGAGATCTCTCCCATCATCTATTTATCCCCAGGACTGTGACTGTGACGAGGGGCCATCCTCTGTGTCTGGAGGAAAGAAGGTTTGTACACAAACATAGAAGAGGATTATTTACGGTAAGAGCAGTGAGACTATGGAACTCTCTGCCTGAGGAGGTGGTGATGGTAAGTTCACTAAAAGAGTTCAAGAGGGCCCTGGATGCATTTCTGGAGGGTAACAGTATTACAGGTTATAGTTACTAGAGATGGGTCGTTGATCCATGGAGTAATTCTGATTGCCTGATTGGAGTCGGGAAGGAATTTTTTTCCCTAAAGTGGGGAAAATTGGCTTCTACCTCACAGGGGTTTTTTGCCTTCCTCTGGATCAACTTATAGGAAAACAGGCCGAACTGGATGGACATATGTCTTTTTTTTGGCCTTATAAACTATGTTACTATGTTACTATGTTACTCAGAGGCTAAAAATCTGATCTATTTCTGCTACTCCTGGAGGTTTGTTACAATGTTTGAGCCTAAGCAATCCTGTACACAAAATACACAAAAAAATGATCTGCTCTAATATCTCTTTGGTCCATACAGGGGTGCACCACCAATGAGACCAGGTGAGGTAATCGCCTCAGGCAGCACCAGGTAGGGGCAAGAGAGGGGCAGTGGAAGGGCCATGGGCAATGAGCGTTTTCATTGGGTTAGGTTAAGAAATTGGCATGGCGGGGGCACCGTTTTAGTTTTTGCCTCAGGCAGCAGAAAGGCTAGGTGCACCCCTGGGTCCATAGCTACATGTCACTGGGTCCTGTGTTGCTTGGGGAACACATCACCACCGCAGCCAGTCATTGACAACAGCAACACACGTGACTTCAGTCCACTCTGGATATTGACAAGCAGTGAAACAGAGAGAGTCAAACCAAAGGAGCTGGAACTGAGTGTCAGGGAGAAGGTAAACTTCCTTCCATAGGTCCAGTGAAAGTGGGTTGGAGAGGGGGTGGTTGTTGTGGGCTTTAGCCCCTGAATGTAAATAACAGATCTGTTCTATAAAGTAAGCAGAAATATTTAAAATGCATTTATTATGTTGCATTGCTCATATTTCTCTGGGTGATATGGTGCTGACATATTACATAGCATTTTACAGACATTCAGGGTAATTTATTATGACCCCCCTATGTCAGAAACTGGTGTAAAATAGTCACACTGCCCCACTTTGAGACTTTTTGGACACCCGCGCATCTAGATTTTGCTGCACACAACATTTTTATTCACCACTGGGGAGTGGCAGAGACATGACCATCAGCTCATGCAAATTCACTAACATTTATGTCAGTTTTCTGGGGCTGCATTAGATTTCAATCTAGACACATAGGCTACCAGAAGATGTTCCTAATTTATGACGAGACCTGCACCTTGTCATAAATAAAGCATGTCTTCCAACACCACAGGACAATGCCAGTCTTTGATAAATGACTCCCATTGTCATGACTCATTGTGGGGCTCACAATCTAGATTTCCTATCAGTATGTCTTTGGAGTGGAGAAGGAAACCGGAGTACCCGGAGGAAACCCACACAAACATGGGGAGAACATACAAACTCCATGCAGATGTTGTCTAACCACTAAGCCACCATACTGCCCTAGATATTATCTTTATTGACCTCAGTCCCTGTTCCCAGTGGAGCTCACAGTCTTATTTCCCCATTTAGGTATGCACATTAGTGTGAATTTAAAATTAAATCAATTACCTTATCATATATAGCAGCATCAAACCGGACGTTTACATCCAGGGACCCCAGCGGAGCAGTGGAGGCCAGAGAGTGCAGGAGCTGGGAGCCAGCACTCGGAATCAGGTAAGTAGGCTTCCCTTTGCAGGTCTGTCAGGGGGAGGGGGGACTTCCACAGGGGGAGGGGGGGCTTCCACCCCTCAAAAAAAATAAAAAATATATATAATTTTGAAAACATGTACTCCAAAAACATCTTCCTAAGGTAGCTAAGAACTGAGGTCACTGGGAGATGGTTTTTAGACTAATTTCTTTTGGAAAGTTAAAGAAAACACAGTCTTACAATGTATGCAAAACCAAGCATAGACAATACACTCATAATCAGACAAGTAGTCTTTCAAGAACAAAGTGACGTTCACTTCCATTTCCACCATTAAAGAGTCTGATCCTCTAAACTCTGGTCAAAGTTTATAAACATGACAAGCAAATATAGGAGTCATTCTTTACCACCTGCTCATTTCCTTTGTTCCAGATGGCTGGGCCTCGTGGTCTACAAAGAAGAGGCGATCCCTCATCACAGCTGTTGCTGAATACAGTTGAAGAGCAAGGCTTGTATCTGCCGGGCTTCCCTGACTTCCCAGACTGGCAGAACTGGTGTATGTTGACAGGATAAAGAGGAGACTCATGTACAGGTGTTTGGGTCCTTGGTAATTGCCTAAGAAGTGACCTCCGTATGAATCATTTCCTGCACAGAATCAAGGCATGTGAGAGCTCTAAATGTGGACATATTATACACATGTATAGTCTCAAATGAACTCTACCAGAAACTGAACAATTCTGTATACCTCAGTTGACACTTATGCCTTAACAGCTTGGATTCACAAACACATTTAGAATAGGGTCATGAATTTTAAAGGCTGCTCCCATTGAACTGAAATTTCAATAAAGAACAATGCTACACATGGTAGTAAGATTTAGAAAGTCTCATTCACATTCACAAGTCTCTTCAAAGGAAGAAAAATCAACACAGAATAAAATTCTCTAAAAATTTCTATAAAGAGAGGTAAGAATTGTGGTATACATTATGGTACCTCATAAAATCTCGGATATGGAAATTGATTTTCTTGAATTGCGTATCCACTAATATTGGAATCCATACATCTCTGTTCCGCAAACATACTGCGACCAACAGTTTATTGCATTTTGATAGCTTCCACCCACGCCACCAATGTATTGGGATCCCTAAGGGCCAATTTTTAAGGCTTCGCCGTACTGCACCGGCACCCAAGACTTCCTTGCTGCTTCAAAAGATTTGACTCAACGTTTTCGTTCACATGGCTATCCTAAAAAAGTTGTTTCACAAGCTTTTGAAAATGCCAACCGAGCTGAAGGTGTTGATCTTTTTAAACCTATAACTAGGGCGTGCAGAGATACAGTTTCTCTCATTACCAGATTTAACAACCAGTGGCATGATCTTAACAGACTTTTGAATAATCATTGACACTTATTACAGTCAGACTTCAAGTTATGCAAGTACATTGATACATGGCCTAAGATGATTGCTCATCGAGCTATGAATTTACGAGATAGGTTGGTACGCAGCCACTTTCAACGACCAACTCAGAACATTGGCAGAGACACCAAACTGAGGGGTTGTTATCCCTGCGGGAACTGTAATGTTTGTCAATACATGATTGCAGATGATTTCTTTGTTCATCCTCAGGATTCTCGTAGAATTGGTCTCAAACACTATGTGAATTGTCGCACTCAAAATGTGGTACATGCACTACTTTGTAAGTGCGGACAAATATATGTGGGACAAATTGGTCAAGAATTACGCAAGTGGATTCAAAAGCACCTGTCACAGATCACTCTGGCGCAACGGGATAGAGCCAAGGCAGACAAATCTTTGACTTCAATAGCTGCGCATTTTCTTGATCATCACCAATGTAATACTAATTGGCTTTGCAATTATAGTCTCATCTGCCTGCACGCTGAGCCGCCTCATTACTGAATGAAGATGGTGTCACTAGAGGGGCCTGTGAAGATACATTTTTTGAATTATAAATAATAATATAGACCGCGCACTATACATCTACCCTCACTGTTTTTTCTTTACAGTCACACTCATTTGGATGTGTATTCCACCATGTGAATTCTAAATGATATGTAAATTGAACCAAAAAAAGCAAGGAAAAAAAGGAAGAAGAAAAAGAGGTGTAAAGGAAAGAAAAGAACAAGTAAAAGAAAGGGAGGAGGGAAAAGAGAAGATAAAATGTATTAAAATACACTGTCCCTAGGACATTACTATTTCCGAACTTTTTGAGATGATATATTGTTTTTGTTTCATTATAAGCTATTTATTATATATATATATATATATATATATATATATATATACACACAGTACAGACAGTACAGTACAGACCAAAAGTTTGGACACACCTTCTCATTCAAAGAGTTTTCTGTATTTTCATGACTATGAAAATTGTAGATTCACACTGAATGCATCAAAACTATGAATTAACACATGTGGAATTATATACTTAACAAAAAAGTGTGAAACAACTGAAAATATGTCTTATATTCTAGGTTCTTCAAAGTAGCCAGCTTTTGCTTTGACACTCTTGGCATTCTCTTGATGAGCTTCAAGAGGTAGTCACCTGAAATGGTTTTCACTTCACAGGTGTGCCCTGTCAGGTTTAATAAGTGGGGTTTCTTACCTTATAAATGGGGTTGGGACCATGAGTTGTGTTGGGCAGAAGTCAGGTGGATACACAGCTGATACACAGCTGCAGTCGCAAAAACCATCAAGCGCTACAAAGAAACTGGCTCACATGAGGACCGCCCCAGGAAAGGAAGACCAAGAGTCACCTCTGCTGCGGAGGATAAGTTCATCCGAGTCACCAGCCTCAGAAATCGCAGGTTAACAGCAGCTCAGATTAGAGACCAGGTCAATGCCACACAGAGTTCTAGCAGCAGACACATATCTACAACAACTGTTAAGAGGAGACTCTGTGCAGCAGGCCTTCATGGTAAAATAGCTGCTAGGAAACCACTGCTAAGGACAGGCAACAAGCAGAAGAGACTTGTTTGGGCTAAAGAACACAAGGAATGGACATTAGACCAGTGGAAATCTGTGCTTCGGTCTGATGAGTCCAAATTTGAGATCTTTGGTTCCAACCACCGTGTCTTTGTGCGACGCAGAAAAGGTGAACGGATGGACTCTACATGCCTGGTTCCCACCGTGAAGCATGGAGGAGGAGGTGTGATGGTGTGGGGGTGCTTTGCTGGTGACACTGTTGGGGATTTATTCAAAATTGAAGGCATACTGAACCAGCGTGGCTACCTTGCGAAAGTATTCGCCCCCCTGGAACTTTTCAACCTTTTGCCACATTTCAGGCTTCAAACAAAAAGATATAACATTTTAAATTTTTGGTGAAGAATCAACAACAAGTGGAAATTTATTGGATCATTTAAACTTTTTTGTAATAATAAAACTGAAAAGTGGGGCGTGCAAAATTATTCGGCCCCCTTGCCACATTTCAAGGCACTGTATATATATATATATATATATATATATACAGTACAGACCAAAAGTTTGGACACACCTTCTCATTCAAAGATTTTTCTGTATTTTCATGACTATGAAAATTGTAGATTCACACTGAAGGCATCAAAACTATGAATTAACACATGTGGAATTATATACTTAACAAAAAAATGTGAAACAACTGAAAATATGTCTTATATTCTAGGTTCTTCAAAGTAGACACCTTTTGCTTTGATTACTGCTTTGCACACTCTTGGCATTCTCTTGATGAGCTTCAAGCGGTAGTCACCTGAAATGGTTTTCACTTCACAGGTGTGCCCTGTCAGGTTTAATAAGTGGGATTTCTTGCCTTATAAATGGGGTTGGGACCATGAGTTGTGTTGGGCAGAAGTCAGGTGGATACACAGCTGATAAGCAGCTAAGTAAAGAAAAACAAGTGGCCATCATTACTTTAAGAAATGGAGGTCAGTCAGTCCAAAAAATTGGGAAAACTTTGAAAGTGTCCCCAAGTGCAGTCGCAAAAACCATCAAGCGCTACAAAGAAACTGGCTCACATGAGGACCGCCCCAGGAAAGGAAGACCAAGAGTCACCTCTGCTGTGGAGGATAAGTTCATCCGAGTCACCAGCCTCAGAAATCGCAGGTTAACAGCAGCTCAGAATAGAGACCAGGTCAATGCCACACAGAGTTCTAGCAACAGACACATCTCTACAACTATTACAAGAGGAGACTGTGTGCAGCAGGCCTTCATGGTAAAATAGCTGCTAGGAAACCACTGCTAAGGACAGGCAACAAGCAAAAGAGACTTATTTGGACTAAAGAACACAAGGAATGGACATTAGACCAGTGGAAGTCTGTGCTTTGGTCTGATGAGTCCAAATTTGAGATATTTGATTCCAACCACTGTGTCTTTGTGCGACGCAGAAAAGGTGAACGGATGGACTCTACATGCCTGGTTCCCACCGTGAAGCATGGAGGAGGAGGTGTGATGGTGTGGGGGTGCTTTGCTGGTGACACTGTTGGGGATTTATTCAAAATTGAAGACATACTGAACGAGCATGGCTACCACAGCATCTTGCAGCGGCATGCTATTCCATCCGGTTTGCGTTTAGTTGGACCATCATTTATTTATCAACAGGACAATGACCCCAAACACACCTCCAGGCTGTTTAAGGGCTATTTGACCAATAAGGAGAGTGATGGGGTGCTACGCCAGATGATCTGGCCTCCACAGTCACCAGATCTGAACCCAATCGAGATGGTTTGGGGTGAGCTGGACCGCAGAGTGAAGGAAAAAGGGCCAACAAGTGCTAAGCATCTCTGGGAACTCCTTCAAGACTGTTGGAGTACCATTTCAGGTGACTACCTCTTGAAGCTCATCAAGAGAATGCCAAGAGTGTGCAAAGCAGTAATCAAAGCAAAAGGTGGCTACTTTGAAGAACCTAGAAAATAAGACATATTTTCAGTTGTTTCACACTTTTTTGTTAAGTATATAATTCCACACGTGTTAATTCATAGTTTTGATGCCTTCAGTGTGAATCTACAATTTTCATAGTCATAAAAATACAGAAAACTCTTTGAATGAGAAGGTGTGTCCAAACTTTTGGTCTGTGCTATATATTATTATTTTTTGTTTCTTGTTTCCCGGCTTTTGGCGCTTGCATAAGCTTTTATGAATTTACATTTTTTATTACTAATTTATTGGCCAATAAATTGTTTATATAGGTTTATTATTTACTAATAATTTATCATTGCCAAATATGAAATTTTTGATCATGTCGTAATTTATTTGTTTTATTATTTCTTAGGAGGTCAGGTCAATCATGTTACCTTTACATTGCCAGATACATTAAATACTACTACCGCACATTGCACTTTATTATCGCACATTTATTGTATAATCTACTCGCACTATATTCACATATTTCTCATTGCCCCATTCACTTTTTTTACTTTCCTTATCTACAGTCTGGTGAGCGGGCGCTTGTGTTCCAGTTTGGAGCACATGCCTGACTTCCGGCTGTAGACTATCATGTTGATCCGGAGAGTGCTCACTCTTCTCCGGCCTAACTGGTCACATGATTTGCCTGACTTCCGCTGCGCGCCGCTCTGCACCTGAGACGCCGGGAATGGGGTTTCCTGCTTCTATTTTTCCATGTGATATCATTTATTATGTTAGATTATGGGCTTATACTGCTATATTAAGGACAATCTGGCCACATAGCAGTTACCCCTGAGGAAGCTGGATGTGCCGGCAATACGCGTGGGGTGGGTGCTTTATTTTTGCAGGAATGGCGCATTGATCTCGGGACTCCATTACTATTTCCTTCCATGGGATTAGGTATAGTTTATCACTGATGATTCTGCATTATCATTTATTTATTTATGTGATATATTTTCTACGTTCTCATGGATTTAAAGGGAGTCTGTCAGCAAGATATGCTGTATAGAGATAATGACATCTCTGTACTGGTCTTAGTGCTGTCATTCTAAATATGTTACTCTGTGTTCTCCTCCGGCTACGGCGAATCCCGCGCATGCGCAGTACCTAGTAGGAGATCACAGCGATGAAGGGGAGTGAATAATTAGCGGGAGGGTGGTGCTGGGCTCGAAAATATGTGGCATGACTGGGCTCCAACGGCCCCCAGGACATCCCCTTGGGCTCCTTATGTGGGTAATTCTAATATGAATTAAAACGCTTTTTTTGTGGAAAGTACAGCTCTGATGACATTAAGAATAACATATTTAGAATGGCAGCACTAAGACCAATACAGAGATGTCATTATCTCTATACAGCATATCCTGCTGACAGACTCCCTTTAATGTTTAACCTCGGACTACACATGGTTGGTCTGATTTTGTGACCTTGTTGGTTCCTGTTTGTGTGTTGGTGGTATTGCACCAGCACTTGTTTATTGTATACAATTTTTAATCTTTGTGTGTACTGTTGTTTGTCCAATAAATATATCTTTATTCATTTTTATATTGGGATGTGCATTTCATGTTGGATCGCTTTGGCCTTTTGGGTCACACTTTGTTGGTTTCACTATATTGATGACCTATTCTCAGGATCGGTTATATCAACTCGGTGGGGGTCTGACTCCCGATACCTCCACCGATCATATATTTGAAGGGAACGCAGTGATTGTATCCCTTTCAATGTTTACATGCACACTTTGTAGCAGTAGTGCAGGTTAAATACAGCAATCACTTGAATGGGAAAGGAAGCTATAATTACCCTACACTGATAGGCCATCAATATCATGAAGGATCCAACACTTTCCATTTTAAAATTTCTTAGTGTTTAGGTAGTTGAAGAATATTTTTACTTTTATCTGAACTAGTTTCAATGTGGGAGGTCCATTGTGAGCTGGTACATGTCCAACTGAGCAAATCCCCATTTAATTGGCATAGACTCATAGAAGACAGGCTGGATGGCTCCTATCTACATTTATCTATGTACTTGAATCTTGCTTTATGAATTAGATGAAAGCAACCAAACATAATCAGAAGTTATAAAGCTTGTTCCCCTGCAAAAGACTATTTTCATCAAATTATTCTGGCCTGCCTTCCAGTCTACTGTGGTTATGGGGACAGTTTTACATTGTTCCAGGTCAGATGTTATGTGCTATATTCTCAGCCACATGTGTGGTCTTAGCATACCCCAGAAGCTCAGGATTAAACATAAGACCACAAAAGATCCATGGTATTAAAATAGATAGGGCAAATGGGCCAAGAAAGCTAAGTGGTCCTTATCTGCTGTCAACTTGTGAGCAAATCCTGGCACACGTGTGAATGCTGGTGCAAAAAGGGGTTAGTTCAAAGAAATCAGCTATATAGTGCCAGTGAGACACCAGCTGGGAATCTGTGCTGATTCTGTAGGCACTGTGGTCAGAACTGCAATGAAGTGATTATTAGGGTGTATGCCAAGGGGTACCAAGCCTATATCGAGCAGCTAAATCTGTTTAACATGAGGGTACATAGATCAGATGGGAACGAGTCCAATATGTTCTCAGCATTTAATGGCAACATATGCAAAGATATTTCTATGAATTACTGGACATGACATCACTTCACCAGCAGCTGCATTAATGACTTGTGGCTACAAGTGTACAGAGCAAGAAGACGCATTTAGATAAAATGAAACATTAATATGTAAAATAAAAACTTCTACATACCCTTTAAAAAAACTAAAACAATCTATGTATGGCAAACCGTTTAAAATTGACCTAATTTGTGCTCAATAGACTAGTATATTGGTATTAAAAGGAAAAGAAATAAAATACTTTCTCATTTTGAGGAAGCCAAAAAATCATTCTGGTATGAAACGGCTGGTGAGTGACGAGAAAGGACATGGTTATGTAGAAATTCCAGGATGCTGGGCACTCTGCATTGTCTACTGTCATATTTTCACATCAGAGCAAAGGATTAATTTCAAGGTCCAGAACTACTAAATATTTCACATTTACCATTTTCATACCAAATGTTACTGCCTATAGAGAGGGGTCCTATTGTTAAGACTCAATGTGCCCAGTGTCTTCTTCCTGGCCCCTACTCTGCTTGTGCGTATGTACCAACTCCCTGTCTTTTGACTGGCCAGTTTCAGCAAATTGCTCCTAACTCCTCAGCCATCATTAAGACCCTTCCCCCATTGCCCTGTAACTGAAAAATAAGGTTCTTTTGGTTCCTGTTTCTGCAAAGTTTGTTTGTTCCTGCGCCACTTTATATTGTTAGTTAGTTTTCTTGACCACATCTTTTTATCTGTTGCCTGTGCCTGTCCTGACCTCGGCTTGTCTACGACTCATGACAGATAGCCTGCTTTTACCCTTGCACCACCTGTCTACGATTCCTGGCCACTGCCTTTGCACCATGACTTTATAACTTAAGCCTATTCATGCACCAGCTATTGATAGAGACTACTTTAGGGGTAGCAACCTGGGCATTCATTATGGGAATGTCAATACCTCCTTTCATGGGGTTAAGGGAGAAGAATGTACATTCCCTTAGACTCTGCTTCCTGATTTAGCCCTGAGCCAAATGCAATAGTGACTTAGTGGGTCCACATCTCCTGTTGGCCTTGCTACACCTGCAGCAAGCCCCTGAGGAGCTTCAACAGAGGATGGAGTGGTAGTGGCCCTGATGATGTCACATTCCATCAGGCCCTCATCCCTGGGACTGGTACTTTGTTCCCTAGGGGCACTCTCTGTATCTGTGGGTTCTTTGCCAGATTTTTATTTCAGGGGGTGCCCATGGTGTTAATGTCCATGTGAGTGCTAGGCAGGGTACATGATGGAAATGCAATGGCAAGCATTTAGTGTTATGAGAATCAGAGACCAAACTAGATTGAACTTAAAAGTCTCTCTTTACTGTGTGCACAATAGGAGTTGTGGTACACCCAGCAGTTATATGTACACAGTGAAAATTCCTCCAAAATGTCCAAGCATGAGTTAGGCAGATTGTTGCAGCAAATGGCCCTCTAGTTTCTCCTTCTCTTGCTAAAATCCCAGTTATTGGGGATCTCTGGCTAGCAACTACAACCTGTCAACCATGTCTATAGTGTCCACTAGTATGGGTACATAGGATGTCTGAAGTTGTTTCCCCTTTGCAGCAGTAGGGTCTGGAATGCTTTAAGTTGGGTTACGCTGCTGTCTCTTTCTCTCTCACTGTATTGCTTTTTTTTCATCTTCTGGAGCTCGTGGAGGTGACAGGGCTTTAGCGCTTGGAGCTAGAGTCTGGAAGAGAGGAGCACATGGAGACTGCTCCCTACCTTCTCCATCTCTACAACTAGATTGACTGGAATCTTCTGGAACCAGGGGTTGGGGCCAACCCACACCTAAGGCTTCTTTCACATTAGAGTCAGGCTTGTCCGGCAGGCTGTTCCGTACTAACCCTTGCACTCGTGTGCTGCCGGAGGTCCGGATCGGCCCTATTCCCTATAATGGGGACGGAAGGGAGGTGTGGCCGTAGCGCGGCAAACATGCTGAGAGGTGGCCAGACAAAAACCACAGCACGCTGCCCAAACAGCCTGCCAGACAAGGCTAACGCTAATGTGAAAGAAGCCTCAAGCTCTAGAGAGGGCTGGGCCAGGATGATTAACTCTGGCCTTGCCTGGCTCATGCTGGAACAACTGAGTGTGCAGTACATAGCATTATCATTACAAACATTACATGACAAACCAAACTTTGCAGATACCCCAGGTCTGGGGTACTGCACACCTATGCAGTTCTATACTGCCTACCGGATCATAGAAAGCAATATCGAGACTCAGGACTCTCTTATTAATGTCTTACTGATTTTGCTGTCAATACAATATGTATGCCACTGGCTACAAGTGAGGCTCTACATATCGTATTCTAGAGATTTGGCTTCTTTTGTGTTTCCTGTAGACTACTACATGAGTTTAGATATCCAAGTATACCATGAAGCGTAATCTTTTCTCATTCACATGGAAATACTACTAGTGATTTTAATGTAATGGAGTGAGACATAACAGCTTCTGGACTGACCATGTCTTCTGTCTGTTTATATACTGTATATACAATGACTGCTCAAATTTTATTTTAAAAGTCTGAGGATATTTTATGTAACCATGTAAATTGAGCTCTAGTGATGTATGAGTTAAGAATTGGCCACACCTCTAAATTATTACGCTCTTGAGCGACTGCCACTACCAGCACCGCATGCACTGGGACTTCCTTCAAATGGACTGCTTGGCTCGAGAACAAAACAGAAAAGCACTCCCAAATACTTCTTGCTGAAAAACCAGCAGCAACTGGAACACTTTATCTGTGGGATGGATGCTGAACATAACTAAAGACTTAAGAGGCGTCATAGGGAGACACAGCTTTGTAGAGAATGGGAAGGGTTTCATCACTGTATCCACTATATGAATCATCTTTATAATAGAGTGTATAAAAGTCCAGACTATCTATGATAGGAGTAAGACAGTATGACTGTAATAGTTTGTGCTTTAGGCACATAGGCACAATACAGGAATAGTGGTAGGGCATTAACCTCTACCTGACATGGCAATTTTCCACTTTTTGTTTTTCACTCACTGCCTTCCTGGAGTCATAACTTTTTTATTTTTCTGTTCACATAGCCATATGAGGACTTGCTTTTTGTGAGACAAGTTGCACTGTCTATTTGCACTATATACTGTTGCAGGCCTCAATAAGAACTACAACTTTAGTAGCATGGGTTTCTTCAGAGACCCAATCTATTGCAGACAACAAATGGCTCCCCTGGATGCCGTGCATGGGAACTGTTCAGACCCCAGCTGCGTTCCGGGGGAAAATCTCCTCAGATGTTGTGGTCATAATTGACCACAGAATCTGAGAGGTTAAATATTTACGATCAACATTATCACCGATTGCGAAAATTAGCCCCAGGTGTCTGCTATGGCGCCTGCTCCGCTCAGGAGCTCATCTTTAAAAACCCAACATGCATAGTACGTGTCGGGAAGGGGTTGAAGGACATGAGCCTTTTACCAACCAGTGTAGCTATCATACGTTTATTTCAGGCAACTAAATTGCATTTGAAGCCACAAGGACCAAAGGGCTATGGGCCCCTACTGACTATGGGCCCCTGGGCTATACCCTAGTGCCCATATAGTCTTATTTCTGACATGTACTGTTGTTTTGAGCTGTATAGACATAAATGGCTTGAGCTGAGTATTTCAATCAAAGCCCAGAAACGCACATGGGCCGAGATTTACTAATGTATCTTAACCTAAAATATGTTTAAAAATGTGGCACAATTTTGTTGCAGTTTGGTGAAACTAGGGTTTTTGTAATAAATTTGGAGCAGGTCTAAACAGTCTGTCCACGTTTATGCAAACGACAGGATTAATAATCTGGGGCAGTTAATAAAAATCTCAAGTATATTGAGCAGTGATGTCATCACTTTTATTTAGAGGATAATGATGTCACTGCTTTATAATTGGTAAACAATGACTGCACTTTCTATATTTGAAGAATAAAAAAAAATCAGTCTGGATCATGTGACTGATACTGGAATGTATGGCTGTCAGTGGTGATATAACACATTTGGATATGAGGATTACTTCATCCTAACAACTCACATTAAAACCTCCGATGTACTGAACGTTTTTAGTAATGAGATTTTGATCTGTGAAAAAGTTTTAGGCACTTCTATAACCATTTTCTGAAATCTGGAGGTGCTATACTAATGAACATATTTTACATGGGACAGCATTTTATTTTGCAAGTTTACTATTATTATTATTATTAGATGTGCTAGATGGGAGGCCACAGAGGGGGATGTTACAGTAGTCTAGGTAGGAGAAGTTGAGGTCATGAACTAGTATTTCAGATTACTTTCACACTTGTGTCAGCAGGATCCGTTTGTGCGATCCGTACAGGCTCTCACAAACGGATCCGTCCTGATAATACAACCGTCTGCATCCGTTCAGAACGGATCCGTTTGTATTATCTTTTACATAGACAAGATGGATCCGTTCTGAACTCCATTGAAAGTCAATGGGGGACGGATCAGTTTACTATTGTGCATGAGTAAACGGATCCGTCCCCATTGACTTACACTGTAGTCATGACGGATCTGTCTCCATTCCGCTCAGTCAAGTGGACACCAAAACGCTGCCTGCAGCGTTTTGGTGTTCGTCTCCAGAGCGGAATGGAGACGGAACGGAGGCAAACTGATGCATTCTGAACGGATCCTTATCCATTCAGAATGCATTAGGGTAAAACTGATCAGTTCAGGACCGTTTGTGAGAGCCTGGGACGGATGTCACAAACGGATCCTGCTGACGCAAGTGTGAAAGTAGCCTTAGTTGGCTCAGGGTTGAGGATAGAGTGTACTACTACTCTCCTCATTTCCAAGCACTTATTTTTAAGGTGGATTTATATGAGCGTTATTCTGGAAGATTATCATTTCTGGGCAGCAGATTGTGTTGTCTAAACAGTGATCTGCTGCCCAGAAACAATGCAACTGTATGAGGATGAGCAATCGCAATATCGATCGCTCATCCTCATACTGTGGAGGTGATCGCTGCATGTAAACAAGCAGCCGATTGTCTTCCTTCCTCCGTCCTGAGGAGACTGCTGTAAGGCTGTTATTATATGCAGCGATCTCCTCAGCTACATAGGAAGGAGTGATCACTATGTCATCGCTCGTCCCTATGCTTTACAGTGGTTTGCCAGCGACAGATCATAATTAACACGCTGAAAGATCTGGAATGCCTGATGAACAAGCGTTTGCTCATTCATGGTGCAATAAGCGGCAGTATTAGACTGCCAGATGATTGCTAACGAGTGTTACTATGAATGCTCATTGGCGATCATCGGGCAGAAAATCTGCCCGTCTAATATACCCTTTAGTGTTTGTACTCCACCTCAGTTCCGTATGGTGAGGGATACTGTTTTCCATTTCATGTGTGTGTCTGCAGCTGTTTGACTAATTGGTTCGTTATGTCTGCTATTTAGTCTTGTGTTCTGTGTCAGCTTGGTGGATGTCTTTTGAGTCTTTCATGTCATGCCATGTCTTGCTTTGATCCTTTTGGAGTCTGTCTGTGCCCTGTGTGGGAGTTTATATCTCAAGCTTGCATCTGGATCCTTCTGGTCATGTCTGAATTATGACATATTGTCTTAAAGCCATAGTTTGTGCTCTACTAGAGTCTGTATGGAGCTTTTTGTCTCTCTGCGTATGCCAACTTTTGTCTGTGTTCCCGTGCCGCTGTGTTTGAAACGTGTCCTTTAGTTCTGTGCCTGTTCTGTCTTGCTATGTTTTTGCTCATGTATCTGCTTTGTCCAAATGGGTTCCTGAAATCCGCATGTCCAAGTTCCTGATGTCTGTTCCTGAAGTCCGACTTGCCAAGTTATGTTATGTCCGCACAGTGTCCTAGTTTATTAAGTCCATCTTGCCAAGTTTTGCTATGTCTGAACAGTGTACAGGTTCCTTTAGTCAATTCCTGACATCCGTGTGTTCTGAATCATATAGTCCGTATATCTGGGTTCCTGATGTCTGTCCATCTGTCAGTGCTTTGTGCCATGCTACCTCCATCCCAGGAGGTAGCGGTCTGGTCGCTAAACTGCAGCAAAGCCTACATCCCTGTCCAGGAGTTAAAGATTGAATACCGAGGATGCCTCAGCATAATGCCCTTAGGCTCGTGGTGCAATGTCAAACCAGTTACTTGGCTAGTGGTTCCACAACCATTGTCCGTACACATATTTGTAACACTGGGCTTCACACCGACATTTTTCAGCAGGATAATGCTCACCTATACACAGCAAGGGTTTCCCAGGAATTTTTCCTCCAGATTGCAACATTTCCTCGGCCTGTGCAGTCACCAGATTTATCGCCAATCAAGGATTTATGGGACCAGCTGGGTCACCACCTTTGGCAACCTTTCAGTGTGCAGGATCTACAGGTCCACCTGCAATATCTGTGGGGAAATGTGCCTCAGCATACCATATGGAACCTGTATACCTCGTGGCAGTGGAGCTGTCAGAGTGGCATATCAGCATTACTATAATGATTCATTTCACCCAGGGAAAGCTGGGAAAAAAAGTAAAGTCTGGAAAAGTTGGGTTATTCCTCTGTCCCTCAGACAACATAGCTGCTAAGGAGGCTTAATTAGCAGCCAGCTGAAGAGCTCATGTAAATATAGGTTGGGCTGTGGGGTCTGGGGAAAAAACAGACAGTGCCGAGGCCTGGCTGCACCAAACATATTTATCTAACTGGTGTAAAGGAAAACTGGCTTAGTTGCCCATATCAACCAATCAGATTTCACCTTTCATTTTCAAGAGGAGCTCTGAAAAATGTAAGGTGTAATCTGATTGGTTGCTATCGACAATAAAAACAGTTTTCCTTTACACCAGTTTTGATAGATATACCCCATTGTATGCACTATGGGAGAAATTCATTATTTCCCCTATGCCTGTTTTTGGAGTGGAAAAGTCACAAATCCACTGGATTCTCGTCACAACTGGCATTTTATGTAGCAGATGCCGGTATTACAATCAAAGAAAAAAACGTGGTCTAAAATGGCAGAAAATTGCTCAGACCCCATATGCTGTTGCGCATGTCAAACCGGGGGAGCAATTCCTGCACATGTGGTCCGTTGCTAACAGCAATCCCCAGCAAAAATGCATACAATGGAGGATGCCTGCAGCGGACCACATGTACCACAAAACCATCCTACACAAGGTAACAAATTGTGTGGATGTGACGAACTATATAATCAAACAATCACTAGTAGAGGTGCACTGCGGCGCTAATGCAATTGATAATATATAATATATGACTAAACCCTCACCAGGGTTGCCAACCCGAATTTTTCTTTTTTCTGGACAACTTATCCCAAAATCACGGATGACCAACATTTTTTACGGACAAATTGGAAAACCATAATAAAAGGATAAATATTATAAGTAATACAGCTCTATAGCTCAGTATACTGATCAGAACTCATTACCACCATTTACTGTGAGCTGTAAAATGATGATATTTACCACCAAAATAATCTAGTCAGGTACCACCAGCCTCAAAAAAATCACGGACACCTCTATTTTTTTTCACGGACAGAGCAAAAAAGTTACCTATTTTTACAGACTGTCCAGAAATTTCTGGACGGTTGGCAACCCTGACCCTCACACTGATGTTAAAATGAGACTTTCGCCAATATATTCTTATATCAAGAACATACCAGAGCCCGAGCACCGCGTCAAGGTATCTCAGAGTGGCTTGGGACCTAACGCTAACCTACCTTGCCATTGGGCAATTGCGGAAGGAGCATATAGGCCAACACACAGCGACCAACTCCTAGTTACCTCCAGCGTGAAATCACACATACAATGGGAGGAGGGAGGAGACTATGAGCCCCACCTACCAATGACTCATGTGACTCAGGCTACACAGGTGCACCAGAATGTTACCATAAGATGTAAGTAATGGTACATTCAGACCTGGAGTTGCCACACCTCCAGGTATAAATGTTCAAATACAATCAAAGAAAAAAACGTGGTCTAAAATGGCAGAAAATTGCTCAGACCCGATATGCTGTTGCGCATATCAAACCGGGGGAGCAATTCCTGCACATGTGGTCCGTTGCTAACAGCAATCCCCAGCAAAAATGCATACAATGGAGGATGCCTGCAGCGGACCACATGAACCACAAAACCATCCTACACAAGGTAACAAAATGTGCGGATGTGGCGAACTATATAATCAAACAATCACTAGTAGAGGTGCACTGCAGAGGTAATGCAATACAGTTGCTGTGTGTCGGCCTATATGCTCCTTCCGCAATTGCCCAATGGCAAGGTAGGTTAGCGTTAGGTCCAGAGCCACTCTGAGATACCTTGACGCGGTGCTCGGGCTCCGGTATGTTCTTGATATAAGAATATATTGGCGAAAGTCTCATTTTAACATCAATGTGAGGGTTTAGTCATATATTAATAATTGCATTACCGCCGCAGTGCACCTCTACTAGTGATTGTCAGATGCCGGTATTGATTAATTAGGGTCTGATCTATCATTTCTTCACTCCAGAATTCTGGTGTCAAAAAGTCACAAAATTTTGGCTTTTGCATCTTTTTGCATTCGTTTTGTCAAAATTTAAGCCATTGCACAAATTTTGCAACTTTTTGCCCTTGCTTAAACACAATTCTCCAACTTTTTGTATTTTTACACCACTCACTCCAGTTTTGTAATGTGGGTGGAAAAGTGGATGTGGTTAGCTATGTTAATGAGTTTCACTCCAGATTTACCATTAAAAAAATCACAATCTCACTCCAGGAAGAAGGTGGAGTAGGAAAACTGGAGTAGCTCCTCTGGACAAAAGTGTTAGGTATAAGGATAAGACAAAAAGTAACATGAGACATTTGATAAATGTGGCATAAAGTACTCCTGCACAGACTCAAGCAAAACTGACTTCAAATAGTCCCCTCATGATAAATTCCACCCATTTTTCATTTCATTCCTCAATCTCATTTTTGTTGTTTAATTTTTGTCAATGAATATAACCACCTATCTATTGTCTTTGTACATTCAGGTATTTTTCAGTGAACTCAACGCCATTCCAGTCTCAGCATCTCCACTACATTTGTGGTGTCTTCATTCTGATAATTGTTGGGGATCCTGGAGATGGGGGACCCATTGAACAGCAAATGACAAGATATCCTTACAGTATACTGTCATGAACTAACATAGCCTGGTATGAATACTGCCAAGCTGCTTTGCACTCTCTCTGCTGTCAACACAGATTTGAGTTAAACAGTTGAATCATGTTTGACAGTCTGGTTGCTACAAATATACATTCTGACAACCACAGTTTTTTAGTCCTGTGGAGTTGTCAGGTAATGTATTCCAAGGGACCTGTTTCATAATAATCATGTCTACCACATAATTAAAAAATGCAAATGAACAGTGGGCTGAGAAAAGACATGAACCAACACCTGTCAGTTTCTCTTACTGCTCAATTAACTAGTGAAGAAGTGAAGAGGAGTCTTCTAGAATGATGATGAAGTGAATTTTCTTCTGTATTCTCTGTACTTCAGACTCAAAATCAACTTGTTAAGGTCAAGCTATGATTTGTCACTTGATTTTTTTATGGGACAATAAGGAGAGTATGAAATACTTAGGCCTCGTCCACATTTCCTGTTTTTCACTGACGTGTGCTGTCCGCATTTTTCACGGACAGCACACGTACCCATTGATTTAAATGTATCTGTTCACATTTCAGCATTTTTCTACTGAGCGTGGGTCAGTAAAAAAATCATGGGGGACATGCACTACTTTGATCCGTGATGCGGACCAAGCACGCCCATTGAAGTCTATGGGTCCGTGAAAATCACTGACACACATCCGTGTTGTGTCCGTGATGTGTCCGTTTTTCACTGATAACTAATAGGAGATTCTTTGGAAATCAATTTTCAGCTGAGCAACGTCAGTGAAATACGGATGCCACACGGATGATAAAAATGAACACACGGACCAACCACGGATCCTTCTCGGACAGCTTCATGGATGAAACACGTACGCTTTTTTTCACGGATGTGTCACTGACACGGAAATGTGGACGAGGCCTTATAGTGATAAGTGATAAAATGTGATAGAATATGACACTGCCTTACATAGTTACATAGCTAATACGGTTGGAAAAAGACATAAGTCCATCAGGTTCAACCAAGGGATAGGTGGGGACGTGAATCCCAGAAGGAAATTAGATTTCTACACATTTTCAGAAGCATTAATGTCATTTGCTTTTAAGAATTCATCTAAACCCTTTTTAAAACTGTGACCATGTCCTGAGGAAGTCTATTCCACAGTTTTACAGTTTTTACAGTAAAGAAGTTTTGACGCTTCTGGAGACTGAACTTTTTCTTCTACAGATAGGGGCAGTGCCCCCTTGTCTTTTGAGGGCATTTTACATGAACAGTTTTTCCCCGTATTTTTTGTATGGCCCATTTATATATTTGTATAGGTTCATCATGTCCCCCCTAGACTTAGATTTATAAATTGAATTCTTTTAATCTTTCTTCATAACTAAGACCCTCCAGGCCCCTTATCAGTTTAGTCGCTCTCCTCAGTACTTTTTCCAGCTACAGTGCGTACTTTCTATGGACGTGCCCAGAACTGAACTGCATATTCCAGATGTGGCCGCACCGACGCTTTGTAAAGTGGTAATATTACATCCCTGCCCCATGAGTTCATGCCTTGTTTAATGCATGACAAAATCCCCCCATTTATTTCAATGGGAAGAATCGCTCCCATAGACTTGTATGGGAACGAGCCTTCCCATTGAAATGAATGGGGTGGTTAGGTGTAATTACACCTAACCACCACTATCCCTGTTATGGTCAGCATGTAAACGGTGAAGAGAAGGCAGCGCCAGCACGGCGTGCGCCTCCTCTTCAAAAAGCTGATCAGCGGGGGTGTTGGGTGTCTTACCCCCGCCGATCTGACATTGAAGACCTATCCTGAGGATAGGTCATCAATAAATTTAACTTGGAGAACCCCTTTAAGAGAAACAAAATGGCCGCCGTCTTATTAGTACACACAAAACGTGTCCAAACCACAAAGGAGGGCAAGTTACTTCACAGTAGTGAGGTAAAGATCTACCTCATCCTCCTCTCTTCTCTCCTTGTCAGGGATTATGATCCTGAATACAGTTTAATATGATCTTCAGCTGAATCTCTGTAGGAATGGAGTTCATGAGGAGACATGAAGTACAGAGAGGACAGTGGAGGCGCGGCTAATGAGCAGCAGCTCTTGTATGCAGTCTCTATTACCAAAGCCCCACATTACCACAGTCTGTCTGGTCCATCCTCTCTGTACTTCATGTCTCCTCATGAACTCCTTCCTACAGAGATTCAGCTGAAGGTATTATCAGCTGTATTCAGGATCATAATCCCTGACAAGTAGGAGAGGAGGATGAGGCAGCTCTTTACCTCAGTGTTGTGAAGTAACTTGTCCTCCTGTGTGATTAGGACAGGTTTTGTGTGTACTCATAGGACGGCGCTCATTTTATTTCTCCTAATGATTGCTCCCTAAACAAAATGAGCCATTATAACTAATGAAAGGTATTTGGGAATATATTTATAATAAAGTAATATTTAAGTATTTTTATTTTATTAATTCCTGGAGAACCCCTATAAAGTGGATTTACACGCCTGATCACGGCCACCACTCCCATTCATTTCTATGGAGCCAACGGAAATAGCCGAGCATTTTCGGCTGCTCCATAGAAATGAATGCATGGCTGCTGCGCATGCACAGTGCACCCTCCGTTCATTTCCCCGCTCCGTTCTCGATATAGGTGCGAGTCACAGAGGTGGGACCCGCACCTATCAGACAATTGGGGCGTATATTCTAGCGATATGCCCCCATTGTCTGAGATGGGAATAACCCTTTAACTCTAGATTGTTATGAAGAGTGATCAGAATCATTTTTTTTGCATTTTAAAACACACTTTTTAGCCAGAAAAAAATCTTGCTAAAAGTGTCTGTGTCTTATAAGGAGCAGTCAGGAAGTGGCTCAGTGACCAAACCATTGAAATTTTGGGTCTATGACCACGACATACCCTAGATCTCAATCCCATTGAGAACCTGTGGTCAATCCTCAAAAATCAGGTGCATAAACAAAGAAACAGGAATTGTGATAAACTCCAAGCACAGACTGGGCAAAAATGGGTTGCCATCACTCATGATTTGTCCCAGAAGCTGATATCCAGCATGCAAGTTGAACTGCAGAAGTCTTGAAAACACTGTATCTGTGGTGTCTTTGCATAAACTTCATATATTTGCCAATTAAAGTTATAAACCTTATGAGATGCCTAAAATTGTATTTCAATATACCATAGAAAAATCTGATGAAAGATCAAAAAACACTGACGCAGAAAACCGTGTGAAAACCTGAATTCCTGTCAGTCTTGGTTGGCCACCCCTCCCCCACTGCATGTGGATTTGCAAATAACGCTCCCTCACCACAATTCACACAATACCACTAGTGAACGGGGCCGACACAGTTTTTCCTTCTGGATGCAGGGGTTTTATGAGTTCATCATTCTTCAGTAAGTGGACCCATTTTGGCTCCCTTACTTCTATGCATATTAGATATACTTGAATTGCATTTGATGTTGGTAAGTACTGCAAGTCTAGCACTTTTAGCTTAGATACAGGTACTACTGCTGGTCTGGGACTTGTAGAAGAGCTGGACAGTCAATTCTGTGTGGCTTTATCCCTCTCTCCCAGGAGTTCCTACTCTGAAAAATAGAAATGGTAACATGACCTAGGATTGTGGTACCCTTTTCTCCCACAAGGGATGTGTGTGGCCAAACTGTGGCCTGCTTTCCCTGGAGAGAAGAGTGTTAGATCATGAAAAATGTTATCAAGACCAGTAGAAGCCACATATAATTTATAAGCGTACTGTCATATCAGCCGCTGTGATAAAATCATGACTCTTCACTTTAGTTATATCAAGCCATATCTTCTTGACCTTTTGGCAATGGGGACAAAACTGAACTGAAGACAACGGAATGCTCCTGAAAGCATTCCGTTCAGTCTTCAGACCGGAGAACAAACCGCAACATGTTGCGGTTTGCTCTCCGTACTAGTTATCCGCACCTAAACGGATCCGGAATGACCCCCAATGCAAGTCAATGGGGACGGATCCGTTTGGTGTGGACACACTTGTAAACGGATCCGTCCTCCATTGACTTTCAATAGAGGTTATTCCGGATCCGTTTAAAAGCTAATACAACCGGATCCGGAATTACGGATCCACAAGGTTGTATTACTCAGTACGGATCCGGCGGGTCCCTTCACCCGCCGGATCCGTACTAACGCTAGTGTGGAAGTAGCCTAAGTTGTATAGCCACACAATGGAAAAATTCTCCAGCACAACAAAAGAGCAGCCATCACTGTCCCCAGAGTAGGCCAGTATCTATGGTAAGGAAGGTGTTACAGACAAGCTCTTTGGGTGAGTGTTAGTGACAGGAAAGAAGCTCCAGTTCCTTGACGGCTTCTCATCCTGTGTCCCAGGGACACAGCCATGCTGTCTCCTGCTCTGTTTACTGATGGACCAGATAGTAGGCCAAAGAGCTGCTACAGGACTCTCTAATTGCGTTATCAACAAGTGATAACATCTCAAACACTTAGAGGATGTTTTGACTGTATGTGAATTACAATGTTTGTTGTTTCTCACTCCAATAATTGACATTTGATAGTGACTACTGTAATACTTAAGGGTAATTAAAGTCAGCGCCTTTTTATCCTAGGTGAATCTCCTGCTCTTCTTCGCTTAGCTCCTGGGAAACTTCCTTATACTTAACCAGTCCCTCACCAGAGTCCACCCTACACTTTCTACACACTATCCTGAAACAATATAATGAACCTAGGCTTATTTTTTTTCTTTTTTTTTTTTAAAGAGACCTTTCTTTGTAGAGGTTAAGGAAGGACTAAAGGTTACAGTTCAAGTACGTACATATATATATATATATATATATATATATATATACAAGAGAAAATAGCAGCACTTTTGCGCCAGGTGCACAGGTGCAAAAAATCTTCTACCAGTAGAGGCTATCCGAGTAAATTAGTACGAACACATATCAATAAGGTGCAATCGTTATCATGTGAGTCGCTGATAAAAAAAGATGTACGTCAATCTGGTAAAATTAACCGCATTCCATTTGTTTCATACTATTCCTCCACCAGCAATCGCATTGGAGATGCTTAGGAAACATTGGCCCATATTGGGTAGCAATTTTTAACAGATACCTGAGTTTAATGTACCTCCTCTTCTATCATATCGTCGAAGACAAAATTTACGGGATGATATGGGTACTAAAAAACAATCTTTCCGGTCCTATTTTGGCTCGACAAGACTGGGCTGTTACCCATGTCACAACTGTACCAATTGTTCTCTCATGTTGAGGGGTGCGTTTTTTAGTCACCCAGAGACAGGTATCAGGTTTAGGATTAACCACTTTCTCACATGTGATTCTACACATGTAGTTTATTTACTTGAGTGCCCCTGCCGTCTCCTCTACGTGGGAGAGACGACATGGGACGTTAAAACTAGATTGAATCATCATGGTTATACGATTAGACAAAAAAGAATGGAGTGCCTGTATCAAAACATTTTTCAGAGGCGAAACATAGTGAAAAACACCTTCGTTTTCGCATTATTGACCACATTGTGATGCCTAGACGCGGCGGTGGTGAAATGTGAATTATATTGGATTTTTCAGCTACAGACACTCAAACCCAAGGGTTTGAATGTGGAGTTTAGGGTTGCATAACTTCTCTCCTTTTTTTTGCGCTCCTTGTTGACCTGTGATATGAGAATATGATCAGTGCTTATTATCTAATAGTATTCTCTCTTATACCTAGGATCAAGAGACCTTGAAAAACCTGTTACTTCAAGCCATTGTGAAGAGTCGAAGACGCTACCTGACACTGGACCCCTGCGTGGTTATTTATTTATTTATCTGTGGAGTTGGGGCATGCTAGTATGTTGCGCATAACCTGTTTCTTTTGCTTCATGTTAGCCTTTCTATGTTCCTTACTGACAACCTGTTATGTGAAACCTGTCTGTTTATATGATGGCATGACAGACACCTTTGTGTGGTCCCTTGTGTGGTGACCTGGGTTTGGGACACAGGTTTGCTCCGACGCCCGATCTCTGTTGTAGCCGAGGCTTCTCTCCAGCTAATTCTGGGGATGTGCCTTAGCTCGATGTGCCCCTTAACCATTACTTTGGGATTTCTTACTATTGATTGTCCGTTTCCTAATATTTACCAAATGTACATAGCGGATGTATAGTTCAGGTTTCGAGACCCAGTAGTGCCCCGATTCCAGTTCTTTTACCAGTAGGTGTTTGCCTCCTTGGGATATTGCCCCCCTGGACACATCTTCGCTTGTACTTATAAGGCTGATGTTTACAATTCTCCTTGACAACCAGAAGGTTGTTGTTATTCCTCTGGAGGACATGCGCAGTTAGTATGTTTACCCCTTATGCTCCATCTTTGTTTTGGGCAGATGTCCTCTTTAGCTTTGCACCTGCGCGTTCCGCTCTGTGCGATGCAATATACGTGCAGATCGTAGTTTACACATGCACATTAGCTTTGTTGACACGCTGAGTACACCGCATGGGGTTTGAAGTTAGGTGAGCATCTCATGGCGATTTGTATACTTTTAATTCAGACACAACTGCACTTTATTCACTGTAATTATATAGTTATGCATATTATCACTGAGAGGTCCACATGTGGGATATAATACCGCTGAACTTTGGAAATATGTATTTAATGTATTCATATGGATGATCGTTATTTTCACAATATCATGGAATTGTATATTTTTCACATTAAATATTATTACATTTTCTTTAACTATCTTTAATTGTTTTCACTGATTACCAATTATGTATCTTGATACCCACCTGTATATAAACTTGCCTAGCACTGTTCTCACTTGCCTGACAAAGGCTCTAAGGAAGAGCTGAAACGTTGCAATTTGGGTGAAATAAAAGATCCACATTACTTTCACTGAAGACCAACTACAAGCTTTTTACATTTGTTATGGTAGAAAAAAAACCTACATTACATTAATTTTATTAAAATTACAAAATAATATATAATAAAATAGTAAATCTTATGAATAGTATTTTTATATTTTTATTTATTTATTTTATTTACATCAATAAAATAGAATGTTAACCTGAACCCTGAGCAAATGGACAATGAAGAAAATGCATCCCTTATTACAACAGCATAAAACACGTTGTTTTATGTTGTTGTAATAGGGGATGCATTTTCTTCATTGTCCATTTGCTCAGGGTTCAGGTTAACATTCTATTTTATTGATGTAAATAAAAAAAAATAAGATAAAAATGCAAAAATACTATTCATAACAGCTACTGTTTTATTGTATTGCACATTTGTTTTCTATGGATACACTGTTGTTTCATCTGTTAACATTGTTTTATAGAATTGTAGCAATATTTTAAACGTATGTAGTGAAAAGAATGAAAGAACACATTGATTGCAATAAAATAAAACAGACACACAAAAGAATAAAAACCAAGAAAAAATGTGCACAATTCTGTGAGTTTATTTCCTGTGTACATTGCTTGGGTTTTCATCGGCATTGCTCATTGCACATTACCTTTTTTATTTATTAGTGTAATATGGGAAAATCTGTAGCATTTATGATTTTTAAAGTAGGGTTGCAACATTATTTAGGAGTAGAGATGAGCGAACGTGCTCGTAACGAGCACTGTAGCGCTCGGCTCCCCTGCGCTCGCATGGGCGCAGGCATCCGGATCCGTCGGGTGAGGAGGACGGATCCGGATGCCTGCGCCCATGCAAGCGCAGGGGAGCCGAGCGCTACAGTGCTCGTTAAGAGCACGTTCGCTTATCTCTATTTAGGAGCATTTTAAGTAACCATCCATCAGTGGGTAATCATTCCTCAGTCTATAACAAGAATCCTATTACTTAATTCTTCTAATTTAAACGCGTCAGCTTCTGAACAGAGACCTCTGACGTATCATATTTTTAATATCACTGCTGCAGCTGTGCGTGATCCTTGGAGCATGTTAAGTATATTCCGGTTCCCTGCTGATATTGGCCTTTGGGGCTTTGCTTGAAAGTGACAGAAGCAGGTAATGTGTATAGGGAATTCAAGAACGCTCAGGGTGTGATCATGAAATATGGACTGACGTTTCAAATAAGAAATGGTAGATGCTGTTTTTACCATAGTATATGCACCAGAAGATTCAGGGGGATTTGTATCATAGATCCAAAACTTAAAAAACTTCATTGCTAATGCTGTTTCCGTACAGCATTAAAATGTATGTGCTCCGTGTAGCCAAACTTCGTCTTGACCGAAGTTGTGTTGGACTTCGGTGTAATCTGAGTTTTTCAACATGTTTAAAAATAATTGTTGTCGGCGGCAGAGTGTGCAGTGTAATCAGCACTCTGCTGCCGGCAAACATTGCTTCAGTATGAGGACGAATGATGGCATTAGCAATCACTCATCCCCATGTAATGGCAGCGGTCTCCTCTGCTACTGAGAAGGCAATTGCCTGCTACATCTCCAGGTATAATAGGACCTTAAGAGAATACCTAGAGGAAAGCCATACAAACACAGGGTGAACATACAAACTCCATGTAAAAGCTGCCTTAGTTGGACCCTAGAGCTGCAAAACACCACCGAGCCTGCATTAATCAGATATTTCCTCCCACAGTCCTCCTAATTGGGCTTAAGATGAAATGTTAGGGCTCACTTTAAACGATGACTTCTGCTCTAAAAATGGCTTTTGTCTCTATTTAAATTCTGCCTCAGTCCTAGTGCAGTTGTTGATGCATGTCATCATCAGGCTGTCCTCCTCTAAGGAAGGACAACTGTATCAGTAATGACAGCAGCATAACATTCCTTCATCCCCGATGCAGTAGCTGTAATCACTGTAATCATATAACTGGTCATTGAGAACTGGATATAGCTGCATGCCATATGTGAGTACGCTGTGCATCATTCACCTGCTCACATAACCTACACACAAATATAGGAGAGCAACCATGACAGAAGGGGCAACATATCTGACTGCAGACCATAGAACACATACTAGTGTCGCCATTGTATCTACGTAGATTTGTTAATAAGAACATTATCAATATTAGTAACACTGAGAGTAATGGCAGTATCTGTACAATGCTGCGGGCTATGTTGGCACTATATAAATAATAGGAAATAAATACATATGAACTGGTTTTCCAATATCTGTGCAATGATTGCAATGACTGTCTAAACAATCTGAAGAAGAGCAGGTGATACTTCTTCTGAGCACCTACACATTAACCATTTAACCATGTGCATCCAGCAGAATGGTGGACACATACAACACACCCTTACATTAGGACACTTTGATTGCTTAACTCCTAAACAGGTAAAAATAGGTCAAAATTTACACTTTCAGCGTGTTCTGAGTAAATTCTAGCCAAGACTGTTATCACATGACTTCCTTCTCATTATGCTCTTTATATTGCAGATAGTTATGGGTAGAGCTATTGTTACTTTTTCATTATTGAATTTTAGTCTAGCTCTGTCTGTTGGGCAGCATGGTGGCTCAGTGGTTAGCACTGGTTCGAATCCAGCTGAAGGGCAACATCTGCATGGAGTTTGTATGTTCTTCCCGTTTTTGTGTGGGTTTCCTGCCACACTTCAAAATCAGGCAAATTGGCTTCCTATGAAATTGATCCTAATGTGCGTTGTGTGCTGGAGTTGAGCACCTTTATGGCAGCCACTGACTTTGCAGGGAGTCGTCCCAGCCACTCATCTACCCCTGTGCTTTGAGTCCTGGTGAGAAAAGTGAAGTACTAATGATCATTGATAATGTCATTAATCCATGTTCGCCAAGCCATTCAAGGGTTTATCTCCCTTCAGCAAATGAAATGTATCATATAGAGAAAGTTAATACAAGCCACTTACTAATGTATTGTGATTGTCTATATTAACTCCTTTGCTGGCTGGATTCATTTTTCCATCACATTATACACTGCTTGTTTCCAGGGTTATTGCCACCACTGCAGAGCAGTTATGAGGTAGATGGGAGCTGCTGCACATATGTGCCTATATTTGCTCCCACAGTCCCGGCCACCAGAGAGGCCAACGCTTTTGCCTATAGTGTGCAAACATGACCATCGCTGATGGATTACAGAGTGGTCATAACCCTGGATATCAGAAGTGTATAATGTGATGGAAAAATGAATGAAGCCAGGAAAAGAGGCAATATGGACAGTCACAATACATTAGTAAGTGCCTTGTATTAACTTTCTCTACATGATAAATGCTATTTGCTGAAGTGAGACAACCTCTTTACAGTGGGCATTAACAATTAAGATATCTGCCCAGACCTAGCACAGCTAACAGGCATCAATATATATTAACTTACCAGCAGCATGTGAGCATTTTTCACTTTCTTCAAGAACGCATTTGTTTTTTACATATTGGAAATGCCTAATCTGTATAGAGTATTTGATGCCACCATCCCCCTCCCTTCAGTCCCATCCTATCATCTTTCTAAAAAAAAATGTTCGACTTTGTTGACCATCCTCAGGAGCAGTAACCATACACACTGTACTTAGCTCTCCCATATGATCAGCAGATCATGAAATCTGTCCAAACCTTACATGACCAAGCTAAAGTTAGCTATCAAAGATGAATGGTGACTGTCAGACGGCTTTCTTCTGATTATTCCACAATTGTCATTCATGTTGTATCTATGGAGGAAGGAACTACCAGGTTTAGCCTCAGTATAAATGCAAATATTCAGTAATCTATGAACAAATATCTTATGTTATCTATGTCATGCAAGGTAAAAAAAACAAAACCTAATCTAATTGCTAATTGCCTAATTTGGGTGCAGCCTATCTGCATCTTCAATGTGCACAAAGACGAGAAAATGTTGAAACCCCCCCCATGTGCCGAACCCCTCACAGGTAATATACTTACCCTGCTCCCCACTCCCTACGCCACTCCTTCTTCTCCCTGTGTCGGGGGAGCAGTCAATGGCAGGCGGGGACGGGGACGAGCCTCCCTAGCATTGTGGATGACGCTAGGAAGGCTCCTCCCCATCCCCGCCTGCCACTGGCTGCTCCCTCCCGACACCAGATGTTTTTTACCCCGATACTACAGGAAGAAGCAGCAGCGGAAGTGCGGGGACCAGGAGTGGCGCTGGGAGCGGGGTAAGTATATTACCTGCAAGGGACGTGGCACATGGGGGGAGTGCTGTTTGAGAAATTGGATAACTGATTATGGTATGCTCAATGTGTGGGTAGATAGAACAATATAAAATACCAATATTTATTCGCATGTCAACAACATAAAGTGAATTCTACAGGACCTATTCTTAGGATAGGCCAAAGATATTTGATCGTCAGGTGCCAGTTCTCCTGTGCCGTCACCAATCAGTACAATGAAGGAGATGCCCAACTCTTGCAAGTGCTGTTCCACCTTCATTGTTTTTCATGGTGGCTCATCAATGCCTATTACTGCAGCTTGTCCTATTAAGTCTCATTCACGTCAGTAGGATGAGTTGGAGCTGGAGTAGGTATAACTACTGTAGAGATGTAAACATTGAAAAGTATGCAGTGCTTAGGCCTCTTTCACACTAGCGGCAGTCCGGATCTGGCAGGTGAAGGGTGCCGCCGGATCCGGACTGCCGCAGGGACATGTGTGGGGCCGGAACCGTGTTCCGGCCCCACACATGTCACACAGTACCATATACAGACATACATACACACACATACACACAAACACTTACATACTACAGGCAGGCACTCCGCATGTCTTCACGCCCAGGAGGCGTGCAGCTATGACGATTCCCCACAGCGCCCTCTGCTGGGCTCTGTAGGGAATCATCATAGCGGCGCGCCTCCTGGGCGTGAAGACGTGCGACCTGCCTGCCTGGAGTATGTAAGTATGTATGTGTTTGTGTGTATGTGTGTGTATGTATGTATGTCTGTCTGTGGTGACGGATCCGTCCTGAACTCCACTGAAAGTCAATGGAGGGCGGATCCGTTTACCATTGTGGTCACACCAAACGGATCCGTCCCCATTGACTTGCATTGGGGGTCATTCCGGATCCATCTTGGTGCGGATGCCTGGACCGGAGAGAAAACCGCAGCATGCGGTTTGTTCTCCGGTCTGAAGACGGAACGGAATGCTTTCAGGAGCATTCCATTGTCTTCAGTTCAGTTTTGTCCCCATTGACAATGAATGGGGACAAAACGGAAGCGTTTTTTTCCGGTATTGAGCCCCTATGACGGAACTCAATACCGGAATTTAAAAACGCTAGTGTGAAAGTAGCCTTACAGGGACACTACACCTTCCTTGTTGCGCTAATCGCCATGAAGGCCATTCACGGATGGAATATTCAAAGGATAGGACGTCATGTTTTTTAAATATATTTATAGAATTTGGCGAATAATACAATTTTCTAATATGTATACACTATATATATGTATATACTGTATATCTATATATCTATATATCTATATCTATATATATATATATATATATATATATATATATATACATTTGCCAACATTATTGCTATTCATTTAGCCCATGGATATCATGTTACCCTGCTTCTAATAGAATGCCTGAGGTCACATGATCAACACCATGTTTATTCACATAACACATGGGCTATACCATTCTATTGTGCAGACAGGGGCTACTGCATTGGTATATAAACATTATGTGAGCAGAATATTAAATACATTACGAAGGAGCGTGATTTCCTAATGTATAAGCAAATTTAAAAAATATAAACGGGACAACCCTTGGGGCCCTTACCAATTAGTACAATGAAGGTGACCCTGCACCCCTCAAATTAGCTGTTCAGGGGTAGATCTGTCAACGGAAGTCAGTGCCAGAACTACACAGCTTCATCAGCCATGTAGTGGATGGGGCATGTAACTATAAGGCTGCTCCTACTGAAGTATCCGGAGGATAGGCCATCGTTTAGTAAAGGCTGATTACCAAACCCCGATGTAATTCTTAATGAAGTGAAGGGTGGAAGAGTCTGGTTACATTTTCTGTTGTGTCACTTTATAAAAGGTATGAATAACGGCCTTTTTATACTGGCAGATGACTGGGCCAATTATTGGGAACGACTTTCATACAAACACTTGTTCCCAATATTAGACCTATGTAAAATGCCAGTGATCAGCTGACAAATGGACACTCTTTTGTCTACTGATCAGATTGTTTTTCTTCCAGTGTAAAAAGTATGAGGGAGGAACAATCATAGTAACGATCATTTATCCCCCATGTACTTTCCATCAGCCTCTGTGAAGGCCTTTTGAATAAACTCATAATGACCACCACTGTATAGTTTTATCTTAGTTATTTTTCTTATGTAAGTGAAACTAGTGTCTTTTTGTGTATGAGATACTTTCTTTTTTATTTACTTCTTTTACTCACTTATATAGTGCTGACATATTCCGCAGCACCAAACATTGTGAGCACATCTGGAGAGTTAGTGAAATATGATGGCACTATAGTCAAGTTCTTCTTTCAGAGGCATAATATTAGGATCCTAGGCCGTAGTGCAAAATCTGTTACAGGACCCCCCAACTACCATGTGCAGTTTACAATGTGGCAGAGGGGCCTTTGACCCAGGTATGACTGCTACCTTTGCCCCAACTACAGTATATCTGAACCTCTTCTTGCTTTCATACCTTAGCTAGATTAACTAATTTGCTGATTGGATATTGTGCTTTAGTTGAAACTTTTATACCTAATGTTCCTATTTAGAGGCTGTCCTCAGTCTATTTGTATGACCTACTTATACAGGCTTTTTCCTTAGTTTAACACCTCTCTGTCATGTCAGCACTATCTTGCTGACATACTTAAGAGATCATCTTGTACTTTTTGGACTTCTGTTTTCAAGGGCCTATCAATTTCAGTTGGAAAATGGTTGCAAATCAAATGGCAACATAAACAACAAGAGTAACAAAATGCTTGACTTCATCAACAAGAAAATCATCAATATGGCAACTAAATGATTAATGTGTTTTATATATTTTACCATGGAAGAACCAAGGACATTACATTTTTTTAAATACAGAAAACTTGTTTTAGGCTGGTCAGCTTGGTGCAGAGGACTTATTACCTATCACCATGATTCCTGGATTCTGACCCTGTGTCTCCTGCTCTAACCTTTGGACTGTTTCACGGATTTGCACAAACTATGCTCATCCTGACCTGAGTATTAATTATGAGTTTGGCTATTCCCTCAGTGCCCCACACCGAAATCATTGATACCCGTGGGTCAGCAGCCAACCATACGGAGACTACACCAAGAGGTAGCAGCATGGTGCATTCCCTGCAGCAAGGACCAGATCCCTGTACAGAAGTTAATGGGTGAATACCAAGGGGCTGCCATGATAACGCCCTTAGGTGTAGGCTATAACCAAATCCATTGGTTGGCACAGTGGTTCCACAACCATTATCCATAACAATAACCCTCCTACTGTGATCCTTCCTACATTCATATTTCTTCTGTCCTCATGTTAATGAAAGTAATTTAGGTTTTTTTTTTTCTCCTCAACAAATTCAACATCCTATAGCAGAATAGCAATAGCAGATGGACTGTGACAAATATAATGATGGTCAAGTACTGTATGAAGTCAGAAAATACACTGTAAAGTTCATGCTGTATATTCTCAAACATGTAACTCCAAAGGGGATTTCTGGGCTTGTACCTAAAATGGTTCTTTCAGCTAACCTGTGGCGAGAATATGCTTTCAGCAATACTTACCCTTCTATTGCTCCACCAATTCTGCAATTCTGGCTGAGATAATGTGACCACTCAACTGGCTGCTGGCTCTTCCTCTGACATCCTGAAGTGCTCCTCTTTCTTCTTATTCAGCCTCATAATGTAGATGTAGCTGAAAGAAGAGCACATCTGGTCGCAACGTCAGAGGAAAAACCTGCAGCCAGTAAGGTTTTCACGTGATCCCAGCTGGGATTGTAGAATTGACGGAGCAAGAGATCCCATCTGAGATTGTAGAATTATGTGCACGTTGTGTAGAGCTATAATAACATCCCATAAAAATCTGTGTCCCCATACTTGACTTTTGTCTCCGATTTCATATAGAATCTGACGGAAAAAAGTGACATGTTCCACCAAACACTATATGCTATTTTGTAGGGTTGAGCGAATCGAAATATCTGAAGTGAACTTCAATCCGAATTTTAGGGAAAATTCAATTTTCCGCAAAGTCAAATTTCCTCGTGCTTCGTAGTAACAAATCAATTTTCCCTGAAAAGGCATTAAAAAAAACATACTCACCTCATCCTTGAACGCAAATAGGCAGTTGTGGCCATCTTGGTTGAAGATCCCACGAGAAATCTCGTGCGCGGTGATTTATAACATCACCACGCCGCCCAGCGTGATCTTCAATCAAGATGGCCATGGCGGCCTCTTCACACTTAAATGGATAAAGTATTTTTTTTTAAACTGATTAACCCCTGAAAGCTCTTATTTTTAATCTCAGATGCCTTGATCAGCAAGGGTTTCAATGAGGGGAAGCGGCGTAACCACCGTTTGCAGTCATTGCACAGCTACTTACAAAGAAATACGCTTCGTGAGGCGCGACAAAGTAATTCTTCACGAAGCAAATTTGTTTGTGAAATTCATCAAAGCAGCCAAATCAAATTTTTGTAAACTTCGCTCAACACTAGCTATGTGCATAAAGCCTAAAGGTGGATATATAGCAGCCTAGTGCTGTACAGACATTTGGCCAGTACAGTTTGTAATCCATTTATGTAGAAGGTATTCATTAACATGTTAAATGCAGGCATCACAATTAAAACAAGTGTTGTACAATTGATGCTATTTATACACAACCCAAAATCAGTCTAGTGCATGCCATTAAAACCCATTAAAACACTACAAGCTCCTGTGACAGCAAAAGTCCATTTGAGAAAAAGCAGATTCAAAGAAAAAGAAAAAAACTCGCATAGCAGGTTACAAGATGAGCTCTTCAGTCGTAAGCCCTGAAGGGCAAAGCAGGTCGTAGGTCATATTCCATGTCAAGCAGACAGCAATGTAATCATATCTAAAAACACCCATGGATATTACACATTACCGTTCACAATATCTATCTATCTATCTATCTATCTATCTATCTATCTATCTATCTATCTAATATTATGGTAAATTTAAACTGTTCCATAAATCTGAATGGTGAATAGGACCATAGATATTTCACTCATAGTAATCTGAATGGACTTTTACTATGCATATTACTCAACCTTAGGGTACTGCCACACGGGTGGATTTTCTGCTGGAGATTTGTTGCAGATTTTATCAGATTTGCAGTGGATTTCACCATATGCATTGTAAGGTGTGAAATCCAAATTCTGTGGATTTTAAAATCTGCATTTTAAAATTGCATCCGCTATGCTGGTACTGTAAAATTCTGTTAATCTGCTGCAAGCAACTCTGTGGCGACAGATTCGCAGTACATCAATCCCACATGAACATACCCGAATGGTATATTTCTCATTATTGTCCTAAAATATTAGTTGTTGATGCTGTGGTTTAAAGGGTCACTGAGATTTCACAAAACTATTGATATGTCATAACGACATATCAAAGATTTTAATCGATGGGGTCCCAGTGCTGAGACCTCCACTGATTGTTAGACCAAGGCGAAAGAGAAGTGGCCACACTTCTCTCTGCAGGAGATGGAATTGAGCTGGGTTCATGGAATTTCTACTGAATTTGTCAGCGAAGTGAGAGAGTGCAGTATGTCAGCGCTTCTCTCTCCCCATTCTATCGATTAATGGGCCTCTCAGAACTCAGACCCCCACCGATCAAAACTTTTAATATGTCGTTAAAACATATCAAAAATATTTTGGAAGTTCAGCGACCCTTAAACCTTTACTTACAGGTTTTCATTCTAATCATGAACACCGAGGAGCTGATATATTATAAGACAAATTTGGAAGTGTAAAATTGCAGATTTCTCTCAGCTAGCATATTGACTGCATACAAACAGTTTGGAATAGATTTACTTTATGTTACATGGATTCCTAGTTTACAAATATCACATTTATATAATTCATATTCTTACGTTGGTTGCTCTCAGACACTTTCTTTGTGTCTATTTCTGAAGTTTTTTTCTTTACATTTTTCCTAGCTAAAATGCTACAGCCAGATGTTATCCAAAAACCTATAGTAAAATATGATAATGCGAGCACACACAGTATTTCGATTTGTGGAATTTTATTTTCTGAGGTCAGGGGCATTTTTTATCAAAACGTAACACGCCCTAAGTTTTTTTTTTCTGTTTGTTTCCAAAAGCTTCTCTAAGGAAAATTACAAAAATGCCTTTTTCAAAATAATACAAAATATAAATGGTACTAAAAAGGTACATGTAAAAAGGTACTAAAAATGTACGTTTTAAAAGGTCTAAAGACCTTTTAAAATGCAAAAAAAAAAAAAACCCATAAAAAAACTTGTTTAAAGGATGCCCTTGGATTCAAATTCTAGCAACCATAATATATAAAAATATAATATCTCATAATATCTGTGATCCTTGAAATGAGCAATAAACACCTATGTTTTGTGTCAGGCAATGACTAAGGACACAACTGATGCATGTGTCTACGCACAGATCTGGTGTCTATAGAATGATTGCGCCGGACAGAAAAATGTAGCATGCAGCTATATTTGTCACCTGGCATCACAAGTGACAGGTTGGATATATGTGAATGATTTCACAGAAAATTATGGGATCGGTTCCAGCACTTTCTACAACACACCAGAGGAAAACTGAGCCAGATTACCGAACATAAGTGAAGGGGTCCTTAGGCCTCTTTCACATGGGCGTCACGGATTCAGTCCGGATGCGTTCCGGAAAATCCGCACGCATCCGCACCAATACGCACGCAATCGCAGTCAGTTTTCACTGCGATTGCGTATGTTCGTTCAGTTTTTTCCACGCGGGTGCGAAGCGTTTTAGTGCGTTTTTCACGCACGTGATAAAAAACTGAATGTTTACAAATAACATCTCTTAGCAACCATCAGTGAATCACGCATTGCATCCGCACTTGCGTGCGGATGCAGTGCGTTATTCACGCAGCCCCATTCACTTCAATGGGGCCAGGGCTGCGTGAAAAACGCAGAATATAGAACATGCTGCGATTTTCACGCAACGGCGAACTGATGCGTGAAAAAATTTGCCCATGTGAAAAGCCCCATTGAAATGAATGGGTCAGGATTCAGTGCGGGTGCAATGTGCTCGCATCACGGATTGCACCCGCGTGGAAGTCTCGCCCGTGTGAAAGGGGCCTTACTGTGTACTCTAGTAGTTTATTACTATATGAAAACCAAGTTAATTTCCAGCATGCAGCTCGATCCATTAAACAGCAACTTTAACTTTCATTTTGATTAGTGCTGAGCGAATCAAACCCTGCGAAGTTTCAGGATAAAGACGATTCGTCTCGAAGCTGAATTTCTCGTGTTTTGTGATAGTGAATCGATTTTACCTGAAATAGTGTAAAAAACAAAACCAAAAAAAAATCATACTTACCTCCTTTATTTGCTTACAACGGGCCGGGCGAAATCCCGTGAGCGGTGATGTATGACGTCATCACGCCAGTCAGCGTGATGACATCATCTCGAGCAAAGCAATGCTTCGCACCAGATCTTCAATCAAGATGGCGGAGGCTGGCCCGTCGCGAGCAAATGGATGAGGTAAGTATGATTTATTATTTTTTTTTATTTTACACTGTAAAGATTCTGCGATCTGCTATGAACGCGGCATCTGAGGGGTACAATGACAGGGGGCTGCGCAATCACCACTCCCTGTCATAGCACCCACTACTTACAAAGTAATGAAGCAATTCACCACAATGCTAATTTTTTTTTGTCAAATTCAGCGAAGCGGCCAAATCGAATTTTCCAATATATTTCTCATCTCTAATTTTGATAATCACATTATAATAAAATAATAGTTGCCTTCTATGGTTCAGTCTGTTCTTCCTGACCAAATGTGTATTTCTGGTCATATGTTGAATGGGATGAATTAATTTCAAATGGCAACACATCAATATTTTATAACAATAAAAATGTCCAAATAAAGCTCAGAATATGTAATATTTTATGGAGTCGATTGGAAAATTTAAAGTAATTTTGCATGTACGTTTTTTATCTGGGGTGTCTTTATTTGTACAAAAATAAAATGAACAGGTCAATAATGTAGTTCTTAGGCCTATTTCAGATATATAAGTTGCGCTTGGCGACTTGTCCTATGCCGGAGCTGGACACAACTGATATGTGTACTGCCCTTCAATGCACAGGTCCAGCATCTATAGACTGAAAGGACAGAAATGCTAAATTGACATCCGACATCATAAGTGATACATATATGATGTATATGAGATATCCCATAGAAATCTATGGGATCAGTTCTGGCTTCAGTTCGTTTCAAGGGGAACTGAACCTGATTGCTGAAGCAGCCCTTAAGTTATTATGATTTGAAATATATATATATATTTTTTTTATTTTTATTATTATTATTTTTTAAACAAATGATAGCACACACATCAAGCTGAGACCAAATCTAATTCTTTAAGCTTTTACATGTCTTCTCACTAGACCTTAGAAGAAGTTGCATTCAATAAATGTGATGAATTAAGAGTGAGCCTGCCAAAAAGTTTAAAATACTATTTTTACTATTGTTTTCTTGTAGAATCTTTTTTTTTCTTTTTTTACAATTGTACTTTAACATGCAAATATGCATTATGCAAATACATCCATACTCTACAGAATTGACGTAAAATATATGTTTATTTCTCACGTATAATGACCTCAATACTCATCACTGAGTTTAGGTTTCACGGGAACTTTCCAAGATTTTCAGCTCAGCAATCTACAAAAATGCATTCTGAATATATGCAAAATGTAACAACCAATACAATATTGCATTTTGTTATGTACACAAACCAGCCTAATGTTAACTAGTGGAGAAAAAAAAAGAAAATAATTTAATATAATAAAAAAGCATTATTTACAACAAAATGTCAGATGAGTTTTTGCTCCTGATCAGTACCTATCACCTCGTGCTCTGGGCCTACTGGCACCAACAGTAACAGACCTGCTGTTTTGCCATAAATCAAACTATTAGCTCCCATGTGGCACAGACCTGAGTGGTTTAAATACTGCAGACATTTTCTATGTATAAAATAACCAACGTCATTTTCCGTTATCTTCTAATTATATTAAATCTTTTACTTCTCTTTTGTTCTATAGCTTATTGAAATACAAACGGAACCTTTTTGGATTTCAGAGGCTCAGTGATAACCATTCTATGACATAAAATTTCATATACAGCGAGACAAAACCGCCAGGAATTCATTTTCTTTATTTTTCAGACTTTAAACATTTTCCCAGTAGTTATGGTCAGCGTGACTCTTTGGGTGAATGTATTTACTGCTAAAGCCTCCAGGGATTAAATAAACCAAATGACACACTTGGATAATCTGAAAATATACTGGTGATGCTAACAACTGAACACTACACAACATAAAAGATGTGGATCTTCTGTTTGCTGGTCCGGTCCAGCATGTCAAATTGTCCTTTGTTAATTTTCAGTTTGCAATCTCACACAAAGGGGTTAAAGTCACATCTATTCTTTGGAAGATGCAGGACAGAATTGTTTGAATGAACTTTCCAGTCTATATAATCCATACCACCACATTTTTAGTGCTTTCGGAATGGCCCCTAGCCAAGTTCTACCATGCTCGGATGCCATGGAGTGCAGATACGCTGCTTGCTTGCTGAATGGGTGTCTGCACTGTGTTTAAGTCCCCCACACTAAAATTCATGAAGTTGTTACCAGCTGAAGTGGGTTGCATGCTTGGCATGGATGAGTAACTGCAGTTGTAACTGCCACTGCAGGCTGGATTACTGTAGTTGGAGTAGGGAGGATAAGTGTTGTAGCTGTAAGGGTTAATACTGACATTATATGGGGAATTGTATGGAGAGGACTCTCCCAAACAAGGTTTGCCATCTCTCACCAGAACTGGTACTGCTATCCTCCTTGGGGGTGGAAGGCCCACCATTTCCAAAGTCTGATCTTGTCTTTGTCTTTTGCATTTGTACCTTCTATTCTGGAACCAGATTTTCACCTGTGTGGAGGTGAGCTTCAAAACATTGGCTAAATGGTCTCTCTCTGGGGCTGACAGATACTTCTGCTGTTTGAATCTCCTTTCCAGTTCATAGACCTGGGCTTGGGAGAACAGAACTCTGGGCTTTCTTCTTTTTCGTTGCCTTGGCCTGTCTGGGTCTTCCAAGTCTCGCTTATCAGTTTCCAAATTTTTCTGCAAAGAGCAAAGATCTGTAAAAATAAAGCAGATATTTGAGAGTAAGATCTAGCTATCAGGGTAGGAAATTAGTATAGGCAAGTGGTGTGTTTTAAGCACTCCTCTCTTATTATATAATACCATAAAGTATACATGATATACAATAAACATATAATTTATATTCAAACTATTCCTGCTCAAACTATAAGTATGTCATACATTATATTCACAGTTCCATTTTATTCATTCATTTTTCATTAATTTTCTGTCATTCAATTTTTTATTTGCATCTGGTTAAAATTAATTGGATCTAATAGAACACCAATAGAACATATTACTATATATATATATATATATATATATATATATATATATATTATTACGGTGTGTGTATATATATAATTTATATATATGGAATGGCCAATGTCATGTTACATTTCTGACTAACATGGAGAGTTATAATTTTGGCATCAGCTTGCATCTGAAAGAAATAAATAGGATCTGTCCCATTATTACTCTATTATAATATGTTCTATATCAACATTAAGGAAAACACAAGAAAATTATAACTTGCAATGTACATTCTCTATTGTTATATAAAATGTGCTAAACAATTTTATACTACAATAATACGAATAACTGTTTATGATGATAACCAAAGGCAATAGCAGAATTGATATGAGAGGTTGAAGACTAGCAGAGTGACTCACAATTTGGTAGAGTGTGTTTAAGTGTGATTCACTTATCTGTACTTATTACATAAGTACAGAAACACTTGTGTAGATTTCTGCTGTTTTTGCATTCATTTCATAAGTATATTATAGTCCTAATGGTAGCAGTTGAAGTAATGTTTCCTGTGTACTTACTTGAGCCTTGGAATATTTTTTAGATGCTATTATTATTATTATTGTTACAATAACTATTACATTAACAAAAGCAACAATAATATTGGCAGCACAACTCTACACACCAAATTATTGTATATATATATATATATATATATATATATATATATATATATATTATAGTAGTAATATCTATGTATATTACTATGATGATTATTATTGTAGTAGTAATATATATGTACATAATTATTATAACAGTAACAGTAAAATATTTGTACATGATTAGAATAGTTGTAGTAGTAATATCTATGTATATCATTACAATTATTGTAGTAGTAATATCTATGTATATATTTTAAATTATTGTAGTAGTAATATTTATATTATTAGATTTATTGTAGTTGTAATATGTATGTATATATTTAGAATAATGATTGTAGTATTGATATTTATACAGTGGTCCCTCAACATACAATATTAATTGGTTCCAGGACGACCATTGTATGTTGAAACCATTGTATGTTGGGTGATCAGTTCCAAAGCCCCAAAATGTCATCTAAGATAAGAGAAAATGAAGATTTAAGAAAAATAAGCAGATAACTAAGACTGATAAAACAAGTCCTTACATAGAACAGTCATGAATAGCTGCTAAATGGCAACTAATCCAGCTATTTTACCAGAAAAGTGGCCTTGATTAGTTGGATCTGAGTCTAAGGCATTGTATGTTGAGTCTGGTTTCAACTTATGATGGGTCAGAAAATTATACAGTGATCTTGAGGGATCACTGTATAATTATAATTCTTTTAGCAGTAATATCTTTGTATATTATTACAAGTATAGTGGTAAAATTTATATTCTTAGAAGTAGTAATATCTATATAATTCTAATTGTAGTAGCAATATTTATATGATTACAATTATTGCAGTAATAATATCTATTTATATGATTATAATTAGTCCAGCAGTGATATAGATTTATATTATTAAAATAATTTAATACTAGTAACATAACTTTCCTCTATATCATTATGCAGTAGTTTATTTGAGTTATTATTGGCCTGACATTACAATCGTATACAATACATGCATGCATATTTTTTATGACGACTCAGCATATACTGTACACAAGTCTATACCGAGCTACCGATGAGATTCTCTAGTTATATGTCTGTGTTACTAGTACATAACTAGATATATGCAGATCAGTATTTTTGGTAGAATTATGGCTTTATAACAAGCACTCGCAATTCACTAGCTGTTACTAGGCAGTAGGTTTTTACTTGACTTCAATCATCGATCAGGTGGCATCAGCCCACCCTCCCACTAACCACACAATATCAGGTTCCCCTCTTTACCTTTCTTGTCTTCTTTGTGCTCTTTAGAGGAGTCCATTTCCATGTAGTTTTTGACAAAGAATGATCCAGGGAATGGAGAAGACCCCTTGTTGATGTCCCTCTGAGACATATCCTCTGTGAGCTCAGAAAGGCAGGGGGTCCCCGGATAAGACTCTTGTTTGAAGCTGGAGAGCATACATGAAGAGGTGTCCAGCCTGGGGGAGATGTCCATGGTAGAGAGGCTACTCTGATGCTGCTCTAAGTTCAGAATGTCTTTGACAGAAAATGGAGTAGAAGTCATGGGGCTGGCAAACATCATGGCACCAACACCAACACCAAATACAGACTCATGTACCCTCCCCAGACCTGAGAACGAGAGAGGGGCGAAACTGGATCCTCTTAACCTAGAAGCAACTCATTCCAAGCAGCAGTCCTCACCTAGTAAGTGCTGGCCAGGCTGGGGCATTACTCTCCATAAGGAAGGAGGAGGAGGCGGGGCCAGAGCGGCCTTCTGCAGCCTCTCATTGGTCATACCCGTCCTGGTGACGCAGCGTCCCGCACATATAGCTCACCTAATATAGGCATCCAGCAAAACACATCCACTACTTTTAAAGGGGCTGACATATATCTCCATTAAAGTTACTTTTCAGTACAGAAGTGCAACTTGTATCCTTTTCAGTAGTTCTCATGTCCATGCTGCTCTTGGTTTATCTTCACTGTAAGACATCGTTGGTATTTCAGTTGATGAATTTACAGCTAGTTAGAGTAAATTTTACCAGGATTGTATTATTCAGATTCCAGGCCTATATGTATTAATATTATTATTATTATTATTGACGTGCGCTAAACAGTGCATTGTTTATGTTTGAAACTGTTCTCCTTAGTGTAATTATCTATATATGTATCTATATATCTATATATATATCTATATATATATATATATATATATATATATATATAATGATCTGTAATACAATTAAGTTATTATTATTATGATACTTACTACTACTATGGGGCTACTTATGTAGTAGTAATATAGTAGAGTGTTATGAAATAGGAAAAATGCATCAGAATATTTAAATAGCCATCGTCTACATCATATTGGATTACATCACTCTATAGTACTTGAAGTATCCCATATTATTTTAATGTGGCACAGCAATAGTTATTTCCACTGTCAAGAAACTCATAGGAACCAGTATTTGGTAGTACCTGTGGTAGGTACACGCCAAGACTAGATTACCACTTACAGTTTTGGTTTTGTTTGGTAATATATTTCTAAATGAAAAGAGATTATTTAGGTATGAAATCTTACTATGAGTTAATGAGCAGAGGACAGGCACCTGTTTATATGATGTAGATAATAATTATATATGAGCGATGGTTATTTCCAGTGTCAAGAAACTCATAGGAACCAGTAATAGGTAGTACCTGCGGTAGGTACACGCCAGGACTAGATTACCACTTACAGTTCTGGTTTTCTCTGGTAATATGTTTTGTGAATAATTAGAAATTATTCATGTATTAATGAGCAGAGGACAGGTATGTGTTGATATGGCTTAGATAATAATAATAATAATAATATATAATTGTAATTATGGGTGGGTAGATGGACTGATAAATAGAGCTAGGAGGACAGCGAGATAGAAGGATAGATAGAGGTTAGTTAGACATATATGAGATAGAAAGAATAGACGATAAATATACATAGATATGAGATAGATAGATGATAGATATGAGATAGATGATAGATAGATAATATATAGATAGATAGATATGAGATAGATAGATATGAGATAGATATAGATAGATAGGAAATAGATGGATAGATAGATAGATAGATAGATAGATAGATAGATATGAGATAGACAGAAAGATAAATGGATAGATAGATTCAAAACTATGTATTATCTACAGCAATACATGGTGGCGCCTACAATTATACATCTATATTGGCCAGTGATGTGGCTACTACTATACTTGGTGGCCGCAGGTTTATTATCTCAGTCTGAGCATCCAGTAAAGTGGTAACATCCGTTTCAATTAAAATTCTTGTGGAAAATGGATGATAATGCCCTGTAGTATTTGTTAGTGAATCAGGTTCCCTGTCATAGCTAAGGCTGACACTTTAATAGATGAGTGTGGACAGATGCCTGAAATATGGCTATTTAATGGGCAAATGCAGCCATTATACCACCTACCAGTGTTACTGCCGGGCTGAGCTAGACCTCCTCTGTCTCTCCCTGTCTGGATTATTATATTCCTTATTATTTATTATCTAGTGGTGGCTGCTATGTGTTATTATATTATGCACGGTTTATGCTTAGAGCTAGTATGCAATATCAGGAATTTTCTAGTATTGGATTATCATTTATACATTTTTTTTATAAATGTATATAGTGTTTAATATTTCTTGTACTGCAAGGCAGTGCTCTATGTTATGACATGCGCTTGTTATTTGTATAATGTATAGTGAATTATGTGTGGATATTGTACTCATACATTGTGTGCTCTATGCGGTGCTATGCATCTCGTCTGTAGTTGTTTTTAAATTATTATTGTTATTTCATTTGTAATGTTGTTTGTTATATCTATTATAGATTATGGTATTATATAATTTTATTATACTCAAATATACTATAAAATATGACCCTTTTATGTTTTCTTTTACTGTTTTGACTATTAATTGTCTATATGAAGCATGGCGAGTTACTTCGCAGTTTAGTAACTTGCATTATGCAGTGTTATATAAACGTTTTATGCAGGTATATGTTAAACATTATTTTTCAATGAATGCGTTGTGAAAATGAACGGGTCAGCCCCGTCAACTTTGTTAAATGTACATATGATTGACGAATCATAACTCAATTTCCCTGAAGGACAGGGAAGTTTCTCTATTTGAACTGATAAGACAATGCAGACCTGGTGTGGAAGAATAGGATACAGAATTATCCATCCCATCCTGCAGATCTGCCGCTTATCTGTCTCATTGTTCTGACATATTTGCGCAGTTTGTATAGCAATGGCGCAAAGTTATTCCATTATAACATTATAACATCAGTTATATTTCCCATTCCAACATCAAATAAAACTTCACATCATATACACGATGTTCAGTCCATGGACCTGATGTCCTGTCTTGTAAAACCCCTGGTATCTGGTAAAGCAGAGGTGATTGTGGCAGCAGCACCTGGTATGGTGGACTGAGTCTGATACTACAGCCCCAGCTATTCTGTTATATCAGATAATTATTAACCCCCTATAGTTACTGACATAAAGTGTAGTAAATGTGGCTGCCATTTTATTATGGTGTAGCCAGTGCCCTGAGCTGTACAGAAGTGTAGTGGACTGCTCTAAATCACTGCATTTCTCCAATCATTCTAAACTATGGTGACATAGATCACATCCTCCTAGTAATCCACTGCACTGCATCATTTGTGACTGATACTCAGTAAACTGCACACACAGGACATGTCATCTCCTGCCTATATATACAGCAGCCCTATATAGGTGCTGCTAATCCCTCACATCACATCTATCTATTCATGTCTATCTATTATCTCATATCTGTCTATCTCATATCTATCTATCTATCTATCTATCTATCTATCTATCTATCTATCTATCTATCTATCTATCTAATATCTACTGTATCTACCTATCTCATGTCTATCTATCTCATGTCTGTCTATCTATCTATCTATCTATCTACCTATCTCATGTCTATCTATCTCATGTCTATCTATCTATCTATCTATCTATCTATCTATCTATCTATCTATCTATCTATCTATCTATCATATCTATCTACCTATCTCATGTCTATCTATCTCATGTCTGTCTATCTAATCTATATTATCTATCTATCTATCTAAAAAAAAGGAAAAAGAGGCAGCACTCTCCAGTAAAAAAAGTGAAAAAATGAAAGTCTTTATTTACCCATGTGGGATTGCGACGTTTCGGCCCAGACTGAGCCTTTCTCTTTCTTGAGAAAGGCTCAGTCTGGGCCGAAACGTCGCAATCCCACATGGGTAAATAAAGACTTTCATTTTTTCACTTTTTTACTGGAGAGTGCTGCCTCTTTTTTCTTTTTTATATGCTGGGACCTTGGTCTGGTCTGTTTGGCGTGCACCTCGTTTTTCCTCATTCAGTGCTGCTGAGACTTGTTTTTTGTTTTATATCTATCTATCTATCTATCTATCTATCTATCTATCTATCTAATATCTATCTATCTATCTATCTATCTAATATCTATCTATCTATCTATCTATCTATCTATCTATCTATCTATCCTTTCCGGAGATGATGTTTCAGCCTCCTAGATGTATATTCACACCTGACAGATGTGTTGCAGAAATATCTGAGGCTGAAATCCATCCCATAAATCTGAAAGGGGATATTTCTGCAGCATGAACTTGGTTTTATACAGGCTACATTCAAATGAAGGGGACAGCAGCAAATGGCTTCATGTGAATTCCATTAGTCCTAAGCAGCCTTTATGAAACATCTTGGAGAGCTGAAATATCTTCCTGCCATTAATCCTGAAAATATTGGTGAATGTGCCTGCCCCTAGAATTTGGTGTAAAATCAAATCTTTGTGCCTGTCTGGTGCAAAAGGTTTACGAGCTTTTTATGAAATAATGCATAAAAAAGAATAATCCACCGCTTTTCGCTAATCTGTTTCTATTTTCCAGCACAATAAAGGGGTTCGGTTAAAGCAGATCTGTCACCAGCGACCTCCCTATCTTACTGTTCAAATAGACCTGATTAAAACACTGCTTTTCTTTTGTTGATCTGAGGCTCTGTTCCCGAGTTATGATACTTTTCTTATTATGCAAATTGGGCCTTTGGTGCAAGGAAGACATCACCGTTGCTCTTGTTGCACCCAAGCCCCACTCCTTTCTGTGGTCAGCTCATCCTTCACTACTTTGATTGAAAGGATCAGGCAGTGGCAGATCAGCCAGGGAGAGGCTGGCCACAGAAAGGAGGGGAGCTTGGATGCAACAAGAGCAATGGTGATGTCCTCATTGCACCAAAGTCCACTAATTTGCATAATAAGAAAAAGTATCATAACTTGGGAACGGAGTCTCGGATCAACAAAAGAAAAACAGCGTTTTAATCAGGTGAACCACAGCTATGTGTCTGTGCAAACAGATAGGGAGGTCGCTGGTGACAGATTCCCTTTAACAGAAAGGGAACATGGCTTGATACAACAACCAGCACCAAGATTGCACCAAACTTTTGGCCCAAAGTAAGAACAGTAGTTGGTGTAAAGTTAGACAAAACTGTGCTGCATCACATTTAGGGTCCATACACACCATGTGCTGTCCACATCCGCACTTCCGTTCAGCCATGGACAAGAATAGGCATTTCTATCATAGTGCCGGCCATGTGCGGACCGCAAAATGCGGAACGCGCATGGCCGGTATCCACGTTTTGCAGATCCGCAATTTGTGGACCACAAAACAGTTGTGGATGTGTGAATGGACCCTTATCATCCAGCCTAAGATCTTTAGACTGTATAAGAGGGTCATTTATCATGCCATTTATTCCAGTATTTTGGCAGAAAAATTGCAACTTTCGTTCCACATAATTTTTGCAAATCTGCTGGATTTTTTAAAATAATTTTACACTGCACTCAACTCATTGCAGGTGAGTGGATCTGCATCCTTAACTAGATGATCTGTCAGAAGAACAAAAAAAACACAAAACCCAAAAATCCTGTGTGTTAAGCATCCGTTATGCACATTTTGCATACGTTTGAGCCATTTCTATCTGAGATCTGTTTTTTAGATGGAAAAAAGTAAATTACGACTTATAATATTGCAAAAAATCTTGCAAAATTGCTTTAGTACGGCAAGGGGTGGTATATGAAACCTAAAGCATTAGCATTTGTACACAAATTGTATATTTTATGATGCAGTAAATTTATCAAACTAAGGGCTCATGCACACGACCGTATGTATTTTGCGGTCTGCAAAAACGGATCCGCAAAAAATATGGATGATGTCCGTGTGCATTCCGTATTTTGTGGAACGGAACATCTGGCCCCTAATAAAACAATACTATCCTTGTCCATAATGCGGACAATACAAAGTAACTTCCGTTTTTGAAATTAATGGTTCTGCATACGGTCCACAAAAAAACGGAATAGACACGAAAAGAAAATACGTTTGTGTGCATGAGCCCTAAGTGTGCCATTTGATAAATCGGATGCAAATAGAGTCATGGAGACAATGAAAAACTGACGTCATATATTACCCTCATGATAAACTACCCAATAAGTTTATACTGTCTACATTTTATCCCCATTACGTTCTGGACTGCTGTGGATTGGACTAGATGTGCATTCTTTACAGTATATCTACACATGGCAAATTTATAGCAAAAATTTCTGTAGCTGAATAGATCTTGTTGAAATCCATGTACATGCTGCAGAAACAGATCCATTTAGATTTAGGTTGTGGTCATACGGCAACATGTGTCCTGCGACAGCAAGTCTCATGATAAAAATCATTCAACTTGCTATCGCTAGACTAATTTAGAGCTGTGATTTGGCTTTTCATTTTGTATTGGACTACCACTCTGCCACCATATAAATATTATAGTTAATAAGAATGCAATTAATAATATAGTATAATAATGATATATTTTGTTACTATCAGATATATGACTATTCTCCTCTGACTGCCCAGAGCAAACCTACAGATCAAAGATAATGTATAACCAACCTTACCGCCGCCTAGTAGCAGTTGTAATAGTATTCATAGTACAAATAATACTAATATGATGCAGTGGTATACAAGGTTGACCTTGAGGTGAGAGGGTTAATATTTTAAGCCTGTTAATTGTGTGGTAATTTATGGGACTAGTATCCCAAGCTGAAGCCTGAAGTGACCTGGTCCTAGAAGAGAAACCAGACTATTTATCTGATTATCTATGAGGTTGTGCTTTCAGGTAGTGGGATAAATTGAAAGATAAGCTTAACAGTGATTAGGAATGTCATTAATGCTTTCACAGACGTGCAATGGAGACAGGCAGCTTTATCCTCAGTTTTATCTTCAACAATGCGTCACTTTTAATACTGTATTTTAGAAACAAATGGAGGGGCTTGTCTGAGACCTTTGCTTTGTGTATATATTTTTCATGCAGTGGGAGTCCATGGCTTAGCCCCCTGATAAATGAACATTACCACTTTTTTGGATTTCTGTATCAACAAAAGTGCAGTACTGGGGCAATAATTGGTGAAAAAGCAAACAGTGAGGGAAGAGAGTGGGAATCTGTTCTCCATCAGCATGACATGATACAGTGAGATCCAGAGAAAGAAAACCCTCAGTTTCCGGGTCGTCTTCCAGCCGTGCATTTCGGAGAAGCGTTGACATGTAGGATAGGAGTGTCCATCACATAATAATGTTACATTATTGCCTCCAGGCAGAAATCTTTTGACTCCTATCTGGACTGATGTTATAGAATCTATACCAAGAATTACATATATCACATTTGATTAATTTATTAATTATTTATTTATTTTTATTCATTGTATATAATGAAGATCTGTTACAAATTACAGCCAAAGCACAAAAACCCTAGCAAAGCAGCAGAACAGAAGTGTACAGTGGTGGTCACCATTCCATGAAATATTTTTCCTTTATTTCATCCTTAGAAAAATGGCAGCATAGCGATGTGCTTCTGCTGTTTGCTATTATTTAGGTGCCATTTTAATGCTGAGCACCCTGGAGATCTTAATTGTTTGGGAGATACAAACTGTGAGTGCCCTTTGTACACGTGATTTACATTATGCAGGTTGTACTACTAGAAAACTCAAAAAACATATATCTGAACATCTGTCTTATATTAAGAACAAATTTGATACCGCTTCAGGAGCCGCCAGGCACTTAATTGACTAATATGATTGCCCTACTAAACATTTTAGATTCTTTGCTCTAGAATGGGTTAAATGTCCTTTACAGGTTGGGGACTGGAAGAAAAAGATGCTATGGGAGGCATTTTGAATACTAAAGTTGGACACAAGATATCCCAATGGACTCAACTTTTTGATTTGTTATACATTTACTAAATTGTGGGATTTTTCTTTGATTTTTCCAATGATTCCTATGTCTATGTTTCTGTTATGTTCACTGCAGACGGATAGCTCTGCCTCCAAAATGATGTTGCATGATGTAGTTTAATCCTATTAGATGCATATGTGTTTTAAACAGGTTCTGCTGATTTGTGTGTTATGCCCAGTTATTATATCTAATCTGTCCTCCTACGATTACTTCAATGATATAAAACTCCATAAATTAAAAGGGCCTTTAACCCCATTTTGTTTAATACAGTGGTCCCTCAAGTTCCAATATTAATTGGTTCCAGGAAGACCATTGTATGTTGAAACGATTGTAACTTGATTCCATGGAAAACTGAAAAGTGGTTCTAAAGCCCCAAAATGTTATCCCAAAATAAGAGACAATGAAGATTTAAGAAAAAAGGCAGATAACTAACACAAACGAGTCCTTACCTATAACAATCAGGAATAGATACTGCAAGATGTAAACCACTTTCTATGATGAGGACAGGAACATTTTCAGGGTATAGTACACACTGTACCAGAAATAAATCAGAGTCCCTATCACTTATTCCATATAACCATATTCAAAGCAGCAGCTCATTCTGGCACAGGTAGAGGGCACTACAGAAGATGTAGTACCATCCTGTATGGTCAAGAGGCGCTACTAGACAACCAATAAAGGTGTTTTACCAGTGAAATCGCCATGTTGATTGGTTTTATATGGGTCTGAGGCATTGTATGTTGAGTCCCGTTTCAGCTTATGATGGCTCAGAAAGACCCACTCTATGTTAAAAATATTGTATCCTGAGGCCATTGTATCTTGAGGGATCTCTGCAAATGAAAGCTGGACTTTTTCCCTGTGCTTTTACGTAAATGTATTTAATGCCCATCCCTGAAAAAAAAACCCATCCGTCTAAAAGTCCATCTATTGATATCATCTGTAGAAGTAATTTTTCATGTTGGCATGAAGTTGATAGCAGTATTTACCGTATATGGTATAAAATGTGCAAAATATCATGTAGACATTACTACAATGGTTGTATGTCTCATAAGCTATTTAAAAAAAGGTGATTCAAGGCTTTCAAGGATTTGTTCAATAGCTGAGTATACCATAGCTGAGTATACCTTTTGTATAACTTATACAAAAACTGTATGCATTGCTACATAGTGTAGTGAAAGAAGAACTGATGAATGATTCTGTAATGACCACTGCCAAATTGTCCTCAGTGTCTACAAGTTGAGCAGTTAAGTGATGCAGTGTCATTGACAGATCTACTATTGTCGGCCAATTTTGGTGGGATCGGCCAACAAACTCAGACCGTGTTCACATCTGCGTTGTAAACCCTAGCACTGTAATCCGGTCATGGTATCAGCCGTACATGCCAGATTTCAGCCAGACAATAAAACATTTTTTGTCTGGCCGAAAGTCGGCATATATACCAGAAAGAGGCCGAATTACCACCGGGTCACGGTGGTATCTGGCTATGTTGGATACAGTGAACTCTTGCAGTCTGTTCCTCTGCCGGAACAGACTGCTGGAGTTCACAGCACAGATGTGAACCCAGCCTAATGTGTATGCAGAGCTCCCTGTTCTTGGGGAGAAGTATTGGGTGAATTGAATTTCGCCTGATCCTTTTGTTCTCCAGGAAGATAACCCACTGCCAGAGGTGTCTGACAGAGGCTTTCTCCTCTCTCTCCATTGAAAACACAGTGTCCATGAAAAAAAAATGTAATCTTAGGAGTTGGGTGGTACTTAACCACTTCAGATCTGGGCCATTTACCCCCTTCCTGACCAGGCCTAATTTTGCAAATCTGACATGTGTCACTTCATGTGGTAATAACTTTGGAACGCTTTTACTTATCCAAGCGATTCTGAGATTGTTTTCTCGTGACACATTGTACTTCAAGTTAATGGTAAATTTGAGTCGATATGTTTTAATTTCATTTATTAAAAAATCCAAAAGTTAACAAAAATTTTAAAAAATTCACTGTTTTCTAAATTTAAATCTCTCTGCTTTTAAGACAGATAGTGATACCCCTTAAAATACTCATTAAGGGGTTGTTCACATATCAGTTATTTGATCAGTTATTTCCATCAGTTATTGTGAGCCAAAACCAGGTGCGGGTCAAAAACACCAAACAGGTGCAGATCTTTTCATTATACCTGATCTCTGTTTAGTGACCACTCCTGGTTTTGGCTGACAATAACTGATGGAAATAACTGATCAAATAACTGATATGTGAACAACCCCTTATTGACATTCCCCATATGTCTACTTTATGTTGGCATCATTTTAGTAGTGTCATTTTATTTTTTTAGGACAGTAGGTTTAGAATTTTAGACGCAATTTTTGCAAATTTGCAAAATCAAGTTTTTTAAGGACCAGTTCAGTTCTGAAGTCAGTTTGTGAGGCTTACATAATAAAAACCACCCATAAATTACCCCATTTTAGAAACTACACCCCTCAAACTATTCAAAACTGGTTTTAGAAACGTTGTTAACCCTTTATTCCACAGGATTTAAAGAAAAATAGATGTGAAATTCCAAAATTTCACTTTTTTTTCATATTTTCCATTTTATTAATTTTTTTCCTGTAACACATCAAGGGTTAGCAACAAAACAAAACTTAATATTACCCCAATTCTGCAGTTTGCAGAAACACCCCACACGTGGTCGTAAACTGTTATTTGGGCATACGCCAGGGCTCAGAAGGGGAGGAGCAGCATCTGCATTTTCTAACATGGAATTTTCTGTCATGGTTTTTAAGAGCGATAACTTTTTAATTTCTTTTGTGGACTGAGCTGTGTGAGGGCTTATTTTTTGCGGGACAAGCTGTGTTTTTTATTGGCACCATTTTGGGGTACATCTGGCTTTCTAATCACTTTTTAATATAAAAAATATTAATTTATATATTTTTTTTACACCGCTCACTTGATGGTGTAGATCATGTGATATTTTTGTAGAGCCAGTTGTTATGGACGCAACAATACCAAATAAGTCTATGTTTTTTTGTTTTTTTTTTACGTTTTACTCAATAAGAGCATTTTTAGAAAAAAAAATGTTTTTGTGTTGCAATTTTTTAAGAGCCATATTTTTTCCATTTTTCTGGCCATGATCTTGTGTGGGGGCTCATTTTTTGCGGGATGAGGTGAAGTTTTTATTGCTACCATTTTGGGATGCATATGACTTTTTGATTGCTTGATATTATGTTTTTTGGTAGGTGAGGCAACAAAAAAAGCTGTTTTGGCATAATTTTTATTAGATTTTTTTTTTACGCTGTTCACTTGATAGGGTAGATCATGTGATATTTTTATAGAGCCGGTCCTTGTGGACGCGGTGATACCAAATATGTCTATTTTATTTATTTATTTTTATTTGTAACATTTTTTAAATGACATATTTGTGGTAAAATTATTTTTTTATATGTGATTTTTTTTTAATAACACTCTTTATTATTATTATTTTTTTTATTTATTTTACACTTTGTGTCCCCCATAAGGTCATATAAGACCTCTGGGGGACATTTAATTTTTTTTTTTACTATTGATTTCTCCTGTAACTGGGGCTGACATAGTAGCCCCAGTTACAGTGGAAATACATTCCCAGAGAGGCTGTACAGCATAATACTATGCTGTACAGCCTCAGTGCAGGGCTGATCGGGTCTATGAGAAACCCGGCAGCTCCTGCACGCTCCCGGCCCTGGTGATCACATGACCGCCGGGCCGGAACAGGAAGCGCACATAGCACTTCCTGATCTGTATCCACAGCGCTCGGTGAGCGCTGTGTATACAGCAATCTACAAGGCAGAGACCTCTGGAAAGGTCCCTGCCTTCTCTATGGGGTACCCTGCTGTCAGTGACAGCAGGTACCCCACTGTGCAGCTGCACGATTAGCGTGCAGCTGCTATCTCTGAATGGACATTCAGAAACGTCCATTCAGAGATAAGTAACCACTTCCCGGACGTTTATAGTCAATGGGCGGACAGGAAGTGGTTAATCAAGTTACTGTGATTGTAATTTTAGTGTTCACACTAAATGTTGGTCATTGGATCTTATTAATATATTGAGTCATATACATGTATTACATGTATTAACCTTTCTCATTCATTATGGTTTTCTAATTTATCCATAAAATATGTTGGCTGTCTGTGATTTTGGATAAGATGCCCAGAGAAAAGAAAATTGCCAGTTGGCAACACTGGCGCGCGCACACACAAACTGTATAGTCATATATATGTGCCAGTAAAGATGCCATAGGAAACCTGTATGATAAGGAATTCCATACTCAGGTGTAGACTTCTCTTTTGGACACCTCACAACAATGATTTCTTTCTTTACAATCTCGTGAAGATTGAAGAAACTGTGCAGATCTTTATGGTCCTTTTTTTCACTTATGATGACAGTCTGTTGAAATGTATTTCTTGCATTGGTTGCCCTGCATACTGGCAGTCAGCTGAAAGTTGGCAAGTATGCAAATATTTAGTAAAATTTGGGCTCTTGCATTTAAAATTCAGACTCTTGACCCTGCAATGTGCATGAGTACTAAGGCCTATAAAAAGGGGAAAAATAATGAAGCCCCGCACTCCAGAATTGTGGCCTCAAAAAGTCTCAATATAGGGCTTTTGGCTTATTTATAGAAAAAATTGTGACTTTTTGTATTTTTATACCTCACTCCATTTTTGAAAAGTGGGTTGGAAGTGGGCATGGTTATTTATGTTCATTAGGCTACATTCGCATTTGCATATTGCCGATCCGCAAAACACTGATACCGGCCCATGTGCGTTCCGCGATTTGTGGACCACATATGCGGCGGATATCATAGAAATGCCTAGTCTTGTCTGCAGTTGCAGACTGAATAGGACATGTTCTATTCTTTTAGCGGGGCAGTGGCACGGAGCAAAGGAGCATCTTTTACGGCCCCATAGAAATGAATGGGTCCAGTTCTGAGCCTCAAAATATGCGGCTCTGAGCCTGCAAAAACTACTGTCGTGTGAATGTAGCCTTAGTTTCACTCCAGATTTCTTTCACAACAATATTTTTTAAAAAGTAATAAAAAAGTTGCAATCTCACACCAGTTAGTGGGGATGGGGGGCGGGGGTGTAAAAAACAAAAAACATAAAAAGGGGGTGGCATTTCTAGATAGTAATTTTAGGTTTAAAAATGCGCCAAATTTATCAACCATGTTCATCCATGTTCATTTCATAAACTTGGTGCAAACTACACAAGGAGGACTCAAGGACTTTAAATATTGTCCACATGATAAATTCCTTGTCTTTGTTTTCTGCACATTTGGCAAGCTTTTCTATCACAAAAGGAGTCACTTGATTAGAAGATCTGTCAGAGCAACATAGTGGCTACCTAAACTTAAAGGGTTGGCCTATATGTACAGGATAAGCAATAAATGTATGGGGATCCAACTGCTGGAACCAAACTGATCAAAAGAACAGGGGTCTCCGTTTACCCTATCTGAGTAGGGTGCATACACAAAACCATCCCTTCATTTACATCTGATCTCATGATTGGAGGATTCAATCTGTGGTTAGGTGACAAATATGGTGTAAGAGCGAACCCTTTAACATATTTATCTTCAGAAGTGAAATCAACATGTTTATCCTCATTTTTTAGCTGTGTTTTCTTACATCTGTCATATCAATGATGGCGGAAAGAAGTGTGTTCAATAGACCAGTCAAGTGATTGTAAATACATTTAATTGCTGTGCATGTTCTTGAGTGGACTGATTAGGAGGGAGCTGAAAGAGTAACAATTCATGTTCTTGTACGACTGTTTGCAAACAATATCAGCTAAGATTAAAAGCTCCTTCCAGCCAGAAACGAAGACTTGACCGAGTTGCTGAAACGCTAGATACAGTAACTGCACACAGTCTTTCTCTTGTAAATGTAGTTGCTTATTCTCCACACTTCCCTTGTCTTCAGTTTCTGGGATGGGAAGTGTGTATCAGATACACCTGTCAGCCATATTGGCCACTATAGAGTGGCTTCTTATCTGTCACCTGGTTATCCAAAAGAATTCTCCTCCTTCACATCTCCCAGGCACAGAAATGTTCTAGCAAATTGTAAACCAATAAACCTTAAAGGGGTTTTCTAAAAGTAAAATATCGATGACCTATTCCTAGTGGAGTGCTAAGGCCTCTTTAAACAGCTGAAAGCATACTTTGCACAAAGCTGAGCATAGGTCATCAATATATTACTGTTGTAACACTTCTTTAAAGGGGTTTACCGGATTACTATGTTTTTTTTTTTTTTTTTTTTTACAGATGTGCTCATATAGTTGCATACCTCATGTTCGTCTCACCAATGCTTTTTTACAGTTTGGACTCTCCTGACCTGTTTTCACCATGTACACCAATCAGTCTGGTTTCCATCCTGTACAGTATGTGGCACTTCCTGTTGCTGTATCCAACCAAACCCATGATGCATTTCTCTTTTCTCTACCACAGCTTCAGCACCGCCCCTAACACCACCCAGCTGATTTATAGCTTCTCCCACCAGCTAATTACATAGATACTTCACTATCACTGACACGTCCATGGACATAACATCACAGGAAATAAGAATGAGCTGCATGGACATGGGTCATGTGACCCCAGCAGAAATAATCTACATTTCTGAAACCTGCACAAGTCTAAATTCTTTTGTGATTACATGCATTAAAAAAATGTATTGCCAATGAGTTATTCAATAAAATCTATCTGCATAAATCCACATACTGTTTGTTCTTTTCCTTATTTCTTTGTCCACCTCTGTAACTCTGCTGAGGTGGTCACTAGAGATGAGCGAGCACTAAAATGCTCGGGTGCTCGTTATTCGAGACAAACTTTTCCCGATGCTCGGGTGCTCGTTTCGAGTAACGAACCCCATTGAAGTCAATGGGAGACTCGAGCATTTTTGCAGGGGACCAAGGCTCTGCCTAGGGAAGGCTGGGTGAAAACCTGGAAACATCAGAAAATGATGGGAACACCACGGAAATGGACAGGAAACAGCAGGGGCAGCATGCATGGATGCCTCTGAGGCTGCCTAATCCCACCATTACCCCAAATTCTCAGGCAACAGCCTGGTGGTTACCCTCATGGCAATTGTGCTCACCCAGACCAAGAAAGGCGAGGCACATGCCCATCACATGTTAGGGAAGCACCCAACTAGGTGCAAAGAAAAATTGTTTAGAGAGAGGGCCTGTAGGTGCACCTCCGGAAAAATTTGGGGGCTTTGCCGAATTGGGTTTAGGGACCGGAATGTTAGAGGGGCCTGTAGGTGGACCTCCGGAAAAATTGTTTGGAGAGAGGGCCTGTAGGTGGACCTCCGGAAAAATTGTTTAGAGAGAGGGCCTGTAGGGGGCCCTCCGGAAAAATTGTTTAGAGAGAGGGTCTGTAGGTGGACCTCCGGAAAAATTGTGGTAAAAGAGTGCCAGTTGGACCTCTAAAAAATTGCATTTTTTGGGTCAGCGTTAGACAAAGACGACAAGGAGGAGTAGGAGGAGTAGAGAAGAGGAATCCGATACATAAGTAATGTTAATCTTTAGCTGTTTTCCCCCGGAGGAGATTTGAATTCCGGTGAAATCCAGGCTTTGTTCATTTTAATAAGCATCAGCCTGTCAGCGCTGTCAGTTGACAGGCGTGTACGCTTATCGGTGATGACGCCACCAGCTGCACTGAATACCCGCTCTGACAACACGGTAGTGGCAGGGCAGGCCAGCACCTCCAAGGTGTACAGCGCCAGTTCAGGCCACGTGTCCAGCTTTGAAACCCAGTAGTTGTATGGAGCAGAGTGACCGCTACGGACGTTGGTATGGTCAGCTAGGTACTCCCTCACCATCTTTCTGTAAAGCTCACCCCTACTCTGCCGAGACTGGGGACAGGTGACAGTGTCTTGCTGGGGTGACATAAAACTGGCAAAGGCCTTGGAGAGCGTTCCCCTGCCAGTGCTGGACAAGCTGCCTGCTCGCCTCCTCTCCCCCGCTACTTGGCCCACAGAACCACGCCCTCTGCCGCTAGCGGCATCAGATGGGAAGGATTGTTTCAGCTTGTGCACCAGGGCCTGTTGATATTGATTCACTCTCATACTCCTTTCCTCTACAGGGATGAGAGTGGAAAGGTTCTGCTTGTACCGTGGGTCCAGGAGAGTGAACACCCAGTAATTGGTGTTTGAAAAAATGCTTCTAACGCGAGGATCACGGGATAGGCAGCCTAACATGAAGTCTGCCATGTGCGCCAGAGTCCCAACACGCAAGAATTCCCTCTCCTCACTGGCCTGACTCTCCATTTCCTCTTCCTCCTCCAAGTCCTCCTCTTCAGCCCATACACGCTCAAGAGTTAAGAAGGACTAAGCACTGGTACCCTCTTCTGCCTCGCCAACATTCTCCTCCTCTTCCTCCTCATCCTCATCCCCCTCCTCCGATACGCGCTGAGAAACAGACCGGAGGGTGCTCTGGCTATCAAGCGATGTATCTTCCTCCACCTTCTCTTGTGACAAGCGCAAAGCATCCGACTTCATGCTGAGCAGTGAGTTTTTCAACAGGCAAAGCAGCGGGATGGTGAGGCTGATAATGGCGGCATCGCCGCTGACCATCTGTGTTGACTCCGCAAAGTTGCTCAACACCTGGCAGATATCAGACATCCATGTCCACTCCTCATTGTAGACTTGAGGAATCTGAGTGACCTGACTACCTACCTAATTGCTCTGCGCTGCTGGTAAACTCTGGATAACATGTTTAATGTCGAATTCCATCTTGTGGGCACGTTGCACAACAGTCGGTGAGCGGACAGTTATAGGCGGCGCTGCGCTGCCCAAAGAGTGGCAGCATCTGTGGTAGACTTGCGGAAATGCGCACAGATGCGGCGCACCTTGGTGAGCAAATCAGACAGATTGGGGTATGTCTTGAGAAACCGCTGAACTATTAGGTTGAACACGTGGGCCAGGCATGGCACATGTGTCAGTCTGCCGAGTTGCAGAGCCGCCACCAGGTTACGCCCGTTGTCACACACAACCATGCCTGGCTTAAGGTTCAGCGGTGCCAGCCACAGATCGGTCTGCGCCGTGATACCCTGTAACAGCTCTTGGGCGGTGTGTCTTTTGTCACCTAAGCTCAGCAGTTTGAGCACCCACTGTTGGCGCTTAGCCACGGCACTGCTGCTGCGCCTAGAGCTACCGACTGAAGGCGCCGTGCCCACGGATGGTAATTCGGAGGAGGAGGTGGAGGAGGAGGAGGGGTTGTAGGAGGAGGCATAGTACGTCTGAGAGACCGTGACCGAGGTAGGCCCCGCAATCCTCGGTGTGGGCAGTACATGAGCGGCCCCAGGGTCAGTCTCGGTCCCAGCCTCCACCAAGTTAACCCAATGTGCCGTCAGTGATATATAGTGTCCCTCCCCGGCAGCACTTTTCCACGTGTCCGTGGTTAGGTGGACCTTCTCAGAAACAGCATTGGTCAGGGCATGGATGATGTTCTGTGACACGTGCTCTTGTAGGGATGGGACGGCACATCGGGAAAAATAGTGGCGGCTGGGGACCGAATACCGAGGGGCAGCCACTGCCATGAGATTGCGAAAGGCCTCGGTCTCTACCAGCCTATAGGGCAGCATCTCCAGGCTCAGCAATTTGGAGATGTAGACGTTGAGGGCTTGGGCATGTGGGTGGGTGAAACTGTATTTCCTCTTGCGCTCCAACGTCTGCTGTAAAGACAGCTGAACGCTGCGCTGGGACACATTGGTGGACGCTGTGGAGGATTGTGGAGGCGAAGGTGTGGTTTTCCGGCGGGAGGCGCCCGTGCCGGGGTCCTGGGCAGGGGGTTTACTAGCAGAGGCATCGAGTGACACAGGGGAAGGAGCAGTGGTGTGACCCGCAGGAGGTGAACGGCCTTGGTTCCATTGAGTGGGAGGTTTAGCACTCATATGCCTGCGCATGCTGGTGGTGGTTAGGCTAGTAGTGGTGGCACCCCTGCTGATCCTAGTGTGGCACAGGTTGCACACCACAGTCCGTCGGTCATCCTCACTTTCTTTAAAGAACCTCCAGACTTGCGAACATCTAGGCCTCGCCACGGGAGCTTCACTACGTGAAACAGTTGCTGCTGATGCACCAGCTCTGGCCCTGCTTCTCCCTCTGGCCACACCACTGCCTCTTCCAACCTGTTCTGGTGCAGCACTCGCCACCGCCTCAGAAGCACTGTCTTCACTCGGCTTATCAACCCAGCTTCGGTCAGTCACCTCGTCATCCTCCGATTCCTCAGTCTGCTCCCCCCTCGGACTTCCTGCCCTGACAACAACTTCACCACTGTCTGACAACCGTGTCTCCTCATCGTCCGACACCTCTTTACACACTTCTTCCACTAAGTCAACAATGTCATCATCATCACCCATAGACTGCGACAGTTGGAAAACTTGGGCATCGGGAAAGAGGTCAGCAGCAACCTGAGAAGTGGTTTGTGACTCTGGGAAGGGTCCAGAAAACAGTTCCTCAGCGTATGCTGGATCGCATTCCAAATTTTCCTGGGAGGGGGCAGACTGGGGGGAAGGAGGTTGAGGTGGAGGAACCAGAGGAGTGCTCCCTTGGGTAACGTGGGTGGACTGCGTGGAAGACTGACTGGTGGACAAATTACTTGAAGCATTGTCCGCAATCCACGACATCACCTGTTCGCACTGTTGTGGTTTCAACAGTCCTCTACCACGTGTCTACGTGACGTACAGAATGTGTCACCTGGACAGAAAATACGGATTGTGCTTTGTGGTGACTGGACAGCTGAACTGTGACACACAGAATGGTTCCACACAGCTGTATGAAATGGATTTGTATCCCTGAGATAAAACAACAAAAAAACTATTTTTTTTTTTAATATATTTTTTTTTATATATATATGTTTTTTTTTAACGTGACGTGCAGAAAATATCAGAGAGCAAACTCAGCCCCTGCTTACTGTGGCTATTTTGACTGCAACCCAGACAAATGTCGCACAGAGATTTTTGTAATGTAGCTGTATCAGCGAGAGCAAAAGACCTTTTTTAAATTAAGTGACATACAGAATGTGTCACTTTGATAGAAAATATGGATTGTGCTTTGTATATAGGTGGATAAGTTAGAGCTAAATTACGTATGTTATTACGTACCGTGCAGTATGGAGCAATTACACTGAAACTATTAGATTAGGCAGACTTGGTCTGCTTAATTGCAACCCAGATAAATGTCGCACAGAGATTTTTGTAATGTAGCTGTATCAGTGAGAGCAAAAGACCTTTTTTAATTATGTGATGTACAGAATGTGTCACCTGGACAGAAAATATGGATTGTGCTTTGTGGTGACTGGACAGCTGAACTGTGACACACAGAATGGTTCCACACAGCTGTATGAAATGGATTTGTATCACTGAGATAAAACAACAAAATAACTATATTTTTTTTTTATATATATTTTTTTATATATATATTTTTTTAACGTGATGTGCAGAAAATATCAGAGAGCAAACTCAGCCCCTTCTTACTGTGGCTATTTTAACTGCAACCCAGACAAATGTCACACAGAGATTTTTGTAATGTAGCTGTATCAGTGAAAGCAAAAGACCGTATTTGATTACGTGACGTACAGTATGGGTCCCCTGGACAGAAAATACGGATTGTGGTTTGTGGTGACTGGACAGCTGAACTGTGACACACAGAATGGTTCCACACAGCTGTATGAAATGGATTTGTATCACTGAGATAAAACAATAAAAAAAAAGTGTTTTATATGGCGATAGCTGCACTACTAGTGCCAGCCAGCCCAGCCAGGAGACAAAAAAAGTGTCTTGTAGCCCTTAGAAGGGCTGTTGGGTTCTTTTGAGATCACTCCTGCCTAACAGAGAACTAAATCCAGGCCCTAACACTCTCCCTGAAACGCAGCAGTCCCTAACGACATCCAGGCAGCGACTGAGCCGAGCACTGCGGGCAGTCACTAGTATATTCCAGGGTCACCTGATCTGGCCAGCCAACCCCTGCTATCGACATGTAAGGGCCCCACATGTCGGCTGAGTTTATAGGCGCCAAAAATTCAAAATGCGGGAGATGCCATTTCCTCGAGCATGGCGAGATACTCGTCTGAGCAGCGAGCACTTACGAGTACCCTAATACTCGAACGAGCACCAAGCTCGGACGAGCATGCTCGCTCATCTCTAGTGGTCACACATGCTCAGTTTCATTCTTCAGCTGCCACCAGATCTCCTACTGAAGGGAGAGAGCTGCAGCAGAAAGCACATGCCCCCTGAGAAAGGACCCAACCACAGAGCTTTAAAAAAAAATGTAATTAGCTTGTTAACCTTTATGTATCACAAACACCAGTTATTGTGTTTCCGTCTTTCTATATCACAAAACTATACTGGTTATTGTGTTTTAAGCTGCCAGTTTGAAATAAATCTAGCTGAGCAATTGGAACAATGAATGTAGAGATCTCTGGATGATTGTGAGGTACAGGGCTGGTTCCAGCTTTGTTAGAAATAGATAATAATCTCTCTTTTACAGTTAATTAGCTTGCCAACCTTTGTGTCTCACAGAGATATGCTGGTTATTTGAAAGTGGAGAAGAAATCCAGCATGTTGTAAATACAAATCAATCATTTATTGTAAAAAATGCATGTCCCCACTGTCATCTGATGCGTTTTTACCGACAGCTATAATTAAGACTGCTTGTCAGTCAAAACACATCAGATGACAGCGGGGATGTGTGTTTTTATGTGATTTATTACAATAAAGGATCGATTTTTATTTAGAGCACGCTGGATTTCTTCTCCACCTTCAAATTGCTTATTGCTAAGGACGCAAAAAAGCCTTGAATCCGTGCAGTGACCTGATGATGGTGCTGTATTATATTTTTCTATACTACACTATGTCTTATATGTTAATTTCTATCACACTACCCCTCAAATATTCTTACACTTACGGATCTATAATGATCTTGGAAATATAGACAGTGCATAGAGATGAGCGAATCATTCAAAAAATTATTCGCCGAACATTCGCCAAACTTTTCCTAAAATTCGTATATTCGACGAATAGATTCGTTGTATTTGCGTACAAAATATACGTTATTATGTGCTATTAGCGAACATTCGCTCACTAATAACGAACGTTCATTTACAAAATGTACGCAACTTCTTAGAAGACGTACGCATGAGCGTACAAATAGCTTACGAATCTCAGCGTACTATTGTCTAAGCGATTACGTAATATGCAGGCACGTACAAGGAGAGGCCGCGGCGTGCACTCCTCAGAGGCAGAGCGAATATTCGAGACATATATATGGTAAAGTGCAAATACATTATTATAGGTATAATATAAAAATTTTAAATATCACCTACCTAGTATGCTCACGGACACGTTTAAGTCTCTTTTCTTCTGACGCTTGTCATAGAACTGGAGCAGAGTCCCAAACTCTGCAATTTGTAATCCACATAGGTAAAATTGTAATCCAAATGGGTAAAATAAAAACAGCAAAGGTTCCTTAAAAAACCCTCTTTCAAGGGGCTTCCCAAATAACCTGAAAAGGGGGAAAAAGGGATGAGGCGCACGAATGCGCAACTTAATTTCCTGAGTTGCCTCGTCATCCTCCCGCGCTGGAGAAAGGGGCGGAACTACCAGGGAGAAGTCTGCATCGCTGAATTTCATTCGTACGCAACAGCGTATAGAGTAACTACCAGGGAAAAGTCTGCATCGCTGAATTGAATTCGTACGCGACAGCGTATAGAGTAACTAAGTTATACGTAGAATAGCGTATAATTTACAGGACACACTACGTAGCGAATGCGTACAAAAGCGAAGCGAATCACCTAATATTCGGATTCGCTTCGCAGCTGAAAAATCCCAAGATTCGATAAGAATCTACGAAGCGGCGAATAGATTCGCTCATCTCTAGCAGTGCACAACATTTTCTTTATGCCAATCTATTAGCTTTCTGTCACTTGTAGGAGATTCTATAAGTTTTGTAACCAGGAGTATATCAGAGGTACAGAAATAACTGAATTTAGCTGTTTGAGGACCCTCGGGTGTAAGCCATCCATGTGTATTGGTGTCATTGATAGGTCCATAATAAATATGACTCATAAGGTGGTTTGTTGTTGCTCAACAATCGCCTGAAAATCTCATGAAAGTCACATTCACATGCAATTCTGACGCAACACAATGTATTCTTATGGACAGCAACTGTTGAGTGACAGTTGCCATCACAGCTGCCACACTATAAGATATCTATGTATAGGATAGCCCTAACATTACAATTATGCATGGATATTTACGTGGATATTTAGTGATCTATTGCAGCATGTTTTCAGGCAAAATGGGAAAAGTAATAAATCCCTCAATTATTGAATAGTTTATATTCTTCATACAAAGTACATCTACTGGCTGACAAAAAAACAAATAAAAAATAATTTTAGATCATTTTTAGTCTTAGCCAGGCTATAGCTTATTACAAAGCATTGTACTGTGGAACTTAATATGTCATGAACGAGCAATACTTTTCAATTTATCTCCATTGACCGGAGAAGAAGCTTGTATAGAAGGACAAGCTTGATATAAGTGTGCTTATTTTGTAGACCATTTAACATGCATAAATACATAATACATATCTCACTATAAAATGATTTGCCATGTTCCCCAACCTTTCAAAAGATATGAAGTTGTCTTTAGAAATTGTGACCCATATGTAGATAATATTAGATAATAAGCCTTATGCATATAATATTCCCTAATAATGACTCATACTGGATACACAAACTTTTTCAAAGTATTAGATTTGGTTTTAACTCTGGACAAAACAAGTCATACATCAATACGAAAAATCCAAGCATTACTTGCTGTTCGCATTGCTTTGGAAGAACGATTCAGTAACTGACCAGAAATTACTCAGAAATCCTTGAACTGGTCTTGAATGAACTTAGGACTGGCAAGGAATAATGAGACGTAAAACACATAGAAGATTTATGCATACTACTGAAAAGTACATAAGAAGGATTCTCTCCAACTTCCCATATCAACACTTAGCATTCATCACTTTTCTAAAAGGACTCATGTCCTCCCACTTCCTGAGATTCTGCACATTTTATATATGTGTGAATTATGTCAGTTGGATTTGTTTCTGGAGATTGTTGAGGACAACCTCCTAGCAATGATCCTCAGGTCCTCCTCCATACAAGGAGGTTGAAGAACTTGTGTTTGTTTTGGGAAGAGCCCTGATATATTGTAAAGGAGTCCATTGTAGTAAAGGATTAAAAGCAAATGGAAAGAAGACAGGAATGAAGATCCTCCACTTGTGTTTTATCTTGGAATCACATGTAGAGGTGTGGTCTGCTAATCAATGTCTCAGGATGGAAGGTCACTAGAAAAGGAAGACCAGGATTGAACTCTTGTACTCTGGTGATCTGCAAACATGTATGATTACTTAAAAATGGGAGAATATTAGATTTCTTTAAGTAAAGCACACGTATTCAAAAAAATAATCCACTGAAGTGTTATGTAATTAATTTTCATAGGATGACACCACCTAGTGTTCAAAGTGTATAGCAACATGCATATCCACCTAATCAGGGGCAAATTGATCATAGACCCTACAGGGAAATTTCCTGATGGGTCAATGCCCTAGGGGGCCACCCAAGTCCTCCTCTGTGCCACTGACCGGGTACATAATGAGTTCTTAGCAGTAATTAACGCTGTGAAAATCAGGTACTCATGTACCCGGCCAGCAACCGCACATGCCCTCCTGAATTCAACTGTTGTGGCCGCTCTTCACCTACTAAGCCCCCTGCTCCATAGACAACTGGAGGATGAGGACAGAAGATGGTAGCTATTGATGGCCACCTCAGAGGGCCAGCTTTTGGGGCAGTATATTGTGCTACACTGTGTTATTTGGTACTGCTGGGGTGGTAGTTTGCACTATGGTATTGTTAACTCCACCTACTTGTGTAGCCCCGTATTCTGTTAATTTGGACCTACCTACAAAATAGGGCCTCTTTTACTTTTTTTTTCAGGGCCACTTTAAGTTCCTAGTAGAGTAATGATGGATACCAGGTGTGGACTGGCAATCTGCAAATCTGGGCATATTACTGATGGGCTGTTCACTTAGTGGAAACCTGGACTCTCTCTTTATAAAAAGTGTTTTTTTCCCTCCAAAAATTGCAAAAGTTTGATTTGCACAGAATTGTGTTAGAAATAACATGGAGATGTGCAAATCGCAGCAAAATTGTGATGAATTTGTGGAAATAAAGTGTTCCACTGCAAGACAGTGCTCCACTGCAAAGGATTAAAATGTGATTTTATATGCAATACGTGTATTTTGTGTAGATATGCTGCCCATGGGGTTAATAGGCCTTAGATACTGTCACTAGGTGGGGCTGTTTTAAAATCTCCCCATAGGGAGTGATGAGAGATTGGTGTCCTGACAGGAATGAGGAAAGAGACAACTAAGAACAGCCATGCTTAGTGAACCATCAAGAGAGAAAGCTTAAAGCCAGCTAAAGTATTGAAAAGAGCAAACTCTATTTGAGGATCATTCCAGCGTCAAAATGAGTTGAGTGCAGAAGCTCTGTGGGGATAAACCGAAGCATATATGCTCTGCATCAGACCTGTTCAGAAGATTTAAGGGGTATATTAAGAACGGCATCTAAAATGCTGGCCTTGATAAATGACCCCCCTTAATTCCTCTGGTGCCTTGACTGACTTGGATGCTTATGCTAGAGACAAAAGTGTAGTGTGAGGCAAATTGCTCTGAAGAAACAGCTTGGCCTTTTAGCTATGTTTGCAGCCGTGTAACTTGTGAGAACTGTGGAAATTGCTTGTTGTGTAAGAACAGCCAGTCCATGCATGCTGAGAACTGTGCCTACTGTACCTGAAATTGATTCTTCAGTAAAGAACTGTTCTGTTAACCTGGGGTTTTTATTGCCTGCACCATCACACTGCACAGCCAAACTGTTATTGGCTACCAAGGGACCATGCCTTGCGCTTCACAATTCATCACCATCAAGGGTACCTCAAACCACCATTAGGTAGGCGAAGTCCCAATACCAGAGTTTCTCTCTGAAGGAAAGAAAGGTGCAGTCTTCCATCACTGCATGGCCCAGGGGAGCGCCAGAGTGAGTAACAACTACAACCACCATTCTTGCCACTAGCACTTCTATCCTTCTCTTCTGGGCATGCAGCACAAATCACTGTAAAAAGTGCAACTAAACTGGGTGCAAGACCTTTGGTGACATAGTCACATGCCCCTGTGCACTACCATGCCATTGATTCATTATTGACTGCTGGAGACAGCCAAGTGCAAGCACTTGGCTATTTTCAGTAGTACCATAGCAGTATGTATTCTTGACCTACTGCTTCATTCATTTTGGGAGTAGAAGGTCCCCTTATTCATTATCTGATCCCAGCCGTTACACCCCGACTGATCCAATAGTTATCCCCTATCCTGTGGATACGGGTACACACGGTGACATGTTCCACTTGATATCAAGTCTCAGAAAAATCATGCAACCAAAAAAAATTGTCTGCAATTTGCTGTCAAGTGACTATTACAGAGCTGCAATTAGGCTGCAAAACACCCCCAGCATAATCAAAGAAAGATGGCAGACAAGTCACAGTTGCACACAAATTGCATTGTGGTCTATGATGGTCAACGGTGTTAGATTTTTTGCAACAGTTTGTGATAGTAGGTCCCATGATGAATTGGGATTCCATAGACCAACATTACATGCATTACATGTGACATTGTGATTCTCATGCTGTACAACATATGTTGCTATGTAGCCCCAATCTTAGGTTCGTGATGTGGTGTTCCACTGGAGAGGTGTGAGATGCTTGCTAGTGGTGTGTTGTAAGTAGTGTATGAGTGCAGTGTGGGTACTGTATGTGTAATATGTTTGTGCATAGTGTATACCATGTCTATGTGTGAGGTGTGTGAGTGGAAATGAAAGTCTGGGATCAGATTGTTTTTTTATTTAGTCTGATCTCAGGTCAATATTTGTTTAGTCTGGTATGAGGTAGTGAGGGAAAGGACAGAGTACAGTATTTGAATTTTTTTTTTATATTTGGAACCATGCTGTTGGGCTCTATGGGGCAGGGGTGTGGGGGAGTAGGATTGCGGGAAGAGCACTATGGGAGCTTGGCAACACTAAATAGGGGGACTTTGTACTGGCACATATAAGGGGACATATTTTTGTACTGGCACACACTATGGGGACATTGGCTCTACTGGGGACACTGAGAGGGTTTATTTTTTTGTACTGGTACACAGAAGAGTGCATTTATTCTACACGCAGACAGAAATGGGCATTTTTTGTACTGTCACGCATTTACTGTCCCCAATACTACAAATTCCCCTATAGTGCCCTCAGTAATCCCCCCCGCCCCCATAGTGCTGTTAGAAATTTCTCCCCAGCAGTAATGTCCCCCACACAGTGCCCTTTCGGTAATAATGTCTACACGGTTACCCTCTTCCCAACACAGTGCCCCCTCCAGTGGTAATGTCCCCCGCACATTGCTCCCTCTGTGAATAATGTCCCTCAAACAGTGCCCTCTTGGGTAGTTCCCCCCCACTGCCCCTCGCCTTAATGTGAGAAAAAAAAAACTAATACTCACCTCTTCCAGCCTACAGTCTGGTATTCTGGAACACAGACAGCCAGTTGTGTTGATGTCACTGTGCTGTGTCACAGCGCAGGTGGATGCAATGATGATGTCAATCCTAGGCAGGAATTTACCTACTAGGCCTGAAGCCTGAGGCATATGAGGATAAACAGTGGGGCAGAAAACCATCAGCACCCATGCCCCACCTTTGTATTCAACTGCATGGCCGTACTGCCATTTCCCTGTAGGTGGTTTTCTGCTCATTCTCCTGGACCCTGCCATGTAGGCGTGATGTCAACAATGATGCTGTGTCTTAGGTCAGGGTTTTCCAGCAGGACTTCAAACAAGCTTGGATACAAGGCTTTGTTTACAAGCACGTTGATAAAGTTATGTGGCTTGTTAAGAGGTGGTTATTGCTGAAGTAGTTCTCCAGACTTCCCTTGCAGGACCTGTGAAGGGTAGCATACTTACCTTCTCTCCACTGCTTGTTTCTGGCTTCTTTGGTCCACCACTGCATGTCACTGTGTCAAATGCTGCTTCAGGAACACATCACTGAAGCCAGTCATTGGCTAGAGAAGCAAACATGACCCCTGCCCATACCAGAAGTTTACTAGCGGGGACTGGAGTGTGGCAAACACAGCAGTGCACCAAAGAAGCTAGTGTTAAGAAGCTGGAGAACCCCTTTAAAGGGACATTTCAATCAGGGATATTTTTTAAACTCAATGGGTGAGATTTATCAAACTGGTGTAAAGTAAAAGTGGCTTAGTTGCCCATAGCAACCAATCCGATTCAACCTTTCATTTTTCACAACTCCTTTGGAAAATTAAAGATGGAATGTGGTTGGTCACTATGGGCAACTCAGCCAGTTCTACTTTACACCAGTTTAAAAAATCTCTCCCAATATTCATAAAAAAAACTTTGTTTTAGAATTTCAGGTTGTTTTTAATTTTGGCAGTAATATACCACTGAAAATTATAAGTCCTCCTATATAGATAATACTATTACAACTGAAGAGCTCCGAAACTTTATATCAATCTGCTCAGCTCTTTCTGCTCTATAACAGGCTGCCTGCAAGTCCAAACAAAAGAGGAAGTTAAGAGCCAAGACAGGAAGTAGAATACATGGAGTGATTTGTGAAATCCAGAAAACTATCTGTATATTGTAAAAAATAAATGCATAGAATTTTTCTACTGGCTAATAATATGTGATTAAAAACATTTTGATGGCACTGTCCCTTCAAAGTGCTCCTGAGTGGGATATGGAACTTTTGTTAAATTTAACGATTTAACGTTTAAAAGTTAACAAATTAACGTTTAAGTTAACCGTGGGAACGTTTGAGGTTTTTATTTAATTTGTATGATACCATCAGTGCTTCCACATTGTTCAACACATTTTCAGCTTTCATCCACTACGGCTAATAATGTACATGAAATTGTTTTTACAAAAACAAAAAAATTAGCAGCAGCAAAAAAAACATGACTGTAACCTGACTATAAATTGAACAATGTAATGCTCTTCACAAACATAATCTTTGGCAATTTTATTAAAAAAAAAAAGAAATGTGGTTATTGTTTTACATTATAAGAATGGAATGGTTGGAATTAAAAAAGTATCATTTATTATAGATGAATAAAATTGGTAGAATACCAGTGCTGGTTTACAATAAAGAATAAAACATAAAATATAAAAGTATATATAAAGAGGAATGATAATCAAATAAATGTGCACTATGTGCAAATACGCAAGAGATGTCTTTATGTTAGATATATGCTCTTTGGCCAGAGCTAGTAAAAGATCATCATATATAGTGCACCAATTTAGGTGCTGTAATATATGTTTTCCCAAGCAGGGTACTGCAGAGATACAACGATGAATGCTTATTCCTAATTAGGGGTTCATGTATGATGTAGCTTTATATACTGCAGCCTTATACAACCTGTATATTATTGTTGTATATCTTTTTACACAATGTGTGTATCCTTTTTAGTTAATAAGTCTTTTTTTAGTTTCTTTTTAGTTTATAGCAGCTTTCTTGTCCTCCCAATCTTTGTACATTCATATGAAATTTAATGTGGACATAGACAATAAGTTAGTCTTTTTTTACTTTACCACTCCTGAAGATGCTAATCCCGACGTTGCGGCTGTCTGTCTGTAGAGGTTCGCAGCTTTCGCTGTGTATGGGAGTTAGCAGTACGCGCTGTCCTCCCGCGCGGTTGTATCGCTGTAGACTTAGATGTGCGGCGTCCCACGTGGGTTCCCGCCTGTTTGCTGGCGCTCAATTCAGATGAGCGCTTGCTGGATTAGTTTCAGCATCGGGATGTGTGCCAGGAAGAATATTTGATGGGCTTGCTGTTGCTCCTTTTGGCTGGATGCTTTTAGGAAATAGTAGTAAAATGTCTTTACTCATAAAAATAAAGGAATATAAAGATCCCGTATCATGTGCCTCTTAGTGGTCCACAGGGTGAATATATTAAAGACCAGACACGTTTCGGGGCTTAAAAACTGCCCCTTCCTCAGTGGTCTGTGGACCCATGTATGCAGGGCCAGATTAAGGCTACCAGCAGTATGGAGCACAAAATTTATGATGGGGCCCCCCCTCGACGCAACTTACGGGAGGCCCTCCAGAACAATGTAACAAAGTTCCGTTGAGGGTTATGTTTGAATCCAGTTTCAAGAATTTAAATGTAACCCTTGAACGGAAAGCCCAGTGAAGGGCTAATAGTGCGCCCCCCAGGCCTTGTTTGCACAGGTGTACTGTGACATCACTGTGTTTATTATCCCTGTACTGTGACATCACTGTGCTTATTATCCCTGGACTGTGACATCGCAGTGTTTATTATCCCTGTACTGTGACGTCACTGTGTTTATTATCCCTGTACTGTGACATCACTGTGTTTATTATCCCTGTACTGTGACATCACTGTGTTTATTATCTCTGGACTGTGACATCACTGCTTTTATTATTCCTGTACTGTGACATCATTGTGTTTATTATCTCTGTACGGTGACATCACTGTGTTTATTATCTCTGTACGGTGACATCACTGTGTTTATTATCTCTGTACGGTGACATCACTGTGTTTATTATCTCTGTATAGTGACATCACTGTGTGTATTATCTCTGGACTTTGACATCACTGTGTTTATTATCCCTGTACGGTGACATCACTGTGTTTATTATCTCTGTACTGTGACATCACTGTGTTTGTTATCCCTGTACTGTGACATCACTGTGTTTATTATCCCTGTACAGTGACATCGCTGTGTGTATTATCCCAGTGCAGGAAGAGGTAAGTGGTCTGTGTTTGTGTGTTTGTTTTCTATTTTTCAGGGTCGTGAATGCAGAGGACTACGTTGGATTCGGTGGACTACGTCGGACCAGCTTTTTTTTTTTTTTTTAATAAAATGGTCAAACAGGGTCTGGGGGAGTGTTTATTTCAATAAAATATTTTATAAGTGTGTGTATTTTTTTTTTTACAATACTACAGTTTTAGTAATTATGGCTATCTACAGACGGCCCTGATTACTAATACTGGGCTTAGTGCTTGCCGGTATGGCCAGCACTAACCCCAACATCTATTACCTTGGAACCCACCGCCACCAGGGGTGCCGGGAAGAGCCGGGTACCCGCAGGACCGGACCTTCTAATTTGAGGGTCTGGCTCTGGGGCGGCTGCAGGCTGGTACCATTAGGCTGGGAAGGGCCAATAACCGTGTCCCTTCCCACCCTGGTAGTGCCAGGCTGCCGCTGCTGGTTGTATCTGGCTGGCGAAGGAAAAAAGGGGGAGACCCCACGCCATTTTTTAAAAAATTATTTAATTATTTTTGTAAAAAAATGGCGTGGGGTCCCCCCCTTTTTTCCTTCGCCAGCCAGATACAACCAGCAGCGTCAGCCTGGCACTACCAGGGTGGGAAGGGACACGGTTATTGGCCCTTCCCAGCCTAATGGTACCAGCCTGCAGCCGCCCCAGAGCCAGACCCTCAATTTAGAAGGTCCGGTCCTGCGGGCACCGGCTCTTCCCGGCACCCCTGGTTGCGGTGGGTGCCAAGGTAATAGATGTTGGGGTTAGTGCTGGCCTGCCATACCGGCAAGCACAAAGCCCAGTATTAGTAATCAGGGCCGTCTGTAGATAGCCATAATTACTAAAACTGTAGTATTGTAAAAAATATACACACACACACAAGTATAAAACATTTTATTGAAATAAACACTCCCCAGACCCCTGTTTGACAATTTTATTTAAAAAAAAAAAAAAAAAAGCTGGTCCGACGTTGTCCACCGAATCCGATGTAGTCCTCTGCATTTACGACCCTGAAAAATAGAAAACAAACACACAAACACTTACCTCTTCCTGCACTGGGATAATACACACAGCGATGTCACTGTACAGGGATAATAAACACAGTGATGTCACTGTACAGGGATAACAAACACAGTGATTTCACAGTACAGAGATAATAAACACAGTGATGTCACCGTACAGGGATAATAAACACAGTAATGTCACAGTACAGAGATAATAAACACAGTGATGTCACCGTACAGGGATAATAAACACAGTGATGTCAAAGTCCAGGGATAATACACACAGTGATGTCACTGTACAGGGATAATAAACCTCAGATCAACACATTGTGCCCCCATCAGACCTCAGATCAGCGTCTTGTGCCCCCATCAGACCTCAGATCAGCGTCTTGTGCCCCCATCAGACCTCAGATCAACACAATGTGCCCCCATCAGAACTCAGGTCAGCGTCTTGTGCCTCCATCAGACCTCAGGTCAGCGTCTTGTGCCCCCATCAGACCTCAGGTCAGCGTCTTGTGCCCCCATCAGAGCTCAGGTGAGCGTCTTGTGCCTCCATCAGACCTCAGGTCAGCGTCTTGTGCCCCCATCAGAGCTCAGGTCAGCGTCTTGTGCCTCCATCAGACCTCAGGTCAGCATCTTGTGCCCCCATCAGACCTCAGGTCAGCATCTTGTGCCCCCATCAGACCTCAGATCAGCATCTTGTGCCCCCATCAGACCTCAGATCAGCGTCTTGTGCCCCCATCAGACCTCAGATCAACACAATGTGCCCCCATCAGACCTCAGGTCAGCTTCTTGTGCCCACATCAGACCTCAGATCAACACAATGCGCCCCCATCAGAGCTCAGGTCAGCGTCTTGTGCCTCCATCAGACCTCAGGTCAGTGTCTCGTGCCCCCATCAGACCTCAGGTCAGCGTCTTGTGCCCCCATCAGACCTCAGGTCAGCGTCTTGTGCCCCCCATCAGACCTCAGATCAGCGTCTTGTGCCCCCATCAGACCTCAGATCAACACAATGTGCCCCCATGTGCCCCATCAGACCTCAGGTCAGCGTCTTGTGCCCCCCTCAGACCAGCGTCTTGTGGCCCCCCTCAGACCTCAGATCAACACAGTGTGCCCCCATGTGCCCCCATCAGACCTCAGGTCAGCGTCTTGTGCCCCCCTCAGACCAGGGTCTTGTGCCCCCCTCAGACCAGCATCTTGTGGTCCCCCTCAGACCTCAGATCAGCCCACCCAGCCACTTTAAAAAAGCATACTTACCTGTTCTGGCCGCCGCTGTCCTCAGGCTCCCCTCTCCACTGTCTTCCCTGCCGGCGCACACTATGACCTGACGCTGCGTCAGGTCATAGTGCGCGCCGGCAGGGAAGACAGTGGAGCGCGGAGCCTGAGGACAGCGGTGGCCAGAACAGGTAAGTATGCTTTTTTTTAAAGTGGCTGGGTGGGCTGATCTGAGGTCTGAGGGGGGCGCGGGGCGCCCCATGAAATCATTGGAGAGGGGGCCTGGAGCAGTAGCTCCAGGTGCTCCAATTATAATCCGGCCCTGCATGTATGATTTTTATATAATGCAGTGGTAAAAATGGTGGATAAAATAAAATAAAAAGATGATGATTCAGAAGGTGGCTTTTATATATATACAGTACAGACCAAAAGTTTGGACACACCTTCTCATTCAAAGAGTTTTCTGTATTTTCATGACTATGAAAATTGTAGATTTACACTGAGGCATCAAAACTATGAATTAGCACATGTGGAATTATATACTTAACAAAAAAGTGTGAAACAACTGTAAATATGTCTTATATTCTAGGTTCTTCAAAGTAGCCACCTTTTGCTTTGATTACTGCTTTGCACACTCTTGGCATTCTCTTGATGAGCTTCAAGAGGTAGTCACCTGAAATGGTTTTCACTTCACAGGTGTGCCCTGTCAGGTTTAATAAGTGGGGTTTCTTGCCTTATAAATGGGGTTGGGACCAAGAGTTGTGTTGGGCAGAAGTCAAGTGGATACACAGCTGATAGTCCTACTGAATAGACTGTTAGAATTTGTATTATGGCAAGAAAAAAGCATCTAAGTAAAGAAAAACGAGTGACCATCATTACTTTAAGAAATGAAGATCAGTCAGTCCGAAAAATTGGGAAAACTTTGAAAGTGTCCCCAAGTGCAGTCGCAAAAACCATCAAGCGCTACAAAGAAACTGGCTCACATGAGGACTGCCCCAGGAAAGGAAGACCAAGAGTCACCTCTGCTGCGGAGGATAAATTCATCCGAGTCACCAGCCTCAGAAATTGCAGGTTAACAGCAGCTCAGATTAAAGACCAGGTCAATGCCACACAGAGTTCTAGCAGCAGACACATCTTTACAACAACTGTTAAGAGGTGACTGTGTACAGCAGGCCTTCATGGTAAAATAGCTGCTAGGAAACCACTGCTAAGGACAGGCAACAAGCAGAAGAGACTTGTTTGGGCTAAAGAACACAAGGAATGGACATTAGACCAGTGGAATTCTGTGTTTTGGTCTGATGAGTCCAAATTTGAGATCTTTGGTTCCAACCACTGTGTCTTTGTGCAACGCAGAAAATGGTGAACGGATGGACTCTACATGCCTGGTTCCCACCGTGAAGCATGGAGGAGGAGGTGTGATGGTGTGGGGGTGCTTTTCTGGTGTCACTGTTGGGGATTTATTCAAAATTGAAGGCATACTGAACCAGCATGGCTACCACAGCATCTTGCAGCGGCATGCTATTCCATCCGCTTTGCGTTTAGTTGGACCATCATTTATTTATCAACAGGACAATGACCCCAAACACACATCCAGGCTGTGTAAGGGCTATTTGACCAAGAAGGAGAGTGATGGGGTGCTATGCCAGATGACCTGGCCTCCACAGTCACCAGACCTGAACCCAATCGAGATGGTTTGGGGTGAGCTGGACCGCAGAGTGAAGGCAAAAGGGCCAACAAGTGCTAAGCATCTCTGGGAACTCCTTCAAGACTGTTGGAATACCATTTCAGGTGACTACCTCTTGAAGCTCATCAAGAGAATGCCAAGAATGTGCAAAGCAGTAATCAAAGCAAAAGGTGGCTACTTTGAAGAACCTAAAATATAAGACATATTTTCAGTTGTTTCACACTTTTTCTTAGTATATACAGTGCCTTGCGAAAGTATTCGGCCCCCTGGAACTTTTCAGCCTTTTGCCACATTTCAGGCTTCAAACAAAAAGATATAACATTTTACATTTTTGGTGAAAAATCAACAACAAGTGGGTCACAATTGTGAAGTGGAACAAAATTTATTGGATCATTTAAACTTTTTTTGTAATAATAAAACTGAAAAGTGAGGCGTGCAAAATTATTCGGCCCCCTTGCATTAATACTTTGTTGCGCCACCTTTTGCTGGGGTATGTCTCTATCAGTTTTGCATATCTAGAGACTGAAATTCTTGCCCATTCTTCCTTAAAAAAAAGCTCGAGCTCTTTAAGGTTGGATGGAAAGGGTTTGTGAACAGCAGTTTTCAGCTCTTTCCACATATTCTCAATTGGATTCAGGTCTGGACTTTGACTTGGCCATTCTAAGACCTGGATACGTTTATTTTTGAACCATTCCATTGTAGATTTTGCTTTATGTTTGGGATCATTGTCTTGTTGGAAGATAAATCTCCGTCCTAGTTTCAGGTCTTTTGCAGACTCCAACAGGTTTTCATTCAGAATGGTCCTGTATTTGGCTCCATCCATCTTCCCATCAATTTTAACCATCTTCCCTGTCCCTGCTGATGAAAAGCAGGCCCAAACCATGATGCTGCCACCACCATGTTTGACAGTGGGGATGGTGTGTTCAGGGTGATGAGCTGTGTTCCTTTTACACCAAACATATCGTTTTGCGTTGTTTCCAAAAAGTTGGCTTTTGGTTTCATCTGACCAGAGCACCTTCTTCCACATGTTTGGTGTGTCTCCCAGGTGGCTTGTGGCAAACTGTAAACAAGACTTTTTTATGGATATCTTTGAGAAATGTCTTTCTTCTTGCCACTATTCCATAAAGGCCAGATTTGTGAAGTGTTCGACTGATTGTTGTCCTATGGACAGACTCTCCCACCTCAGCTGTAGATCTCTGCAGTTCATCCAGAGTGATCATGGGCCTCTTGGCTACATCTCTGATCAGTCTTCTCCTTGTTTGAGATGAAAGTTTAGAGGGAAGGCCGGGTCTTGTTAGATTTGCAGTGGTCTGATACTCCTTCCATTTCAATATGATCGCTTGCACAGTACTCCTTGGGATGTTTAAAGCTTGGGAAATCTTTTGGTATTCAAATCCGGCTTTAAACTCCTCCACAACAGTATCACGGACCTGCCTGGTGTGTTCCTTGGTCTTCATGATGCTCTCTGTGCTTTAAACAGAACCCTGGGACTATCACAGAGCAGGTGCATTTATACGGAAACTTGATTACACACAGGTGGATTCTATTTATCTTCATCAGTCATTTAGGACAACATTGGATCATTCAGAGATCCTCAATGAACTTCTGGAGTGAGTTTTCTGAACTGAAAGTAAATGGGCTGAATAATTTTGCACGCCCCACTTTTCAGTTTTATTATTACAAAAAAAGTTTAAATGATCCAATAAATTTCGTTCTACTTCACAATTGTGACCCACTTGTTGTTGATTCTTCACCAAAAATTTAAAATGTTATATCTTTTTGTTTGAAGCCTGAAATGTGGCAAAAGGTTGAAAAGTTCCAGGGGGCCGAATACTTTTGCAAGGCACTGTAATTCCACATGTGTTAATTCATAGTTTTGATGCCTTCAGTGTGAATCTACAATTTTCATAGTCCTGAAAATACAGGAAACTCTTTGAATGAGAAGGTGTGTCCAAACTTTTGTTCTGTACTGTATGTTTGGCACATATATGTCTAATATGCCTCAAGATTATGGGATATGCCTTATTTTATCTTTATCTTTACATTATTTTCGTTTGGTATAACACCCTCTACTGTTTCCTATGGGATTTTTCGCTCCGAGGTATAATCGTGTAATCTTCTCATAAGGGTAAGTATTGATTCTTGTTCTTTATTTTTTGGTATGTCTATATCTGTTTCTATTTATTGTTTTTGGTTGCTAAATATTATTTTTTCTACATTTTGGTTACTAAATGTTGTTTTTTCTACTTTTTGGCTGCAAAATATTCGTATCTCTTCTTTAGTTGCTGAGTGTAAATTTTGATTTGGAGAGTGGGGATGGGGGCCTCCCGAGGAGAGGAGATCGAGGTGCTGGAAGATAATAGCCTGACCTCGATGTCCCGTCCCCTAAGGGCACCCATCCCAGGTCTACAAGAAACAAAAGATCTCCATTTCGGCGTTTAATCCGCCTGGAACTATGGTGTTGAATTTGAAAAATCCTTCTCGATTCCAACCGAGACATGCTGTTGATGTGGTTGCCCCCCCCATTGCTTAGAGACTTTTTCCAAAGCCATAAAGGTAAGATCTTTTGGATTCTGATTATGATAATCTTTAAAATGTTTAGAGACCGTATGTAAATCATAGCCCTTACGAATATTTTTGATATGTTCTGAAATCGTCTTTTTCAACAATCTTTTAGTTCTTCCAATGTATTGTTTTTTACAAGTACATTGGAGAAGGTAGATCACATCAGTAGAATTACAGGTTACACACTCATTGATGGTATGACGATGTGTGTTCCTTGTGAATGTTGCTTCTACTATTTTTCTTGGAAATTTAGTGATTTTGCAGTTATTACAAGTGCCACACCTGTAAAATCCCTTTGTGCTTAACCATACTCAGGATACTCAGGTTTGATTATTTTTTCTATTGCTTTATATTGCGTGTTGAATGGTAATATTAGTCTTAGATTGTCTTCTTGTTCTGTTTTTTTTGGGACGTTTATTTTTGGTTGGAAAAAGTTATCACTATCCATTTGTCTCACTTTGTTCAAAGATCTTTCTAATACATTTAATGGATAATCTTTTTTAATGAATTGCTCACTCATTGTGCGGGCCTCTTCTTCAAATTGCTCGATTTCTGTACAATTCCTTTTAATTCTCCTAAATTGGCTTGTTGGCATATTTAGAAGCCACCGTGGTAGGTGGCAGCTTCTGAATAAGATATAGCTATTTTTCATCACATCTTTCTGGTATGTATTACAAATTAATTTATTACCGCAGACTTTCACACATAAATCTAGGAATTCTACCTGTATTTTACTGATATTGCTTGTAAATGTGAGGTGGTAATTATTGTGGTTCATATTATTCAAAAAGGCTGTCAACTGTTCTTTTGTGTCTTTTCATATGAAGATGATATCATCAATATATCTACGCCAGGGGACCAGACTCTCCCCCAACTTGGGACGTATGATGTCTTCTTCCCATTGTGACATGACAATGGCTATATCTTATTCAGAAGCTGCCGCCTACCACGGTGGCTTCTAAATATGCCAACAAGCCAATTTAGGAGAATTAAAAGGAATTGTACAGAAATCGAGCAATTTGAAGAAGAGGCCCGCACAATGAGTGAACAATTCATTAAAAAAGATTATTCATTTAATGTATTAGAAAGATCTTTGAACAAAGTGAGACAAATGGATAGAGATTTCCAACCAAAAATAAACGTCCCTAAAAAACCAGAACAAGAAGACAATCTAAGACTAATATTACCATTCAACACGCAATATAAAACCATAGAAAAAATAATCAAAAAGCACTGGCCCATTCTTACTAAAGACAAAATAATAGGCCCTTTAATATCTGAGAACCCATCCATTGTATATACCAAAGCCTCAAACCTGAGTATCAAAATTGCACCAACGGTGAAAAACACAAATCCAAATAACAAACAAACATGGTTTTACAGGGATTTTACAGGTGTGGCACTTGTAATAACTGCAAAATCACTAAATTTCCAAGAAAAATAGTAGAAGCAACATCCACAAGGAACACACATCGTCATACCATCAATGAGTGTGTAACCTGTAATTCTACTGATGTGATCTACCTTCTCCAATGTACTTGTAAAAAACAATACATTGGAAGAACTAAAAGATTGTTGAAAAAAACGATTTCAGAACATATCAACAATATTCGTAAGGGCTATGATTTACATACGGTCTCTAAACATTTTAAAGATTATCATAATCAGAATCCAAAAGATCTTACCTTTATGGCTTTGGAAAAAGTCTCTAAGCAATGGGGGGGGGCAACCACATCAACAGCATGTCTCGGTTGGAATCGAGAACAATTTTCGAATTCAACACCATAGTTCCAGGCGGATTAAACGCCGAAATGGAGATCTTTTGTTTCTTGTAGACCTGGGATGGGTGCCCTTAGGGGACGGGACATCGAGGTCAGGCTATCATCTTCCAGCACCTCGATCTCCTCTCCTCGGGAGGCCCCCATCCCCACTCTCCAAATCAAAACTCACACTCAGCAACTAAAGAAGAGATACGAATATTTTGCAGCCAAAAAGTAGAAAAAACATTTAGTAACCAAAATGTAGAAAAAATAATATTTAGTAACCAAAAACAATAAATAGAAACAGATATAGACATACCAAATAAAGAACAAGAATCAATACTTACCCTTATGAGAAGATTACACGAATATACTTAGCTCGGAGCAAAAAATCCCATAGGAAACAATAGAGGGTGTTATACCAAACGAAAATAATGTAAAGATAAAGATAAAATAAGGAATATCCCATAATCTTGAGGCATATTAAACATATCTGTCCCAAACATATATATATAAAAGCCACCTTCTGAATCATCATCTTTTTATTTTATTTTAGCTATCATTTTTACCACTGCGTTACATACTTTACTACTGTATTATTTTTTACCATTTTATTTTCTACCACTGTATTTTACCACTGTAGCATACTTATGATGTATTTGATTCATATGTAATATATATTATGTATGTTATAAATTCTGACTGACATGTATACAAGTCAGAGAAGCCTAAGTGCAATCCACAGGGTACATACACACCAGTCCAGGACACAAATGCCAGTCCTGGAGTTATAGTCAACTTTCCCAAAATAAGAGGGATTAGACTATGGACTATATAAAAGTGCCAACAATCATACATGGGTCCACAGACCACTGAGGATGGGGCAGTTTTTAAGCCCCGAAACGCATCTGGTCTTTAATATATTCACCCTCTGGACCACTAAGAGGCACATGATACGGGATCTTTATATTCCTTTATTTTTATGAGTAAAGACATTTTACTATAACTACTATTCCCTAAAAACATCCAGCCAAAAGGAGCAACAGCAAGCCCATCAAATATTCTTCCTGGGACACCTCCCGATGCTGAAACTAATCCAGCAAGCGCTCATCTGAATTGAGCGCCAGCAAACAGGCGGGAACCCACGTGGGACGCCACGTGGGACGCCGCACATCTAAGTCTACAGCGATACAGCCGCGCGGGAGGACAGAGCGTGCTGCTAACTCCCATACAAGCCAAAAGCTGCGAACCTCTACAGACAGCCGGAACGTCGAGATTAGCATCTTCAGGAGTGGTAAAGTAAAAAAAGACTAACTTATTGTCTATGTCCACATTAAATCTCATATGAATGTACAAAGATTGGGAGGACAAGAAAGCTGCTATAAACTAAAAAGAAACTAAAAAAAGACTTATTAACTAAAAAGGATACACACATTGTGTAAAAAGATATACAACAATAATATATAGGTTGTATAAGGCTGCAGTATATAAAGCTACATCATACATGAACCCCTAATTAGGAATAAGCATTCATCACTGTATCTCTGCAGTACCTTGCTTGGGGAAACATATATTACAGCACCTAAATTTGTGCACTATATATGATGATCTTTTACTAGCTCTGGCCCATTTATTTGATTATCATTCCTCTTTATATATACTTTTATATTTTATGTTTTATTCTTTATTGTAAACCAGCACTGGTATTCTACCAATTTTATTCATCTATAATAAATGATACTTTTTTAATTCCAACCATTCCATTCTTATAATGTAAAACAATAACCAGGTGAAGGGAGTGCTCATCACATTTCTTTTTTCCATTACGTCTTATTCTTTACGGCTAAAGGTAAGCCGGTGATTTGCAGCACCTCTACTCCATTAATTGTTGACTGGTGAGCCACTATTTATTTTTATCTATTACGAATTTTATTTTAAAGGTTTTTATTTTAAGAAATTTGTATAGATGACCTATCCTCAGTAGAGATGAGCGAATCATCCAAAATTTACTTCGGAAAATAATTGACGAATTTTTGACAAGATTCGTTCTTAATACGAATTTATTCGGTGGAATTTGCGTTAAAAAATAATCGTTCTTTTGCGAACATTCCTACACAAATTCCGAACATACACTCAGTGTTGTTAAAAGTACTCAATACGTAATCATTAGCGTATAAAGTACGTACAAATCCCTAGCGTACTATTGACTCGCGATTGTGTCATACACACAAGCCTGGGTCGCGGCGTACAGTCTTTAGAGGCAGTCCATATGAGGTAGAAAAGTAAGGTGCTAGCTATTCGGCTAAGTGCATAATTTACTAAAAAACACCATAAAATACGTGCATAATAGGACACATTGCAGTACCTGAAAAAGAATACACAGAATGGGCTAAAGTGCTTGAACATTGCTGAACCTGTAAAAACATTATTGCTAAAATACAGAAAAGACAATTATGCAAACATTTTAGTATAATTTCACATTTGCAAGCATAAAAGGCTCAGATATACGTTTGAGTCTCCCTCGTGGCTCCTTGGCATGATAAAACACTGGAACACAATCCAAAATTCAATTGTAATCCACGTGAGGTAATTTTGTAATCCAAACAGGTAACGTGTAATCCACGTGGATAATATAAAATAGCAGCAAATAGAGAACCCTCTTTGCAAAGGGGGCTCCCAAATAACCTGAGAAGGGGGGGAAATGGAAAATAGGCACGCTTAGGCGCAAATGGGAATTTTCTGCAGAATGGGGAGGGGGGGGGGAGTCCTGACAAGCCATGTCCATCTGGGTGACAATCAAACAGGGGGCAATACAAATTAAACACAACAAGTGCCAACTACCTCTCACCCGTCAGGTGCAGTCCATGGTGTGGCTCCCACAGGTCCTCTTGAAGTGTCTTTTAAATCAGCCAGTAGTAGGGTTCCTCAGATGAGGGACCTGAAGTACTCCTCGCTTGAGCTACTGCTGAATGACATCAGAGGATGCTCCTGCCTCCTGTAGGCCAAGCTTGCTGCCGTGGTGGAACTCCACTCTTCTTCCAGAAGTCGAACTTGACCGACTTCGGGTGGTGGTAAAGCTGGTGAGCGCTGCAGCCACTTGCGCCTTTACTTTTCCGGATTGTCCTGCTGGGACAGCAGGGCTAAAGACTTCTGGCTGCAGTGGTTGAGGCAAGGTTGCACCCAGTGAAGAAGCCCCAGCTCCCCTGGCTGCTGCTAGCTTCATCTTCCAGGGTAGTTGGTACTGGTGGATCACCGTGGACTGGAACATAAACGATGAAGTCGTCAGCTGACCCAGCTGAAAGGACTGTGATGGTGGTCACACTGGCAGTCCAGGGATCAGAGGCTCCGGCTGTGGCTTCTACCTGAAACGGAGGGTGGCATCTGGTGACTCATAAAGGCAGCGCACCCGTACCTCGCCTGGTGTTTCCTCTGGCCAAACTCCAGGTGGTGATACAGGTACCAGGGGCTTTGATAATAACGTTATGCCGGTAGCAAAGGGGCCTTTCAGGGATGCCATGGGGGTGTATTCCACCTGATTCCCCACGTACAGGCTGTGACGGGGTTGGGGCAGGTACGGCCGTTTCACTGACCTGCGGCCCACAAAGTATACCTTGCCATCCTCGTCATCCGCCAGGAAGCCAGAGCCTCACTCCACAGAAAACCACAGGATGGTTCCCTTTCACCGCTCCAGTGTAGCGTCTCCCAGCCTTTGATGGTCCGGTACCTGAATGACCCAGTCCTCACTGCATTCTTGTAGTCCCATAGGGTCTGGGCGTGGGCCGTCACCGATACTGGCACAATCAGGTTTTGCCAAATGGAAGGTGTTGTTCTCCTCCTGGGAGGCGAAGTAGACGCTTCAGCCGTCTCCGCCGTAGCAGCCGCACCAGCCAGCAAGGCGAATATGGAGTCAGGAGCTGGTGAGACTCTCTTGCATAGTTGTTCCGCTCTAATCTCTGGAGCGGGTGGTGGTTCGGGGTACTCGTCCCCAAAGACCATCTCTCCCCACTTGGGTCGCAGTTCTTTCTCCATGCTGTTTGCTGTGTCTGACTCTGGATCTTGTTCAGCGCTGGCTTGAACTGGAGTGGAGAGCGGAGTAATGAGGGAGGAGTCTTCACTCCCTATACATGCAAATAGTTAGTTCCCGGTGGGCCGGGTTGGTTTTTCCCGCTCTTGAAGGGCGTATTGTCATTTTCCCGCTTCTGGGGGCCGGTGGAGTTGGCAAGAAGAATGCGTACATTGCGTACGTAGCGTACATAGCATGAGAGTTCAAAATTTTAAGAACATTTACGAATAATACGAAGCGAATCTGACAAAATCTGGATTCGCTTCCGAGTAGGAAAAATGGAGGATTTGATACAAATCTACTAAGCGGTAAATAGATTCGCTTATCTCTAATCCTCAGGATACGTCATCAATATCAGATCAGTGGCAGTCCAACTCCCAGCACCCTCACTGTTCAACTGTTTGAAGAGGTTGTAGAGCTTCAGTGAGGTTGGCTAGGCTAATCATGTCACTTTCATCTGTCATATGGCCTGGACGTAGCAAAGTCCTATCTAGCTAGCTATCTTGCAAACGTTAAGGAAACATGGGGTTCTGACATTCATGTGGATGAAACTTTGACATTGTTGTAGTCCTGGAAAATACATACAATGCAACGGCACACTGATAACCAGATAAAGCACAAATGCCATAGAAATATGAAGTATTCTGGAGCTAATGCTATGCTTGTTGATAAATTAGAGATTCTTGGCAAATATATTTTGTACAAAATTATGTGGGCCCATCCACCAAATCGTCCAGGTGATCTCTGTAGAACGGGAACTTAACACTATTTCCTACCTGTTATGTGCCAACCTTGGCTTCCGTATAATCAGGGGGTGTTTGGTTCCACATGCATGCTGGGTCCCTTCTGCCTTTTGCCATTTCTGGTGCTTCAAAGGCTTCCACTAATACAGGGATGCAGGTACCAAGCATGCATGACGAGTCCACTCAGCTTTATAGTTGCACTAATTAAAATCAGCCTATGGGGCAGACGGGGCTAGTCAGGAGTGCATGACCAAATAGACTAGCCACACCTCCAGTACAAACTTACAAAGAAAAAAAGGGGATTTCAGTCAGCACATCCCATTGCACAGGTGCACGTTGCAATGGCTGATTGCACAAGGAAAGGAAAATACATACAATGCAACGGCACACTGCTAACCAGATAAAGCACAAATGCCATAGACATATGAAGTATTCTGGAGCTAATGCTATGCTTGTTGATAAATTAGAGATTCTTGGCAAATATATTTTGTACAAAATTATCTGGGCCCGTCCACCAAATCGGCCAGGTGATCTCTGTAGAACGGGAACCTAACACTATTTCCTACCTGTTATGTGCCAACCTTGGTTTCCGTATAATCAGGGGGTGTTTGGTTCCACATGCATGCTGGGTCCCTTCTGCCTTTTGCCATTTCTGGTGTTTCAAAGGCCTCCACTAATACAGGGATGCAGGTACCAAGCAGGCATGCCGAGTCCACTCGGCTTTATAGTTACACTAATTAAAATTGGCCTATGGGGCAGACGGGGCTAGTCAGGAGTGCATGACCAAATGGAGTAGCCACACCTCCAGTACAAACTTACAAAGAAAAAAAGGGGATTTCAGTCAGCACATCTCATGGGATGAGCTGACTGAAATCTCCTTTTTTTCATTGTTGTAGTCCTGCCTTTCTACTACCTGTTATTGCTGGGGGAAGATGAGTTTGGCTTTGCATCAACTCAATAGTAGTCCATGTTATGCCTGAACACACCATACCATTCTTGCTTACAGAGAGGAGGCCACATGTGGTTATGCCAGTTGGGGCCAAAAAAAACATATTTTCGCCCTATAAGACGCATATGTCCATAGGACGCATCTAGGTTTTAGAGAAGGAAAATAAGAAAAAATATTTTTCATCAGACCTCAGCTCAGAGCCCCAATCAGACCCCCAATGTTAATGAGACCTCAGCTTAGAACCCCAATCAGACCCCCAATGTTAATCAGACCTCAGATCAGCTCCCCAATGTTAATCAGACTTCACCTCAGAGCCACAATCAGAACCCCAATGTCAATCAGTCCTCAACACAGACCCCAAGTGTTCATAAGATCCCCAATCAGACCTCAGATCACAACCCCAATGTTAGACCCCCAATGTAAATGACCCCCAAGCAGACCTCAGATCAGACCCCCAAGGTGAATATGACCCCAGGGTTGCTAACCTGAGTTTTTCTTTTTCTGGACAACTTATACCAATATCACAGACATACAGCATTTTTATGGACAATTAGGAAAACCATAATAATTGATAATACAGTCATGGCCAAAAGTTTTGAGAATGACACAAATATTATATTTTCACATGATCTGCTGCCCTCTGATTTTTATGTGTGTTTGTCAGATGTTTTTATCACATACAGAAATATAATTGCAATCATATTATGAGTAACAAAAGCTTATATTGACAGTTAGAATGAGTTAATGCAGCAAGTCAATATTTGCAGTGTTGACCCTTCTTCTTCAGGACCTCTGCAATTCTCCCTGGCATGCTCTCAATCAACTTCTGGACCAAATCCTGACTGATAGCAGTCCATTCTTGCACAATCAATGCTTGCATTTTGTCAGAATTTGTAGGTTTTTGTTTGTCCACCCGTCTCTTGATGATTGACCACAAGTTCTCAATGGGATTAAGATCTGGGGAGTTTCCAGGCCATGGACCCAAAATCTCTATGTTTTGTTCCCTGAGCCATTTAGTTATCACCTTTGCTTTATGGCAAGGTGCTCCATCATGCTGGAAAAGGCATTGTTGATCGCCAAACTGCTCTTGGACGGTTGGGAGAAGTTGCTCTCGGAGGACATTCTGGTACCATTCTTTATTCATGGCTGTGTTTTTAGGCAGGACTGTGAGAGAGCCGATTCCCTTGGCTGAGAAGCAACCCCACACATGTATGGTTTCAAGATGCTTTACAGTTGGCATGAGACAAGACTGGTGGTAGCGCTCACCTCGTCTTCTCCGAATAAGCTGTTTTCCAGATGTCCCAAACAATCGGAAAGGGGATTCATCAGAGAAAATGACTTTACCCCAGTCCTCAGCAGTCCACTCCCTGTACCTTTTGCAGAATATCAGTCTGTCCCTGATGTTTTATTTCTGGAGAGAGGTGGCTTCTTTGCTGCCCTCCTTGAGACCAGACCTTGCTCCAAGAGTCTCTGCCTCACAGTGCGTGCAGATGCACTCACACCTGCCTGCTGCCATTCCTGAGCAAGCTCTGCACTGCTGGTAGCCCGATCCCGCAGCTGAAACACTTTTAAGAGACGGTCCTGGCGCTTGCTGGTCTTTCTTTGGCGCCCTGGAGCCTTTTTGGCAACAATGGAACCTCTCTCCTTGAAGTTCTTGATGATGCGATAGATTGTTGACTGAGGTGCAATCTTTCTAGCTGCGATACTCTTCCCTGTTAGGCCATTTTTGTGCAGTGCAATGATGACTGCACGTGTTTTCTTCTGACAGATTGATCTCCAGCCCTGTCCTCATCAACACCCACACCTGTGTTAATGGAGCAATCACTGAAAGGATGTTAGCTGGTCCTTTTAAGGCAGGGCTGCAATGATGTTGAAATGTGTTTTGGGGGATAAAGTTCATTTTCTAGGCAAATATTGACTTTGCAAGTAATTGCTGTTAAGCTGATCACTCTTTATAACATTCTGGAGTATATGCAAATTGCCATTATAAAAACTGAAGCAGTAGACTTTGTAAAAATTAAGATTTGTATAATTCTCAAAACTTTTGGCCAAGACTGTAGTTATAAGTAATCCATGTCTATAGCTCAATATACAGATAACACCTCATTTCCAGCATTTACTGTAAAATGATGATAATTACTACCAAATTAATCTAGTCAAGTACCACCAACCTAAAAAAAAATCATGGACTCATCTATTTTTTTCACGGACACACAAAAAAGTCACCTATTTTTACGGACCATCCAGAAATGTCTGGACAATTAGCAACCCTGCCCCCAAGCAGACCTCAGGTCAGACCCACTGTGTGAATGACCCCTCCCCAAGCAGACCTCAGATCAAAGTCCAGCGTGAATGACCCCAAGCAGACCTCAGATCAGAACCCCAGGCTCAGAGCAGACATTAAAAGACAATTAACAATTAACTTACATACCTCTTCTGCTCCGGACACCGCCGTTGCGCCTCACATCCACACTCTTCTAGTTCAGCCTGTCGCGCACTGTGCTGTGACCCCACGTGCATAGCGTGAGGTCACAGCACGCCGACATCTTCACATTGTACACAGCCACAGCATAGCAAGTGTCCGAGGACCAGGAAGTGGTGAGTACAGAGGCTGGGGAGTGCTGCATTCACTGCTTCCCGGTCTTCCTGTACTAATGAGGTCTTCCATAAAGGAAGTGCTCTTTAGTATTTGCCCCATAAGACGAACTGACATTTTCCCCCACTTTGGGGGGAAAAAGAGTGTGTCTTATAGGGCAGAAAATATGATGAATCATATTGACTTCTAAAATTTCATAGATTCGTGTGAAAAGATCACTGGTCTATAATCTCGGATAATCCTTGATTTCCAGAATGAAATCTCTATAGAGAGCTTGAAGGGCTTTTCCCATCTGGACATTTATGGAATATCCACATAATATGACATAAATGTCTGACACATGTAGATCCTATCTCTGGAACCTACTCCTATCTATAGAATAAAGCCCCGTTGCGTTCTGCAGTGAATAAGAGCAGATAACTCCATTCATTGCTATGGGACTTCTGAAAATAGCTGAGTAAGGATGCTTCGCTCAGAGATTGGTACTAAACATCTTACACAACATTCTAAGAAAAGAACCATTCAAATCAATGCCATTGTGCTTGCTTAGACTTCCAGTAATCGAAATCTCAGAGTAGTGCCAATAGAGTTCTCTCTCTGGAAATTGATGGTGGTCTAAGACGATCATTTTGATCAGATTCCTCAAGCTTAGTTTTAGTTGCATAGTATGTTGCATTAGTGATGTGGTCTGCAGTTATAAATTACAATGCAAATGCCTGAAGGCACTAAGGGTTTGTATGGGGAGGAGCGATCTCTAATGCCATCATTCTTCCCCGTACTGAGTCGTTGTTTGCTGGCAGTAAATAGCGTTTACACAGCATGATCTGCTGCAGGTAAATTTTTTTTGTGTACACACAAACGATAGGATTACCTGATGAATGAGTGTTTCGCTCGTTCATCGGGTAATTGGTGGTACATTTACGCTGTCATATCACCTTAACGAGCATTTCTATGAACAATTATCTCAGATTCTCGGCCTGTGTAAAGGGCTCTTAGGCTTATGCAATCTATAAGATCTGATAAAATAAAAAATCTGGGCCACAGTCTTTTTTTTTTTACTTTTTCTGCACTTTTTTTGGTGCATTTTTTTCTGAGAAGGGGTAAAAAACCCAACATGTTGTAGCAATGGGTTATTTTTTCCACCCATCTCTATAGAGAAAAAATGCCTGAAAAAAATTTAATGCAACAAGCGTGATGCAGTTTTTACAGTTTTTTTTTTCACAGTGAAACATTGGCAGACCGAATTCATTTCAGAAGGGGGCCTTAAAGTGAAGGTGACACAGTTAATATTTGGAAAGTGCTACTTTTTTTATTACAGGAATTTCAACGTCTGCCGACCTTACGTAAACAGCATACGCTTGTCCATTAGATGATATTAGCAATATTTAGTCTACAGTTTTGACTTGCCAGGGCAGTAATAGAGAGGATCTCTTGAAGGTACAGTGAAGTTACTATATGGCGAGTTATTATCTGCTGCAGGAGAAAAGAGAAAGTGCATTTAGTATAGTGACCAGTATGAATTAATTAGATTTTCTGAAAAACTGGATGATGTAAGACATGGCCTATTCAATGGCAAATTCAGTGCAATTTAGTGGCAAAGTCTACAATCCAGCTATCTGAAGTGTGTGGCCAGTTTTAGTTTGAAATAACAAGTAAAGGGGCCATTTTCCTATTTAAAGAGGACCTGTCCTCTCCTGACATGTCTGTTTTAGTAACTACTTGCATTCTACATGTAATAACAATTCTGGAGCATCCATTCTCACGACTGTATTGACTGTGTTCAGCAACTGCCGCACCCTCTGCACTTTGATTGACAGGAGCACGTGTAATGACATTTTCTCTGCCTGGTCCTGTCAATCAAAGTGCAGAGAGCATGGCAGTTGCAAAGAGAGCAGAGCCCTGTTGCTCCAAGAGGCTCATTTGCATATATTAAAACATCATTTTTCTCAACAATGCAGACACATATGAACATGGGACCAACACAAGTGCACATGTAACAGGCCAGCCAGTTTAATAGCTATAAATCTGCTGACAGATGCCCTTTAAAGGGATATTCTGGTAATTTCAAACTATCCTCTATCCACAGAATAGGGGATAACTATTAGATCACTGGGGGTCATACCCACTGGGAGGATCATGAGAATGGGGGCCCAGTACCCCACAGAGCCCTCATAAATGAATCGAGTGGCACATCAGGCATGCATACTACCTACCTACCAGAAATACTATAGTCAATAGTTGTACTCAACTATCTCCAGCAGTCCTACAAAGATGAATGTCCGGTCTTGGGGGCCCTGAGGGTACTAGACCACTGTTCTCGTGATTTTTGAGGGTCCCCACAGTATGACCACCAATGATCTATCAGGAATAGGGATAGGGAATAACTTGAATTCACTGGAATGCCTATACAATATTTGATAAGAGAAGTGCTATAAGTGCAAGGCGCGCCCCCAGCGCTCCAATCACATCACAGGTTTAGTGGAACGCAGAGTGGTGTGGATTGGCCCTTAATAGTGCTGCTACCTGGATACAGCGGGACCCGAGGCTTAGGCTCCGAAGAAAAAAAAAGGGGAATAATTGAGTTAGGGGATGAAGAATAACTTGAGTCCAGACCTTGCTAAACTTTAACAGCAGCTTTACTTGGGTAAACTTGATTCCAGACAATATTCAGGCTTTTCTTACATTCAGACTTTCTCTTGGTTCCAGCAGGCTTTGGCTTAAACTGTCAGGCAAACTTTGCTTTCTCTCTCTCTGCTGGGCTGACAGGCACGCTTAATAACTCTGCTTTCTTTCTCTCTGCTATGCTAAACTCTGCTTGGGTCTGATTACTGTTCTGGTATCCTTGAATTGGGGTGCCTTGGGCTGTTGTCCCCCTCCTGACACTCAATAAAGTAAATTAGCATGGAGTCTGGGTGCTCTACAAGCTTCTTCCCTTTTGTGTCTGCTCTGGCTGTTATATTTTTCATGTCTTCTCAGCTCCAACATGGCGTCTAAACTGCAACTAACTAGAACTGCGACCCCCCTCCTCCTGGTAGGAAACAGGACTGGCCCACTTCTGCCCAAAGGGGGGAGAATGGTGTGTTTCATTCTGTCTAAAGGTAGCTCTGCCATTTACGCTGCCACCTGCCAGTGAACCAGGCGCATTACATGAACATAACCGTTTTATAATAATCATAGCATTGCACAATGTAGAGGACCTGGACAGAAATACACAGATGACATTTATGTAAGCCCATTAGAGACAGTAGCAGAGTGTAGGAGTGGTAACCACCGCTCCAGGGTGTTACATAAGCAGAGTGGTAGAATGTCCCCCTAAGGTCTTGTATGACCTTATGGGGGACACAAAGTGTAAAATAAAAAATAAAAAATTATAAAAAAATAGAGTATTATATAAAAAAAAATAAATAAAAATCACATATAAAAAAAAATAATTTCCCCCCAAATATGTCATAAAAAAATGTTACAAATAAAAATAAATAAATAAAATAGACATATTTGGTATCACCGCGTCCGAAACGACCGGCTCTATAAAAATATCACATGATCTACTCCATCAAGTGACCTGCGTAAAAAAAAAATCTAACAAAAATTATGCCAAAACAGCATTTTTTTGTCGCCTCACCTACCAAAAAACATAATATCAAACAATCAAAAAGTCGTATGCATCCCAAAATGATAGCAATAAAAACGTCACCTCATCCCGCAAAAAATGAGCCCCCACACAAGATCATAGCCCGAAAAATGAAAAAAAAATGGCTCTTAAAAAATTGCAACACAAAAACATGATTTTTTTCTAAAAATGCTCTTATTGTGTAAAACGTGAAAAAAAAAATAAAAAAAAAATAGACATATTTGGTATCATTGCGTTCGTAACAACTGGCTCTACAAAAATATCACATGATCTACCCCATCAAGTGAACGGTGTAAAAAAAAAAATATAGAAAAATGCCCCTAAACTGCTTTTTTTTTAGTTAACCTCCCAAAAATTAGATTAAAAAGTGATCAGAAAGGCGGATGTACCCCAAAATGGTGCCAATAAAAAGCACAGCTTTTCCCGCAAAAAATAAGACCTCACGCAGGTCAGTCCACAAAAAAATTAAAAAGTTATCACTCTTACAAACCATGACAAAAAATTCCATGTTAGAAAATGCAGATGCTGCTCCTCCCCTTCTGAGCCCTGGCGTATCCTCAAATAACAGTTTATGACCACATGTGGGGTGTTTCTGCAAACTGCAGAATTGGGGTAATAAATATTGAGTTTTGTTTTGTTGTTAACCCTTGATGTGGAAAAAAATTATTAAAATGGAAAATCTGCAAAAACAAATTTCACATCCATTTTGCTTTAATTCCTGTGGGTTAACAACATTTCTAAAACCAGTTTTGAATAGTTTGAGGGGTGTAGTTTCTAAAATGGGGTAATTTATGGGTGGTTTTTATTGTGTAAGCCTCACAAACTGACTTCAAAACTGAACTGGTCCTTAAAAAAGTTGATTCTGCAAACTTGCAAAAATTGCGTCTAAAATTCTAAACCTTCTACTGTCCTAAAAAAATAAAATGACACTACCAAAATGATGCCAACATAAAGCAGACATATGGGGAATGTAAATTAAAAAGCATTTTGTGGGGTATCACTATCTGTCTTAAAAGCAGAGAGATTCAAATTTAGAAAACAGTGAATTTTTTCAAATTTTCGTTAACTTTTGGATTTTTTAATAAATAAAATTAAAACTTATCGACTCAAATTTACCATTAACTTGAAGTACAATGTGTCACGAGAAAACAATCTCAGAATCGCTTGGATGAGTAAAAGCGTTCCAAAGTTATTACCACATGAAGCCACACATGTCAGATTTGCAAAATTAGGCCTCGTCAGGAAGGGGGTAAATGGCCCGGATGGGAAGTGGTTAAAATAATTCCTACTATTAAGCATATTGTTGCTTGTAGGTAATGTTACACTAGCACAGGAATGTAAATTTCTAAGCTATCAATAAAATATTTTATATATATTGGGATTAATAATGTGTAACTGAGAATGATATGACACATAACATGGCGACAAAGTTTCTTTGCAGTTTTTGTGCATCATGCTTGAATTTACCTGCATAGTTTATTTTACTAGATTATATATAATATTCTGCTATCTATATAGGTAAGTAATATTATGTACTAAAATATCTTAAAACTACACAGCTCTATGCAAATATTACCTGATCCCCATTCCCTAAGGCTACTTTCACACCAGTGTTTTTTCTCGATCCATCATGAATGCAAAAACGCTTCCTGATAATACAACCGTTCTCCTCTGTTATGAACGGATCCGGTTGTATTATCTCTAAAATCGCCATGACTGTCTCTAAAACCATTGTAATTCAATGGGTGACGCATTCGTTTTCTTTTGTGTCAAAGAAAACAGTTCCATCTCCATTGACTTACATTGTGAGTCATGACAGATCCGTCCTACTCCGCATCCCAGGACGCACTTAAAAACGCTGCTTAAAGCACTTTTGTGTGTGTCATGGGAACGCAATGAAACGGAAAGGAACGCATTCTGGTGCACTTGGTTCCCTTTAGTTCAGTTTTTTCCCCATTGACAAAATTGAAGCGTTCCCCTTCCAAACCCCTCCCCCCCTTCCCCGGCTATTGAGACCCTATGACAGATCTCAATAGTGGAAAGGGAAAGTGCAGATGGGAAAGTGGCCTAAAACTGTTACAAACATTTTTCAGTAGTAACATGCTGCCTAGCCTGTGCCTCATACCTTTCTGTCTCCGGTCAGTATCACGCCGACTGGCTCACACAGTGTCAGGCAGCAGCAATGTGTTGCAAGATAACTGATTATAGGGGTCCTCTTACTACCTTTGAGAAGCTGGGCCCTCGGGGAAAGAGGATACAGGCTGGCCCGCCTCTGTGTCTAGAAGTCTTCTCAGCCACCTGATGCATCTATAATAATGAACTATTTAGTTAATCTACCCAGTTCTTATATTAATGCATAGGCTGCTTGAGATGCTGTATGCTGCCTACCTGTATTTACTACAGACTATTTATGCAGATGTCATCCCCTATGGTTGATGACTTAACTAGCTGTTTTAGAGACTTTAGAGAAGTTAAGTGCTTCCATTAATCTCCTATTGCATGTAAGTGCGTTAGGGATGTTCCAAATAACATCAGGCATGTTCAAGTCACCCCTAATTGCAATATACCCCTTTATTGCCAATTGAGTAATTTCTTCAACCAACAGGTTATCATAACTAGTGTTGATCGAGCACCGTAGTGCTCGGGTGCACGGGTAGGTGGTGCACGAGTGCTCTACCGAGCACCCGAGCACAATGGAAGTCAATGTAAGAACCAGAGCACTAAACCAGGCACTCCCTGCTCTGAAGAGCAGAGGGTGTCTGGTTCATAGGGAAAGGTGAGAAAATGATGGAAACACCACTGAAATGGTTTGGGAACAGCATGGGGAGGATGTCTGGATGCATCTTGGACTCCAGAGTCGCTGCTGTGAACAATGTTGTCCGAGTATTACACCACTTTTACGGAATGACAATAATACTCCCCAAAACCGAAGATAACATTGATTTTAGAGGAAATATTGTTAGGAAACATATATTTACTTGTATATAAAGCACAAGTGCTGCCAAAATTTACAAGGAAAAGGCACTCCGATACAACCGGTACATCACATAAAGGCCTCATTTACATTGTGGTACAATTGTTCATGTCGTGGGACTCCTACACTCATAAAGCCTATGCACTAAGTGAAAGGGCTGGCAAAAATTACAAGAAACAGGCACTCCAATAACACCCTTTATTACACATAAAGGAGGGCATCAGACACACCCTTGAAAAATTATGATTGATGGCCTGCTGCTGACCCTCAAAAACATTAGGGGTGAGGGTCTGCTGCTGAGCTGACCCTCTAAAACATTAGGGGCGAATGGCTGCTGCTGATCTGACCGTGTAAAACATTAGGGATGAGGGCCTGCTGCTGATTTGACCGTCTAAAACATTAGGAGTGAGGGCCTGCTGCTGAGCTGACCCTCTAAACATTAGGGGCGAGTGCCTGCTGCTGATTTGACCGTCTAAAATATTAGGGGCGAGTGCCTGCTGCTGATCTGACCGTCTAAAACATTAGGGGCGAGTGCCTGCTGCTGATATGAACATCTAAAACATTAGGGGCAAGGACCTGCTGCTGATCTGACCGTCTAAAACATTAGGGGCGAGTGCCTGCTGCTGATCTGACCATCTAAAACATTAGGGGCGAGTGCCTGCTGCTGATCTGACCATCTAAACATTAGGGGTGAGGGCCTGCTGCTGATCTGACCCTCTAAAACATTAGGGGTGAGGGCCTGCTGCTGAGCTGATCCTCTAAAACATTAGGGGCGAGTGCCTGCTGCTGATCTGACCGTCTAAAACATTAGGGGCGAGTGCCTGCTGCTGATCTGACCCTCTAAAACATTAGGGTCGAGTGCCTGCTGCTGATTTGACCCTCTAAAACATTAGGGGTGAGGGCCTGCTGCTGATCTGACCATGTAAAACATTAGGGGTGAGGGCCTTCTGCTGAGCTGACCCACTAAAAAATTAGGTGCGAGTGCCTGCTGCTGATCTGACCGTCTAAACATTAGGGGTGAGGGCCTGCTGCTGATCTGACCCTCTAAACATTAGGGGTGAGTGCCTGCTGCTGATCTGACCCTCTAAAACATTAGGGGTGAGGGCCTGCTGCTGAGCTGACCCTCTAAACATTAGGGGTGAGTGCCTGCTGCTGATCTGACCCTCTAAAACATTAGGGGCGAGTGCCTGCTGCTGATCTGACCCTCTAAACATTAGGGGTGAGGGCCTGCTGCTGATCTGACCGTCTAAAACATTAGGGGTGAGGGCCTGCTGCTGAGCTGACCCTCTAAAACATTAGGGGTGAGTGCCTGCTGCTGATCTGACCCTCTAAAACATTAGGGGCGAGTGCCTGCTGCTGATCTGACCCTCTAAAACATTAGAGGCGAGTGCCTGCTGCTGATCTGACCGTCTAAAATATTAGGGGCGAGTGCCTGTTGCCGATTAGACCGTCTAAAACATTAGGGGTGAGGGCCTGCTGCTGATCTGACCCACTAAAACATTAGGGGCGAGTGCCTACTGCTGATCTGACCATCTAAAAAATTAGGGGCGACGGCCTGCTGCTGAGCTGACCGTCTTAAAACTTATGGATGAGGGCCTGCTGTTGACCGTCTTAAAAATCAGAGGTGAGGGCCTGCTGATGACCGTCTTAAAAATTAGAGGTGAGGGCCTGCTGATGACTGTCTTAAAAATTAGAGGTGAGGGCCTGCTGTTGACCGTCTTAAAATTTAGAGGTGAGGGCCTGCTGGCGACCATCTTAAAAATTAGGGGTGAGGGCCTGCTGCTGATCTGACTGTGTAAAACATTAGGGGTGAGGGCCTGCTGCTGAGCTGACTGTCTAAACATTAGGGGTGAGGGCCTGCTGCTGAGCTGACCCTCTAAAACATTAGGGGCGAGTGCCTGCTGCTGATCTGGCCGTCTTAAAAATTAGAGGCTAGGGCCTGCTGCTGAGCTGAGCGTCTTAAAAATTATGGGTGGGGGCCTGCTGTTGACCGTCTTAAAAATTAGAGGTGAGGGCCTGCTGATGACCGTGTTAAAAATTAGAGGTGAGGGCCTGCTGATGACTGTCTAAAAAATTAGAGGTGAGGGCCTGCTGTTGACCGTCTTAAAAATTACAGGTGAGGGCCTGCTTGCGAACGTCTTAAAAATTAGGGGTGAGGGCCTGCTGCTGATCTAACTGTGTAAAACATTAGGGGTGAGGGCCTGCTGCTGAGCTGACTGTCTAAACATTAGGGGTGAGGGCCTGCTGCTGAGCTGACCCTCTAAAACATTAGGGGCGAGTGCCTGCTGCTGATCTGACCGTCTAAAAAATTAGGGGCGAGTGCCTGCTGCTGAGCTGACCATCTTAAAACTTATGGGTGAGGGCCTGCTGTTGACCGTCTTAAAAATTAGAGGTGAGGGCCTGCTGATGACCGTCTTAAAAATTAGAGGTGAGGGCCTGCTGTTGACCATCTTAAAAATTAGAGGTGAGGGCCTGCTGGCGACCGTCTTAAAAATTAGAGGTGAGGTTCTCCTGTTGACCGTCTTAAAAATTTGAGGTGAGGGCCTGCTGGCGACCGTGTTAAAAATTAGAGGTGAAGACCTGCTGGTGACCGTCTTAAAAATTAGAGGTAAGGGCCTGCTGGCGACCGTCTTAAAAATTAGAGGTGAGGGCCTGCTGGTGCCCGTCTTAAAAATTAGAGGTGAGGGCTTGCTGTTGACCATCTTAAAAATTAGAGGTTAGGGCCTGCTGGTGACCGTCATAAAAATTAGAGGTGAGGGCCTGCTGGCGACCGTCTTAAAAATTAGAGGTGAGGGCCTGCTGGTGCCCGTCTTAAAAATTAGAGGTGAGGGCCTGCTGGTGCCCGTCTTAAAAATTAGAGGTGAGGGCTTGCTGTTGACCGTCTTAAAAATTAGAGGTGAGGGCCTGCTGGTGACCGTCTTAAAAATTAGGGGTGAGGGCCTGCTGGTGAACGTCGAGGGCAGCCTAATAAGCAGTTTGATATGATGGAGGAAGAGGAGGAAGAGAAGTGGAAGGGGTGCATGGGAATACAGTGTATTCAATATACCTAAAAGCCACATTTAAAGTTCCTTTATGTTCAGCCGCTTTCCTCTGGTGGGGTAGAGAAGTCAGGGGCAATCCAGGCCTTGTTCATTTTGATAAGCGTCAACCTGTCAGCATTTTGAGTTGACAGGCGGATGCACTTATCAGTTATTATGCCCCCAGCGGCACTAAATACCTGCTCCGACAAAATGCTGATGGCAGGGCAGGCCAGCACCTCCAAGGCGTAGAGCGCCAGTTCGTGCCACGTGTCCAGCTTAGACACCCAATAATTATAAGGCATCACTGAGGACTTTGACATGGTCAGCTAGGTACTCCTTCACCATCTTCCAAAACTTTTCCCTCATTTTGACACTAGGCCACTCATCAGGGTGAGGGTGCTGGCGGGGTGTCATGAAACTTTCCCAGGCTTTGGAGAGTGTCGCCATGCCTCTGTTGGAACTGCTGTGTGTTCCCCTCGTCTCCCCTCCTCGGGTGCCCAAGGAACTACGTACTCTGCCGCCAGCGTTGTCAGCTGGAAATTTTTGAAGCAATTTTTCCACAAGGACCTTCTGGTATTGCACCATTTTGCTAGTCCTCTCCGCCACACAAATAAGAGATGAGAAGTTCTCTTTGTAGCGGGGGTCGAGAAGGGTGAACAACCAGTAATCGGTGTTGGCTAAAATGCGTATAACGCGAGGGTCACGGGAAAGGCAGCATAGCATGAAGTCAGCCATGTGTGCCAGAGTCCCAACAGACAAGGCTTCGCTCTCCTCACCAGGAGGATGACTCTAAATCTCCTCGTCCTCTTCCTCCTCTTCGGCCCATCCACGTCGAAGAGATGGAGTAAACCTGCTATGGGTACTACCCTCTGTAGCGGTGGCAACCGTCTCCTGCTCTTCCTCCTTCTCGTTGTCCTCCTCCTCGAATTCGCACTGAGAAGACAAACTGAGGGTGGTCTGGCTATCACCCTGTGCAGGGTCTTCCCCCATTTCCACCTCTTCCACATGCAAAGCGTCCGCCTTTACAGTATTGTGAGCAGTGAGCGTTTCAGTAGACACAGAAGTGGGATGGTTATGCTCATTATTACCGCCCACCATATGTGTAGATTCATCAAAGTTGCGTAAAACCTCACAGAGGTCAGACATCAATGCCCACTCGTTGCTTGTGAAGAGCGGAAGCTTACTGGAAAGGCGACGACTGTGTTGCAGCTGGTATTCCACTACTGCCCTCTGCTGCTCACAAAGCCTGCCCAACATGTGGAAGGTGGAGTTCCAGCGCGTGCTCAGGTCGCACAGCAGTCGGTGAGCTGGCAAATGCAAGCGCTGCTGCAGCGTTGCCAGACCGGCTGAAGCTGTAGGTGACTTTTGGAAATGGGCACCCAGGCGGCGCACCTTCACCAGCAGCTCAGGAAAATTGGGGTAGGTTTTGAGAAACCGCTGAACCACAAAGTTAAAGACGTGGGCCACGCCTGGTATGTGCCATGGACGTGTGAGCTTGCCGAGCTCCAAAGCCGCCACCAAGTTGCGGCCGTTATCAGACACAACCATGCCTGGCTGTAGGTTGAGTGGCGAGAGCCACAGCTCAGCCTGGTCCCTTATGCCCTGCCACAGCTCTGCGGCGGTGTGCTGTTTGTCACCTAAGCAAATAAGTTTCAGCACAGCCTGTTGCCGCTTCCCGACTGCTGTGCTACACTGCTTCCAGCTACTGACTGAAGTCTGACTGGTGCTGCAAGATGAGAATTCTGCAGTGGAAGTGGAGGAGGAGGTGGAGAAGGAGGGGTTGCAGCCGCTAGTTTAGGTGGTGGCGGAAATCTGGATGGAAGTAGGGCCCGCAATCCTTGGCGTCAGTAGTAGCTGTGCCCAGGGTACTACTCACTCCCAGCCTCCACAACGTTCACCCAGTGTGCCGTCAGGGAAATGTAGCGTCCCTGGCCAAAAGCACTTGTCCATGTGTCAGTCGTTAAGTGGACCTTCCCAGTAACTGCGTTGGTCAGGGTATGGGTTATGTTTCGGGACACATGCTGGTGTAAGGCGGGGACGGAAAAATAGTGGCGGCTGGGGACTGCGTAACAAGGGACAGCCGCCGCCATCAGGCTGTGAAAAGCCTCAGTGTCCACCAGCCTAAATGGCAACATTTCCAGGGCCAGCAATTTGGAAAGTTGCGTGTTTAGTGCTATGGCCTGTGGGTGGGTGGCAGGGTATTTCCGCTTGCGTTCAAATGCCTGGGGTAAGTACATCTGTACGCTGCGCTGGGACACTGAAGTGGACGTGCTCGCTGATGGTGCTTGCGAAGGTCCAGGTGCAGGGCGGGAGGCATCTGGACCTGCGTCTTGGACAGCACGTAACACAGGGGAAGAGGAGACAGTGATGTGACCCGCAGACACCGATCGTGGACCCAGGCGTTCGGCCCACCTATTAGGGTGCTTTGCTGCCATGTGGCGGATCATGCTGGTGGTGGTCAGGTTGCTAGTGTTCACGCCCCTGCTCATTTTGGTACGGCAAAGGTTGCAAATTACAATTCTTTTATCGTCAGCACTTTCCTCAAAAAAGCGCCAGACTGCGGAACAACTACCTCTTGGCAAGGGAGATTGCCGCAAGGGGGTGCTCTGGGGAATAGTTGCGGGCATATTTGGTGTGGCCTGTATTCTCCCTTTTGCCACCCCACTGCCTCTTCCAACCTGTTGTGATGCTGTGGATCCCTCCCCCTCTGTACTGCTGTCCTTGCTCGGCTTACCACCTTCCCAGGTTGGGTCAGCGATTTCATCATCCACCACCTCCTCTTCCACTTCCTCACTCTGGTCCTCCTCCTGACATGGTGATCTAACAAGAACCTGACTTGACTGCGTCTCATCCTCATCATCAACCTCTTGAGACACTAATTGCCCTTGACTTATCGGCAACTGTGTCTCATCATCATCATACACCTCGTCAGACACTAATTGCCATTCCCCACTGTCATCTTCTTCAGACTGTAGATGCTCATGAGTTTGGGAATCAGGGCACAACATCTCCTCATGTCCCTTTTCAAGCGGGCTTGGCGAGAGCCCCAAATCATGGAACGGCAATGAAAACAAGCTCCTCGGAATATCCGAGTGTGGGATCACTTGTTTGCCCAGACTCTGCCTGGTGGGAGCAAGGAAGATCAGGGTGAGGATTCTGTTGACCAGACTCTTGGCTTCTGAGACTAGACTTTGTGGAAGAGAGGGTAGTGCTTAACCGACTGGAAGTATTATCTGCTGCAATCCAACCCACTACCTGGTCACACTGGTCTGGCATCAACAGTGGTGTCTTGCGCCGCCCTGCAAACTAGGACATGCTAGGAGTTTTGGATGACTTTGTTTCTTGTGCTCTGCCAGCAGACACAGTCTCACCGCGCCCAGAGCCATGGCCACCATCAGCAGCATGTCCACTTCGCTGTCCCTTATAAAATACACCCGATATCAGGTATTTACGATACACAAACGTTATACTGCACACGCAGCACAGGTAATGTCGCCTTGATTAGCGGCAGAAAAAAATACACTGAATTTCAGGTATTTAGTATACAAAAACGTTATACTGCACACGCAGCACAGGTAATGTCGCCTTGAATAGTGGCAAAAAAAATACACTGGATTTCAGGTATTTAGGATACAGAAACGTTATACTGTACACACAGCACAGGTAATGTCGCCTTGATTAGCGGCAGAAAAAAATACACCCGATGTCAGGTATTTAGGACACACAAACGTTATACTGCACACGCAGCCTAGGTAATGTCGCCTTGATTAGCGGCTGAAAAAAATACACTGGATGTCAGATATTTGGGATACAGAAACGTTATACTGCACACGCAGCACAGGTAATGTCGCCTTGATTAGCGGCAGAAAAAATTACACTGGATTTCAGGTATTTTCGATACAGAAATGTTATACTGCACACGCAGTACAGGTAATGTCGCCTTGATTAGCGGCAGAAAAAATACCATGGATGTCAGATATTTAGGATACACAAACGTTATACTGCACACGCAGCACAGGTAATGTCGTCTTAATTAGCGGCAGAAAAAAATACACCGGATGTCAGGTATTTAGGATATACAAACATTATACTGCACACGCAGCACAGGTAATGTCTCCTTGATTAGTGGCAGAAAAAAAATACACTGGATTTCAGGTATTTAGGATACAGAAACTTTATACTGCACACGCAGCACAGGTAACGTCGCCTTGATTCGCGGCAGAAAAAAATACATCGGATGTCAGGTATTTAGAAAACAGAAACATTATACTGCACACGCAGCACAGGTAATGTCGCCTTGATTAGCGGCAGAAAAAAAATACACTGGATGTCAGGTATTTAGGACACAGAAACGTTATACTGCACACACAGCCCAGGTAATGTCGCCTTGATTAGCAGCAGAAAAAAATGCACTGGATGTCAGGTATTTAGGATATAGAAACATTATACTGCACACGCAGCACAGGTAATGTCGCCTTGATTAGCGGCAGAAAAAAATACACTGGATGTCAGGTATTTAGGATACAGAAATGTTACACTGTACACGCAGCACAGGTAATGTCGCCTTGATTAGCGGCAGAAAAAAATACACTGGATTTCAGGTATTTAGGATACAGAAATGTTATACTGTACACGCAGCACAGGTAACGTCGCCTTGATTAGCGGCAGAAAAAAATACACTGGATGTCAGGTATTTAGGATACAGAAATGTTACACTGTACACGCAGCACAGGTAACGTCGCCTTCAATAGCGGCAGAAAAAAATACACTGGATTTCAGGTATTTAGGACACACAAACGTTGTACTGCACACGCAGCACAGGTCGTGTCGCCTTGATTAGTGGCAGAAAAATATACACCAGGTGTCAGGTATTTAGGATACAGAACGTTATACTGCACACGCAGCACAGGTAATGTCGCCTTGATTAGCGGCAGAAAAAAATACACTGGATTTCAGGTATTTTCGATACAGAAACGTTATACTGCACACGCAGCACAGGTAATGTCGCCTTGATTAGCGGCAGAAAAATATACACCGGATGTCAGGTCAGGTATTTAGGATACAAAAATGTTATACTGCACACGCAGCACAGGTAATGTGGCCTTGATTAGTGGCAGAAAAAAATACACTGGATGTCAGGTATTTAAGATACAGAAACGTTACACTGTACACGCAGCACAGGTAACATCGCCTTGATGAGCGGCAAAAAAAAATACACTGGATGTCAGTATTTAGGACACAGAAATGTTATACTGCACATGTAGCACAGGTAATGTCACCTTGATTAGCAGCAGAAAAAATGACACCGGATGTCAGTTTTTAGGATATACAAATGTTATACTGCACACGCAGCACAGGTAATGTCGCCTTGATTAGCGGCAGAAAAAAAATACACTGGATGTCAGGTATTTTCGATACAGAAACGTTATACTGCACACGCAGCACAGGTAATGTCGCATTGATTAGCGGCATAAAAAAATACACCGGATGTCAGGTATTTAGGATACAGAAACGTTATACTGCACACGCAGCACAGGTAATGTCGCCTTGATTAGCGGCAGAAAAAAATACACTGAATGTCAGTATTTAGGACACAGAAACGTTATACTGCACATGCAGCACACGTAATGTCGCCTTGATTAGCAGCAGAAAAAATTACACCGGATGTCAGTTTTTAGGATACACAAATGTTATACTGCACACGCAGCACAGGTAATGTCGCCTTGATTAGCGGCAGAAAAAATGACACCGGATGTCAGTGTTTTAGGATATACAAATGTTATACTGCACACGCTGCGCAGGTGGTGTTTAGGTCAGGCAAACCTGCTCAATTTTTGCCCCCCCCAGAAAAAAAAATTATTGTAGCCAGATATAAAAATTGTCCTTAACACATTCACACGAGCGTCACGGATTCAGTCCGGATGCGTTCGCATCACGCATTGCACCCGTGCGTAAATCTCGTCCGTGTGAAAGGGGCCTTAAAGGGGTTTTCTGGGATTTAAGTACTGATGACCTATCCTCAGGATAGGTCATCAGTATCTGATCCGTGGGGGTCTGGTACCCGGGACCCCTGCCAATCTGCTGTTTGAGAAGGCACCGGCGCTCCTGTGAGCGCTGCGGCCTTCTCTTAGCTTTTCCTAGGCCAGTGACGTTACGGTCATCGGTCACGTGGCCAAGGAGCGGCTCAGCACCATTCATGTGAAAGGGGCTGAGCGTGATACCAGGCACAGCCGCTGTACAATGTACGGCGTTGGGCTTGTTGAGCTGCGAGAAGGTACTGGCGCTCACAGGAGGGCCGTTACCTTCTCAAGCAGCTGATCGGCGGGGATCCCGGGTGCCGTACCCCCACCGATCAGATACTGATGACCTACCCTGAGGATAGGTCATCAGTAGTAAAATCCCGGAAAACCTCTTTAACAGGCTGATTATTATGGCAGACATGGGAGTCTTTACAATACCCCAGTGTGTCATAGTCAGCTTTGGACTGGGCCACCAGAGTATCAGAGGATCCTCTGGTGGGCCAAGGCTTTGATGCGCTTGTGGGCCCCAAAGTTTGGTAGCAAAAAAAAATCATTTGGAGCTGCTTTTGGAGATAATCATCAGGGTCTGTTTCTTTGATTCAAAACCTATTAGATATTACTAATACTATAAGGGTCAGACCCCGAGAATAATTTCCTCTGGTGGACCCCAGAAACCCCAGTCTGACACCAGTCATAGTAACTGATTGGATACCAATTTTGCAGCAGGGGATCCCCCAGTCATTGTGGCAAGGTGTCAGTTGCATACTTCCCAACTGCCCTGGATCCAGTGGGACAGTTCTGGATTTCAGTGGCTGTCCCACAGCTGAGGTATGTCCCTCTCTCAGCTGATTGCAATGGTGAAGCAGGTGCCGTCCAATCCCTGCTTCACCATTCATCTCAGATGCCAGCGCCCCCCAGCATCAGCACGATGATGTCACACATCGCGCTGCTGGCTGTGTAGGAACAACGGAGGAATTAGCCTTGGCTCCTCCTACACAGCAAGCGTGATGCGTGACTGCATCGTGCTGCTGCTGGGGAGCACTGGTATCTGAGCTGTGATCATCGGAGGAACCAGGTGAGTATTTACTGTTTGTTTTTTTACTTCCTGTGAAGGGAGGTTATGTGGGCATAACTGCTCATAGGTGGCACATTTGGGCATAACTACTATGCAATGGGCACAGCTGGGCATAGATACTCTGAGGGACCACATCTTGTCATATCTACTGTAAAGGGGGCACATATCTTGGCATGACTACTGTGCGGGGCACATACCTGGACATAACTACTATGGGGGCACAATGTGGACATTACTACTGGGAAGGGGGCATATGACTCGCCTGTGGGGGTACATCTACTGTGGAGGGGGCATATCTTGGCATAACAACTCAGAGGGGCCACAACTTGGCATAACTACTCTGAAGGGCCACATATTGGCATATCTACTGTGAAGGGGGCACATGTGGGCATAACTAGTCTGAGAGGGCACATCTTGGCATATCTACTGTGGCGGGAGCACATATCTTGGCATAACTACTCTGAGGGGGCACATCTCGGCATATCTACTGTGAAGGGGGCATATATCTTGGCATGACTGCTGTGAGGGGACACATATCTGGGCATAACTACTATGGGGGCACAATGTGAACGTTACTACTGTGAAGGACACACAGTGTGGGCATTACTACTATATGGGTGCATATCTCCGTCCTGGATAACGGAAACCAGACGAATCTATTATGCTTGCCCATTGACCTCTATTATGACGGATCAAAGCAGAATGCCTCTAAAGGTTTCCGTTTTGAATTCTGTCTTACAAATTCCGTTATTTTACGTTATATCCATGTTATAACGGAAAACAATAACAGAATTTGTAACGCTGATGTGAACCCGCCCTTACTGTGTATAGGTGCAGGATGGCTGGGATTGGTCACACAGGTCACATGTGCAAAACCTCTAAAGAACAGGAAGTGATGGGCGGCAGCTCTTAACGAGGTGCTACAGGGAACAGGCTGGAAGGCATGCAGTGTGAAGAAAACCATGGAGCGGATTCCACCAAAGACAATGCCTGCAAAGAGAGAGACCAGGATTGCGGCGGTAAATGGGAAGACACTGGCAACACATCACAGCAGCTACCTGCCTCGTAATGCAGCCCTATGCAGACAATGATGGAGGTGGCCAGGAAGGACAATGCTTGCCTGAACACAGAGCGCCGGACCGCGGCAGTGAGTGGGGGAACATTTACAGTCAGCAACTGCCATTACAGTGTTCCTAATGGTTATGTATGAGCAGCAAATAGTTAACTCGGGCAGTCCTAGTTAGGTTGCCGGGAGATAGGCTGGACCTGTCCCTCTTGGCTTGTAATAGAGGGCGAGCTAAAGACAATACGTGCTTGTGTGAGCTTCTGAAAAGTAAGCCCAATGAAAAGCCTGGTCCAGAGACACTACCCATGAGGGAAAGAGAACAGACATCCACAGATGGTATAGATCCATTTCAGAGGCAGTGCTTTGAAAGACAGTAAGATATCGCTAGTTTATGGCAAAAGACTTTACTGCTTGTAGAAAGAGTACAGTATATTGCTTCAGCACCCACCACACTTTAAGACAGACTGGCCATCCAAATATAAGATCTGAACCTTCCAACTGGGAACTGCAGAAAGAATTAATGAGAGCAGAATTACATGCCTGTGGTTATTTTGTAAGTTTGCAAAGTGTACCTAGAGAGAAGATCAGGAAGGATTACTGCTATCTTAGCTATTGCTTGTTACCTTATGGAAACAGTTAGGCTTTATGCACACTACCGTATGTATTTTGCGGCCCGCAAAAAACGGATCTGCACAAAATATGGATGACGTCTGTGTGCATTCCATATTTTGCGGAACGGAACAGCTGGCCTCCAATAGAATAGTACTATCCTTGTCTGTAATGCAGACAATAATAGGACATGTTCTATTTTTTTGCGAAATGGAAATACTGACATATGGAAACAGAATGCACACAGAGTACCTTCCGTTTTTTTTTTGCGGACCCATTTAAATGAATGGTTCAGATTACAGTCCGAAAAAAAAAAACGGAACGGACATGGAAAGATAATATGTTGTTCGTGTGCATGAGCCCTTACTCTGTGATATACCTGCCTATTGCTACAGTCATGGCCAAAAGTTTTGAGAATGATACAAATATTAATTTTTACAAAGTCTACTGCTTCAGTTTTTATAATGGCAATTTGCATATACTCCAGAATGTTATAAAGAGTGATCAGCTTAACAGCAATTACTTGCAAAGTCAATATTTGCCTAGAAAATGAACTTTATCCCCCAAAACACATTTCAACATCATTGCAGCCCTGCCTTAAAAGGACCAGCTAACATCCTTTCAGTGATTGCTCCATTAACACAGGTGTGGGTGTTGATGAGGACAGGGCTGGAGATCAATCTGTCATGATTAAGTAAGAATGACACCACTGGACACTTTAAAAGGAGGCTGGTGCTTGGCATCATTGTTTCTCTTCTGTTAACCATGGTTATCTCTAAGGAAACACATGCAGTCATCATTGCACTGCACAAAAATGGCCTAACAGGGAAGAGTATCGCAGCTAGAAAGATTGCACCTCAGTCAACAATCTATCGCATCATCAAGAACTTCAAGGAGAGAGGTTCCATTGTTGCCAAAAAGGCTCCAGGGCGCCCAAGAAAGACCAGCAAGCACCAGGGCCGTCTATTAAAAGTGTTTCAGCTGCGGGATCGGGCTACCAGCAGTGCAGAGCTTGCTCAGGAATGGCAGCAGGCAGGTGTGAGTGCATCTGCAAGCACTGTGAGGCAGAGACTCTTGGAGCAAGGTCTGGTCTCAAGGAGGGCAGCAAAGAAGCCACTTCTCTCCAGAAAAAACATCAGGGACAGACTGATATTCTGCAAAAGGTACAGGGAGTGGACTGCTGAGGACTGGGGTAAAGTAATTTTCTCTGATGAATCCCCTTTTCGATTGTTTGGGACATCTGGAAAACAGCTTATTCGGAGAAGACGAGGTGAGCGCTACCACCAGTCTTGTCTCATGCCAACTGTAAAGCATCCTGAAACCATTCATGTGTGGGGTTGCTTCTCAGCCAAGGGAATCGGCTCTCTCACAGTCTTGCCTAAAAACACAGCCATGAATAAAGAATGGTACCAGAATGTCCTCCGAGAGCAACTTCTCCCAACCGTCCAAGAGCAGTTTGGCGATCAACAATGCCTTTTCCAGCATGATGGAGCACCTTGCCATAAAGCAAATGTGATAACTAAATGGCTCAGGGAACAAAACATAGAGATTTTGGGTCCATGGCCTGGAAACTTCCCAGATCTTAATCCCATTGAGAACTTGTGGTCAATCATCAAGAGACGGGTGGACGGGTGCAAGCATTGATTGTGCAAGAATTGACTGCTATCAGTCAGGATTTGGTCCCGAAGTTGATTGAGAGCATGCCAGGGAGAATTGCAGAGGTCCTGAAGAAGAAGGGTCAACACTGCAAATATTGACTTGCTGCATTAACTCATTCTAACTGTCAATATAAGCTTTTGTTACTCATAATATGATTGCAATTATATTTCTGTATGTGATAAAAACATCTGACAAACACACATAAAAACCAGAGGGCAGCAGATCATGTGAAAATATAATATTTGTGCCATTCTCAAAACTTTTGGCCATGACTGTATGTACTGCAACTCCTATGATTTATTCAGTAAAGATAGACCTTTATACATTGTAACCAAATGTGCTAGGTTATTGATTTCACCTTTCATCTGCCCTGCTGCCTTGCACTCATCTACCTCATATCAGGGGCACACAACCTAACACAAGCCAGGAGCCTATAAAAAGCCCAGTGTGTGTTCAGAGGGATGTATGGGTGCGCCATCCATTCACTGCATGACCCCAGGGAGGGTTGAGGACAGTCACCATGAACTACTACCATTCCTATCAGTGCCACAACTATCACTCCCCTCCTCCTGTTATTTCCCTGTTTGTCACTGCACTGATTCATTTTAACTGGTTGGAGACAAAAATCATCCTCATGCTCCAAGCTTCTATGAAGCTTATAAACCAAGCTTCTATGCTCCTTCATCTTGGTTAACCCCTTTATGCCCAACAATTTTCAGTTTTTTTTGTTTCTACCTCCCTGCTTTCCCAGAATTATAACTGTATTATTTTTGCATTCATATAGACGTAGGATAGACATAGTATATTCTATAGTGGATAGCCAGAAAAAAATTCCAAATGTGGTGGAATTGGAACAGAATGGAATTCCAGAACAGTTGTATAGCATTCCCTAGGCAGTAAAATTGGCATGTTAATTTTATTCTGTGTGTCAGCATGTAAAAAAAAATAAAAACTTGCTTTGCTATCTTCTGACCCCTCTAACTTTTTAAATTTATGTCTAAGGAGCTATATGAGGGTTCATTTTTTGCGGGGCATCATATTGGGGTGTGTATGACTTTTTGATCACTTTTTATTCACTCTTTTTAGGAGGTGAAGCGACAAAAAAAACTGTGAATCAGCCATTTTGATTCTATTTCTGTCACACTGTTCACTGTACAGGATAAATATTTTTATAATTTAATAGTTTGGGCATTTTAAGATGTGGCAATGCCAATGATCTTTATTTTTTATTTAATTTTATTTTAAACATGGGGAAAGGGATGATTTGAAATTTTTTTTGCTATTTTTTATATTTTAAAATGTTTTTCCCAATTTTTTTTACTTAAGTCTGATTCTCTCTACTATAAACTACAATGGTTTAACGTTGCAGCATATTCAAGTTTCACTATATTCCTATGGAGCCCTGCCACACTACGACAGGCCTCAGAGCTGTCCAGTCCCCTGAAAGCGCAGCGCACCTGGGGAAATAACTACTCATATGCTGTTGTTGCAGTTGAGGAGTTAAAACACCGATCATGAACTCAGGTGTCTGCTGTGCAAAACATCTTTAAACACTTGACATCAGCAATTTACGTTGTGAATCAGGAAGAGGTTAAAGCGTGCCTATTAGAGATGAGCGAATGTGCTCGTAACGAGCACTGTAGCGCTTGGCTCCCCTGCGCTCGCATCGGCGCAGGCATCCGGATCCGTCGAGTGAAGAGGACGGATCCGGATGCCTGCGCCCATGCCAGCGCAGGGGAGCCGAGCGCTACAGTGCTCGTTACGAGCACGTTCGCTCATCTCTAGTGCCTATGCCATAAAATGAAGACATTAAAAGCAAACCAGACACCATCTGGCCCCTACAATGCAATCATGTTGTTCCAATAGTTATCAATTTAATCAATCTATTAGCCACACCAAAGTGCGATCCACAAAACACAGACGTCACACGGACATCATCTGAATTTTGAAGATAGCAACCAATCAGATTCCACTTTTCATTTTTTCAAAGTTACTTTGGAAAATGAAAAGTGGAGTCTGGTTGCTACGGGCAAGTAAGCCAGTTTTCCTTTACACAAATTTTTAGAAATCTCCCCCCCCCCACAGTCATTATTTGTATACGGTATATTTTTCATGTAAAGAATAAAATAGTTAAAGGGGTTGGCCCCTCTCATACATTGGGGGCATATCGCTAGGATATGCCTCCAATGTATGAGATAGGCTAATGGCTTTAAATATACAGTGAAACTTCCTTGTGAAGACCATCCTAAATTGCTTTGCAAAATGACCTTCTCAAAGAAGTATGCATCATATAAGGTGAAAATGAAAATGTGGTCTGGGTAAGGTAGTGTTCTTCTAAAAAATGTGGTCTTTGGAATGGTTTCACTGTATACACTAGTGATGTTCGAGCACCCCGATGTTTGGGTGCTCGGTGCTCTGACCAAACTGGTGCTCGAGGGCGCGGCCGAGCACCCGAGTATAATGGAAGTCAATGGGAGAAGACCAGGCACCCCCTGCTCGGATGAGGGGTGGGTGTCTGGTCCATAGTGAAACGTCAGAAAATGGTGGAAACACCACAGAATTGGTTAGGGAACAGCATGGGGAGGATGTCTGGATGCATCTTGGACACCGAAGTCGCTGCTATTAACGATGATGGCCGACTATTACGTCAATTTTACGGAATGACAAAAATACCCCCCCAAAACCAAAGATAATACAGGAAATATACTCCCCTAAAACCCAAGATAATACAGGAAATATTGTTAGGAAACATAGATTTAATTGTACGTTAAGCGCAAGTGCTGCCAAAAATTACATGGATGAGGCACTCCCATACAACCGGTATATCATATAAAGGAGGGCCTCATTCACATTGTGGTATAATTGTGGGACTCCGACACTCATAAAGCCTATGCACTAAGGGAAAGGGCTGCCAAAAATTACAAGGAACAGGCACTCCAATATCCCCTTTATTACACATAAAGGAGTGCATCAGACACACCCTTGAAAAATTATGATTGATGGCCTGTTGCTGACACTCAAAAACAATAGTGGTGACGTGCTGCTGCTGAGCTGACCATGTAAAAAATTATGGGTGACATGCTGCTGCTGAGTTGACCGTCTAAAAAATTAAGGGTGACACGCTGATATCGATCAAACTGTCCCAAATTTAAGGGTGACACGCTGCTGCCCTGCAGAACGTCAAAAAAATGTACGTGTGACACACTGTTGACGAGCAGAACGTCAAAAAAATTTACGGGTGACATGCTGCTGCCGATCAAACTGTCCAAAATTTAAGGGTGAAACGCTGCTGCCCATCAAACTGTCCCAAATTTAAGGTTGACTCGCTACTGCCGAGCAGTACGTCAAAAAGATTTACAGGTGACACGCTGCTGCCCATCAAACTGTCCCAAATTTAAGGGTGACACGCTGCTGCTCATCAAACTGTCCCAAATTTAAGGTTGACACGCTGCTGCCCATCAAACTGTCCCAAATTTAAAGTTGACACGCTGCTGCCGAGCAGAACGTCAAAAAAATTTACGGGTGGCACGCTGCTGCCCATCAAACTGTCCCAAATTTAAGGTTGACATGCTGCTGCCGAGCTGACGTTAAAAAAAATTTAAGGTTGACATGCTGCTGCCCATCAAACTGTCCCAAATTTAAGGTTGACTCGCTACTGCCGAGCAGAACGTCAAAAAGATTTACAGGTGACACGCTGCTGCCCATCAAACTTTCCCAAATTTAAGGGTGACACGCTGCTGCTCATCAAACTGTCCCAAATTTAAGGTTGACACGCTGCTGCCCATCAAACTGTCCCAAATTTAAAGTTGACACGCTGCTGCCGAGCAGAACGTCAAAAAAATTTACTGGTGGCACGCTGCTGCCCATCAAACTGTCCCAAATTTAAGGTTGACTCGCTACTGCCGAGCAGAACGTCAAAAAGATTTACAGGTGACACGCTGCTGCCCATCAAACTGTCCCAAATTTAAGGGTGACACGCTGCTGCTCATCAAACTGTCCCAAATTTAAGGTTGACACGCTGCTGCCCATCAAACTGTCCCAAATTTAAAGTTGACACGCTGCTGCCGAGCAGAACGTCAAAAAAATTTACGGGTGGCACGCTGCTGCCCATCAAACTGTCCCAAATTTAAGGTTGACATGCTGCTGCCGAGCTGACGTTAAAAAAAATTTAAGGTTGACATGCTGCTGCCCATCAAACTGTCCCAAATTTAAGGTTGACTCGCTACTGCCGAGCAGAACGTCAAAAAGATTTACAGGTGACACGCTGCTGCCCATCAAACTTTCCCAAATTTAAGGGTGACACGCTGCTGCTCATCAAACTGTCCCAAATTTAAGGTTGACACGCTGCTGCCCATCAAACTGTCCCAAATTTAAAGTTGACACGCTGCTGCCGAGCAGAACGTCAAAAAAATTTACTGGTGGCACGCTGCTGCCCATCAAACTGTCCCAAATTTAAGGTTGACTCGCTACTGCCGAGCAGAACGTCAAAAAGATTTACAGGTGACACGCTGCTGCCCATCAAACTGTTCCAAATTTAAGGGTGACACGCTGCTGCTCATCAAACTGTCCCAAATTTAAGGTTGACACGCTGCTGCCCATCAAACTGTCCCAAATTTAAAGTTGACACGCTGCTGCCGAGCAGAACGTCAAAAAAATTTACGGGTGGCACGCTGCTGCCCATCAAACTGTCCCAAATTTAAGGTTGACACGCTGCTGCCAAGCTGACGTTAAAAAAAATTTAAGGTTGACATGCTACTGCCCATCAAAATGTCCCAAATTTAAGGTTCACATGCTGCTGCCCATCAAACTGTCCCAAATTTTAGGTCGACACGCTGCTGCCGAGCAGAACGTCAAAAAAATTTATGGGTGACACGCTGCTGCCCATCAAACTGTCCCAAATTTAAGGTTGACACGCTGCTGCCAAGCTGACGTTAAAAAAAATTTAAGGTTGACATGCTGCTGCCCATCAAAATGTCCCAAATTTAAGGTTCACATGCTGCTGCCCATCAAACTGTCCCAAATTTTAGGTCGACACGCTGCTGCCGAGCAGAACGTCAAAAAAATTTATGGGTGACACGCTGCTGCCCATCAAACTGTCCCAAATTTAATGGTGACACGCTGCTGCTCAACAAACTGTCCCAAATTTAAGGTTGACACGCTGCTGCCCATCAAACTGTCCCAAATTTAAGGTTAACACGCTGCTGCCCATAAAACTGTGACCAATTTAAGGTTGACACGCTGCTGCCAAGCAGAACGTCCAAAAAATTTACAGGTGACACACTGCTGCTCATCAAGCTGTCCCAAATTTAAGGTTGACACGCTGCTGCCCATCAAACTGTCCCAAATTTAAGGTTGACATGCTGCTGACGAGCAGAACGTCAAAAAAATTTACGGGTGACACGCAGCTGCCCATCAATCTGTCCCAAATTTAAGGGTGACACGCTGCTGCTCATCAAACTGTCCCAAATTTAAGTTTGACACGCTGCTGCCCATTCAACTGTCCCAAATTTAAGGTTGACATGCTGCTGCCGAGCTGACGGTAAAAGAAATTTAAGGGTGACACGCTGCTGCCCATCAAACTGTCCCAAATTTACGGTTGACACGCTGCTGCACATCAAACTGTCCCAAATTTAAGGTTGACACGCTGCTGCCGAGCAGAACCTCCAAATAATTTATGGGTGACACGCTGCTACCCATCAAACTGTCCCAAATTTAAGGTTGACATGCTGCTGCCCATCAAACTGTCCCAAATTTAAGGGTGACACGCTGCTGTTCATCAAACTGTCCCAAATTTAAGGTTGACACGCTGCTGCCGAGCTGACCGTAAAACAAATTTAAGGGTGACATGCCGCTTAGCTGAACGTCTGAAACATTATAAGTGACATGTAGCAGAGCGAGCGTGTTAAAAATTATTTTTGACATGCCGCTTAGCTGACTGTCTGAAACATTATGTGTGACATGTAGCAGAGCTGAGCGTGTAAAACATTATGGTTGAGGGCCTGCTGGTGAGCTGACAGGCAAAAAAATTATGGTGCAGGCCCAGCTGGTAAGCTGACCGGCAAAAAAATTATGGTGCAGGCCCAGCTGGTGAGCTGACCGGCTAAAAAATTAGGGTTGCAGGCCCAGCTGGTGAGCTGACCGACTAAATAATTAGGGTGCAGGCCCAGCTGGTGGACTTCGAGGGCAGCCTAATAAGCAGTTTCATATGATGGAGGAAGAGGAGGAAGAGGACGAGAAGAGTTAGGGGTACATGATAATACAGTGTATTCAATACACCCTAAAAGCCAGATTTAAGGTTCCTTGATGTTAAGCCGCTTTCCTCTGGTGGAGTAGAGAAGTCAGGGGCAATCCAGGCCTTGTTGATTTTGATAAGCGTCAACCTGTCAGCATTGCCAGTTGATAGGCGGATGCGCTTATCAGTAATTATGCCCCCAGTGGCACTAAATACCCGCTCAGACAAAACGCTGGCGGCAGGGCAGGCCAGCACCTCCAAGGTGTAGAGAGCCAGTTCGTGCCAAGTGTCCAGCTTAGACTCCCAATAATTATATGGCACAGAGGGATCGCTGAGGACTTTGACACGGTCAGCTAGGTACTCCTTTACCATCTTCCAAAACTTTTCCCTCCTTGTGACACTAGGCCGCTCATCAGGGTGAGGGTGCTGGCGGGGTGTCATGAAACTGTCCCAGGCCTTGGAGAGTGTCGCCCTGCCTTTGTTGGAACTGCTGTGTGTTCCTCTCATCTCCCCTCCTCGGGTGGCCAAGGAACTACGTACTCTGCCGCCAGCGTTGTCAGATGGAAATTTGTGGAGCAATTTTTCGACAAGGGCCTTCTGGTATTGCAACATTTTACTTGTCCTCTCCACCACAGGAATGAGAGATGGGAAGTTCTCTTTGTAGCGGGGGTCGAGAAGGGTGAACAACCAGTAATCGGTGTTGCCTAATATGCGTATAACGCGAAGGTCATGGGAAAGGCAGCATAGCATGAAGTCAGCCATGTGTGCCAGAGTCCCAACAGACAAGGCTTTGCTCTCCCCTCCAGGAGCATGACTCTCAATATCCTCCTCATTCTCTTCCTCCTCTTCAGCCCATCCACGCCGAAGATATGGTGTAAACATGGTATGGCTACCCTGTGTAGCGGTGGCAACCGTCTCCTGCTCCTCCTCCTCCAATTGGTGCTGAGAAGACGAATCGAGGGTGGTCTGGCTATCACCCTGTGTAGGGTCTTCCCCCTTTTCCACCTCTTCCACATGCAGAGCATCGGCCTTTATTGTGAGCAGCGAGCTTTTTAGTAGACACAGAAGTGGGATGGTTACGCTAATAATTGCATTATCGCCGCTTACCATCTGTGTAGATTCAGCAAAGTTGCGTAACACCTCACAGAGGTCAGACATCAATGCCAACTTGTCGCTTGTGAAGAGCGGAAGCTGACTAGAAAGGCGCTGACCGTGTTGCAGCTGGTATTCTACTACTGCTCTCTGCTGCTCACAAAGCCTGCCCAACATGTGAAAGGTGGAATTCCATTGTGTGCTCAGGTCGCACAGCAGTCGGTGAGCCGGCAACTGCAAGCGCTGCTGCAGCGTTGCCAGGCCAGCTGAAGTTGTCGGTGACTTGCGGAAATGGGCACACAGGCAACGCACCTTCACCAGTAACTGTGACAAATTGGGGTTGGTTTTCAGAAACCGCTGAACCACTAAGTGGAATACATGGGCCAGGCATGGTATGTGTGGGAGGTTGGCCAGCTCCGAAGCCGCTACCAAGTTGAGGCCGTTATCGGATACAACCATGCCTGGCTGTAGGTTGACTGGCGAGAACCACAGCTCAGCCTGTTCCCTTATGCCATGCCACAGCTCTACGGCGGTGTGCTGTTTGCCACCCAGGCAAATAAGCTTCAGCACAGGAGTGGAGGAGGAGGTGGAGGAAGAGAAGGAGGGGTTGCAGCCCCTGCTACTGTAGGAGGCAGCGGAAATCTGGATGGAAGTAGGGCCCGCAATCTTTGTCGTGGGAAGCACCTGTGCCATCACAGGGTACGACCCGCTCCCAGCCTCCACAACGTTCACCCAGTGTGCCGTCAGGGAAATGTATCGTCCCTGGCCACAAGTGCTTGTCCATGTGTCAGTGGACCATGTGTCAGTGGACCTTGCCAGTAACTGCATTGGTCAGGGCACGGGTTATGTTTCTGGACACATGCTGGTGTAAGGCAGGGACGGCACACCAGGAAAAATAGTGGCGGCTGGGGACTGTGTAACGAGGGACAGCCGCCGCCATCAGGCTGCGAAAAGCCTCGGTGTCCACCAGCCTAAACGGCAACATTTCCAGCGCCAGCAACTTGGAAAGTGCTGTGGTCTGTGGGTGGGTGGCAGGGTATTTCCGCTTGCGTTCAAACGACTGGGTAAGGACATTTGAACGCTGCGCTGGGACAATGAAGTGGACGTGCTGGCTGATGGTTCCTGCGAAGGTCCAGGTGCAGGGCGGGAGGCATCTCGGCTTGTGTCTTGGACAGCAGGTAACAGAGGGGAAGAGGAGGCAGTGGTGTGACCTGCAGACACAGATCGTGGACCCAGGCATTCGGCCCACCTTTTTGGGTGCTTTGCTGGCATGTGGCGGATCATGCTGGTGGTGGTCAGGTTGCTGGTGTTTACGCCCCTGCTCATCTTGGTACGGCACAGGTAACAAATTACAATATGTTTATCGTCAGCACTTTCCTCAAAAAAACGCCAGACAGCGGAACACCTAACCCTTGGCAAGGAAGCTTGCCGCAAGGGGCTGCTCCACGGAACAGTTGCGCTCCTGGTTGACGTAGCCTGCCTTCTCCCTTTTGCCACCCCACTGCCTCTTCCAGCCTGTTGCACTGCTGCGGATCCCTCCCCCTCTGTACTGCTGTCCTCGCTCGGCTTGCCACCTTCCCAGGTTGGGTCAGCTATTTCATCGTCCACCACCTCCTCTTCGACATCCTCACTCTGGTCCTCCTCCTGACATGGTGAACCAACAAGAACCTGACTTAACTGCGTCTTATCCTCATCCACAACCTCTTGAGACACTAATTGCCCTTGACTTATTGGCAACTGTGTCTCCTCATCATCATGCACCTCGTGAGACGCTAGTTGCCGGTCCCCACCGTCATCTTCTTCAGACTGTGTTTGCTCAATAGGTAGGGAATCAGGGCACAATATCTCCTCATGTCCAACAAGGCTACTGGCATTACAGTGAATGCCAGTACCTCCACGCATGCTAATTGGCTAATTAGCGTGCGGGGAGGTGACTCGAGCATGACGCTTGAGCACGCTCGGTATTCGACCGAATACTGCGTGGTCCCGAGCACCGCCAAGTTTGGCCGAATAGTGTATTCGGCCGAACATGTTCGCTCAACGCTAGTATACACACATATTCTGGGATACATATGCAGTATATGTTATTCATGATATACCTCATATCACTGAAGCTCTGAAGTGCCTTCTAGAAGTCAAACTATTCATTGCAGCTGTTTCTGTACACTTGTCTTCTGTGAAGACTTTGAGAAAGAAGACTTGTGAGGTCTGCAAAACTCAATATGGGATGGAGGCTTCCAAGACCTCACAAGTTTCTTGTCCCTGGATACAGTGTCCTCTTATCTTATTCCAGGGAAACATTGGTCAGGATCAGAATGCCCTATTTTCAAAATTCTGCCTCCCCCAAAATAAAGCACAATAATTATGATGCACGCATGGTCCGTCAAATGAATGAGAATATATTCACAATTGTATCACAGGGGTCAACTAAGTACAACTGGTTTAGTTGGAGTATTATTACAGTCTAATTTCATATTGTATCTGTCACACTTTAACCAAACTACTGTATATGTATAAATATATATATATATATATATATATATAATATATATATATATATATATATATATATATATATAGGACTGCTACATGGACCTTTCTGAATGGCAGCAATTCATATATCAGTGAACAGCTTATCTTCTTGGGTGGAACCTCATGATTTTAGGAATACAGATATTACAGGAATCATTAGTCTAAACATATATAGTAATGACAACAGAAATATAACAAATTGCTGGAAATAACATGGTCATTGCTAAAATGTTAAGGCTCTCTTGCCCCCAAATGAAAAGACTGGAGAAGATTGAATATTCCTATCCGTGGTACGCTAGTGACAGATCACTCTTTTCATTTATAAAATAATTTGATTTTTCAAGACACTTAAGGGCGACTTAAATGGAACTTTTCCTTCTTCTGAAAGAAAATCTACTAAAACATGAATAAAATGAGACTTAGTTTGCTGTCTCGTAGAACTGTACACCATATTATACCAGTGTTCATTCCCACTGGTGTCTCTGCTCCTCTAACAGGCCCACCAACCTCTCTCTCCTCCCAGCAGGAATGACTGCCAGAGTGTTCTCCCTGCAAGATCTCTTTAGAACCTTGGCTGGATGGCCTCCACAGCATCTTCCTTTTTACACCTCCCCAAAGGCAACTTAACTCTAAGACAGTATGCCATCCAGGAGTTGTCCTGGAACAACGAGGCTTTGGTATCAGCTTTTTGGGAGGGTCTAGCAGATCCCATTAAAAATAAGTTGTCAGGGTTAGATTTACTGGTTTACTGGAACAAGCATTTTGGTCTTTCATCGGGTGACCGGCTCCACCTTTAACATGGGTAGATTGTCGGGAACAAGCATTCACGGAAACATTCGTTCCCGATAATCTGCCAGATAATCTGCCCATGTAAATCCACCTTTACAAATCATGCCTTCCGCCTTTTTTCACGTATTTCCAATTCTTTCCACTTTTCAAACCATTGGTGGTCAACCGCTAGTCCAGGTCTTCAGTCTCTACTCCGACTCTAGTTGGTTCCGATGATTAGTCCAAGATTAAGAACATCGTGCATGTCAAGAAGATTGGGAAGAAAACTTTCGATTTGGTAGATTGGAAGGGATTTGGTCCTGAAGAGAGATCTTGGGAATCTGCCAAAAACATCAATGCACCATCTCTTCTCCGGAGACCCAGCAGACTCTTCTCCTGGTGAGCATGGTCACTGGACTGTTGTCATGCCTGCCATCTAGACCTTTTCTGGTCCATTCCTGCTATGGTTTGTTCCGTAGGGTATACACATGTGCTATCTTCCGCTCTAAAAGGCCAGCATGCAATCCAAAAAGGCCTGGTTGTTCCCCTTGCAGTGGAGACCAGATGTCTGTACACAGTTCAAATAGTGAAGAACAGTGGGTCACTCAGATAATGCCTTTAGGAGTATCCCCAAGCCAAATCCTTTCAATGGCACAATAGATTCACACTTGCAGCTTTACATACTGTATGTGCTCCACAGTCAAACAGGGAAATGTTTCAATATGGGTTCTGTTTTAAGGAAATATTGTTTTTGTAGTGGATCCGTAGTAGAAACTCACCCTTCATGGGGTTGGCTGCTGTAAGGTTATTTTAACATGTGTAAGAAGTGGTGGTGTATGAAACTCACTAATTTATTATTATTAAAAGTTCTGTGCCAATATCTTGCCAGGTTGGGTCTTACAGGCACACTGTCAGTGTGAAACTGACAGTTTCAATGTACTACAATGTACTACATTGAAACAGGGATCAAACCCTGAAAGGTTGAAATCCCTGTATTGGGACAAAAGAAATGGAAAAAAAGTGTTTTGTAAAAATAAAAAAAAAAACTTTACAGTAAATAAAAAATGCACCTTTTCCTTCATTAAACGATTTTTAATTAAACATTTTTAATAAAAATGGACATATATTTTATTGGTAATGGTACCAATACACTGATAGACAATGCAGTACAATATAGATGTATTGTGCTGCATTGAAACAGGGATCAGACCCTGTAATGTTGAAGTCCCATAGTGGGACATTAGTAAAAAGTAAAAAAAAAAAGTAAAATAAAAGTGTTTTTAACAATGAAAAAATAAAGTTTTAATTTAACAAAAAGCCCTTTTCCCATAAAAAGTGACATTTAAAATTGTAAAAAATAGAAAAAATAAATAAAAAACAGACATATTAGGTATCATTGCATGCGTAAAAACCTGCTCTATAAAAATATCACATAATCCACCCCATCTGGTCAACAACATAAAAAAAAATAATAAAAACTGTGCTATAAAAAGCCATTTTTGTTACCTTTCATCTCAAAGTGTAATACCAAACGATCAAAAAGTCATATCTGCCCAAAAATAATACCAAACCGTCAAACTGTGATCTCATCCCGCAAAAAATGAAACCATACCTAAAACAATCGGCTAAAAAATAAAAAGTATATGGCTCTCAAAAAATTATTTTATTGTTTAAAACAAAAATATATTTTAAAAAACAGACATGTTAGGTATCGCAACGTCCGTAACAACCTTCTCTATAAAAATATCACATGGGCTAACCCATCCGGTGAACACCGTAAAAAAAAAAAAAAAGTGCCAAAAAAATACATTTTTTTGTCACCATGCATCACGAAAAGTGTAATACCAAATGATCAAAAAATAGTATGTACCCAGAAATAGTACCAATCAAACCGTCCTCTCATCTCGCAAAAAATGAGACCCTACCTAAGACAATAGCCCAAAAAATAAAAAAGATATGGCTTTCAGAAAATGGAGACATAAAAACATGATTGTTTTTGTTTCAAAAATGCTTTTATTGTGTAAAACCAAAATAAATATTAAAAAAATAGACAAATTAGGTATCACCATGTCCGTAATAACCAGCTCTATAAAAATATTACATTATTTTCCCTGTCAGGTGAAAAATAAAAGTAATATGCCTTTTAGAAAAAGGAGACACACAAACATGATTTGTTTCAAAAATGCTTTATTATGTAAAACTGAAACAAAAGAAAAATAAAAGTAACATAGTAACATAGTTTACAAGGCCGAAAAAAGACATCTGTCCGTCCAGTTCGGCCTGTTTTCCTATAAGTTGGTCCAGAGGAAGGCAAAAAAACCCTGTGAGGTAGAAGCCAGTTTTCCCCACTTTAGGGAAAAAAATTCCTTCCCGACTCCAATCAGGCAATCAGAAAAGTAGACATATTTGATATTGTCGCCTCCATAACAACCTGCTCTATAAAATAGCACATGATTTAATCTGTCAGGTGAACACAGTAAAAAATAAAAACTGTGCCAGAACAGTAATTTTTTTGCTACCTTGCCTCACAAAAACCGTAATATAGAGCAATCAAAAGTCGTATATACCACAAATTAGTACCAATAAAAGTGTCACCGTATCCTATAATTTACAAATGGGGTTACATTTTTGGAGTTTCTACTCTAGGGGGTCTTTAAATGTCATATGACAACTTAAAATTATCCCAGTGAAATCTGCCCTCCAAAAACCATATGACACTCCTTTCCTTCTGCACCCTGCCGTGCGCCTGTACAGCAGTTTACGACCACTGCAGAATCGGGGTAATAAATATTGAGTTTTATTTGGCTGTTAACCCTTGATGTGTTACAGGAAAAAATGAATTAAAATGGAAAATCTGCCAAAAAAGTGGAATTTAAAAATGTAATCTCCTTTTTCCGTTAATTCTTGTGGAACACCTAAAGGGATAACAAAGTTTGTAAAATCAGTTTTGAATAACTTCAGGGGTGTAGTTTATACGATGGGGTCATTTATGGGTGGTTTCCTGAAGTGGTCCTTAAAAAAATGGGTTTCGGAATTTTCTTAAACATTTAAAAATTTGCTTCTAAAATTCTAAGCCTTATAAGATCCTAAAAAAAAATTACATTTACAAAATGATGCAAACATGATAGTGAACATATGGAAAATGTAAAGTAATAGCTCTTTTATGATGTATCACTATCTCCCTTAAAAGCAGATAAATTCAAATTTTGAAAATTGCAAATTTTTCCAAATTTTTGGTAAATTTGGGATTTTTTAATAAATAATGGTGAATTATATTGACTAAAATGTTCCATTATCATAAAGTACAATGTGTCACGAGAAAACAATCTCAGAATGGCTTGGATAAGTAAAAGCGCTTCAAAGTTATTACCACATAAAGTGACACATGTCAAGTTTCCAAAAAACGGCCTGGTCCTTAAGGTGAAAAATGGCAAGGTCCTTAAGGGGTTAAACAATAGGTAATTTTCTGACATTTTCTGTCATTTTTGACTGCGTATGCTGGATTATTCAGTGTGCCAGCGGCTGCGGACTTTGATCCAAAAAATCTGAGACTAAATAAAAAAATAAAAAAATTCCATGGCACTCCCAGAAAATAGTATCAAGTGTTGTGTTCTTTAATCACCAAACAAATATCTATCTATCTATCTATCTATCTATCTATCTATCTATCTATCTATCTATCTATCTAAAAATAGGCATTAGAGGCAGCACTCCAACTAAAGTGGACTCTATTTACTCACCCATCCTCCCGTTTCAGCCTAACACCATGAGGCCTTTCTCAATCCATCAATACAAGTTGGGAACAGCCATAGTAGTTAACAGTGTCTCACATCGTGACATCTAGTGTTGGTCCGGTGCGTCTCTGCAATATTCATGATGGCAGTAGGTGCTCTTCAGCTCTCCTGTGAACTCTGATGCAAACATCATTAGTACCAAGGAAGGACCTGCTTTAATCATTAACAATATTGTTTGCCATTGATGCTTGCATCAGAGTTTGCAGGAGTGAGAAGACCAACTCCAGTTGTCATGCTGTGGGGCGCCGCTCCCATCTGGTATTCGTGGAAGGAACACTGACCAGCCTTTGGTAATGGAACCAGTCCTACTGACTTTGTTGACTGATAGGAGACCTGGTGTTTCAGCAAGATAACCACCAACCAATCAACACACTGCCCACATTACAAAACATGCTCTCCAGGATATCCAGCAGCTACCCTGGCCAGCTTGATCACCAGATCTCACCCTCATTGAGAATGTCTGGCACTGGATGGGGCGATGGATCTCCTAATCAACTATGGTTCCAAGTTGAAAGAGCTTGGAATAACATATCAGAAGAGGATAGCCATCTACTGTATGACCTTTACCATGCTAGAGTGGAAGCCTGTATCACAGCAAGGGGAGATGTCACCCAGTATTAATGTGACCCTACCTCAACATATACCCTGCTGCAGAACCCAAAATAAAGGGTGCATCTCCTTAGTTGTGAGATCATTGTGTGATCATTGACCAAGGACCACTAGTAGTTTATGCTTTGTAAATATCAGTTCAAATGCATTAAGTTTTATGGTAGGTTTTTTTTTTCATTTTTGGGTAGTGTACTTTTTGTTATTTAGCGTCCTGATCCTGACTTGCAGCCTGTGTTACATTCCAGCATTGCATTCACACTTCTGCTGCCTGTAACTAAAAAAAAGTCAACAAGCTTTGTGCCAGACGTGTTTCTTACAGCATAGATAATGTTGCAGGGAGACCAGTGGCTAGTTTTTATACATCAGATTACTGTGCAGTTCCCGGTGTAAAGATAGCATTTCTGATAATGTTGCAGGGAGACCAGTTTCTAGTTTTTATACGTCAGATTACTGTGCAGTTCCCAGTGTAAAGATAACATTTCTCAGAATGTATATCGTCACCAAAAAAGATCTGTGCATGAGATATTTCCACTCTGAAGTTTACAGGATTGTAATATAGCTCTGGACTATAATACAAACTCAAAATCAGTTTAAAGTAAATATTGCATAAATACTTATGTTACATGCAGACTACCTGTACTGTATATGTAGACAGAGGAGACTTAAGGGTACAGATAGATGTGGCACAAATTCTGCAGATCCTCCCCATTCTTCATCAGACCTCAGATCAGATCCTCAACAGACCCCCAATCCGCATCAGACCCCAAAATCAGACCCCCATTCTTCATTAGACCTCAGATCAGACTCCAAAATCAAACCCCCAGGCTCCATCATCCTCAGATCAGACATCTCAACGTCCATCAGCCTCAGATAAGCCTCCCATCAGACCCCCTAACTTCCATCAGCCTCAGATCAGACCCCCCAGTCTCATCCGACTCATATTGGACACAATCAGCCTCAGATTGGACCCTCCAGCCCCATCAGCTTCAGATTAAACCCTCCAGCCCCATCAGCCTCAGATAATGCCCTATCAGACCCCCCAGCCCATATCAAAATCAGACAGGACCCCCAATCAGACACTATAAGCCTTAGATCAGACCCCCCCAGACCCAATCAGCCTCAGATCGGACCCCCCAGCCCCATCAGCCTCAGATCGGACCCCCATCATACCTCAGATCAGACCTTACGGAAAAAAAAAAATTACCTCGTTTGCTCCTGACAGTGCTGCAGATCCAGGACACACCGCTTCATCGCTTCTTATGGATCCCACTGTGTACTGTGACCTAACAGCGCCAGGTCATAGTATGCACATGTACTACATCCTGCCACTGTGGCGGTCAGGACACCACAGCGGGACCCGGAAGAAGACCAGGGAAAGTGAGTATAGCCAGCGCAGTGCTGCACTCACCTCCCCATGCCTCCAGCATGCCTTCAGACTATAAGATGCACTGCCACTTTTCCCCCATTTTTGGGGAAATGGTGTGTCCTATAGTAAGAAAAGTACAGTAAGTCTCTTCTGTTATGATTAAAAGTGTTGCCTCAATATGAAATGTTAATTTATTATAATTCAGCATAAAAAATGGATTACTTTTGTGTTTACTCTCTGTTACAGAAAGGTTCCAGTTGTGAGCTACTCCCTTAATTTATTATAATTGTGCTCCCTCATGTTCAGTCTATATAGTAATGTGTGCATTCTGCCACTGAACTGAATGAGCCGGTCACATATTCAGTACATGCCACCAGCTGGAAAGACAGAAAAACTGTAAAACAGAATGATGTTCCTCCGCCCCCCTGAGCTGTGATAAGGAAAGAGTTTCAGCCTGGCCACCACTGAATTTGTTTAGTTCTCAGATAAAGCCTTTAAGCATTGTTAACATAACACTGGGCAATCCCTAGGGCTGGGTTCACACGTAGCAGTAGTGTGCCAATTATCACACAGAAAACTGCACGTGTTTTATGAATTGTAATGGGTTTGTAAAGTGGTTATTGGCTGCAGCAGTCAGTATTCTTTTTTGGTTTTATATTTGTTTTATATTATAGGCAAGGGTGGAGAAAATATTGGGGGTCATTTATGAACACATATATGCCACTTTTGCGGCTTATATCTGGCACAGATTCTGTCGCTTGCCATGTTGTGGAAGAATCTGCGACTTCTTCCCCGCTCACGCTAGCTCTAAAAAAAGGGTGTGTGGGCGGGGAAGGGGACGGGCCGGTAGGCCTGTCTCATTCATCATTTTCTACTCCTGTATTAGAAAACTGTCTTACATTTAGAAGTGGTGGATACGGTGAAGTTATGGAGAGGCCTGCATCTCTTCATAACTTTGGCAATCCACCGCCAACACAGGGCCTTAATAAAGGAAATCTGTTACCAGAATAATCGCTATTGAAGTAAAGCCATGACCTAATAGCACTTAGTACCTTATACCCAGATGTGCCTTTGTTTCAGCAATAGATGTTTTCTATCTTCTGAAAATCCAGTTTATTTGGTATACAAATGAGCCAGTAAGGTGCCCACAGGAGTGTCACTCTTGCAAGAGGGAGCCCAGGCACACCTCCTACATCAAGAGAAATAAAATTAAATAGCTGAAGTGGGATGTAATCCATGAAGTACACGAAAATATCAAGGGACTAAAGAGAGGGGGCGTAACTCCTAAAATCATTAACTTTATTCATACAAATATAAAAGGCTCAAGCGAGCACAAGACATGTGTGCCAAAAATGTATATAAATATAGGTAAGGGTGGAGGTAGAGGAGAACCAGTAATATACTTTCCCTGGGCAGCCCTAAGATAGAACCTAAGCCCAGGGACACCCCCTAGTGGTGGAGGTTCCCTGTCCCTGAACCTAACCTACCACAACATAAATATACCGTACACAAAATAACATAAAAAAATTGAAAGCAAAGTCCAAATCCCTGCACCCCGACAGGGGAACCTCCACCACTAGGGGGCGTCCCTGGGCTTAGGTTCTATCATACTGTCTAAATCCTTGCTGACGAACAATGATTTTGTATGTTGACAAGCGATGGCATTAACGATCGCTCCTCCATATACTGTGGAGGAAATCACTGCATGCAAATGAACGCTTCCTTCCTAACAATCACTTGCTATAACTGGCCATGTAAAGGGGCCTTTGATGGTTGATAATCTCTGCACTAATTACAGACTTTTAGTCAGCTATATATGTGGCATGTAAGCAGAAACTATGGGGATCAAACTGGTGTAAAGTAGAACTGTCTTAGTTGCCCATAGCAACCAATCAGATGTTGGATGGCTCCTTTGGAAAATGATAGGATGAATCTGATTGGCTGCTATGGGCAACAAAGCCAGTTCTACTTTACACCAGTTTGATAAATGACCCTCTATATACTTAGTAGATCTGGGCTGTTCTATACTGCAACTATTTCCAAAAATATAAGTATATTGGTTGATATTATAGGCACTTGCTTGAGCCACTACAATGGTATCACACAGCAGGGATCCATTTTACTGCTATACCTATATAACATCTATGCTTCATGTTTTTTTTGGTATGTCTAAAGGGCTGTTTCTGTGTAAAAGCTCTCACCTCAAACTGTAAAATTTTAATTGTTAGTATGTATGCTAAGTATACAAAATATAAATTATGATATAATATAGATAGATAGAAAGATAGATATAATTAGATAGATAGACAGATAAATAGATATGCAGTGCTCCAGTGAAGAGGGTTAATTTATTTCATGCACTGTGTATGCCACATGGTCAAATATTAACCAAAGTAGTTCTAGCTCAGTTGCCAGGGTTATGTGCTGGTCACATCTCTGTATGGTTAGTTTTATCTAGCACAGAGGTCAGTCCGACTCTGCCTGTTGATGGTTGATGCATTTGAGTCTAGCTAAAGCTGATAGCAAGAAAAGAGATTTGTTCTCCAGGAGGAACACAATTCGTGTGGAGTGAAAATCTGCCAGGGCAAAGGAACTGTTGTAGGAGAACCCTAACAGAAAGCAAGAAAGATATCCACAAACAGTTTAGGATCATAAAGGACTGTGCATGATAGCAAAGGTAATGCTCATCTATGGCTATGGACTTTGCTGCCTGTGGAGAGGGTATATTGCTTCCTTCAGCACCCAACACACATGTAAGGGATTGGCCGGCCGTTTGAAGTTCTGCAACCTACTGTGGGAAAGGCAATACTGATTGTGAGAGTTTTGCACACCGGTGGTCAATTTGGAAAGATTGCAAAAGTCTTTAGAGAGAGACTCATGGACTTCATTGCTGCCTATACACAGCCATTGGGAGAAGTAAGTTCTGTGTTATGTCTGAGAACTGTGCTTGTTGCTGTTAGCTGTACATCAACTCTCATCATCCTCAGTTGTTATCACCATTCACACGCTACCTCACGCCTTGCACCCTAGCAAATATCCGCCATCAAGGCCACCCCATCTACCATTAGGAAGGACCCCCAGAAAGGTTCAAGGAGTGCTCTGAGGACACAAAGGGTTCACCCTCTATTTACTGCATGGTCCAGGGAGATCAATCATCCTCGCCTCCCCTCTGGGTCGCAGCAGATAGATAGAAACAAAAGAAAAAAGATATCAGCTCCGCACAGTACAGCTGAGGTGCAAGCCCAGTGACCTGACAGCGATCCAATAACAAAAATCAAAAATCAGGCAGCACTCTCAAAAAAATAAAAGGCAAATCAAAATTTATTTACTCGTGCGACGTTTCGGCTCAACTGAGCCTTTTTTGAGAGTGCTGCCTGATTTTTGATTTTAGATAGATAGATAGATAGACAGACAGACATAGAAGATAGATAGATGGATAGATAGATAGATAGATAGATAGATAGATATGAGATTGATTGATTGATTGTTATTTTAAAATATTTGTTTTGGACCTTGGATCTTTGAACTTCAAGTTAATCCATTGTGGATTTGGCTTTGTTGCTAAATATTGTGTGAATTCTATAAATGCATTTTTGTATGATCAAAAATTCCCACCATAAAATTCCATATTCGTTATGGACAAGAGACTTGTGCACTAGAATATGGTAAGTTCTCATAATTCAAAGTTTAGGAATTTGTTACTTTCACATTTAGGGAAAATGTGGATGAATGTGATGCCATTGTTTCAATCTATTTTTTTATGAGCCAGGGTATAAGTCTTAGGTATCTTTTATCTTACTCATATATTCAAGTTGGGACTTCATGCAATGTGAGTAATAGAGGAAATATTTTCACAATTAGTTTTTGCCTTGAAAGATAAAATAAATAATGTCTGAATCATAATAGAAACATATGGAGGACATTTTTTAAGCCACACAAAATAGAACTGTTGTGACTTTTTGAGGTCACTTGTGGAAAATTTTTATGACTTTTTGCATTTTAACAACACTTACACCAGTTCTAAAAAGAAGGTGGAAAACTGAAGGGGTTTAATTATGTTAATTAGATTCACCCTTTTTTTCATAAAAAAGTCACTCCATTAAAGGGGTATTCCCATCTCATCTTTGTATAGTTAGATATAGCCATACCAATATTATTACTAATAGAATGTATTTATATAAAATGTACCGCTTAGAAGATTTGCCTATTTGTATTTCCATTGTACCACACACATCAGTCAGGCCATTGCCCCTAGTTATGGCCACCGTGGCCATGTAGTAGTGGTGGCTGGCTTGCTCTTCTTCAAACCCACTCTGAGGTAACTGCTGTATTGTGAACACACATTGCATGAGCATGTGGAGACACATCTTAGGGTTGTAGCATTCTGTCTGCGCTTCCAAAACGCAGAGAAACGGATCCTATTCCAAGATCAATTCATCTCTATGGAGCAGGATCTGTTTATAAAGTCTGCATTTTGGACGGATCCTGAACATTGCGTTTTGGACTGTTAACGTCCAAAGCACAGATGTAAAAGTACCCTAAGATGTGTCTCTGTATGCTCATGTAATGTGCGTTCACAATAGAGCAGTTACCTCAGAGAGAGTTTGAAAAGGAGCAAGCCAGCCATCGCTACTACATGGCCACGGTGGCCATAACTAAGGGCAACGGCCTGACTGATGTGTGTGGGACAATGGATATACTAATAGGCAAATCTTCTAAACGGTACATTTTATATAAATACATTCTATTAGTGATAATATTGGTATGGCTATATCTAACTATACAAACTACATTTGTGAGATGGGAATACCCCTTTAAGGGGGTGGTGTAATAAACTGGAGTAGCATTTCTAGACAAAAGTACTAGATTTAAAGTTGAACCAAGTTTAACAAACAACTTGTGCCATTTGATACTCTTTGGTGCAGAGTATGCCAAGGCAGACCTCAAATATTACCCTCATGATAAATTCCCTCATATGCATTACTAATAGGTTGCATGAATCATGAACACAAAAATAAAAAAAATCTGCATAAAAATGAAGACATTCAATAAATAAAGCTACAAATGCATTACAACTATAATACAAAATATGGTTTTATTATTTTAATGTATTACTTTTTAACACATTTTTAATTTGTACTTTCAACAATTACACGCTTAATTATTAAATTATTTCTAGGAAATATAACAGTGGTAGCACTCACCCATGTACCTCCTTACTGTGGCTGCATGCATTCATACTGCACAGTGCTGGTAAGACTTGCCAGCTTAACAAGTAAAGTCTATTGAAAACAAGATTGGTCCTAGCACCTCTAATACATAAGTTTGCTTTGTCATTTTTTATGTTACTTATGCTTTTTATGGTAGTTTTTTAATCTTTTATATGGCACCTTTGTGGCTTTTATTGCAAATAGTGTGTTTTAGTGCATCCATTTTTTGTGGCTTTTTTTTTGGAAGTGCCACATTTTAAACAGGAAAGTATGTACCCCCCATGATGTCACTTCCTCTGTGGACCTCTCTAAAAGAGAAGCCATAGTAAAACTAAAAACAATGTAAAAATGCCATAAAAAGGCAACTCGTTGATATATTTTTCAAGCAGATTAAGAAGCCAATGGATGTCTATTGATTAAAAAAGATTTGTACTATGTTTCATAATTCCATTTACATTTGGAGACAGTGTTTTTTTAATCAAAAACTCAGAAAATGCAGCACTAACTCAACAGTGGGAAACACAATTAGACCCTGATTTAGCATGCCTTCATTCCAGAATTCTGGCTTCAAAAAGTAGCCAAATTAGGCTTTTGAGACTTTTTGGATTTTTACACCACTCGCTCCAGTTTTGAAATATGGGTGGGAAAATAGACATGGTTAGTTATGTTACTTTATGAGCTTCACTCCAGATTTATCACTGCAAATTTTTTAAAAAGTCATAAAAGAAGTCTCAGTCTAAGGCTACATTCACACGACCGTATGTATTTTGCAGTCCGCAAATGAAGGATCCGCAAAAATACAGAGGACGTCCATGTGCATTCTGTATTTTGCACAACGGAACAGCTAGCCCCTAATAGAACAATACTATCCTTGTCCATAATTTGGACAAAAATATGACATGTTCTATTTCTTTTGCGGAACGGATATATGGAAATGGAATGCACACGGAGTAACTTCCGTTTTTTTTGCAGACCCTTTGAAATGAATGGTTCCGCATATGATCCGCCAAAAAAAAAAAAAACAGAACGGACACAGAAAAAATGTTTGTTTCTGTGCATGACATGGAAGTGTTAGTTTTAAGGAGGAGACAAATTTATCAAACATGTGATATTTGATAAATGTGGCATAAAGTTCTCCAACAGACTCAAGCAAAACTCACTCCAAATATTCTCCTCATGATAAATTCCCTGTATGTGTGAAATCAGCTAAAAAGATGTATTATAATGATAAAAGCATATGTATAAAAGTATGATGAGGTGTCTAAAACATGGAAGTCTTAGTGGTAGCTATGTGCTGGGAACAATCCCATTTTCTATACATTTCTAATACTGATAAAATAAATACTAGAACTAATACCATTTTCATAAATCATAGTATTCCTTTTTCTAGGGATGTGACATTGAGGTTTATGACACTGAGCTAGATGTCTCTCTTTGTTACCCTACATCAAGAAAACATCAGGGACACAGAGACATTCTCCAGTAAATGACCCTGTTAAATGATAGATGGAAATCTGTAATTAGTCATTTCCTGATTTAATGGTAGGTCAATGACCCAGAGCATTATCTTTTTGGCTATTTATGGTTACTGTACATTTTGCTGTTTTTTATTTTTGGATTTTTTTCATCAGTTTTATGGAAGCAGAATGACTGCAGATTAATATTTGTTCCCAGTTACAAGAAATAAAAAGCAATTAATTACTCTGGAAAAGTAGTTGAGGAAAATGCCATGAAGACTTCCACTTGAAATAGAACAGATAAGACCATGGCCCGTGGTGGTATATTTAAAAGTGGATGCAAGGATTTCAGATTCTGAAACGCAGCACAAGTCTGATCCTTGTCTGTCCACACAACATTTTCCAAGGGAGATAAAAAGTCTGCTTTTAAATGTCCCTTGCGGGCCTCCAGTTGATATCAGCGCTCAGTGTCACACTGCTGCAGGCTGACCATTGTGATAGGAGTGGAGGCTGCGAGCAGAGCGTCTGAATGGCACCGTCCTGTATAGATATATGTTTCCCCTGCAAAAGCTCTTATGTATAGCACAGTCTATGGATCTGCAAGTGTATGCACTGTGTCCATAGACAATGTTCAAACAAAAAGTTATTTCTGAAGGCATGAAACAGTGAATAACTCCATAAAAATATTGGGGGAGATTTATCAAAACTAGTGTAAAGTAGAAGTGGCTTAGTCGCCCATAGCAGCCAATCAGATTCCACCTTACATTTTTCAGATTTCCTTTTGAAAATGAAAGATGGAATCTGATTGGTTGCCATAGGCAACTAACCCAATTTTCCTTTACACCAGTTTTGCTAAATCTCCATCATTATGTTCTAGTTTGGGGCACAGTATATACTTAGAGGGAAATTTATCAAAACTAGTGCAAAGGAAAACTGGCAATTAGGCTTGTTTCACATGAACGTTGTGTTTTGCGGTCCCGCAAAAAAAACGGATGTCGTCCGAATAACATCCGTTTTTTTGAAGATCCAATGTAACAATGCCTATCCTTGTCCGCAAAACGGACAAGAATAGGACATGTTCTATTTTTTTTCCGGGTCTGCATTTTATCAGCAAAAAATGCGGATCGGAGCCCGCAAAATATACTGTCGTGTGAAATAGGCCTTAGAGTCAGCCTTTTATTTTCCAAAGGAGATCTGAAAAATGAAAGGTAGAATCTGATTGGTTGCTATGGGCAACTAAGCCAGTTTTTTCTTTACACCAGTTTTGATAAATGTCCCCCTAGGGATCATGCACATGAACGTGTGCTGCCTGTGCCGTGCATTGAAGACTGCAAATTGCACTCCCCAATGCACAGGCACTGTCCGTGTGGCCTGCACAGATGGATACAGACTACAGATGAGCGACTTACAGTCGGGTGAGGACGGATCCGGATGGCTGCGGGCAGGTGAGCGCAGGGGATCCGAGCATTGAACCGCTCGTTACGAGCAGGTTCGCTCATCTCTAATACAGACCCATTCAACTTGAATGGGTCCACAATCCCTCCACACCGCAAAAAAATAGAGCATATTCTATATTTTTTGTGGTGTGGAGGCATGGACCGAAATGCCACAGAAGCACTCCATAGTACTTACGTGTCCTTCCGCTCCGTGCCTCTGCTCTGTATTTTCCGGATTGCGGACCCATTCACATAATAACGGCTGCTTAAGCAGGAGTGCACCTGGCTAATGGCCGTTAAAAACAGGTACACTCGTGCAATATGGCCTTTTATGGGTTAAAAAATATCACTCACCTCATCCACTTGCATGCGCTGAAGTAGTTGCTCCTTTCTTGATTGTGAAGGAACTGCCGAAGGACCTGCGCTCAGCATGATGACATCACCACGCGATCATGCTAGGAGCGACTGCCTCTGTGTGTGCAAGTAGATGAGGTGAAGGATTTTTTTTTGCTAAAAAGAAACATGACAGCTGAGGACATGGGGAACTTTGGGGGCCACTGTGGAGGACATTATTAGTGCGGGGGCCACTATTTTGGATATTATTACCACTGGTGGCCACTATGGGGGACATTATTACAGCTGGGAACTACAATGGGCGACATTATGTATACTGAGGGCATTGCAGGGGTTGGGATTTTATTAAAAAAGCCAATGAAACTTCATTTTTTAAGGCCATTTTTAATGGCCTTTCATTTAACTGCTGAAGACTGCTGCGCTATATAGTTAGTCTTCATTGTCAATGGCCACTTGGAAACTTCAATACCACACGGTCAAACTGTGTGGTCTTCATTAGTTAAATGAAAGGCAGCTGCAAGGTAATTGGCCGTGCAGTTCTTGACTTCAGCATGGCCACAACCCGACTGAATCACCACTGTGCTGCGTGTTCCTACCTTAATGGCCGTTTTTTTTCCCCTTTTGTGTAGTCTTTGTGCTATATAACTGAGGCCTGTTTCAGCACTGTCATCATTCTTATGCTACCTTGAAGATAAAGCTTTTTCAGTTAGGACGAGAGGCCTTCTTACAAGTGTCATTTCAGATACTTATAACAGTCTCATATGAACATATGAACACTAGGTTTTCGGAGTGTGCCCTCTTCTTACAACACTTCTCTAAGTTAAATGTACACTACTTTGTCAAATCCTTTAATATACTTGAAGGTTTCTATCATCCATGCTCTGTTCTGATCTCTAAGGTATAAGTATTAAGGCCCTTTAGACGTGCTGATAGACTTACTGATGTAGACCATGCACCGTGTAAGTAGTCTGCCACCTTATATATAGAGAGCCATATGGCTTCTGCTCAAAGCACTTAGGCCCCTTTCACACGAGCGTCACGGATTCAGTCCGGATGGGTTCAGGGTGCGTTCCGGAAAACTCGCAGCAATCCGCATGCAATCGCAGTCAGTTTTGACTGCGATTGCGTACGTTCGTTCAGTTTTTTCAGCGCGAGTGCGATGCGTATGGATGCATTTCACACGCGCGTGATAAAAAACTGAATGTTTACAAACAACATGCCTAAGCAACCATCAGTGAAGCACGCATTGCATCCGCACTTGCGTGTGGATGCAATGCATGATTCACGCAGACCCATTCACTTTAATGGGGCCATGGCTGCGTGAAAAACGCAGAATATAGAACATGCTGCGATTTTCACGCAACGGCGAACTGATGCGTGAAAAACATCGCTCATGTGAAAAGACCCATTGAAATGAATGGGTCAGGATTCACTGCGGGTGCAATGCGTTCGCATCACGCATTGCACCCGTGCGGAAATCTCGCTCATGTGAAAGGGGCCTTACACCATTAGACACTAATTACACCTAAAGACTCCACCTAGTAACCTAGGCTTACCTATGGGAATGATACATGTCCACATCATACAGCAGTCATGGAATAGAATGGATAACATAGTAATAAGATCAATTATTAACAAGGAATAAATCAACACATTGGTTTATTGCTTAGATACAGAACTTTTTGATGTTTTCAGGACCTAGGCTTGTTTCAGCCAAAAGTGGTGTCTGTTAACATATAGATTCATAGTACAAACCAATAGATTTTTGCATCAATTTGCATAATTTTTAGGATTGTCCTTATTTGTTCACCCTCAAAGCAGTGTGATGTCACGGTGGGTAGCACCATTACAATGCAGCACACGGATCATGGGTTCAAACCTGATCAGGGCAACACGAAGTGGAATATGTATGTTCTCTATGGGTTTTCTCAGGATTGTGGAAAGAAAGCACTTCCATTATATCAACGAAAATTCACAATTTATATTTAGAATTAATGAAATTGAATATCTCCAATGAGACTACATGCAACCATTTTTTTGTCTTCTTAACCAATGCTTATTTGCCAAAATCTGTGAATTCAATAAAGAGAATTGTTATCTGTCCTTTATACTTTCGCTCCTTATGTTATCCAATCCTGGTTTTGGCTTCCAAAACTACTGTTCCTTTAAGACCTGTTTAACACTGCCATTATTAGCTCCGGCAGGCTGACCCAGCTGGCAGGCTTTCTGGTGACATCTGGCAATGCCTGATCCAGAGAACTCTGGCAGGATGTTATCTGCTAAAACAGCCTCATAACAGCAGGGTGCAACAGGCCTAAAATATCCTCTATAACTTTAATTGATGATTCACATTAACCTGCTAAAGCCAAGGTCAATATTTATTTTTGCACTTTTATTTTTTCCTTTCTACCTTCCAAAAACCACAACTTTTTACATTTTTCATTCACATTTGAGGACTTATTTTTGGTGCCGGAAAAGTTGTATGTTTTTAAGGGCACCATTTAATTAACCATATCTTGCATTGGAAAACGGGAAAATTCTTTGTGGGATAAATAAAGAAAACAAAACAAAATTAATGACGCTAAAAATAACATGATGTTCTTTCTGTGGGTCAGTACAATTACAACTATGCCGAATTTGTATAGTTTTCTGGTTTTCTGGTTTACTGCTTTTTTTTTTTTTAAATAAAAACGTTTGCACCACCATAACTTTTTTTTATATTTCTGTCTACAGAGCTGTGTAAGGGTTTGTTTTTTATGTAGTTTTTTCCAGTGCCATTTTGGGGTATTTATTACTTTTCAATTCTTTTTTATTCAATATTTTTTTGGGGAAAAGGTGACCAAAAATGTGAATTATGTATTTTTATTTTCTTTTTTACCATTGCAGTGTTCACTGCACAGGAAAAATGTTTTGACATTTTAACACTTTGTAAACATTTTGGACTTTTTGTATTTTTATCTGTACAATTGGGAAAGGGGGTGGTTTGAATTTTTAATATTTGTTTTTTATTTATTTTTTTAACTTTTTTACATATTTTTATTGTAATTTTTAGTTCCCTGCTTGTACCATAGACTGCAATAGAATACAATTGCAGTCCATAAGATTTTCACAGGCTTTCTGTGAGTCAGCTCACTATCACAGTGCTGGGAGCCTTCACAAGGTCCCAGGCTGTCATAGCAATAGATCAGAGCCCCACAATTTCACCGTGGGTGCTCCAATCAGAGGACAGTCCCCTCCCTCAGTTTAACCCCCCCAGGTACCGTGGTTGCTATTGACAGCAGCATCTGAGGGGTTAAATGACAAGGATCTGCGTCATCTGTGGGTGCTAGCTGTATTATACAACTGGCACCTGTCATGTGTGAGCTCGCTCCATACATCCCTTGCACACTAATGGCGTAGATGTACAGCATTATACGTTAAGGGGTTAAAAGATACTGTGAATATGGATTAATCCAGTAGAGTCAGTCAATAGTGCATGTCCATACTAGTGCTTTTTTGCATTATATTTTCGGGAAAACAAAAGGACTAGACAGATTTGATTCATTTCTGAGGGACAAAGTACATCCCAAAATGCATCAATTTTCAGTAATCAGAAGACACAAGCAAAAAAAACATCAATTAGGAAATGGTCTAAGAACAGGTTTAAGAAAATCAGATAAATCTGATTTGTAAAGGGTTGCTGCTGTATAAGCATTGGTATTATTATTAGAAAGCAAGGTTTTTTCCCAGGTTAATAAAAACCTCTTTCAACACGTTTCTGCCTATAATGATATCTGGAGCTTTGTCTATATAAGGCTTAGTACATAACAGTGAGGGCAGATAAAGTAACATGTACAGCTGTTTTTGACACTGCAGTTTTTCACGGATAGAGAAAAGTAAATTTGGCTTTTGTAAATCCATGTCTTCCTTCTCCCCTCCCCCCATCCTGTTGTTTAGTGGAGGTTTATCACTTATCAGAGTGACAGGGTGAGATCTACACTGGTATTTTATCTCTTGTCTGTGGCACTGTCCCCTTACAGAGGAGACGCCACATGCATTAGGGACTCACAGTACAGCTAGTACATTCTTCTGTTACATCCAAAATCCCTTCTCTCCACTCAGCAGTGCAATCTGTTACCGAGTAATTAGCATATGACATATTCTAGAAACCTAATGGAATACACAGAATCTCTATAAGGCACTTTCACAACCAATTTGCCAATGGTTAAATATTCATTTTGGCAAACTTAAAGGGTACAAGCCAATATATACTCAAACCTATTACTCTTATTGGTAAAGGCTTATGCTTAATGTGTTAAAAGTCTTCCCAATGAAATTTTGAATGCAAGCATTTTAATGGATGTCATTGAGTGACATCCCATTGACACCCAATATACTGCACGGTATATATCTTTTATTGGATATCTCTATATGGAACAGTGCAGTGCTATCAATCAAAAAATCACAGCACTCCCACAGCAATTGTGAAAATGGTAGATTTATTCTCAATTATCCATAGGAACACGTCTTTTAAAAAAATTCTAAGTGGGAGACGAAATGTTGCACACCCATGGACACTTGAGAATAAATCCATCATTTTCACAATTGCAGTGGGAGTGCTGTGAGTTCTTCTTTGATTTATCTTTTGACCTGTGGATCAAAGTCTGGATGGCGCGCATCAAACCTCCAAACACTACTAGTTCCAGTGCTGTTGTTACCTTTGTGTTATATATATATATATATATATATATATATATATATACAGTACAGACCAAAAGTTTGGACACACCTTCTCATTCAAAGAGTTTTCTGTATTTTCATGACTATGAAAATTGTAGAAGGCATCAAAACTATGAATTAAAACATGTGGAATTATATACTTAACAAAAAAGTGTGAAACAACTGAAAATATGTCTTATATTCTAGGTTCTTCAAAGTAGCCACCTTTTGCTTTGATTACTGCTTTGCACACTCTTGGCATTCTCTTGATGATCTTCAAGAGGTAGTCACCTGAAATGGTATTCCAACAGTCTTGAAGGAGTTCCCAGAGATGCTTAGCACTTGTTGGCCCTTTTGCCTTCACTCTGCGGTCCAGCTCACCCCAAACCATCTCGATTGGGTTCAGGTCTGGTGACTGTGGAGGCCAGGTCATCTGGCGTAGCACCCCATCACTCTCCTTCTTGGTCAAATAGGCCTTACAAAGCCTGGAGGTGTGTTTGGGGTCATTGTCCTGTTGATAAATAAATGATGGTCCAACTAAACGCAAACCGGATGGAATAGCATGCCACTGCAAGATGCTGTGGTAGACATGCTGGTTCAGTATGCCTTCAATTTTGAATAAATCCCCAACAGTGTCACCAGCAAAGCACCCCCACACCATCACACCTCCTCCTCCATGCTTCACTGTGGGAACCAGGCATGTAGAGTCCATCCGTTCACCTTTTCTGCGTCGCACAAAGACACGGTGGTTGGAACTAAAGATCTCAAATTTGGACTCATCAAACCAAAGCACAGATTTCCACTGGTCTAATATCCATTTCTTGTGTTCTTTAGCCCAAACAAGTCTCTTCTGCTTGTTGCCTGTCCTTAGCAGTGGTTTCCTAGCAGCTATTTTACCATGAAGGCCTGCTGCACACAGTCTCCTCTTAACAGTTGTTGTAGAGATGTGTCTGCTGCTAGAACTCTGTGTGGCATTGACCTGGTCTCTAATCTGAGCTGCTGTTAACCTGCGATTTCTGAGGCTGGTGACTCGGATGAACTTATCCTCCGCAACAGAGATGACTCTTGGTCTTCCTTTCCTGGGGCGGTCCTCATGTGAGCCAGTTTCTTTGTAGCGCTTGATGATTTTTGTGACTGCACTTGGGGACACTTTCAAAGTTTTCCCGATTTTTCAGACTGACTGACCTTCATTTCTTAAAGTAATGATGGCCACTCGTTTTTCTTTACTTAGCTGCTTTTTTCTTGCCATAATACAAATTCTAACAGTCTATTCAGTAGAACTATCAGCTGTGTATCCACCTGACTTCTGCTCAACACAACTCATGGTCCCAACCCCATTTATAAAGGCAAGAAATCCCACTTATTAAACCTGACAGGGCATACCTGTGAAGTGAAAACCATTTCAAGTGACTACCTCTTGAAGCTCATCAAGAGAATGCCAAGAGTGTGCAAAGCAGTAATCAAAGCAAAAGGTGGCTACTTTGAAGAACCTAAAATATAAGACATATTTACAGTTGTTTCACACTTTTTTGTTAAGTATATAATTCCACATGTGTTAATTCATAGTTTTGATGTTTTCAGTGTGAATCTATAATTTTCATAATAGAATAGAGATCCGCAGCACTCCGTCAGTTGATGCAAAAACCGTGTGACTTTTATTCAAAATATCATAATGACAATAAACACAGCAATGGTGACGTTTCGGCCCCAATGAGCCTTTCTCAACGCTTGAGAAAGGCTCATTGGGGCTGAAACGTCGCCATTGCTGTGTTTATTGCCATTATGATATTTTGAATAAAAGTCACACGGTTTTTGCATCAACTGACGGAGTGCTGCGGATCTCTATTCTATTGTGGATCTTTACGGGACCTTGAAGCCAGGACCAGTTGTCTGCGTGCACCAAACATCCCACTTTACCGAGGATTTTAACATGGACATTTGGAACCTCAGTGCAGGTACAGCGGTGCTACTTCTACCCATTTTTTGAGTTCTACAATTTTCATAGTCATGAAAATACAGAAAACTCTTTGAAAGAGAAGGTGTGTCCAAACTTTTGGTCTGTACTGTAAATATATATATATATAGGCACAATGACTGGATTAATTATGTTATTCAAGTAGTATGGGCTTGTCTCTGTACCATTCACAAAGTGTAGGGCAGTTCTATATTGACTAGACACACCTGCCCACACTGTAACACCACCACTGCCAAAGGCACATCTGGTGACAACAGTGGCTAATGCATAGCGCTCTCTTTGACGTCTCCAACATTGTTGGCAGCCATCATTTCTGACTTTCATCAGTGAGCAGAACTGAGACCCACTGTTCCCTCGTCCAGCGTAGATGCTCCCTGGCTCATGCAAGACGATGATGTCTGTGGTCAAGAACCCTTGCAGGTCATCTAACATGCAGACCACACTGATGTAAAGATTTTCAAATGCTCACATGTGACACTTGCGTGCCTCTCACCTTCTTTAAATGTGCCTGGAGTGGTCATCAGTTTGGGATGTGGCCAAAGGACGTCCACTATGCCTTTCTGTGACTCTTACAGTCTCTCAATGTGTCTCTGTTGCAACCTGCTGATGACACTCTGTTACACTCTAAGCTCAGTGGCCACTTCTGTCTGAGAACATCCTGCTTGAAGCCTCGCAATGGTGAGGTACTGTTGATCAATTGTTAGGTTAGGTTGTCTTGGTCTCATGATGTCAAAATTAGTGTTGAGCGAGCACCTCTGTGCTCGTATGCTCGGGTGCTCTGGCCGAGCACTAGGGGGTGATCGAGTGCTCGGCCGAGCACCCGAGCATAATGTTAGTCAATGGGACTAAAGCAGGCACCCCCCGCTCGGAAGAGGGGAGGGTGTCTGGTTAATAGAAAAAGGTCAGAATTGCGACTTCTCCTCCTTTACTTCTTTCACTCGTAAAAGTATGCTAATTAACTGAATTTGTACGCAGTAGCGCACAATGCGTAGCATTAGCATACAAATTCGTACGCATTAGCGCACAATGCGTAGCATTAGCATACAAATTCGTATGCATTAGCGTACAATGCGTAGCATTAGCATACAAATTCATACGCATTAGCATACAATGCGTAGCATTAGCATACAAATTCGGATGCATTAGCATACAATGCGCAGCATTAGCGTACAAATCAACATTACAGTGAATGCCAGCACTCTCCCGCACTTTTATTCGCTGCGTAGCAGCGAACAAATGTGCGGGGAAGAGACTCGAGCATTGCGCTCGAGTACACTCGGTGTTCGGCCGAACACCGAGCGGACCCGAGCGTAGGCATGCTCGGCCGAACAGCGAGTTTGGTCGAGCATGCTCGCTCAACACTAGTCAAAATGTGAACAGCATGATGAGGAGGACTGTTCAACTGTCAATTCTTATTGGACTGGGAAATTTATATTTATTCATGAATCAAATACCTATTGTGAATTTTGCAGTTAAGAGCAGCAAGTTGTGCAAAAAGTACTGAAACATTGAACAGTTGGACATGTGCATTCAAAAGTTTAGAGAAGGTCACATTACGTTGACCTGTAAAGGTTAGAGTACATTTAAGGCTTATCCTGAAATTTCACCCACCAAATATATCTTTTTGTGAGTAGTGTATATAAATTCAATTCACCCCTTTCCCTATAATAAAAAAAAACTATAAAAAAATAAAAATCATATGTACCGTCGCTTCTGAAAATGTCAGAACTATTAAAATATGAACATTTTTATCCCATATGGCGAACACCAAAATGGAAAAAAAAAATCAAAATGTCCGATTTGCTGTTTTTTTCTCTCTTCACCAGCCAAAAATTTGATTAAAAAGTGATCAAAAAGTGATCATACACGCTCCAAGATGGTATCACAAAAAAAAACTACAGACTGACCCTCAAAAATTGAGCCTTCACACATTTCTGTAGATATAATGAAATATAGAAAAGTTATGGCTGCTTTAAAATGTCCATGCAGAGACTGCAGCTGTACGCTAATTGTGCAGATGCAGGAGTGGCAGCAGGGCTCGCCATAGAGGAGACAGGAACAGTTTTCCACCATTTCTGCCTTCCTCATTGCTCCATATATAGAGCACTGAACGAGTGCTGTGAATAGTGATCAGGAAGTGGCAATACTGCTTCCTGTTCCAGTCCTATTGATCATCTGATCGCTGAAGGATAGCAGTATGCACAAACTACTGGGTCTTAGCAGACACATATAAGCTCCGCATTGAGGTTGTACAGCCCTGTACTACCTCTCTGGAGGCTGTACTGGATTCCCGCTGTAACTGGGGCTAATATTTCAGTCCCAGTTACAAGAGCAATCGGCAATAAACATTAAAAAAAGCAATGGTAAATTTCCCCCAAAGTTCTTGTATGACTTTCACAGATGCATGTACAGAAAAAATGGAAAATCTGCCTGGACAGTAAGGGGGCTAAATGGCCCAGTCTTGATTTGATTAACGAAAAACAGGAAACACATCTGAAACACATCTGAAGTTCAAAAAACAGCATGTGGCAGAAGGATTTCTGGTCAGATGAGACTAAAATTGAACTTTTTGGCCATCATGGAAACACTATGGCCATGATTTAGCAAACTGATTTGTCTTTTGCAGTAAATTGCAATTTTTCTGTTGTTCTGCTAAATCAGTTTCAGATGTCCAGCTGTTTTGTGGGCATTCCTAAGATGTATGTTGTTTGGCCATGAACAACTTTCATAAATTTGGTGCAACAAACAATTGTAAAGACAAACTTTTATTTGTTCCCTGTTTATAAATCAGGGCCTATATATGGAACCAGCACTTCCCATCACCCCAAGAACACAATTTCTGACAGTGTAGGATGATGGTGACAGCAACATGTTGTGGGGATGTTGTACCTGTAAAACTGGTCAGGATTGAAGGAAGGATGGATGGCAGTAAATACACTGCAATTCTTGTGTGAAATATGTTTCGGTCAACCATTTGAGATTTGGATGGAGGTTCACCTTTCAGCAGAACAATGACCCTAACATACTGGAGTGATTTAAGGGGAAATATGTCTTGGAAAGGCCAATTCATAAACTAGACATCAAACCAATGGAGAACCTGTGGCATGACTTGAAGACTTCTGTACACCATCACAACCAATCTAATGTGAAGGAGATGGACGAATGGGCAAAATCCTAGTGTCTAGATGTGATAAGCTAATAGTGACATAGTGCAACAAAAGGTGGCTCCACAAAGTATTGACTTTTCAGGAAGTTAATATTTATGCTCAATATAGACTCATTTTCCAAAGCACTGTAGAATGTGTAGAATAACAGCTTGGAACCACTTATAGTGGCTACCAAAATACATTTGTCATTAGGCAATACATTTGCATATATGGTTTGCCATATGTGGTCTAGCACATATCTTTGACTGGTGCCAGGTATTACTGAATGCTTCTCCACCTTCAAAGAATTTATTTTCTTCTGCAAAATAATTTCTGAATAACTACAGGCATTAGAAGCAGAGACTCCAGATTATCAGTGCTGACATCTATCTGGCGATCACTCAGTTAAAATCCACTCAGCACGCCATCAGTCCTATAGCCACTGTTGGAGTTCACAAATAACCCTAGAAGTGCTTGTCCTCCCATGTATCTGCTAAAAGGACATCACTGTCATACCAGGTTCCCCTAACAAACCACAATCTCGCGTCAAAATAGAAGCAAATTATCCGTGAAGAGAGGTCCTGATTTAACTTAATGTGGACAGCATCCAAAATGTTAACCATGCTTTCTACTGATGAACATTATGTTCTAATTCATTCTATGTGACATATGTTTTCTGCTTGCTAAATTAAACATAGTTCATCAAGCTGAATGAAGATAAAACCCAACTACAAGATTCAAACATGGCTAAAGCCACCAAATATAATACATACTGTAGAGTGGGTCCTGTTCTTATCATTTACAGATAGTTTATCTGAAGGTCTTACTTGTAGTGCTTACCTGCCGGATCCGTGCTGCCGCTAATGTGAAAGGGAGGGTTGCTTACGGCTCCTTGCAGTCACGCGAAAGAAAGGACATTTCTTATTCTTTGCTGCAACATGTGGATTGTGAACCCCTTGACAGTCGTGTTTTGCGGATCAGCGGTTTGCAGTCCACAGAATGGACACAGCGAAAGCCTCCTAAATCCAATTTGTACATTACAATTTTCATTATGATCCACATGAGAACATCTCATTGTAGTTATATTTATTACATATAGATAGTACTATAGATCAGATATTTATCTAACCTTTAAGAGCACCCTGTGCTTTCCCATTACTGAAGCTATTTTGGTTCACTATTGCCAATTACTGATGTTCTTTTTCTCACTGGTTTAGGACTTGATGCTTACAATAAAGGAAATCTAAACTTACATGTGTCGAGCTTGTACACTGGAGCTAATCTAAGTGTACAGAGTTTTAGTATTAGGCGTTAAGCAGCAGTCTGAGCCATTGATGAGAGAGGTACGTATATTTTAGATTTTGTCAGGCTTTGTAGTTTATAGGGACACTTCCATCAGAAAAAGGTCATTTTGTAAACTCAGTATTCATAGAAACGTTTTTTAACGGATGTGTTAGCTCTTTTTTTCAGAGAGATAAAACTCCTATATGGATAGGTAGATCATAGTTATTTTACTATTGCTGTGAGTTGAAACGTTATCTGCTAGTAGACCAGTATATTGTAGAATTGGATTGACAGCATGGTCTCTCCATAGTCCTGGATAAAGTTGCCCACACAAAAGCATTGCACTAATTGAGTCACATCCCCTCCCCCTTCCCTCTCTTGGGAGTAGTCTTTTTTTATAATTTAGAAATGTTTTAAGACATGTCGAAATACTATTATTTCTGGCAAACTGGGAGCAACCAAGAGCACCCTAAGAAGTGTACAGGAAGTGCAAAGGAACATCATCTGTAGTAGTTTTATTAAAGATTATTTTTCACATTTGCACAAAGTAGTTTTTTTATGTTTATCAAGACCAGACAACAACATTTTTTGGGTTGCATGTGATGTTATGTCATACACACTCATATAAATGACTTTTAATAACTAGTCTTAAACCTAGGCAGAGGTCAGTAGTCATTTTGTCATCATAATGAATGCCATGGTCATCCAAAATAACAATCTACTCAAAGTGACTATGAAAACCATTGTTCTACCATTCAGGATTGCAAGTGTATGGTTAGTTGTAGACTGTTATGATGAGCTGCAGTAAGGTGCTGTCACATATGCTGTTTTTTCAATGCAGTTTTTAAAGCCAAAATCAGGAGTGGATCATAAAAGGAGGAAATCAACAAATTTTACTTCTCTCTTTTTAATCTACTACTGGCTTTGGCTTCAAAAACTGCATAATAAAACCTGCTTTAGCAGAATAAACAGGATGTGGAACAAGGTAGATGTAGACCATTTCGTTCTCACTTCGTGCACTTCGTCTGACCATGCAGTGTCTGCAATGAAGGCCTCAAACTGAGCCTCCACCTCAGATATGAACGCGCTTTAAGCAATTAACATTGAGGAAAAAAGAGCCCATAAGTATTGTTCATGTAGTAGAAGGTCAAAGTATAACTGTCATATTTTTCATTTGCTAGTTTATTAGAGCTAGGCATGTATACCCAAGTTAGTCTGTCAATGATTGTCAAAATATCTGTAATTACCTTATAACAGCTTTCATTAATGTCTCCTGTCCCTTTTCACTGGTCCCTTTCCTATGGCTTTTCTGTCTCTAACTAAACAGAAGACAGATAGGTGGTACTTCACACTGCAAGGCTTCATAATGAGCAGGAAGCTGCTGGCTACAGCAAGTGTGTATGTGACATGATGGAAGGTAGTTTTGGCCTGCGTGCCCATAAGAGCTCCAAGTTCCTTTGATTGTGTACTTTTACATTGAAAACTTTAATAAAAACAGATTGTATAAATCATTTTTTGGATCTCAAAGAAACAAAAAATTCAAGCTGAAAACCTTTACTGAAAACCTGAACTATAAATTGTGTCATCTGTTAATAACAAAATAACGTATCAACAGTCAATGGAAACCAAAGTCCTGAACCAATGATTGCTGGTTCCAACCCAGCCTGAAAATTAAAGTAAAAAATTCACAAAGGCTAATCCAATTTGCATTAATTCCATTATAGCAAACCACAAAGTCATTCAGTAGTTTACACTGTGTGCAGAATTATTAGGCAAATGAGTATTTTGATCACATCATCCTTTTTATACATGTTGTCCTACTCCATGCTGTATAGGCTTGATAGCCAACTACCAATTAAGTAAATCAGGTGATGTGCATCTCTGTAATGAGTAGGGGTGTGGTCTAATGACATCAACACCCTATATAAGGTATGTTTAATTATTAGGCAACTTTCTTTCATTTGGCAAAGTGGGTCAGAAGAGAGATTTGACGGACTCTGAAAAGTCAAAAATTGTGAGATGTCTTGCAGAGGCATGCAGCAGTCTTGAAATTGCCAAACTTTTGAAGCATGATCACCGAACAATTAAGCATTTCATGGCAAATAGCCAACAGGGTTGCAAGAAGCGTGTTTCGAAAAAAAAAGGCACAAAATAACTGCCCATGAATTGAGGAAAATCAAGCGTGAAGCTGCCAAGATGCCATTTTCCACCAGTTTTGCCATATTTCAGAGCTGCAACGTTACTAAAGTATCAAAAAGCACAAGGTGTGCGATACTCAGGGACATGGCCAAGGTAAGGAATGCTGAAAAACAGCAACCTTTGAACAAGAAACATAAGATAAAACGTCAAGACTGGGCCAAGAAATATCTTAAGACTGATTTTTCTAAGGTTTTATGGACTGATGAAATGAGAGTGACTCTTGATGGGCCAGATGGATGGGCCCAAGGTTGGATCAGTAAAGGGCAGAGAGCTCCACTCTGACTCAGATGCCAGCAAGGTGGAGGTGGGTTACTGGTATGGGCTGGTATCATCAAAGATGAACTTGTGGGACCTTTTCGGGTTGAGGATGGAGTGAAGCTCAACTCCCAGACCTACTGCCAGTTTCTGGAAGACACCTTCTTCAAGCAGTGGTACAGGAAGAAGTCGGTATCGTTCAAGAAAAACATGATTTTCATGCACGACAATGCTCCATCACATGCATCTAAATACTCCACAGAGTGGCTGGCCAGTAAAGGTCTAAAAGAAGAAAAAATAATGACATGGCCCCTTGTTCACCTGATCTGAACCCCATAGAGAATCTGTGGTCCCTCATAAAATGTGAGATCTACAGGGAGGGAAAACAGTACACCTCTTGGAACAGTGTCTTGGAGGCTGTGGTGGCTGCTGCACGCAATGTTGATCGTAAACAGATCAAGCAACTGACAGAATCTATGGATAGAAGGCTTTTGAGTGTCATCGTAAAGAAAGGTGGCTATATTGGTCACTGATTTTTTTTGTTTTTGTTTTTGAATGTCAGAAATGTTTATTTCCAAATTTTGTGTTGTTATATTGGTTTACCTGGTGAAAATAAACAAGTGAGATGGGTATATATTTGGTTTTTAAGTTGCCTAATAATTCTGCACAGTAATAGTTACCTGCATAAACAGATATCCTCCTAAGATAGCCAAATCTAAAAAAAAAACACTCCAACTTCCAAAAATATTAAGCTTTGATATTTATGAGTCTTTTGGGTTGATTGAGAACATAGTTGTTGTTCAATAATAAAAAGAATCCTTTCAAATACAACTTGCCTAATAATTCTGCACACAGTGTATATGTGCCTGTATGCGCTCCTGACAATTTCTGGACATGCTCCTGATGAGACAACAGATGGTATCGTGGAGGATCTTCTCCCAGACTTGGATCAAGGCATCAGTGAGCCTCTGGACAGTTTGTGGTGCTACTTGGTGGCATTTGATGCACTGATACAGAGTGGTCCAGAGGATTTAGTTCTGGGGAACATGAAGGCAGTCAGTGGTATCTATGCCTTCATCATCCCGGAACTGCCAACAAACTCTAGCACCAGGATAAAACTGTGGCACACTGCACCAGTGTAAGTCTTACAATGACTTTGAGGATTTCATCCCAGATTTGTGTGAAACGCCACAGAAATGCCTCCCCAGACCATTACTGACCTATCTCCAAACTGGTCATGCTGTATGATGTTGCAGGCAGAATAATGTTCACCATGGCCTCCCCAGACTCATGTTTGTCTTGTGCTCAGCATAAATCTGTGAAGACAAAGGGGCACTAATGACAGACCTACACATTTTGTAGTTCTTTGGTGAATGCTAAGTCAGGCTGTATAGTGCCGGGCTGTGAGCAAAGGTCTTGTTTCAGGATGTCGGACCTTCATATCACCCTCATGGAGTCTGTTTCTGATTTGGTCAGAAAAAAGCAGATCAGTAGCCTGCTGGAGGTCATTTTCTAGAGCTCTGGCAGTGCTACTCCTGTTCCTCCTTGCAAAAAGGAGCAGATACCGCTCCTGATGCTGAGTTGATGCTCTTCTACAGTCCTCTCCAGTTCTTCTGTGTCCTGGCATTGACTCTCTTGAGACTGCGCTAGGACTGTGCTGGGAGACACAGCAAACCATTTGCGATGGCATGTATGGATGTGCCATCCTGGAGGAGCAGGAATACCCGTGCAACCTGATTGGGCAAAGATACTGAAAAATCAGTCAGGAAGGATAAGTAATTGTCTGTGGCCAGCTTCTGCAAAAACAGATATGGTCTCTCCAGTACATCTGTTTTCACTTTCCTTTGCTCCAAAACAGTTGAAATTGATTAACAATCGCTTATACTTCCAAACTGGTCAGGTTGATAGCCTTGAATTTGAAGTGACTTGAGGTTATACTGTGATGCTTAAAAAGGAATCTGTCAGCTCTGAAACACCCTCCAAACTAGAGTAAGCGGTGTATAGTGTAAGTGACATGGAGTCCGGTTATGTAAGTTTTATCGTCATACTTGCTTCCATTCTGACGCTGTGCTCCCACAAACCTGCAGTAAAATGCACTCAGCGGACTCCAGTGCTCACTCACATAATGGAGAGGACTCATTTTACTGCTGGTTTGTGGGAGAACAGCGTCAGAATGGAAGTGAGTATGAAGATAAAACTTACATAATCGGATTCAGCATCACTTACACTATACACCGATTATTCTAGTTCAGGGGGTGTTTCGGAGATGACAGGTTCCCTTTAAGTGTTCCCTACAGTTTTTGAGCAGTGTAATATGACCACCTTAGCAGCATTAAAATAATGATTACAATCCCCAAAACCTGCATAACCTCACGCAGTTTCATATAAATCACATTCTGTTATGGACACTGGAAAAAGCCCACTATCAGGGGGGACTGGCCATAAACCCGACAAGGAATTTTCCATAGTGGCTACCAGAGCCAGACTCATGGCCAGGTTATTATCAATCTGGTGCTTTAAGCATTCATTAATGCTGCAGGCATCAGGGACTCATGCACCCGGCTGGCAACCACACGTGTCCTCCTGAATTCAACTGTATCGCCATCCTCAGGAAAAAGACACAGTTGAATACTACGGCTGGGGCAGCACTATTTTGTGCTGCACTATTGTATTTGGTTCTGCTGGGACCATATTATGTGCTGTACTACAGTGCTGTTGGCCCCACGTACTTCAGTTGTTCATGCTTTCTTATGATGCCCCAGCTTCTACCAATCTGGAATCCCGCCTAAAACATTGGGCCACTTTTAGTTTTTTTTTCCAGGGCCACTTTAAGTTCCCAGTCTGTCCCTGCTCACTATTGTTATGGACTGTCAGAGAGTTTACGACAGTTGTCAACCCTAGATATATGGCAATATGAATATTCCCCTGTAATATTAATCCTTGCAAACTGATCACCTTAGGATAGTTTCACACTAAAAGGTTCTTAAAGGAGCACCGTTTGACTTGCTATATCATCATTAGGCACCCATTATGGGCAAAAGTCTCACCTTTCCATTTACAAACACCATTTACACGCCAATATAAGCCTAGTTTCACACTAGCAATGTGAGGTCTGTCTGGATCTGGCACTAACAGAAGCCGCTGCATTCCTGTCCAGCTCCAATAAACTATAATGGGGGAACGGCTCACAACCCAGCAAACATGCCAAGAATTGGCTGGATGAAAACCGCTGCACACCAGACGGGAACGCATCGGCCCACTGGGAACAGCCTGCCGATCTCACAATGTGACTGTGAAACTAGCCTTAGATTAGAGTGTAAATTATGTTTGTAAATGGAAAGGTTAGACTTTGGGTTAATTTACCCTGGCAGATTTCTGCCCGTAGTGGGTGCCTAATGATCATATAGCAAGTCAATGAGTGCTCCTTTAAGAACTTTTTACATGGGAAGATTATTGCACATCCGCGTGAATGATCGTTTACTACTTACAATTGTTTGTGTGGACGTTTACATGGGGTGGGGTAATGTGCTGCCAACAAGTGAGAATTTTCAGTGAGTTCATACTGAATGCAATCAGCGACAAGCGGGTTGACTGTTTGTCAAATAACTGCTGGTCACCTTTAGGTGGAACAGTGATCTAGAGCAAGTGTTAGCCCAATCATGTAAGAGGTCTGGGCATCCACTAGAAAACATCATAATGCAAAAGCCCAGCCTAATGTAGAAAGGACATGATGAAGTTTCAGTGGACTATCAGTGGAGGGATAGGCCTGAGAAGGAGCAGGGTGTGCAGCAGACATGTCAAGCGGGTCCATCGTTTACCTGATTCATTCAGTGCTAGCTCTTGTCGGCCTCCTCTGTCGACTGTCTTTTGCATGTTTCAGTCACTCAGAAATGCCACTTCAATCTCCCCAGCATTATCACCCTTCCTCAAGGTTAATTTAGCTAATGGCCAGGACTTTGAGCAGACAAGAGGAGCAACACATAGTGTATATACAAACACAGTAGGTCCTAATGAGCTGTGACCCCTTTGATGCAAGAACAGACTATTCATCCGTCCTTCCTGTGCTGCTTGTGTTGTCTGCACATCACAAAAAAGCAAATAGTGTCGGTAAGGGAGGACACAAGTCCATGGAAGAATATGTCACTTAACACTCTTTGCTTGGCCACCTTTAAATGCAGCTACCCTATCAAGTGCTGTTCTTGAACATCTCTTTTGCAGCCTCCTTTAGAACATAAAACTTGTGCATAATCCAAAAGCACATTTTGATTATTCTGTTCTGATATAAATTGAAAGGGGTGTTCTAGCCTAAAACTTTTATCCTCTATACACTGGATTGGGCAGCCCGATCCCCCTGTAAAGTGTGTAATGTTGGGCAGTTGAAAGCAGAGTCAGGTTACAGTAAGTTGGTTTTACTAGAAGCAGCAACTGGTGGCCATGTTGAATACGCTTTCCATCCTTTATGTAGTCACTGTACCCAACCAAATCCTTTCTCTGCCACAGCTCCGGCACCGCCCCTAACAATGCCCAGATAGTTTATAGCTCATTCAACCCAACTAGTTACATAGAAACTCCCTTATCACTGCTGCTGTTGCTGCGTTGGCACATTCATGGACATATCATCACAGGAAATAAGAAAGATCTGCATGGACATGGTCATGTGACCACAGCTCAGAACGAAAGACATGAGCAATAAAGGTAAAATAAATAAATTACAAAATTGCAGCTACCTTTATAAATAATACATTTTGATGCTATCAGTCTGGTTTCTCAACCCTCTGCAGTGCCCTGGAGAAAGGATACTTTGGACCATTAACCTTTGTGAACTTTTGCCCCATTGCTACTATGCAAAGCCATCAACTCACCAGTTTATTGTACTTTAAAGGGTTAATTATAAAGTTCAGACACAGATATATAACAATATAGATCCTAGGTCATGCAAATATAAGGAAACTAATCAATACTGAGCAAAGACCCTTAAAACAATACCTTTATTTGTTACATTTAAAAATCCTAAATATCAAGACAAAACCCCCATGTCTTGCGACAAATAGTAAGATATAGATAGTGGGCATGAGCAAGGAGTGCGATACATGCAGAGGGGCCATCCATGTGAGTACTTGCTATAATACAGTATCCCTGTGGCATATCAAAGGAATGTGAGTGATTTTTCCCTATATGAATGTCTTTGCAGGATTCACTTGGTTATCACGCTGTCCTATTTTTGGCCACTACCCACATGGACTGTGCATAGGTATTGTCTTATGATACGCTAACATTGCTCTGCATTGTCTCCTTGCGCTACTACCCATATTATCTTCTTTATCTCTTTGATCCCTGAAAATACTTACCAGATAATTCTACATTTGACCCCTAAAGAACCCAGGTTGGGGGAAACGCGTCAGGATATTATGGAAATAAGAATAATGAGGGCTATACAGGGTTTTTGAGGGTAGGTACGAGGATGGAGAGGCACCACCATTAGGAGCCGTCTCTGGGCTAAGGGATATCTAGGGTGCAACAGAGATAGATGTCCCATACCTTAGTCCTTCTAACTTGCCTTATTACTCCTCAATATCTCTCATTTTTTATATATCTAGTGTATCGACATCCTGACTAGTATCGACATACTGTATTCAGTCGAGCATGGTGGTGCTCGGCACCACGTGGTGTTCGGCCGAACACCGCGTGTGCTCAAGCGCCATGCTCAAGTCCCTACTACGCAGCCAATCAGCATGCGGGGAGGTACTGGCATTCACTGTAATGCCGTAGCCATGTTGGCTACTGGCATTACAGTGATTGGCTGGCCAGGAATGCGTCATCGGAATGCGTCATCCGGTGACATGTGACCCAGCTCAGTCCGAGTCAGGGAGAGCTACTGCAAGGAGGGACAGATAGTGTAGGGATAGAAATTGTCTAGGCAGGGCTAGTTTTCCTGTTATCCTGGCTGCAATATTTTATTTTTTTAGGGGGGCAAAAATTGTGCAAGTTTGCCTGACCTAAACACCACGTGCTAAACACCAAGTTTGCCTGACCTAAACACCAACGAGCAGGTAATACCAGGTGTATGGGATTGTGCAATAAATTTATGTATATATAAGGACAACCAATGTATGATAATTTACCCCCTGAAGAAGCTTGATGCGAAACGTGCGTCGGGGCGCGGGACTTAGCGGTCGGTAACATGAGTTTATGATATCTAACACTGTGAGGTTTTACATGCGTTGTGTGTGGCATATGGCACTAGCACTTTATTGGTATATATATATATATATATATATATATATATACTTACTGTTTTGAGACTATTTGTTTGAGGTCTGCGATATATGCCAATATAAAAATACATATTCCCAGTAATTTGGATGGGACGGGTAATTGATACTATATATTGCATGTACGTTTTTACTATCAATTCTGTGGAATTTTTTGCTTGACTTTGCATGTAATATTACAAATATTTACTGGTTCATGTTGGCCCCTCTTTGTCCCTTTGGCATTATGTACCTATGATTGTCCTCCATCATTATTTTTAATATATGTATTATTTATTGAGATATGAATAAAGATTTATTGAGTTTAACATTCTCCCAGTTTTTGATTTTGGGTGCTAAACACCACGTGCACAGCGTGTGCTGTATAACGTTTGTGTATTCCAAATACCTGACATCCAGTGTATTGTTTTCTGCCACTATTCAAGGTGACATTACCTGTGTTGCGTGTGCATTATAACGTTTGTGCAAGGAGGGACAGATAGTGTAGGGATAGAAATTGGCTAGGCAGGCCTAGTTGTTCTGTTTAAAAGACCCAAAAGTCCTTTTAAGGACTATTGTTATATCTGGCTGCAATATTTTTTTTTGTTTTGGGGCAAAAATGGCGCAAGTTTGCCTGACCTTAACACCACCTGCACAGTGTGTGCATTATAACGTTTCTGTATCCTAAACACCTGACATCCGGTGTCATTTTTTCTGCCGCTAATTAAGGCAACATTACCTGTGCTGCATGTGCAGTATAACGTTTTTGTATCCTAAATACCTGAAATCCAGTGTATTTTTTTCTGCCACTAATTACTAATGTTGCCTTGATAAAAAAATGACACTGGATATCAGGTATTTAGGATACAGAAACGTTATAATGCACACGCAGCACAGGTAATGTCGCCTTGATTAGCGGCATAAAAAAAGGACACTGGATGTCAGGTATTTGGGATACAGAAACGTTATAATGCACACGCAGCACAGGTAATGTCGCCTTGATTAGCGGCATAAAAAAAGGACACTGGATGTCAGGTATTTAGGATACAGAAATGTTATAATGCACACGCAGCAAGGTAATGTTGCCTTGATTATTGGCATTAAAAATGACACTGGATGTCAGGTATTTAGGATACAAAAACATTATAATGCACACAAAGCACAGGTAATGTCGCCTTGATTAGCGGCATTAAAAAAAGGAAACTGGATGTCAGGTATTTAGGATACAGAAACGTTATAATGCACACGCAGCTCAGGTAATGTCGCCTTGATTAGCGGCATTAAAAAATGACACTGGATGTCAGGTATTTAGGATACATAAACGTTATAATGCACACGAAGCACAGGTAATGTCGCCTTGATTAGCGGCATTAAAAAAATGACACTGGATGTCAGGTATTTAGGATACAGAAACGTTATACTGCACAAGCAGCACAGGTAATGTCGCCATGATTAGCGGCATAAAAAATGACACTGGATGTCAGGTATTTAGGATACAGAAACGTTATAATGCACAAGCAGCACAGGTAATGTCGCCTTGATTAGCGGCATAAAAAAATGACACTGGATGTCAGGTATTTAGGATACAGAAACGTTATAATGCACATGCTGCGCAGGTGGTGTTAAGGTCAGGCAAACTTGTGCAATTTTTGCCTCAAAAGAAAAAAAAAATATTGCAGCCAGATATAACAATAGTCTTTAAAAGGACTTTTGGGTCATTTAAACAGAACAACTAGCCCTGCCTAGCCAATATCTATCCCTACACTATCTGTCCCTCCTTGCGCAAATGTTATACAGCAGACGCAGTGCAGGTAATGTCGCCTTGAATAGGGGCAGAAAACAATACACCGGATGTCAGGTATTTGGAATACACAAACGTTATACTGCACACGCAGCACAGGTAATGTGACATTACCTGTGTTGCGTGTGCAGTATAATGTTTCTGTGTCCTAAATACCTGACATCTGGTGTAATTTTTTCTGCCGCTAATCAAGGCAACATTACCTGCGCTGTGTCTGCTGTATAACGTTTGTGTATCCTAAATATTTCTGACATTCGGTGAAATGTTTCCTGCTGTTGGTGACAGCAACATTACCTGCGCTGCGTCTGCTGCATAACGTTTGCGCATTCTAAATATTTCTGACATTCGGTGAAATTTTTCTGCTCATGAACTTAAAAAAAATCTGCACTACTGTACTTGTGACAAACTTGCATGTATACCATTTAATATGAGCAAGGCGAGCAGTAAGGGACAGGGAAGTGGGCGTGCTGCTGATGGTGCACACAGAGGCCATGGATCTGGGCACAGTAAAACTGTGTCTGCTGGTAGAGCACAAGAAACAAAGTCATCCAAAACTCCTAGCTTCATGTCCCAGTTTGCTGGGTGGTGCAAGACAGGTTCTTGTTAGGTCAACATGTCAGGAGGAGGACCACAGTGAGGTTAATTTTTTAGGTTAAAAAATTAGGGGGGAGGGCCTGCTGCTGATCTGACTGTCTAAAAAATTATGGGTGAGGGCCTGCTGATGACCGTCTAAAAAATTATGGGTGAGGGCCTGCTGGTGAACCTCTCAAAAATTTAAAGGCGAGGGCAGCCTAATAAGCAGTTTGATATAATGGAGGAAGAGGAGGAAGAGGACGAGAAGAGGAAGGGGTGCATGGGAATACAGTGTATTCAATACACTCTAAAAGGCAAATTTAAAAAATTTATTCATTTTAATAAGCGTCAACCTGTCAGCATTTTCATTTTACAGGCGGATTTGCATATCAGTTATTATGCCCCCAGCGGCACTAAATACCCGCTCTGACAAAACGCTGGCGGCAGGGCAAGCCAGCAACTCCAAGGCGTAGAATGCCAGTTCGTGCCACGTGTCCAGCTTAGACACCCAATAATTTTACGGCACAGAGGGATCACTGAGGACGTTGACACGGTCAGCTAGGTACTCCTTCACCATCTTCCAAAACTTTTCCCTCATTTTGACACTAGGCCGCTCATCAGGGTGAGGGTGCTGGCAGGGTGTCATGAAACTGTCCCAGGCCTTGGAGAGTGTCGCCCTGCCTCTGTTGGAACTGCTGTGTGTGTTCCCCTCGTCTCCCCTCCTTGGGTGCCCAAGGAACTACGTACGCTGCCGCCAGCGTTGTCAGCTGGAAATTTTTGAAGCAATTTTTCCACAAGGGCCTTCTGGTATTGCACCATTTTGCTAGTCCTCTCCACCACACGAATAAGAGATGAGAAGTTCTCTTTGTAGCGGGGGTCGAGAAGGGTGAACAACCAGTAATCGGTGTTGGCTAAAATGCGCATAACGCGAGGGTCACGGGAAAGGCAGCATAGCATGAAGTCAGCCATGTGTGCCAACATACAAAGCTTCACTCTCCTCACCAGGAGGATGACTCTCAATCTCCTCGTCCTCTTCTTCCTCTTCTGCCCATCCACGAAGAGATGGAGTAAACCTGCTATGGGTACTGCCCTCTGTAGCGGTGGCAACCGTCTCCTGCTCCTCCTCCTCCTCCAATTCACACTGAGTAAACAACCCGAGGGTGGTTTGGCTATCACCCTGTGTAGTGTCTTCCCCCATTTCCACCTCTTCCACATGCAAAGTGTCCGCCTTTATTGTGAGCAGTGAGTGTTTCAGTAGACACAGAAGTGGGATGGTTACGCTGATAATAGCGCTATCGCCGCTCACCATCTGTGTAGATTCATCAAAGTTGCGTAAAACCTCACAGAGGTCAGACATCAATGCCCACTCGTCGCTTGTTAAGAGCGGAAGCGGACTGGAAAGGCGACGACCATGTTGCAGCTGGTATTCCACTACTGCCCTCTGCTGCAAAGTCTGGCCAACATGTGGAAGGTGGAGTTCCAGTGCGTGCTCAGGTCGCACAGCAGTTGGTGAGCTGGCAAGTGCAAGTGCTGCTGCAGCGTTGTCAGACCGGCGGAAGCTGTAGGTGACTTTCGGAAATGGGCACACAGGCGGCGCACCTTCACCAGCAGCTCAGGCAAATTGGGGTCGGTTTTGAGAAACCGCTGAACCACAAAGTTGAAGACGTGGGCCACGCATGGTATGTGTCATGGACGTTCCTGTGACAGGTAACAGGAGGTCTGTCAGATTGGCAACACGTGGTATGATCTGACAGGTATGATCTGACAGGTATTTAAAACACCCTTTTCCCTCAGGTGTTGCTGGTGTGGTAATTGTCTCTCCTCTATTTATCGCTGCTCCTACCACAGTTCCTTGCGGTTTATAGCTTCAGTGGATATTGTGGTGGTTTGGTGTTGGCTCTCAGCTGAGATCCTAGAGCTTCCAATTCTTCATTGAAGATAAGTGTCATCTTTCTCTTTTGTGTGTTACTCTCAATTCAGACCAGACCACCATGGTGACTTCTTTCAGCTGCGCCTCGTCTCTGCAGAGTTTAACAAACAGACATCTTACTTTTTTACTTTTCCATCATCCTCTCACCTTCGCAACACTCCATCCTGCCCCCCCCAATACTAACCTGCGGTGCTCCCCAATACTATCATGCAGAAACAGTCCCCCTGAAAATACTGGTACCACACAAATAGTGCGCCAGTACAAAAAAAACCCCTTCCTTTCAGATCAGACCCCCATATAAAACCCTAAATGAGACCTACCCATCTCAAACCAGACCTCTATGTCAGACCCCATATAAGACCCCAGTTTTAGACCTCAGATCAGACCCTGCCGCAATATCAGACCCCCATTAGACCTCTAGACCCCCATATCTGACCTCATACCAGACCTCCAGACCCCCATGTCAGACCTCTCCAGACCCCCCCATGTCAGACCTCTCCAGACCCCCCCATGTCAGACCTCTCCAGACCCTCCCATGTCAGACCTCTCCAGACCCCCCATGTCAGACCTCTCCAGACCCCCCCATGTCAGACCTCTCCAAACCCCCCCATTTCGGACCTCTCCAGACCCCCCCATGTCAGACCTCTCCAGACCCCCCCATGTCAGACCTCTTCCGACCCCCCATGTCAGACCTCTCCCGACCCCCCCATGTCAGACCTCTCCCGACCCCCCCATGTCAGACCTCTCCAGACCCTCCCCATGTCAGACCTCTCCAGACCCCCCATGTCAGACCAGACCTCTCCCGACCCCCCATGTCAGACCTCTCCAGACCCCCCCATGTCAGACCTCTACAGACCCCCCCATGTCAGACCTCTCCAGAACCCCCCATGTCAGACCTCTCCAGACACCCCCCATGTCAGACCTCTCTAGACCCCCCCCATGTCAGACCTCTCTAGACCCCCAGTCCCCCCCATTAGACCCTTCAGACCCCCCATATCAGACCTCAGATCAGACTGTAAAACAATAAATAAACTTACCTCTCCCGGTCCTGGCTCTCTTCTCATGTCAGAGTTTGCTCTGTACATCCTGACGCTGCAGGCAGTCAGGTCACAGAAGCGCGAGCCCTGAGAGGAGCGAGCAGGAGGAGGGCTAAGTACAGTACAGCGCTACCAGCGCTTCTCTCCCCCTCCTCCTGCATACTAGCGAGCGCTTCCATTATGGAAGCGCTCGCTAGTATTCCCTTTATAAGATGCACTATCTGCATCTTATAAAGGGAAAATACAGTGCCACTGGCAAGGGGGCCCTCTGGGCCCCCCTGGTTTAGGGGCCCGGTCGCAGCTGCGACAGCTGCGACCCCTATAGCTACGCCAGTGGCTGTGATTCTCTATTCCACCCTTCCCAATAGAAGGTTCTAGTTCAGCTAGAAACTGTATATGATGAGAGAAGTCAAAGTCCCTAGTTGTCTGCAGATAGGGATTAGTGCTTAGAAGAAGAGACTGCCAGACTGTATGAGTCACATAAAGGCAGAGAAGTAGATGTCCTTTGGCCACATCCCACACTGAAGACAGCTTGATTGCGAACAATGTGCCACTCCAGGCACATTTAAGGGAGGTGAGAGGCACCCAAATGTCATGTCAGACCATTAAAAACCATTTACATTAGCATGGTGGTGGTGCTAGGTGACCTGCAAGGGTACCTGCCACACCACCAGGCACAGGCTTTATTGTCTCTGATCCCTGGACTGCCAGTGCCACCACCATTACAGTCCTTTCAGCCGGGTCAGCTGACGACTTCATCGTTTATGTTCCAGTCCACGGTGATCCACCAGTACCAACTATCCTGGAAATGAAGCCAGCAGCAGCCAGCGGAACTGGGGCTTCTTCCCTGGGTGCAACCTTGCCTCAACCGCTGCAGCCAGAAGTCCTTACCCCTGCTGTCTCGGCAGGAGAATCCATGAAAGTAAAGGCGCAGGTGGCTGCAGCGCTCACCAGTGTAACCACCACCCAGACCCGGTCAAGTCCGACTTCTGGGCAGGGGAGTTCCACCACGGCAGCAAACTTGGCCTACAGGAGGCAGGAGTGTCCTCTGATGTCATTCAGCAGTAGCTCAAGTGAGGAGGACTTCAGGTCCCGCATGTGAGGAAACCTTCTACTGGCTGAGTGATTTAAAGGACACATCAGGAGGACCTATGGGAGCCACATCTTGGACTGCACCTGACGAATGAGAGCTAGTAGGCACTTGTTTTGTTTAGTTTGTATTGCCCCCTGTTTGACTCTCACCCAGATGGACATGGCTTGTCAAGACTCCCCCCCCATTCTGCAGAAAATTCCCAGTTGCGCCTAAGCGCGCTTCCCCCGCCCCCCTTCTCAGGTTATTTGGGAGCCCCCTTTGCAAAGAGGGTTCTCTATTTACTGCTATTTTATATTATCCATGTGGATTACACGTTACCTGTTTGGATTACAAAATTACCTCACGTGGATTATAATTGAATTTTGGACTGTGTTCCAGTGTTTTATCATGCCAAGCAGCCACGAGGAGCCTTTTATGCTTGCAAATGTGAAATTGCACTAAAATGTTTGCATAATTGTCTTTGCTGTATTTTAGCAATAATGTTTTTATAGGTTCAGCAACGTTCAAGCAGTTTAGCCCATTGTGTGTATTCTTTTTCAGGTACTGCAATGTGTCCTATTATGCACTTTTTGTTATTGTTTTTTTAGTAAATTATGCACTTATCCGGATAGCTAGCACCTTACTTTTCTACCTCATATGGACTGCCTCTAAAGACTGTACAGTGCGGCCTAGCCTTGTGCGTATGACGCAATCACAAGTCAATAGTATGCACTTAATGCTTACGTATTGCGTACTTTTAACAAAACTGACTGTATGTTCGTAATTTGGGTAGGAATGTTCGCAAAACAACGATCATTTTTTAACGCAAATTCAACCGAATAAATTCGTATTAAGAACGAATCTTGTCAGAAATTTGTCGATTATTTGCCAAAGCAAATTTGGGATGATTCGCTCATCTCTATTACAGACCATTTGAAAATGTTTACATCAGTCTGGTCTGCATGTTAGATGACCTGCAAGGGTTCTTGACCACAGACATCATCGTCTTGCATGAGCCAGGGAACATCTACGCTGGACGAGGGACCAGTGGGTCTCAGTTCTGTTCACCGATGAAAGTCAGAAATGATGGCTGCCAACAATGTTGAAGACGTCAAGGAGAGCGCTATGCATTAGCCACTGTTGTCACCAGATGTGCCTTTGGCAGTGGTGGTGTTACAGTGTGGGCAGGTGTGTCTAGTCAATACAGAACTGCCCTACCCTTTGTGAATGGTACGAGACAAGCCCATACTACTTGAATAACATAATTAATCCAGTCATTGTGCCTCTTCACGAACAACACAGGCCTAATTTCATCTTCATGGACGACAATGCGCCAGCTCATCGAGGTCGTGTCATTAGGGGACGGCTGCTGGAGACTGGGGTACCTCAGTGGAGTGGCCTACACTTTCTCCAGACCTGAACAATTGTAAAGGTGATACTGTCATCCATGATTCTGCAGGAAGATAAAGGAGAGATTGAGAACGGTAGAGAGGAAAGAGTATGATAATGTCTCAAATCCATACAAAACCTCCTGGAGAGATTCAAATCGTATATTGTGGGAACTTTTTGTTATTGTAGGATGTACTACAAATGCCATTTTGTACTACAGTAAACAGAGACATTTATTTTGTTCAATAGGATCTGTCCTCTCTCCTGACATGTCTGATTTAATAACTACTTGCATTCCCCATGTAATTACAATTCTGGAGCATCTATTCTTATCACTCTATGATGTGCCATTCATCTGTTATTTCTACTACAAGTCATGAATTGTCAGAAACTCGTAGTAAAGGTACAGACGAATGTTACCAGTCAGTGGTGGAGGGTTAGGGTGTCTCTGCACAGTCTGACACCAGCATCTACTGGTAATACCCAGAAGTCCCTTTACTGCAGACTGCTGGCAATTTCTTTTGTAAACCTTTAGGACGAATAATACAGGAATGGCACAGCACAGAGTAGATGTTCCAGAATTGTTATTACATGGGGAATGCAAGTCTAGCCTGGTTACTGACTCCTGTATCATAAGCTATCCATTGCACTCTACACATCCTGCCTTACACACATACCAAGACTTAACATCACGGGCACCCTAGCTACCATCAGGTAGGAGCCCCAGAACCAGGCTGCGCCCCGAGGAAAGAATGAGAGTGCCCTTCTGTAACTGCATGGCCCGCAGTTCATAAGGAAAGCCACTGTGACTTACTGTTATGGCCAGAGCCACTACCACTCCCATTCTCCACTCCAGTTCCTCAGGGGCTCGCTGCACATTCAACAAATTATATTGGGGTCCATCGGGTTTCTGTCAGAGAGCCCTGTATTCTACCAGACAGAAGAGTGCAGCATGCTACACAGTGGTAGAACATACTGTGTGAACAGGAATCTGCTGTGCTGAAGTAGTGAATCTGTATGGGGATGAGTTGTTCCAGTAGGGATGGCTCCTTCCCATAGATATAAATGCAGCTCTCAACTTTGCTGATGATCAGGTAATTATCTGGTATGTACAGTTCGCTCCTGACTATTGTGTGTGCATCAGCATGTGTAATGAATCCTTTAGGCCAGTTTCACACTAGCGCTTGCATCATCTGGCAAGCTGTTCCGGCAAAGGAACCACCAGGCTGCTTTGACTATAATGGGACCCGGTGTGGACCTAGCCTGTTTCCAGCATTAGGGTCCTTGCAGACGAGCGTGAGACACGCACGTCTCCCGCATCGCAGGCCCTGGCTTGAACTCCCCGCACTGAACAGGGTTACACATTCCAGAACTGTAAGGGTTACATAGCATCATAAATCAGTATAATGCTATGTAACCCACGTTCAGTGCCGGGAGTTCAAGCCAGGGCCCGCGATACGAGACACGTGCGTGTCTCACGCTCGTCTGCAAGGGCCCTTAGTGCCAAGATTCGGCTGGACAAATACAGCTGCAGGCAGTGTTTTTTGTACAGCCAAATTCCGGCACTAATGCTAGAAACAGGCCGGATCCCCACCGGTTCTAATCAGTGGGCTCTGGCGGGGAAACTTAGCATCTGGCTTTGCTGGATATGATAATCTCTGGAAGGCTGTTCCTCTGCTAGAACATCCTGCTGGATGTTGCAAGTGCTGGTGTGAAACTAGCCTTAGGGGAATATACAGCTCCTGAACTTGTAAGTGTGGCCATATGAGGTGCCTTTCTAACCTATCCACAGAAGATATCAAAACCAGTGAATTATGGTCTACTTGTCAGGGGTGTAGAATATAACATTCTGGTCAGACAGGTCAGATTGTTTCAAAAATGTCATTAATGGTTATAAAAATGGGCACAATTGGTTAAAAACAATGTGATTAGTTGGGTTGTTCGCTACTCTACGACTTTTAGATTGAAAGATAGAGGGAAGTGAGCGTGACCAACTTAGGTTCAATTCACATTATGTTAGTGGTACATGTTGGCATATACACTGAAAGCACCCAGCATATACATCAAATGTAACCATAGGACTTCATTCATGCAATGACTGCACATTTGGCCTTTATCAGGTAGTTATACATTGGAATCTTTTTTCTATAGAGTGGAATACCATATAGAAAAGTACACTATTCCATATAAAGGTACACATTAAAAATATATATACCACATGGTATACCTTTTTCACTCTGGGAGCCTATTAGTGATGTATCCCACCATATGACTATACAGTGGAATATATTGCAGCTTTCTGTCCAAGATATAATTTGAAAGATACTGTTGATCTTTAGTAGGCTCTTACCCAAATGTGAACAGAGACCTATCTATGTGGATGAATCCTAAAGGTTCCTTTACACAGCCTTATGATCAGGGGACTCAATGGGAAGGATAACTGCTTTGTATAAAGGTGACACTGATCACCTAATGTAGGGAAAAGCATTGTTGACGAGGCCACCAAAATCATCATTTCTGGGTAGCAGATTGTCCTGTGTAAACAGGGATCAGCTGTCCAGTGATTCTACTTGGGGACAAGCTACTGCAGTAGTGATCACTCATCCGCATACTGTGGAGGTGATTGCAGCTCTCCCCTCTGATCACCACCAGGCAATTATCATTCCTGACAATTGCCTGCACAATTGGCCTGTGTATTGAGGCCTTTAGACTAATGGCTTCAATATGTGACCTACACTGTAATCATGAAAGGTGGAAACTGATCACTTGTTGAAGAGACCAGCACTAGGGTCTGCAGTAGTTTTTATATAACTTGAGAACTTCACTCTCTCCTAAGTCACTTCCACTTCAGAGACACTGGAAACAGCTGCCCAGGATCAAGCATACATGTAAGGGTATGTCAGCTTATACTATATTTTGTTTATATTTGTTATTCTGTAAAAAAACGGATTTATTAAATCTCATAAATCTTCACAGGATGTGACTTGCACCCCATTTTAAAAGGATTTTCTGATTTAATGCAAATAAAACTGAGTCACCTTATACGGCCAAGTTCTGCAGCTTTCTAAATTATTTTGTGTTTCAGTTTTATCAAGATCTTTGTGTGCTGTCAATGAATGAGAACATCCTACAAAATTCTACAGCCCTCAGCTGACAATTAAATCCAGCAAAGAGGTGCTCATACACATGAGCTAAAAATTGGTCAAAATGGGTGATTTTGGCCATGTCGGCCAACCATTGTTTAAAATTTAGCACAAATGATCATTTGCAATGGCCAAATGTGATTCGATCTACTGAAAATGTGCGTAGGAAATGCATTGTGAGATAAAAACAGGAGAAACAGGACATATCTCTCAGATCATTTTCTACAATGTATCAATCAAGATATCAAGCTGGCTAAATGTTACAGTCTGGAATCCAGCTCCTTTAGGATCATCAAAGGTCTGACAATTGGTGAGAAGGAAAAACCAGAAAAGCTACTTTAATGCCACATGAAGCTGTGACCATCATGGTTTTGTTATAAATTTGCAAATTTAGAAATCTGTATCAAGACCCAAAATCTTTTTTTTTTTTTTTTTAAATCTAATTTACTTACGTTACTGATTCTCTCTTTGGAATCTGCTTGGAAAACCTGAAGTAAATCTGCCTAGTGTGAGCATGCTCTTCGACTACACCAGAACGTGAGAAATTACCTACAGTACAGGGTGGTTTCACAGTACATCTTTTTTTCAAAAATCCTTTTTTATAAGCCTTAAAAAAAGAATAAAATGTGTAAAATAAGTAACAATGTCACACTAAAAAAACTTGTAAAAAGTATGAATTTTATGGCGTTTTTTACAAGACAAAACAAGCCAAAATGCAATGTGACAGCACCCCAAAGGGCAATTATCTTCTACATTTGAAACAACTCTTGATTGAATATTTGCTGTTCCAACTTATTATACTCATTGTACCCTGTATAGTGCATTGGACCTGCTGCCCAGCACCCTTCAATTTTTGTGGGTGCCATTGTTTAAATACTTTATAAGGAAAATACCATTTTTTTTAGAGATTACATTAATGATCTATAGTCATGTACAGCAACATATTAGTTAAACATGGCCAGGAAAATGCTGCCAGTGCCCACTCTGCCTGGTACCAATGTGGCACAAGTAGGAGAAATAGAGTAAGAAATGTTCCTGACATAGGACTGGCAGCACCCAGGAGAGCCGTTCTGCACCATAAGCGGTAGAAGGGAAGACTCGGTACAATTGAGACCATGGAGATAAGATAAGTAAGAGACAAGAGGACAAACATTTTAAGATTAGGATAATAAGACTTATCTCAGTGCTATTATTTCCCACGAGAGACAGCGCCTCTCATGATTCCGCAAGGAGCTTGTATTTTTATCCTGCGGTTATTTCTAATTTATAACCATTGAAGAAAACTGATGCTATAGTATACAACACATACTATAATTTAATAGGCTGATATAATTATATCAGCCTATTAAATTACATATAATATATATATATATATATATATATATATATATATATATATATATATATATATATATATATAGATTTACTAATGCAAATTCTTTTTTAACCTGAGCAGGGAAATGATAGTGTTAATAGAATTAGCGCCCCTTGTAGAGACTCATTAATACCCCATATCTACATTATATATACTGATAGGACATGTCTAATGTAGAATCCTCCTGAGGCAACCGACTGCCGACTTCTCCTGTAACGTCTGACACAAGTATATGCTATAACTTTTATAAAGAAATATAAAATAAATCCGTAAACATATTATCATTATCCCAGGTAATAATTATATAATTTGTTAAAATGATATATTGGTTATCATTACTAATAATAATGTAAATATTTAATACATATATAATAAATGTATCAATGTAAATATACCGTATATTGCTACTGCACTTTATAACATACATTACATGATAATTATCATGATAATTACGTGATATATTAAAAATATAATTTCTATATGTGTGTATATATATATATATATATATATATATATATATATATATATGATGAAATCATTATATATACATAATTATATTTATAATTTATATAAATAATTATATATATAATTAATATAAATAATTATATATCATTATATTATGTATTTAAAACATTTACATTAAATGTTATAGAACAATAAAAATATTAACACATGTATACCATAATGGATCTTAACATCTAATAATTATTATTGCTATAAAACTAATAATTACTACTGATAACATCAAGAATATTTAACAATAACTGGTGACAAGAGTAGTGAAGAAAGCAGAGCTGTTAGGAAACTATAATGCCTATAGAATATTTGTGGAGAAATACACAATATATATTTAGGTAAAAAACTATAATAATTATGTCACATTTCCTTCTTATTTTTATACAAATGTGATTTCTTTCTAGTATTAGTATAGTCTATCTATCTATCTTATGTCTATCTATCTATCTATCTATCTATCTATCTATCTATCTATCTATCTATCTATTTCTCTATCTATCCACATTATAAAGCCTAGCTATAATTATTCCCATATCATGTTGGCTCCCTGCACTTGGGACGTGACTGGTTATCTGTTCCTCTCATTTAAACTCATCCATTTCTAATGGTTAATGAGCTGCACCCATATACATCTACTTTGTGCTGCTGTGTACAGTAATTGCTGACTTTTATTTGTTTCCTCATTATGAGTTAATCACAGTAATAACAAGAACAAAGACAGAAAAAAAATAACATTTAATATCAACTAATATTATAATGTATCTATGGGGAAAATATATTTTTTCTTTACATTTTTACTAAAATCTTTTGTGATCATCATTTCTAGTAATAGTTTCCTGAATGAACGGGGACGTGCGGATTAAATGATGCATGCAATAATTTACATAATAATAATATTAAGGCACTACTTACATTATCCATGCAAGCATGAACTGTAAATGGTGCTAGCCATGGGTTATGGCAAGGAAGGTGTTAAATACGCTGCAGCCAGGAAATCTCAGCAGCACATTGGATTCCCTATTCTCTGCTCATTCTCTTAGCATGCTGTCAGTGGGCAGATCAGAGGACTTTGTCTCCCTCTGCTGTCTTAGTGCTGACATGCAGTAAGAAATCTGGCTATATATCTTTAGTTGCTGATGATAAAGAACATTTCCCCCTAAACCAATTAAAAAAAAATCACCAGCACAATAGCCCTCCTCTTCTAGGGTAAAGTCCTCTTTACACTAGTGGGCACACCGGGCAATTATGGGGAACAACCCAGAGGTTCCTGATATTTGCCTACTCATTACAAGAGGTTAAAGCTGCATTTACATGCATCAGTCACCTAGACTGTACAGGAACTATGGATCTCTAGAGTGATCGTTTGTCCCCATGCATGTTTTTTGTTACTGGGCAGCTGCTGTTTAGGCTACTTTCACACTAGCGTTTTATAATTCCGGTATTGAGTTCTGTCATAGGGGCTCAATACCGGAATAAAACGCTTCAGTTTTGTCCCCATTCATTGTCAATGGGGACAAAACTGAACTGAAGACAACGGAATGCTCCTGAAAGCATTCCGTTCCGTCTTCAGACCGGAGAACAAACCGCAGCATGCTGCGGTTTGCTCTCCGGTCCAGGTATCCGCACCAAGACGGATCCGGAATGACCCCCAATGCAAGTCAATGGGGGTGGATCCGTCTGGTGTGACCACAATGGTAACCGGATCCGCCCTCCATTGACTTTCAATGGAGTTCATGACGGATCCGGCTACACATACACACATACAGACATAGACATACACATAAACATAAACATACACACACATATACACATACAAATACACATACATACTTACATGCACCCCAGCAGGTCTTCAGAGCGTCGGAGGGACAGGACAGCGCGCACAGGTGACGATTCCACCAGGCGCCCAGCAGAGGGCGCTGTGGGGAATCGTCACCTGTGTGAGCCGTCCTGCTTCTCCGTCGCTCTGAAGACCTGCCGGGAGCATGTAAGTATGTATGTGTATTTGTCTGTGTATATGTGTGTGTGTGTGTGTGTGTGTGTGTATGTATGTACTGTGTGACATGTGTGGGGCCGGAGCGCGGTTCCGGCTCCACACATGTCGCTGCGGCAGTCCTGATCTGGCAGCACCCTTCACCTGCCGGATCAGGCCTGCCGCTAGTGTGAAAGTAGCCTAAGATAGCAAGATCTAGGTGTCTTCATCAGCCATGCTTTCACTTGATGATGGCTGATCAGCCACTTTTATAGACAGGGCTAGGCATAAGATATGGCTTCTTATCTGGCTATGTCTTCTCTTAGACTAGAAGAAGGATTCCTTCAGGTGAGCTAAGCCTATATGTCATTGCCATTGGTTTATCAGCATGGCTCCTGAAGACAGACTCCCTTTAAAGATTTCCCTGTGTACTAAAACATATTTGAAACTCTCACAAATTACTCGTATTAAGATGAAAATTGATGAAAAATTAATAAAGAAATGATATCAAACTGATCTCCCTTCAATTGACATTTATATTTTTTCCATACATTTAGCATTTTACCTACACTGGGTAAAAAGGACTTTCTGCAAAGCAGTTTGGAAAGTACTGGTTTAAGGGGTTTTCCCATTAGCGCAGTTCCTTTCAAAATGTCTTATTTAGGTATATGAACATCATAAAGTGGAATCCTCCACTTGACACCCCGAATCTTTTAAGAAGGGGTTCTTATGACTGGAAATCTCCTTTGAGTTGACTGAAAATTCCATAAAGCCAAGTCTTTATGTCTGTTTTTTAAGCTTTCATTCAGTCATGTGTTACATGGCTTCCCTTGTCTGTCACTGCCCTGCTATTTCTATTATAAACATTATTTATTGAACTACTACTCCCACGTGCAGTTTTCTACATATTTGTTGAGTTGTGGCCGGATGTTTGGTTCCCATGGCCAGGCAGAGACTTACAAACGTCCAGGAATGCCGGACTGCAAAGAGATCCGTCTCGCCGGATCTCAAGTGCTAGTGTGAAACTAGCCTTAACCAACTGTGATTCTCCGTTGCCTGCCCTGACATTAGCCTGTTTACAGTACTGACCCTTTTCTCTCTGCCCTGATCTCGGATTGTTTCACGGAAATACGCAAACGCTTTCCGCCCTGACCTCTGCCTGTTTACGGACTACAAGTACTGCTTGACCCCTCGGTGATTCGCACTGATTTTTCTGACTCACATGGGTCATTTACGAACTACACTGGGACTATTCCAAGAGGTAGTGGCCTGGTGGGTTCCCTACCGTGAAGGCCAGATCCCTGTATAGGGGTTAAATGGTTAAAACCAGGGTAATGCCAGAATAGCGCCCTCAGGACTAGCTAAAGTCAAACCGGTCAATTGCCCATACCCACTGCCCATTACAGACACAAAGTTTACTGGGTAAATGGGGAGAAACACTCAATGGTAGGGGTTAGCCATCCAGTCCCCTGTTGAAGAAACAAACCCAGCAAATTGAAGGGACAAAGTGGTTCCCTCCTTACAAGCAATAGTTTATTGAACATGGTAAATAAACACTATATGTAGTAGCACACTGCTCCATGCGCAAAGACACATGCAACCTCCTAGTTTAGTCAAGATTGCCCACACTTATTCTGTGGGTCAGTGTGATTACAAAAATGCCAAAATGATGTTGTATTTATGTCTTACTACTATAAAAAAAAAAAAACTTTTGATAAATTAAAAATGTCTTTGTATTACCATATTCATAACTTTTTTGTGCTCTTGTCTACAGAGCACAGTGATTGCTTGTTTTTTTTTGAAGGGTGAACTGTAGTTTGTATTAGTACTAATCTGGGGTACATATGATGTTTTGATAAATTTTTATTCAATATTTCTTTGAGGGCCAAGTAGCCCCACTGAGGGGGTTCAGCTTGGATGAGAGGGAGCCCCCTCCCTTTGTCTAACCACTCACATCGCTATTGACCTGGCATCTGAGGGGTTAAATGACTACGATCAGAGGAAGCTGGCTTACATTTAGACTGGTGCTGGATACACCGAAGCTATGTAGAGGCCGGTGCCTCTCATAATTTGGGGGTTCC